>JASVEC010000030.1:0-628859 GCA_030770535.1 Batkoa obscura
TTATTATTATTTAGTATTTTGTTATTAAATAATACAGTAATTTTTTTAAATTTACCTTTCACGCATATCTTTTAAAGAGGTACTTAATGCTAATACAGCCATACATTCGGAAGCAACAGCAATATCATAACCAGTTTCTCTAGTCATCCCTTTTTCAGTTGGATTTAATCCTACATTAATACGACGTAAGAAACGATCATTAATATCAACTACTCTTTGCCAAGTAATCGTTTCTGGGTCAATATCTAATCTAGCAAATTTGCTAATTTCTTCTTCTGTTAAATCATCTGGATTGGTTTTATCAATGTTTAATTTCTATTATTTAATTATTAATATAGTTGTTATTAAGTCAAATGGTAATTAAATTTACTCTTAATCTTTTCAACATAACATCTGCAAATTTACGTTCTCCTTTCTTAGCTGGACATAATCTACTAAATAAAGCTTTGTCTGATTGAGTAGCTTCATGAAACATACGAGCATCAATAGCAGCAGCTAATAAATTATTAGCTGCAGTAATTGCATGGATATCTCCAGTAAGATGAAGATTAAATTCATCCATTGGAATAACTTGAGAATAACCGCCACCTGCAGCACCACCTTTGATACCAAAGGTAGGCCCTTGAGATGGTTGACGTACACATGCAATGGCTACTTTTCCAAGTTGACTACTAAGAGCTTGACATAATCCCATAGTAGTAGTGGATTTACCTTCGCCAAGGGGTGTAGGGTTAATACTAAAATAAATGGATGTTTAATATTAAGGTATTATTATCAATGATAATGATTACCCAGTAACTACGACATAATTACCATTTTTACGATGCTCTAAACGTTCTAAAATATTTAAACGTACTTTGGCTTTATAATCTCCATAGGGCTCCAACTATTTAATTTATAAATATAATGTGCTATCATTATTGTATTATTATTTACTTCAGATTCTAAAACATTTAATTCTTTAGCTAAAGTACTAATTGGTTTAGGAGTTTGTGCTAAGGCAATATCGATATCGCTAAAAAATATTATTAGTACTTTCATCCTCAATATAAAATATAAATTTCAATCACCTTGGTACAGGTTCTAATAAGTCTAATTTCAAAGGAACAACTTTACGTTCAGTAGACCATTGATAATATCTTTGAGCAGAAATGACTGTGTTTTTTAACAAAAAGGCAACAGTCATTGGCCCAACACCTCCAGGTACTGGAGTAATGGCATAGGCTACTTTACTGGCTTCTTCAAATTCAACGTCTCCAGTCCATCTCATGCCAGACTTTTTAGTGGCATCTAAGCGGCTGTTAGTTTTGTACTTTTTTTTGGTGATGATGTGTATTGATATTTACCTGGAATGGAATTCATACCCACATCAATAACAACAGCTCCTGGTTTAACCCATTCTCCTTTAATGTAATTGGCTTGACCAATAGCCACAACTAGAATATCTGCTGTTTTTACCTAGTTGATTAAGCATTAATTTTAGCTAAATTCTAATTGAAATAATGATTTACAATTTCAGGTAGATTTTGAGTTTGAGAATGACATAAAGTAACAGTACAATTCTCATTGTTCAATAAATGAAAGACCGGGGTGCCCTAAAATAAACTATTAGTAACAAATTATTGTAGATTTAATAACAATACTTACTACTATATCACTACGACCAACAACAACTGCTTGTTTACCAGCTAAAGTAACACCTGATTGTTTTAATAATTCAATACAGCCCAATGGGGTACAAGCTTTAAACATGGGCTCCGCTTTACGTTTAGAAAGATCGCCAATGTTGGTTGGATGAAAACTAAAAGTAAGTAAATAAGTAATCTTTTCACAGCTCTAGTAACAAACTTATTCTTACCCATCCACATCTTTTGAAGGAAGGATAGCATCCGTGACTTGTTTTTCATCTAAACCATCAGGCAATGGTAGTTGAACCAAAAATCCATGAACATTATTATCTTCATTTAAGCGTTTAATGTGAGTCATAAGCTAACAGAAAAAATAATTTAAATCATTTTAAAATTCAAAATAAAATTTAATTCCTCAAAGCTTACTTCAAATTGAGATACATTTTCAGGTAAACTAAGATGAGAAAAACCAATACCAATCTACCATTAACTTATTAGAAATAGTTTTTTTTCAAATAGAAAATTTATGCTTACTTCTAAAGCTGCCTTTTCTTTCATTTTAACATATAAGGAACTGTCCTCTCGACCACCCACTTGTACAATGGCTAAGTGAGGTTTAAATGTTGGATACTTATTCTTCCAATCTTCTACTTCAATTTTTAATGCATCACGAATATTCCTATAAAGGAAGAAATGAAAGTTGAGTTGACATTAAATAATAGAAAATGAGGGAATAAAAAGAAACTTACTTCGATGCTACTTTTCCATCCAATAATTTTGCCATACTAAATAAAAAGAGGGAGGGGGATATTAGTATTAGTTGTAAATAATGATATCAGTTTATTTTACTTTAATACTTTTAATGATCGATTAAATAACAAGTTAGAAATCTTCATCCATTGAATTTATTACTTTCTCGAACCTATTTTATCCCTTTGTATTATTGAATATTTAATTTTATTTGTTAAATTTGGAATTTAAAATGGACTGATTTGGTGTTTTTTTCTATGCATTCGAATTGATATTCGTTCAATTTTGCTTTTTTGCTAAAATTTATTAGTGACGACAGAGTACTTGAGAGTAGTGATTTTTCGATTATGGAATATTATTATATGTATAATGTGTTTTATAAAAGAGTTATAAAAGAATCGACTACAATAGTACTACTATTTATTTATTTATTAATCCCAAAACAAAATAGTCACAACTATCTGATTTAATTTATTAATTTTTATTATCTAGATGTTAAATTAAGTACATTAATTTGTAAAACTTACAATTTATCATATAGTTTTAGTAATAATTTGCAGAATCTGATATGCTAATAAATATTATATATAAATAATGTATTATATTAATCAATTCATTTTACTTATATTTTTAAATAAAGCATTAAATAACTATCTATTATCATTTATTAAACCCTATCACATATTCACTTTTTAATGTATAAGAAATGATTAGGTCATCACCCTGTATATTTTATAAATTAAAAAAGTGCACTTTTTATTCAACTCAATTTTTAAAAAATATCAATTCTTAACTTTTCTTGAATTCGAAAACTAATCTTCAACCTAATCATACAATAATGGATGACACTGTAAATGCATGGAACTCCTTACGACCAGAAATTATTGATCCAAAAGCAGGTAACTTACATCGTACAGGTAGAAATTTTAAACCTAGTGAGAATGTAAGTAAATCAAACAATAAAAATATAAACAGAATGGAAAGGAGTGGAAATAGGCATGGAGGTTGGAATGACAGAGTAAGATTGATAGCTTCTCTAAATTGAATTTTATCCCAAATGAAATTTGTTTTTTGTTTTTTAGAATCAGGTTAATATTAGTAAAGTAGAATCAAAGCAAAGTAATGAAAGTAACATCAATACTAATAGTAGAACATCAAATCAATGGGGTAGTATAGTGAATTCAAATGGTACTAACGCAGGTCAATTACATCGAAAAGGAAACAATTTTAGACCAAATAAAAAAGAATCAAAAGCAGAATATATTTATGATAAAAAAGTAAGTTATCGAGTCTATAAAATTTGTTTATTTATATAGTAATCGTAATTAAATTTATTAAGCAAAGTAATAGTAATATTAAGGACAACTATTTGGATGATGAGTGTATGAAATAATTATAACTATAAAAAGATCATATATTAATTATTATTGCTATTAGTGGATAAAATGAAGCCCAAAAACATAGTTTATAATAAACAACAAGACATACCAGATCATTGGGATCAAACTGTTAATTTGAACAAAGATATAAGGCCCAATTATATGGATGATAAATATAGTAACATTAACAACCGATATGATGATCAAAATAATAGCTATCATAGTTATAGTAATAATAATCAATTTAATGATGATGATTATAATATAAATAACAGGGGTAGATATAATAATAATGATAATTACTATCATACTGATATAGGAAGTATTTATAATAATAGTAGGAATCAATATTATAATAACAATTATTATTACAAGAATAAATTAAGAAGTCATTATTATGATAATAGAAATCAATATTATAATGATGAGGATGAGGATAACAATAATACATGTTACAATGATAATTTAAGATACAATGTTAGTGATAATATTACTGATAATAGATTAAGAAATAATGTTAAAGATGAAGTAAATTATAAAATTATAAATAAATAAGGTATTAATTATATTATAGCATATTAAAACAAAGTATGATAATATAGAACAACAAGAAGGTTGTTTGGATTATCAAAGTAAATATTGTTTTATTTAATAATATTGATATTGACTTATATTTATTAGGATCTAATTTTTTATCAAATGAAGATTCTCCTATCGATCAATTAAATAAAAAATTTAATGAAATGGACCTTCATAAATTACCACATCATAAAAGAATTGATATTAATAATGATTTTAATTATAGTCCTTATTTGTTTACTTGTGAAATTGAATTACCTAATGGAAGCCAACAAAAAGTGGATATCTTTGAAATGGATAATTTAATGGAAGTAGCTTTTGAATTTTGTCAACAATATAAAATAGCTGGTGGTCATACAATTATTAAAAAACTAGCTAAAAGATTAAAGAAAGTAAAGGAACTATATGTTAAAAATAATTTATAATTAAAGAAAATAAAATGAAGAAAAAACAAAGATATAAATGATAATAAAAAAATGTATTACAGTTATATTTAACAAAAAAAATAAAAATAAAGTTTATAACTTATAATTTATAATCTGTAACTCATTGCTTATTTTCTCTTATTTTTTTATACTTTAGTTCAGAATTTGTATTGGCATTTACATCGTCCTTTGATAATTGACGTTTATATAAAGTAGAAGGAGCTACACCAAAATTAATATCTGTTTTTATATTGAATTCGAAACATAAAACTTTAATCAAAGCGTGATGATGAACTAATAGTAAATTTATTAATTCTTAATAATAATGAAATGAATAATTTAAACCTACTAGCATGATGAGTACAAAACCATAATTCTCTAACTAAACTTGATTTTGAGATTATAAATTTAGATTTACAAGGTTCAATTATACTTTTAATTTTGATATCTAATTCCAATTCCAAATTCATATGTTCGATTTTAATAATCAATTCTTTCATAGCTTCTATCATTTTATTAGGTTCTAATTCTAAACTTTTCTATTTAAAATAAAATATTAAATCTTGGCTTCTTTTTATACCACATATTATTATAATAAAACAAATAAACGATAGTTTGTAATCAATGCAACTTACCTCTCTAACTCTTAAATCATAATCTACAATTACTTCTTTTTCTTCTATTCCTTTAAACAAGCAATAGAAATGATCTAATACATGACGAAAATGTTTACCAATAGTACTTTTAGGTACTAAATTTGATTTCTTTATAAATAGAATAGGATCTGAGATAGAAGATATTAATTTAATACCTTGATCAAGTTGTTGAATAATAGCTTGTTTTAAACCTAAAATGGAAGAGGTAAAAGACTGATTTTCTGAATCTTCATCTTCATCTTTTATATTAACCATAGTTTGACTTTTATTTTTTTCCTGTTTGACGTTAATGGGTGATTCATTATCATTGCTCTCTTGTTTACCATTTATCCATATAATATCATTACTTCTCTCTTCATTCCAACTTTCTTTAACATCACTTTCTTTCTTATTCACTATTATTGGCTTATTATCTTGATTATAGGTAACATTTTCTTCATTATTTAACTCCTTTTTATTGTTATTTAAAATCATGATTTTTTTTAAAATTTCAAGTTTGACACATTTTTAAAAATTGAATTACTTTGCTTTTTATAGTCATTACTTTCTACCCTCATTAATGATTAGATCATATGCTAAAATTTAAATTATTGAACTGAATATTAATTTCTCATCTCAATAATAAAATGATATGTGGATGTTTTTTTGGTTTCATCATTTTTCAATCTTTTAAGCACTATTTAAGTGAAAAATTGTTAGTAAAATTTCTAACCAAAAAATACGTCATGGTAAAAATACAATGGCTGCAGCTGTATTGTGATCTAATTTGCAATAACCTTTATAGTCAGTTAACTGTTTACTTGATTTTTAATATTTATGCTTAGATTGAAGTGCAATTTTTATAAAAATTAGTTCCTAAATGAATAGTTTATCAGCTCACAATATAATTGTAGTAGCTATAAATAAAAATTATTCAAAATAAGTTTAATTATATGAGTTAGTATTTTTATTAAAAATAAATTCTTTTAAAATCAATTTTAGATACAATTAATCAATCAACTAATTTTTTATTACTATCCTCTTTTTAGCTTTCATCTTAAACTCACATCTCTTCAATTTTCCCATTCCATAAAACTTCATATCTTTAATTTGATTTGAATTTTCTTGATTTCTATCCCCAATTATTTATGCTTCCACATTACTTTTATTTTTCAGCCTTAATGCAAACAATTGTTGAAACTCACCAATTGGATTATTAACACAATGAATAGCCCCTGGTAATGTAGATAAAGACCTTGAATTACATGTTGGTATAACTTGACAAAATTTGCATTTATCTACATCCCAAATTTCAATAAAATCTGGATTAAAACCTAATATATAAGGATATTCAAATGCAAAAGAAGTTGGCTCTCCTTCCCACAATATAATAAATTCTAATCTAGTACGACGACCATCTTTATCCACATAAAAAGCAAATTCATCATAACATAATAAAAAATCTTTAGTTGATACTTTGTAAATAGCAATAGGTTTAACTACTTCTCTTTTTAGTACAAAATTTAAGGAAGCATCCGTTTCATCTAATAAACCTTGTGTATTTAATGTTTCTAAATCAACAATTTCAAATCCTTTTGCACAACCAACACATATTTTTGTTTTCAAAAAATGTAATGAGGTATATCCGGATGGTATATAAAATTTTTTAAATAATCTCATACCATCTTTACCAGCTCTCATTAAAAATTTACCAAAGGCTGCTTTTTTATTAGTAGTCAATAATACAGGTTCCAATGCTTTAACTACCGAACTTAAAGGTGTTGCCTTGACTACACAAACTAGTACTCTACCTAAACATACACCTACTTTAAAAAAAGTAACATGAGAGCTTATTTTTCTTCCAATTTTAACTGATGTTGAGTCGTTATTTAAAGTATCCATAGCGAATGTATATAGTGATTTATCTGATAATAAAATTAACATATTATATTCTTCTAATATTTCAATTTGATAAACTTTTTCTAAATCAATAATTTTTTGAAAATTACTCATACCACTACAACTACCTAAATAAACTCCTTCTTCTGTGCCAATTAATATTCTTTCATTATCATTAAATAAAGCTGTTGATAATATAGGATTATTAAATTTAAAATGAACTGTTGATATTGTAAATACTTCATAAACATTTGTTAAAGATGTTACTATTCCTCTTTGTTTTTCTATTTTATCTTTCCATTGTTTACGTTCAGCTAATGTATTAGCATATAATGTGATTGTTTGTCCATCTCTACCTAAATGAGTAATATTTAATGGATATCCTGATTTAACTATTGAATCTTGTAGATTATTAGTTCCCATATATAAAAAGGAATTGGCTCTTCTAGAAACAAATCCATTAGAGGATCTCTTGGATGTTGCATCAACTAAAGATGATTCTTCAGGTATAATAACTTTAATTAATTCTAATGGAATGGGCTAATATAAAAATAAATTAATCTATTGTTTATTATATGCTATTTAAACTTACTTTTTTATGTATTTTATAAATATAATCGTTATGTTCTTTTGAACTTTTTCTTTTTGTTAATAATAATAAATGATCAAATAAAAATAATGAAATATCCACTTGATCCACACCTGTTTTTTTTTTTAATGTACCATCTCTTATTAGTATTCGATTATCATGCATTAAATTTAGCATCTTCAATAAAAATTAAAATTAATTAATATTTTTATATTATATTATATTATATAAATCTCATTTTTACCTTCAATTCATTACCATTGCCCAATAATAATTTCGACAACCTAGTCAACTTTAATTTATTATCTGCTTTACCCGTTTCAATATTAATTCGATTTAAAAATCCTTTAATTATTTTGATCACTTTTTGCATATTTTCAATATCTGGATTATCAGATTCTGTATGTTTAATAATAGCTTCTAACAATAATGAATATTTAGCTAATCGTGTAGTTGGTCTTCCCATGAAACTTTGTATTGGTAATTTTCTTAATTGAGGTAATTGTTCTTTTTCCTAAATTATATCATTAATTTAGATTCGCATATATTCGGATTCTTTTATTAATTTTACCTCCAAAAACCTCGCTAAATTCTGATTCTGAGTAATTTCTAATTCTAGAGCCTGTTTAGCAAACAATTGGTGAGCCCCATAAGCCACAAAGGGTTCAAAATTTTTCACGTGATCTAAAAAAATATCTCCAATTTGATCTACAACATATTGTTCTTCTTGTCTTTTTAT
Source organism: Batkoa obscura (assembly GCA_030770535.1). NCBI lineage: Eukaryota > Fungi > Entomophthoromycota > Entomophthoromycetes > Entomophthorales > Batkoaceae > Batkoa > Batkoa obscura. The sequence goes on from JASVEC010000030.1 coordinate 8,624, forward strand.
TAAATCTTTCATTAAATGATGATTGATTGAATGAATTTCGCTAATATTAAAAAATACTTGTTCAATAAACTCATCTCTTTTTTCAGTTGAAATAATGTTTTCATATAGCAAAGGTTTAATGAAAAACTAATAAAAATTGTTCAATTAATTTCGTTATTTTATAAATATTTAGTTCCGATTTTAAATATTTACCTCTTGTAATATCTCAATGTCTTCTACAAAGTCTTTTTCTGTATAAATAAATTCATAAATCGCTTCTTGTCGTTTCTTTTCTTTTACTGAAGTTGTATCCAATACGCTTTTAGGTACTGTTCTTGCCCAAACTCTCTATTTAATTTTTAGTTAAATTTGAGAGCACTTATTCATCGCTAAAAAAAACTTACCATAGGTTCCGGTAAAGTAGAAGGCCCCAATGGATTAACTGGGGTACCAAATCGAAAATTAATTAAACCCTAATAAAAACTTGTTTAACAAATAAAGTTATAATAGATCATTAACTTCCACTTACATTTTTAACTTTCCTTGGACACATAGGCGAATAACAAAGCTTACTTTTTGAGCAAGTCGGTGAATAACAAGGTGTCAAATTGGTAAATACTCCAGATATAGTTGAATAAATGGTTTCAAAATCTTTAATTAAACTAGAATCAAAGGGCTCAGAAGATAAATAATCTCTAAATGTATATATTTCAGATATACTGTCTTTTAATGAACTTTCAAAAGTAACATCATGAAACAATTTGTGAAATTCAAAACATTGACCACAAGATAAACATAACTTTCGATCCTCTGTTTGTAGAATTTGACTTAAGGTATCCTATAAAAAGTAACAATTTTAAATCAAGTCATTATAAAACCAAATTCAGAATAAAATTTACCACTATATCTTTTCCAGTAAAAGAACTTGGATATTCTAACGAATTTTTGGTATGTAAAGCTCTTGGGATATTACAGATAAATCTTTCTAACACCTCAGAAACAAATTGAACATTAATTATTTTCTTTTCTTTTCCTTCTTGACTTTTAGTGATACCTGATAATAGACTTTCAAAATATAAATTTTTGTTTTGTCCATTTCTTGAATTATTAGTAATATCCGAATTAGCTCTAGAACGTAGGGTCTGCCCCGGCCCCAATTTTTTTATTGTCTGTTTATTTGGTACCTTTGGTAATGGTTTAGTTTGAGATAGGCTAGAATTACTATTTAAGGATTCTGTTGATGTCCTTGCCAATACTGCTTTCATTCCCAATGGACTTGGTGGACTTTTATAAGGAACCGTTGGTAAGGGTCGAAATTTGGTAGGTGATAAGTTAGACTCTGAATTAACTGGACTAATTCTATTTGGACTTTCAATTAACATAATTTTACCATTAGTGGATGACTGATAAGGTTCTTTTGTTTCCTTTATTGTTGTAGTAATGATTGTGGGAGGTCTAACAATTTCTTTTGATTGTTTTAAATTTTTAAAAAAAGGACTATTAATCAAATTGGACGCTTTTGAATTTAAATTATGCTTTATACTTTCGCCACTACTTCCATTATATCCTTTAATAGGTTCCGAATTAATGGTTGATAAAGGTGTACTTTTTAACAAACTATTACTAAAACTTGGTGAAATAGATGGAGGGGATATAATATTTCCAACTTCATAAGCTCTAGAATTTAACGACGAAGAACGCGTTGCTATTGCTAATGGTCGATGATAACTCGTTTCACTACTTATACTATCTTCGTAACTGGTTTTATATTCACTTGAGCTTGAGTTGGATAAATAGGATGAGGAGTTAGATGAACTCACTTTTAAATGTGAATTACTACTTCGATGCATGGAGGTTGTTGATAATTTTATAAATTAATCATAAGCTTAGGAAAAATTATTGGATATCAATCAAGTTTAAATTGGAACTTTGGAAATATACAATTGTACGCACAATGATTTTAAACTTAGATAAAATGAGTTTATTCGCAGAAGTTGCTATTGTTCAACTGGTTAATTTTATATATACAAGTTGAATAAATAAATAAAGTGGTATAAAAAAATCAATTTATTTCTCAATCAAAAACTCTTAGGAAAATAAAGGTAATACTAGTTTACAACTGGAATTTTATTGGTTTAAGCAACTAATTTTAGTGATAAGTTAGTAGGCCATGTTCCTGTGCTTAAATGAATTTCAAGTCTTTTTTCTAAATGAGTTCAATCAATTTGGTAACGATTGGGTCATAATTCCTTTAATTTATTAATATAATATAAAATTTCATAATTTAGGAAGATATTTTTAAAGATATGAGATCATCCTTTCCCTTATGATTTCCATTTTTAACGCATACAATGTATTAAAAAGTTTATATAAACTTGGTTTGATTATGTGAATGATTGTTAGTTTAATATTACATTAGTTTTATAGTTCAAACTGTAGCAAAAAAATAGCTTGTTAAGTCTAAATACAAGATCGTAGATAATTGAGATTGGCTTGAATATAAAAATCATCATTTGATTAAGTTTTTAATTTAGAATATTTCTTGTTAAAAATTCTACACCAAAAAAGGATCAATTTATCTAAAAAAGCCACAATTTCAACTTCTACACATAAGCAACTATGGATATTGTTTTGATGTCAAAATAAGCCTAAATGAATAATATTATTTAATGCTTGGCAATGTTACAACAAATTGGACAGGTTTTACTGATAGTGGAAATATTACATATTATAATAATTGAAACCTTTACTATGTACCTAATAACAGCAAACATACATTCTTTGGATTTTTTGAAAACTCACATTTTTACTATTATTTTTACCTTAGCTTTAGTCTTTTTGATGAGCAAAAAGCGGTAGAGATTTAATATTGCAATATTAAAGAATTTTTATTTAAAAAAAATCTTAAAATGAAAAAAGTTACTGTTGCAGCCAATAGCTTGGTCATTTTTTAATCAAAATATCAAGTTGTTAGGAGAACTTGACCTTTAATAGACTTGTAATAGATCATATCTTTAAGCGTTGCTACTAATAAAAAGTCCAAAATAATATAAAAAGTGTAAAGCATTAATATTTAAGTAACTTAACCCAAGGCAAATAGACTATTATTGAATTGAATTTATTTTCAAAAATAGAATAGAAATTGTCTAACAATAACTTTCTTTAATTGGCCCCTAGATAGTCATGTGAACTTTAGACACCTTAGGCCACGTGCTAAATTTAAATGTCTGGGCAATTGTGTGGTAATAAGTTATAATTATTAGTGAAATGAATAATAAAATTAGCAAATTGCTGCCCAATATTTTAGGAAGAATTAAATTAAGTTTTGAACTCCCCACTTCTGGATCTAATTAAGATTTCAAACGAATTTAACAGACTGTTTAGCCATGATTATAAATATTAACTCCTTTAGTTTTTATTTTGTTTTTTTATAAAATAGATAGAACCTAATATTATTTTTCAAAAAAAAAGTTTATTTTAAAGTTTGTTATTTCAATGTTAAAAATACCAGTAATTAGTCGCTTGGATATCTATGATTATTTTTCATTATTATTTACCTTCTCCTTTTTTTTATTTGAAAAAGTATTGAGATTCGTTTTATTTTTCATACCTTTTAATATCTTTAAAAAGAGGTAAATCATTTATTTTTTTTATATCTAATAAATATAGTAATTCTTGTTTTAGTTCGAAAAATGATAAAGAGGCTAAAATTGATACCTTAAACACTACAAAAGATATAGTCACCAGTTGGGGTTACCCATTTCAAGAATTTTTAGTTACTACAGAAGATGGTTATCTTTTATCAGTTCACCGTATACCAGAAGCATCACCAAAAACACCCACTAGAGAATTTCCAACACCTGAGATCAGTCAAATACAATTTAATATTAAAAAAAGTAAAGTGAATAAACCGGTAGTATTATTATGGCATGGATTTTTAATGAGTTCGGAAGTATTTGTATGTAAACCCAATTTATTAGATAATTTAGCTTTTTGGTTAGTTGAGCAAGGATATGATGTATGGCTTGGAAATACAAGAGGTAACAAATATTCACAGAAACATACCACCCTTAGTCCATTGACCCAAGAATTTTGGGATTTTTCTATGGACGAATTTGCAAGAAACGGCCAAACTGGTTTGTCTAATCTACCCCTCTCAGTCGTTATTATCTCTAATTGCATTTATCACTTTATTCTATCATCTATAATCCATCTCATTATTATCGTTTGCTTTTATATAAGATTAGCAGTATTTGCGAATAACATACCTGAGTTTACTTATTTAACTTCCAATGATAGTATCACCAGTAGTAGATCCGCATCAAAAGCACCATGGAGTAAAAAAAGGGTAGTTTTAAGAATTTATGCTTCACTTGGATTGTATTCGATTTGTATGCTTTCTGGCTGTATATTCTATTGTGCTGATTCGTTTCTTGTATATACCAATAGTAATCTTGAGTTGGAGTATATTCTAGGCTCTATTTCAACTGTTTTATATGCTTTAGGGATCATGTTTAATCCTTTGTTAGTTATCACTAATCATACGATTGTCAACGAGAAAATTGTTCAAGTTGGTAAAAGCATCTATAAGAGAATACGTAGTATTATAGCCTTTAAGTAATTTTAATCCTATCTATCAATGTCTGTTAACCACAAAAATAAAATTGAATATTTAATATATTTATAGACATTTGGTTTAGTTAACGTCATTTTATTGTATGGTTATAGTAAACTTTGATTAAAATTTATGATTTTATATTTAATAAATTAATTTCTAATTAAAAACTATTGAGCTATAGGTAACAATATTATGATTATTGGCTAATTTTTTTCATATGATGTTCTTAATACTTGAAGATGAGATTTTACCAAATATATTTAATAAAAATTAACAAAGGTCAACTTGAAAATTTTATTTTAGTTTTATAATTTCATGGCTGAAGGTGCTGGCTGAGTAGGTAGTTTTCTTTCCACTAAGAAAAAATTATATTTTATTCAAATTTAAACAATGACTATTTAGGATTAAGGAATAGACATTATATATATTTAATAAGGTTAAGTTAGGGAAACTAGAATTAATATTAGTGTTTATGTTTAATAACTTTAATCAGTGGTTTGTTCGATAAAAACTATTATTACAAAAAAACTGCCACCTATCTAACCAGTACCTTCTTATCACAAGTGCTTTCGAAATTGACCTAAATGGGACTATTTAGCCCATTTAGGTCAATTTTTTTAGATAGTATCTCTTGATTAAAAAATACTAACTAATAATAATATGAAAAATCTATCAGTAAAGCTAGATACATTGCATTTATGGTACTCAGATTTATGTACTAAAACAAAGTTTCTATCGCTATATATCTGTATTAAATTAAGCCTCATCTGTCAAGGTCACTAGTTAAATCGTCTAGTTTTCGAAGTCTGATCCCATCATAGGATAGGATTTAACAGAAGGTCAATACATTTTGGAGAATAACATAAAGAAAACGAATATCAAAGTTACTAACAATTTTAATTATATGGAGATGTATTTTTTTATTTAAGGATTTTGCCAACAATCCTTCCGCCCAAACAGCGCTTAAAAATGAAAAAAGTAATGAAGACAAAAAACATCCCCATACATTAAATACAAATACTAAATGTAGTAAATTAACATATTTTGTACTCATAGAAGGTATATGATCGATTGGATTTCTCTGGGACTTTTGATTATCAATGCTCATTTGATTTATTTGCTGAGATAAACTGTTTTTAAGCCTTATCAATTACATTAGTTAATATAGTCTAAAGTGTTCTAGCTACCTTGTATTTATTTGGGAAGACTTCAAAACTTCCCATTATCATTAGCAGAGCATTGAGCTTACGACGCCTTACTCTATAGTGAATCATCAGTTGGTACGCCACTGGCCTTGTCAATCTCGAAGTTCCTGTGAGTCAAATATATGGTTCTACCACCCACCTTATTCAAATGTTAATAAACTTTTAAAAGCAAATGCAAAACTTTCTTTTTGCAAATAGAGAGTTTGCAAAAAAAACCTCAACCTCAATCCTTGATGACGAAACCAACGAAATGATTTTAACCAAAAATATAACAAAACGATTAAACTTCAATTTTCTACAAAAATCAATATTTTTAACTCTAAAACAAACGTATTATTTTAATAAAAAGTTAACAACAACCAACAATAAAGTTATGAACTTCAATTTATCCCAATCTTCAGGAAGCGTTAGTGAACCCACTAAACCATTGGAAAAATTAAATAAAGGAGAACTAGTACCTAAAGAAGTAAGGATAGGTTTTGATTAAATTTAGATAACTGAAACTGATGTTTAATACCCTCTTATCCAATCATATAGGAAACTCAAGTAGTTAACTTTTTAAAGAAGTATCCTAATTTTGATGGGCGTAATACGGTAGTGGCTATCTTAGATACTGGTAAATTATTTATTCACTATTTAAAAAATACAAAATTTAGTATTGATTTTTAATCTAATAGGTGTTGACCCAGGTGCAGCTGGTTTACAAGTAGACCTATAATCCCTTTAATATTATATTGTCACTAACTATCCAAACTTGTAGGTAACTTCTGAAGGTAAACCCAAGATCATTGACATCATTGATTGCACTGGTAGTGGTGATGTTAAAATCAGCGAAACACCAGTTAAGTTAACTAGTGATAATGATAACAATAAAAAGTATATTACCGGTTTAACTGGACGTAAATTATATCTTAATCCAAAATGGAAGAACCCAACGGAAGAATACTTTTTGGGTATTAAAGCAATTAAAGAACTCTATCCAGGAGATGTAGAAAGTAGAGTCTCTAAGGTAAATAATTGCTTTTCTAAATAAAGGCATTTTATTAATAAGAATTTATTCCAGTCAAGAGCAAAGAAACAAGGAGAAGACAATGCATCCTTAGTAGAGAAAGTAAAGACCGAATTAGCTGAGTTGAAAAATGGTGTTAGTAAAGAAGAGAGCACTAAAGATAGGATCAAAGAGTTAGAAGCTCAAGATGAAGTACTTAATACTTTAATGACTCAATTTAAAAGAGAGAATAATACCATGTTAGATGTAATTGTATTTAGTGATGGGGAAAATTATCGTGTAGCAGTTGATTGGGATCAAAATGGAGACTTATCAGGCAATAACATTCAAGTTAGTTAATTAATTCAATACTAATGATTTTTAATATAGAATCCCAAGCATTATTAGATTATTCTATTAATAGAGAATACTGGAAATTAAACTATAAAAAATTTCCCTATGAATTATTAAATATTAATGTTAAAATTTATGCCAATGGTAAATTGATTTCTTTAGTATCTTCCGCTGGTACCCATGCTACTCATGTAGCTGGTATCTTAGCTTCACACCATCCAGAGGATATTTCTTTAGATGGTGTTGCTCCTGGTGCACAGATTGTTTCTTTGAAAATAGGAGATACTCGATTAGGTTCTATGGAAACTCAACTTGGGTTAACTCGAGCCATCTCAGCTATGGTACAACATAAATGCGACTTAGCTAATATGAGTTATGGAGAGGCTAGTAAATTACCCAATCAAGGACGATTTATTCATTGGTTAAGTCAAGAAATTATCCGTCGATACAATTGTATCTTTATCTCTTCAGCAGGTAATGAAGGACCAGCCCTATCTACTGCTGGCTCACCTGGTGGTACATCAGATGACGTTATTGGTGTTGGTGCTTATGTTAATCATTCTATGATGAAAACGGATTATTCTGCATTAGAATATGGACCTGAAATGGCTTATTCTTGGAGTTCTAGAGGGCCTACTACGGATGGTGATTCAAGTGTTGACATTTATGCACCAGGTGGTGCTATTACCAGTGTACCAACTTATATACTTTATAAAACCCAATTAATGAATGGAACTTCTATGTCATCACCCAATTTAGCAGGTTGTATTTCATTATTAGTATCTGCAATGAAACAAGAGAATTTAATTTATACCACTTATCGCATTCAACATGCTATTAAAAATACAGCAAAGTCCTTCCCATTAAGAGATTGTCATGACAAAGTATCTAAAACTGGAATTATTCAAGTTGAAAAAGCATGGGACTATTTGAATTGTTTTAAAGAAGAAGCTGATTTAGATACTAAACCATTAATTACAATTACCAACCATAATAATCGCAGGGGTATTTATTTAAGAGAAAAAGATGAAACTCAAGCTCCTTTCTTTGCTAATGTTTCTGTAGCTCCTAAATTTATGAACGAAAATTCAGTTGTGTTTGGAGAAGATATTAATGTTAAAAAATATGATTTTCAATTATATTTATCCCTTTCTACTAATGATAGTTTTATCAAGATACCTGATGTTATTGCTTATAATAATGGAGGTAAAAATTTTACTTTTAAAGTAGATCCTACCCATTTAGAACCTGGCCATGTGTATCATGGGGAAGTACAGGTAATTTATTGTTTATAGTGTAGTTTATTAATTAATTAATTAATTTTATTTTATTAAGGGATGGGATTCGAACAATTTTAATAAAGGGGCTATATTAAAAATACCAGTTACAATAATTAAACCAATTATATTACAAACACCAATATTTAAATTAGATAATTTCAAGGTAAGCCCAGGATCAATATTACGTCGATTTATTTCAGTCCCAGACGAAGCTACCTATTGCGAGATGAAAATAACCACAGCTTCTTCTTCTAATAATCCAGTTAGAATGTATGCTCATATGGTCCAATTAGTACCTAATGAAAGATTTAGTGAATACGAACATCAATATATGTTGTCATTTGATCCTAATTCAAATGAAAATTTAGATATGAATGGTACACAAACAGAAAAAAGAACATTTAAAGTAATTGGTGGACGTACAATTGAAATTTGCTTAGTTCAATTCTGGGCTAACGTTGGAAATCAACAATTCAACATTGAATTTAATTTCCATGGAATTAAATTATTACCATATAATAATATATCAAATAATACTCCATTGATTTTAGATTCAAATACTAATCACAAATTAGAATTAATATCAACATTAAGAAATGAAACTAAAGTTAAATTAAATGGCAATTTAGATACTTTATTAAAATATATAGCTCCAATCAATTTCAAATTAAATACATTAATAAGTGAACGTGATTTATTACCACCTAATAATACAAGATTATATCAACTAATATTAGAATATGATTTTACTGTTACTAATCTTCAAACACCAGTTACATTACAATTACAATATTCACAAAGTATGGAAAAGTTTTTATATGATTCCTTTTTAGATGGCTTTTTTGTAATTATTTATGATGCTTTTAATAAGCCAATTTCATATGACGAGGTATCACCAAGAAATCATACATTACCTTATTTAGGAGATTATAAAATTAAAATAGAATTAAATCATATTGATCCAAAAATATTAGATAAATTAAAAAATGATTCAATATTAGGTTTAAAATTCAAATTGCCAAAAAATAAAGAGACTTCGTTAAACTTTTATAATCATCCTCATTTAGATTATATCAACGGAAGTAATACTTTACAAAGAATGGATTTGAAGAAAAAAGAATTTAATTCAATTTATTTAAAATCATCTGGATTCATTGATAACATTGATGCTAAAGCAGGTGATTTATTATTGGGCAGTATTAATTTTGCTGTAGATAATGGATTAAGTAATAATGAGAAATTAAGTATTGGTATGTTAATACCACCCAAAATTAATTTAAAAGATTCAGAAGAAGAAAATAAAGCTCCTGCTTATGATGAAGTATTCATTACAGAAGAAGATAAAATGGAGTTTAAATTAATTAAAAGTCAATTAGAAAGTATTGATAATAGTAACAATTCAGAATGGAAATTAAAACAAATGGAGAAAATAATAAATTCAATTAAAGAAAATCAATTTAAATCAACAGCACAAGAAGAAAAAGATCAAAAAGAGTGTCAATTACGTTATAAATTAGAAATTATTCATAATTTAATTAATAGTTTAATTAATGTATCTAAATTAGATAAATTACCTTTATTTGAAGATAGTCAATATAATACAATTGTAGAATCAATTTACAATCTTAGTGAAGAATTGATTAACTCTAATGAAATTCGAACTTATTTTAATTTAAAAAAGAAGGATATCAAGGTTCAATCTAAATATGAAATTCAACGTAATATTTTAGATAAAGTTCAATTATTAAAACTGTTAATAGAGATTTCTAAAATCAATGAGGAAAAGGAAGTTGAGTTAAATCAGATTCAACAGTTAAAAGATATTTTAATTAATGTACAATCAAATGATTCCGGATTAAGTAATGGTAGTGATTATTTAATATTATTATCTGAAATTCAAATCCATCAATTTTCAAATGAATATGGATTAGCTCTTAAAAAGGTTATAGAATATTCAGAAAAGAAATTAATCTATTCAAGTAAAAATAAACAAAAACTAGGTTATCTTTTAGATCTTCAGACTAGTTTAATTAAGAAATTAAAATATGACTCAGTATGGAAATCATTTATTTCAAACAAAAAGTTAATTCAATTTCCTGATATCAAAAATGAAATTTATGGTTAATTTGATTTAAATAAAATAAAATTAATTCAAGCCAAATTATTATATTTATATATATTATATTAAATTCTATTGTTTTGTTTTAACATTTTATAAATAAAATGATTTTCACCTAAACTATAATTTAATGATTTTTTTTGATAATAATTTTGCATTAATTCAATATTTTCAATAATGTCAGATAACAAATGAGCTTGTTCCACTAACATACCAGGTGCACTAATATTTTCAACATGAGTTACATGTACATGAAAATGATCTATATAAGTAAGAATTTAATTAATAAACTTAACAAACATAATCCTGTTATATTTAGAAAAATAAAACATCAAAATACTTACAATAACTTGGTGGATAATGAACATATAATTTCAATTGATTTTTTTGAACTTCTCCATTAAACTTCTTCTCTACTATTTGAGGTACTGTATTTAATATATTTTTCAATAAAGGTAAATCTTCTTTTGATAAGTGTCTTAAATTCTGAATCTTCTTTCTAACAATAACTAAAAGATACAATGAACTCATAGTTTGACGATCCCATTTACTAAGTTAACAGTTATTTTAGTAATTGTTAAAACATAATAATTCGTCCACAATAATCTACTAAAATTAAAATTCAATTCCAATTCTTACCTATCAGGCATTAAGACAAATCCTGTATCCTCATCTTGATCATTAAAAATAATACTCTCTTGCTCTTTTTCTCCATTTAAAATATTATAAACCCAATCAATATGCTTTCCCGGTAATTCATTAATCGATGGTAATACAATCTTTTCATAATCGTCTATAGTTTCTTTAATCATAATCCGTTTTTGATAGCTATATTTATTAATATGCTAACAAACAAAATTTTAAATTATTATAAATTAAAAGAGGTTAAGTATAGGTAAAGAGAAATAGAAATAGCAGCTTACTATTTGAGTAGCCGGATAAATCAATTGTAATTTAATATCAAAATAAGAAGCTTCAGTAATTTTATTATTGTTCAAATTTCCTTGAAACCAATAATAAATATCATTATTATCTACCATTTTCAAGTCCTTGATCCTTGAGACTAATACATTCCTACCTTCGTTATTACTCTCATTATCCTTCTTTTGAATACTATATCCTTCTTTTTCTCCCTTGTCGCTATCAGAGAAGTTGGTTTTTAAGTCCATTAATTCAAATTGTAATTTCTCTAAAAACAATAAAGCTTCTTTTTTTTGATCATTCTCTTGTATGTATCCTAATAATACCACTTTCTTTAATGCTGGATCTTCATGGATTAATTGTTGATATTGAAACCGTTGAATTAATTGAGTGCAACTCATCTTTAGTAAATTTCAATCAAGAAGAAATTTGGATTAAAATTTTTTTTGATTATTTTAATAATGAAGTCTTAATCGTTTTTTATTGCAACTATTAAAATTGAGTTTCTTTGAATCAAATCAAATATTAATTTCAATCAATTTAGCTTTAGAATCTGCACAATAATTAAAAATTTTAAACAACGTCTACTTAAAAGAATTCATTGAGTTTTCATCAAAATAATAATTGTATTGAAATATTTAGCCTTTTGTTTTAAAATTAGGATGATATAAAATTAGAGCTGAAATCATAGTAAATATTAGTTTTATATAAATACATTAAGCAAAAAAAGTTAAAACAGTAATAATTATTATAGAGTATAAACTAAAAAAGTAAAAACTAAAACTTTGTTAATTTGTTAAAGTAATAATCCAATGTTTCACAAAATAATGGATAAAAATATAAACTCAATAGTATATATGGGAATGTTTTTTTCGATTTCATTACTTTTCCATTTCTAAGCGCTATTTGATTGGAAAGGTTATTAGTAAAATTCTTACATAAAATACATCCCCATATATAAAGCGATAGAACGAACAGCATTTTAAAGTGATATAATAAATGACAGTATAAGAATATTTTTATATTATATGGGGATGTTTTTTTTAGCTTCATTATTTTTTCCATCTTTTAAGCGCTACTTGAGCGGAAAGATTGCTAATAAAATTCTTAAACACAAAAATACATCCCCATATACTTAAATTTACATCCTTGGCAGAAAGTGAAATAATGGAGAACAATAAATTAATATTTTTATAATTTTATTTAATAATATCTTTATTATTTCAATTATTATGGTGTTAACTATTTTTTTAGAAAATTATTTCAGAATACTCAAAGAACCTAATATAGAAAAAACTACATTACCTGATAAATAATGATATAAATTGAATAAAATTTTTTTTACCCTACTATCTTTTATCTTATAAGTCTGACATTGAATTATTATGGGTTGATATCGGTAGAACCAAAAGATTAAAAAATAAGGCCTCTTATTTCAATAGATAAATTGATACACCAAATATAGATGTAAATAACTAACAATCGACCATTACAATTGAAGCCAAATTCCTCAATAATCTAACGGAATGATTATAATACAATACAACCGATTTAAGAGGAGTATGATAGAGGTGAATTTTTTGCAATAATTATCGGAAGTCAATGCTAGCTTAAATTCCTTAATATCAAAACAAAAGTGTTACAAAGGATATAGGATAACAAATGTATCAGTTAAAAATTCAACTAAATTCAAGAAGTCAATTGAATAAAGTAATACAAAAATCAATTTGAAGCAGATAGTTATAGATCATTACAAAATTGACTCCATCTATTTTTATTTTTTGGAAATTATGGCCAGTAATATGATATTTTCAAAGTTAAATTCAAATGATTTACTATTAAAAGCCCAAATAAAATAGTTGAGTTATAAAATAGTAGGTGTTTTAATAGCTTCATATTCATTTATTGTATTATTTGGTTGAAGAAAATTAATGATAATAAAAGTATATGCGCTTTCAAAATTTAAATAGGCCCAAATACTTTATATAAAGCTTTAGGAACGAGTAAACTAAATAAATTCACTGTATAACAAAGACAATACAACTAAAAAGAAAAAGAAGTAAATAGAATCATATAATTTTTATAGTATTTATAGAATAATATCAATCATCCGTTAATCTGAAGCATTATTACAATAACAAATATAGCTATTTAATAACATCACTTATAAATTTTATATTTTATGCAAACAAATCAGAGAGACTTCCAAGTGTAAATGTTAAAGTAATTTCTGTCAATGGTTCAGACATCAGTCATGACGCTATAATATAGAGATGCTAGCCATCCTTGTGAAATCAGCGATTTTATTGTACATTCCCCACTCCTGGTAACTCTAATAAATAGAAATATCCGTTTGAATATTTTAATCCTTTGAGTTGATCGTATTAATTTCTTATGTATCGTATAAATAATTATGTAATTATTGTTATTAAAAAAAGTAAAACTCAAGATAGTTATCAATTGAAAAATATAATCCTTGATAATTCAAGACTTATTTTTTATCATCTATTTGTCTAATAAAACAATATTACATGACCCAAAATTTATACCGTTTTAGTCTATAATTTTTAAATAAATCCGTCTTTATAGTAGTTTATAGTTTAAGTGTTATCATTTATTACTTGCTATTTTAATTTATATCATAAATAGTTTTATAAGTACATTTTATATTTTTGGTATTTATCTTAACTTTTGAAATTGAAAATTGGTTTTATGGAAATGGTTTGCAAAAAAGGTATATTTCTGCATGATTTCTGCAGTAAACTTAAATTAAAAAATTGGCTAAAAATTAATTTTTAAATTTTAAAAAAAATGAAGCGAAAGGTTACAAGAAAAACTAAAGAAAAAGAGATAGAAAAAAATGAAATAGAAAGCAAGGAAGGTAATGGAAAAAGAAAAACCAAAGTTAAAAAGTTTTAATTAAATTTGGAATTTTATAGGTTTAGTAGAAAAGAGAAGTAAAAAAGTGGGCGAAGGGATCGAAGAGGTCGAACAGCAAGCGGAGCAAGGAGTAATAGATTCTACTAAAATTACGCCTGCAGAAGTAGCTCTTATATTAGAGCAATTGGCTAAATCGAATATTCAGACTTCAACCCAAGTTCAATCAATTATGGAGCAAAGTTTAAAAATGGGAGTTCAGCAAGAAGGATCGGAAGGAATGGATAATGCGAGTAACATGATAGAACCCAATGTGAATTTGGCAACTAATTTGAAGAATTCTTTGACAGTCAAAAAAATAGCTCCTAAACCAACAATGCCAGTATTAGCTACCAGTGATCTTATACTACAAGTATGATCAAATCAAATGTGGAAAATTTATTTTATTAATGATTTTTAGTCAGTTGCCAATATGCTACCTAATTCAAGTAATTTCAAAGGACTAAATTCAGTCGAAACTTATGGTATAAGGCCTACAACTACTCGTGGTAGGGGTAGGGGTAAAATGAGAGCCAATTCAAGAGGGGAGAAGGCAATTATCACTTTAGATATAGATAAAAAACCAAGCTAATTGATAATAGGTAGATGAATATCATAAAGAACCAACCATGAGCTATTTACGCCAAATAAGTGATTACAAATTAAAGAACATGGTTGTTGTAAAAGATGTTAATGTAGACGATGAATTTAATATAGGTAAATAATTAAAATCTTCGTTTTTATTTATTTGATATTTTATAGTGAAATTACAAAATGCTAGAGAAATCTTAGATCTTTTGCCTAAAGAGGAAGAATCATATAATTGGCTATCAACTGTTACTGAAGTAAATTTTATTATTAGTATTCTGTTTTATTTTTATCTTTATTTTTGTTTAGAATTTAGAAGATAATCTTAAAAAAGTCTCTGGTAATTTTTTCAGTATATACATTTATATTATATTTACATTAATTTAGATAAAAGTCCTGCAATTAAAGAAATATACCAATTTATGATATATAGTTTAAAAGAAGCAAACAACAAATTAGATGAAAATGAAGATAAAGTTGAATTAAATGAAGAAGGTAGACTCAGCTTTTACTACTAATTGTTGTTTATTAAATGTTATTTTAGCAAGAAAAATAGTACAATTTTTAATAGCAAGGATGTACCAGAATGTTGGAAGGGACCCAGCGATATTAAATCATATTGGCAAAAAATTAAAAAATATACTGGTCAATGATATCAAAAATAAATTAACCAACACATCAAATGGACAATTAGACGAATCAAATCCTAATGATAGTAATGGAAGTGCATTACCTCCTGTTTCTTTTGCTCCCTACGCTTCTTATTTTAATCGTCCTTCTTATAATCTTTTAAATGTTACCTCTTCTTATCTTAACGCTAATTTATATAAAAAAGATTTATAATTCCTTATCTTAAATAGATGGATTTTACCACCTTTTACCTTTTTTATTTTAAAGCAAAAGCAAATGTATTTTTGATATGTACTATCAAAGTGAAACATGTAAATAAAACAAATCAGAAGTAATCTCAACCAATTGGAAGAGATAACGTATTCCTAAACGTTGTTGTTGATTACTTTTATCAATTACATATCACTGTTGTTGTTACTATTTCTTTATTATGGTATAAAATGAATATTTCCTCTCACTTATTTGTTCACTTCTTGAGCTTAAAATTCACAAATATGACGACTAAGCTCTTATTCAAAAAAACATTTTCATGTAAAATTGACTAAAATTGGCTAAAATTGAATTAACACATGACTTACTTTCACCCAAACTCTCTTTTACAACATTCTACACTCAGTCTCTAATCATGCCCTTGCTTCTCTTAATGTTTCTTCTTTCTTTCAATTCACTTTACTTTAACGGTTAGTACACATTTCCTACTTTTTATATTTGCATAATTAAAAACATAAGGTTCGTCTTAGATTTAAAAATACATATGTATCTACTGGTTTTTGAACATTTATTAGAAAACGGCTTTCTTTAGCAAGCACTGTATTATATTAGATCAATTACAAGATAACCTTACAGATTCATGCATATGAAGAAACAAGAATTATAATTGCAACAGTAAATCTTTTTTAAGTCTAAAAGTAAAATTATTTATATATAATTTTTTTATAGTATTACAGTTATTCCCTTTTACCTATCTTTTGCCTATCTAAGACTGTAAGGCTATCTTATGACCAAGCCAATACTTATTATTTTAAATACTAGGCTTTAGATTTTGCTTACATGAAATTTAAAAATATAGCTTAAATAATCAAAACTACAATCATACCTAAACCGAGTATAGTTCTTATATGTCTAGATAGTAGTATAAAGGTTTTATTTATTTATTTTTAAAACAGAAAGATCCTATATCCCTTCAACAAATAAATGATATATATTCTTACTTAATGCAAGTGTACTTTGAAAATAAAAAATTCATGAATCGAATACTAAGTGTAATTATTTACTCGTTTTGAATCAGCTAATGGGATAAATGTTTTTTTAGTATATATGTACAAAACACCAATTAAGGTACCTTATTATTTTATAAGCAGCAAAGTCAACTTAATCATGAGACTTAGTAATAGTCACTATAGTTTATACTCTATCTTTTGAGAAAAAAACTTGAAAATGGCATAATATCAACTAACAAAAAATAGAAAGAAAAGAAAAAGAAAATAGAAACTGTGAAGCTTTAATCAGATATGATAGAAAAACCACTGGCACCTTATGTGGATAGTGCTATTTTTCAGAGTTCAAAGAATAAAAAGACAAGTGTAAAAAGTAGGATAAAATATATTTCTATTACAAACTACTTTGCTTCTTATAAAATCTAATATGTTTATAGTTGATTTTGGATGAGCAATATTAGCCTGATAAAAAAACTAAAGCTAAAGCTGTTATACTAATGAGGTCCATGTTTTCATTCTTCCTTTACATTGATAAATTTGCCTTATCTGAAGATTTGCCATCCTTTTAAGGTTATGCTTATAATTATAAAAGTTAAAACTCTGACTGGACACATGAAACCCTCGAAAAAATAAATAGAATTAAAGAAAAATTCAGGAAGGGTGGTATTAAATGCGAATGTGATTTTTATACTCAAAAAGGGATGGTGTCCTATGTAGCTTGTATCGTATTCAAGAAGAAAGAAAACATGACATGTGAAAAAAACCAAGATAAAGTTAGTGATTTATTTAATCTTTAAAAGTGTAAAAAGAACACAGACAGAGTCACAAATTTTGATTACATTGAAAATTATGAGCATAATGGCGACAATTACCATGCAATTTGTTTGAATAAGGTTTAAAACCTATGTGGTCCAGTTGGAACGCAAATAACTAGGTACAAAACTGCATATGATGCTAAAAAGAGTACAAATAATGTCAAAAAACTTAAAGGTATTTTGCTATCTTTGCTATTTCAATAGAGTCAAACACTTAGATTCTTTATCCTTTGCATCGGTTGACATCTTCTCATTTTGCTTTTTCTTAACTTTGTGTGCTTTATTATTAGTTAGCTGTACTTAATATATGGGGATGTTTTTTTGTGTTTGAGAATTTTACTAACAAATTTTCCGCTTAAATAGTGCTTAAAAAATGGAAAAAATAATGAAGTCAAAAAAACACTCCCATATGGTGATGTTTTTTTGACTTCATCACTTTTTCTATCTTAAGCGCTATTTAAGTAGAAAAATTGTCAATAAAATTCTTAAACCTAAAAATATATCCTCTTATATAATGACATTTATTCATAATAAAAGATATACTTTATTAAAATCTATAAAAATTAACAATTATTAATTCCACAGCTTTCTTAAAGGATGTCTTATCCTAGAATTAATTTATGTATAAAGGTGCGAAAATATCTCAATTTCATCCTTGGAATTTCACATGCAGTAAACTGTTCAAATTACTTAGTAATTGATAGTGACCATATCCTAAATTTGACTTGAACATCAAATTTCATTTTTAATTTGCCATTTTTGTCCATTCACTCTTATTTCCACACAAGCCACAAGCCCTTTCGAAAAGCTGCTTTTTGAAATTTTGAGTAAATTGCTTTGATTTTTAATTGTCTCCTATTATCATGTATCTAATTATTACAATAACTATAGACATATTACGCTAAGCTTCACGGATCTCTTTTGTTCAAATACATAAATAGCTATATATATGATAAAACCAAGTATTTTAAATACACTTAATATATACAGTATAGGTTGATTACACAATATTTGGTTTATTAAAACCATCACATAATGATAAAGTTAAAGTCATTTGAAGCTGAATAGATTGGTGCTCCCTTCTTGTCAAAAGCATGTTCACGCTATATGATCAAAAGCTTATTAGAAGTTTCATTATGCCAGTTTCAAGTTAGTTTACACAACACAATTAATCGTTGGCAGGAAGTACTGCTTACCCCTAGGTAACTTCTAGTTCATAGTTGATGACCATGTCAGATTAAATTAATATCCAGAGAGATACACTTATGAATAAAGATGTTTATTGTATACTAATATAACTTTAAATATAAAAGTAATATTTGGAAACCCTTTGACTCGAAGCAAATTTACTTTGATATCACTTTAAATACATATTTCAGTTTAAATATTTGGGAATGTCCCTTTTTGATTTCATCACTTTTTCCATTTTTTAAGCGCTATTTGAGCAGAAAGATTGTTAGTAAAATTCTTAGACAAAAAAATATATCACCCCATTTACTACTTTTGGCGCTCAGTAACATTTTAATAAATCAGTATATATAAATGTCATTGAATCACCCCATAATTTACACATCAATTCTCACACTTTCGCACTTATTTATGCTGCAGGAGTAGCTGTTTAAAGGTCATTACAAAAAATACATATACCCTTTGATAGTGTAGAATTTATACCTACATTTAGAAAGTATCAAAATACCACAGGCTGCTAAAGTTTTACTTAGGATTGTATAAAACTTAATATTTCAAGTACAAGATCTAACTTTTATTTTAATTCCACTTATAAAGAATATATACCATCATGCATATTCAATAAATCATTCAAGTTATTGATTTAGTACAGATACGAGTAAAATAACAAGGTTGGACCTTGGCAAGAGTCATGCTATCAACTAATTAATTAGTTAAAATAGAAGAACAATTTAACGAAGAGGAAGTAGAAACTATATACACAAATCTAATAATGAGACTAAATTAGAATCAAAATACCAATGAAACTTACCGTTTTTTTCTTACTCTTTGCTACTCAATTTACACTATCCGAAGGTACACCCGCGATTAGCGGCTATGCCTATAGCTGTGAAGGTGAAATCTTTGACAATTTAGATGAAGCCAAAGAAAGATTTAGAAAAGACGGAATTAAATGCAAATGCGGCTTTTATACTGAAAAAGGAGTTATATCTTATGCATCTTATACTATATTTGAGAAAAAAGAGAACACAACATGTGAGAGGAATCAACAAGAGAGTATTAGTCTATTTCACCCTTCAAAATGTAAGAATAACACAAACGGTGCCCGAATCTTTGATTTAATAGAAAATAATGTACATAATGAAGGGAATGACCACACAATTTGTTTAAATGAAACTAGAAGCCTATGTGGTCCAGTTGAAGCGCCAATAACTGCGTATAAAGAGCTGTAAGTAGACAAAAATGATACAGACAACATCAAAAAGCCTAAAGCTAATTTACTTTATTTTTATATTGATGCGCACTGGTTAGTTAGATTCCTCGTCTATCGCGTCAGCTAATGCCCTTCCATTTTATTCCTGCCCAAATTCATAAATTCTTTTACTATCTAGTTATGTTTATCTATAGTTAAGTTTAGTCAGGATAAACAGCCGCATTCTATCATGTATTCTTTTTAAAATAATACATACATTGTAAATAACAGAATGATTTATAAAGTATTTGAACAAAAATATTTAATATGAATACAGACTTGTATAAAATATATATCAATATTATAACTTTCTTTTATTAAATTGGAAGTAAATAATTGTAGAATTCAAAACTGTTGTTTACATAGCTTCTAAAAGCTTCACTCCTAGTTTTTGAACCAACATATGGGGATGTTTTTTTTTGGCTTCATTACTTTTTCCACCTTTTAAGCGCTATTTGAGTGGAAAAATTGCTATTAAAATTCTTAAATACAAAAACACATCCCCATATGTACAAAGTTGCAAAATTATTTTGATTTCACCCCAATACCTCTATGTATAATAACTATGAGTATGCTTAATAGCTAAACACAATCATATTTCAAGTTTAATTTTAGCATCCTTAAATTTTATTCCTCACCCTATATTTTTCCTCATTAATTTTTATTCATACATAAGCTGTGAGGTTTTTTCAAAAGCTATGTTATTTCAAACCTTCTTTAAGTCAACTGGTTTGTTTTTAGTAAGTAGCTAATCATTAACATATGGGGCTGTTTTTTTTAGTTTCATTATTTTTCCATTTTTTAAGCGCTATTTATGTGGAAAAATTGTCAGTAAAATTCTTAAATACAAAAATACATCCCCATATAGTCAATGGTCTACATTAATACATTAGCTCTCATACATCAATAAAACAAGAACAATTTAGTAGCTGCTAAAGCAAACTCTCTGCTGCAAAATTTCATCTTTATTAAATTTTAAATGTAGACTATCTATATATATTCACCTATTAAATTATCCCCTAACTCTAATTAACATTACATAATTCATAAGGATACTTGAAGCAGCATCCAGTGATTAGCTTTAGCTTAAAGTTAACCAACTATCTCAAAAAATTACATATTAATAAAATTAACTGAGATGTTTTATTTTAATATAACTTTAATATAAGAAGTCACTATAAGATGTATTGTGTTTAAGAATTTTACTAACAAATTTTCCGCTTAAACAGTGCTTAAAAAATGAAAAAAGTAGCGAAGTCAAAAAAACATTACCAAAGTTGTTTTACTTTTGTTCTAGATTTACTTGAGGATTAGATCATTATTTCTTTTATATATGGTATATATAACATAATCCTTACAGATAAGTATGAAGCTTTTGATATTTGATATTACAATTGTAGATACCTTAGCTCCGTCTTGATCTTAAAAAACTTTATTTTTTATTTTTTATTGCTTAAAAATTTTGACTAAATAGTCAAATATTAAAAGCTCAAGATACTGCTTTTATATACCAAGTACCTTTATATATATTAGATAAGAAAAATGACATAAATTATCAAACTATCGAATAATTTAATTAAAACATAGTTTAAAATCATAAGTTTATTAATTTTTCGAACCAACGATGGAGCATTCCTCTACTATTATAGAACCATAAAACTACAATACATTTATTGAAAACAACTCTTTTTCTAAGCTTGAACCATCATTTTTTAGTTCTAAAACTTATTTTTTTAACTTTGTTACTAATACTTTATCAGTTAAATAAATTAACTGCGTTTTATCAGAATAAATATTATCTTTACTACCAAAGGAATAAATCAAATGCTCTTTATAATAAACTAAACAGCCATTGTTATAAGATTCGAATCCATCTACTTTATATGACTTATCTACCTTAATAGTTGAAGTTTTTATACTGTAAACATCATTCCCTTCTTTATCATCAGTACTACCTAATATATATGCAAACCCACTTCTATCATCAAAAACAGTTGAAAATTTAGATATAGCTGGAAATAGGCGACCCCCACTAAATGTATTTGTATTACTACTTCTAGCATCAGTGGACCAAGTATTATAACTTTTCCCGTCCTGATACTCACCATCGCTTGTTTTCCCTCCAAAATTATGGATTGAAGACTTCAATGAGATGATACCACCACTAATACTTGTTTTATATTCTGATTGCTCCACTATCCAAACATTACTCTCTATATTATAAGTAAACACTTTTTCATTATGTCCCATTTTCTTACTCCTGTTTGTATATTCGCCTCCAAAATAATGCATATTCCCAGTATCTAAATTGGCCAAGTAAGTGTTTGATAACGTTGAGCCAATATTTTCTCGTTTAAGTAAAGTAGCTAGTTGTGTAGATGCCTTTTCGTTATTAGTCCATTTGTTTGTCTTTATATTATAAACCTGAAAGCTGGCGAAAATATCAGAACCTTCCCCTCCAATCATATAAATTTCATCTGAGTCTTTGACAGGTTGTATTATACTACCGTACATTGAAGAAGGTGCTTTGCTATTAATTTTGGTCCACTTTGCTTGGGTTTTATTGACCATGAAACTATCATTTAATAAATCCAACATGTATACATCCTTATTTGTTATTATCTTATTGTCACTATCCTGAGTTGAGCCACCTAAATAATAAATTTTATCTTTAACTAACATGCAGTTTCCGCCAGATAATTTTGGAGGGCTTTGAGCAAGGTGTTTACCAAAAACAATGCTTATTAACAAAATCCAAAGCAGCATATGGGGTTGTCTGAATTAGTTTCATTATTTTATCCAATTTTAAAAAAATTTGTATTTTAAAAACTTCGCTTAAAATTCTATAAAATCACATCTTTTATTAAAACAAAAGTACCCAAACACAGTTCTAAACCATTATATTATAGCTCATACTGTAAGTTAGTTGAATTTCTACTAGATCTTAAATACATGTTCTTATAAAGCTTAATTGAGAAATATTTATTATCAACTGCTTTATAACCAACATCGTAGATTTATTATCAAATAAATAAACTACTTTAATGTTATAATTACATTATTAATATATTGCCAAGTTAATAAATAGCTGCATGGGAGGGAGTGGTCAGCCCCAAAACTATAATTGACCATCCCTATATAGTACAAGTAATAATAGTTTTTACATATTATTACAGTTACTTGTTCTTTGACTATTTATTAACTTAGCTATTAATAACTTAAGTAATCCTAACATTTAACAATCTATTTCTATCATTCAACAAACTACTTACTTGCTTAGTAAATATCGAAATTTTCAAATTCTCTGTTATCTTCGTAAGGTAAGCTGGGATCGATCTTTTAATTTTTCTGTTTTCTATAGACTCTATAACTTTAATTGGGACTATATCGCTTTTTTTTGATGTATCAGATACTGGATAACAATGTAGTTTATTGTTATGTTTAATAAAATGTAAATACTTCTTAATGCCCTGCATCTCTATTATTCTTTTTGTATTTTTGTTTCTTTTATACTTTTTAAAAATTATATCTGTTTTCCCATTATTAACAGTCGAGTTATTAATTTTATTATGCTCACAAATAAAAGCCTCAAATCTTGAAATTAATTGATCGATATCTTCTATTTTACCTAACGCTTCAAAACTACTTTTCCATTTTGAAAGGTTTCCAAAATGTCCATCAACTATACTTTTTCCATGATGCTCAGCAAAAAAATTAAGATTAACATTCAAACTACTATTTATTTTATGAATTTCTTTAAACATATAATGTAAGAACTCTTGGGATCTAAAATGATTTCCTGTATCTGCCCATATATTAATTTTTGTAAACTTTTTAAATAGAAGCTCTGTAGAGATTAAATCGATTAAACAATCTCCTGCATATGCTGAATCATGATTCAATATTTCAGATAAATAATCAAAGTAAACTTTGCCTATTGTTTTATCATCTTTTAAATATAATACACCAAAGCCTAATACTGATATAGCTTGTTTATTATAATGATCTAAATTTATTGAATCTGGTCTTGTCCCTATTTCCATATTTTGTTTAAAATCTAAAACTATTATACAACTTTTGTTATTTAATTTTTTGATAGTTTCATTAAATGTGTTTTTTTGAGTATCAACACAGAATTTATGTAATTTGTATAATTTTTCTTCTTCGTTGAAAATTTCTTCTATCTCTGCTTTGTTTTTTGCTGTATTTATTTTATTTTCAAATAACTTTTTTCTAACTGTATACTGGGTACATATATTACATAGATCCGTTTTTCTTGCTGGATTTTTGAAATTAGTTGGTATATATTTAAAGAACGTTGACCTGGCTACTGCTTTATCTCTTAGATCATTCAAATATTTACTATATATCATTCTTCTACTTTTATTTAATATATATATATTATCTGATGAATATTTACTATCGTTATTTTTTTTATTAAATCTTGATGAAATAGTTGAATCATTTAGTAAATATTGTATGATAGTTTCAATTTGGTCATCTTTAATTTTTTTTGTATTTTTAATAATAGGTTTTAATGTTGATATTTTATTATTATTACTTGTTTTTGAATAATCATATTGATTTCTATTTATATTAAACCCAAAACTCTTACATTCATCAAAAGAATATACTGAAGCTATAGTTGATAATAACGCTACTTGCTGACTTTTGTTTCCTGTTTCCCTTAAAGCACTAATTTTATACATTACTTGATTAAGTTTATTATTATCGATAGTAAACTTTGATAATATATCTTTTCTTTGTTTTGTTTTATTATAAAATTCCATGAACCTTGGGTTGTTATAAGTAGCTCTTAAAATTGATGTAAATGAATTACAATGTTTATATTGTGTACTCCTCCCTATTGTATTGAAGTTTTCAAAAATTCCATTTCGAAGTTTAGTTATGAAAGTTTGCATTTTATTTTTATTTCAACAAAAAATAAAGTCAAATAAAGTCAAATAACTGTGTTTATATAATTATGTATTTATATAATTATATAATCATATAGTTATATATTATATATCTGTTAAATATCTAACAGAACTAACATAAAATATATAGTTAGGAAAATTAGCTATTTAAGAAAAGGAAACAATTAAAATAAGTTTTAAATAGAGACATTTAATTTTAGGCTTTTTAGATTTAACCGTTATATTGAACACAAACTTGGAATTTTAAATTTGGATTAATTTCTAAGTAGATTCTGAAACCAATTAGGACAGCCCCATATTGAGATCAATTTAAAGTATAAGTATCAAAAGTATTAAAAGTTGGAAAGTACTAAATTTCACCTTGAAGTTTAATTTTTAATTTGTATATAGAATAAAAAGTGAGTTAATGTATTAAAATTATTTTTTAGGAACATTGAACTTGTTTAATTTAATTAAAATACTTTTCACTTTGAAATTCATACGGGGATGTATTTTTATATTTAATAATTTTACTAATAGTTTTTCCGCTCAAATAGCGCTTAAAAGATGAAAAAAGTAATGGAGCTAAAAAACACCCCCATATTTAGAGCTTTATCTCTAAGTAAATAAAGTATTGAAAACTCATGTCCAGAAACATAAACAGAGAAGTAAAATACATATGGGGATGTATTTTTGTGTTTAAGAATTTTACCAACAACTTTTCCGCTTAAATAGCGCTTAAAAAATGGAAAAAATAATGAAGTCAAAAAAAACACTCCCATATATATATTCATTAATTATCGATTGTTGTTCTTTAGTCAATTATTCATGTTAAAAATTTGATATTATTATTTTAGCTTTTTTTATAAATAATAGTTATTTGTAACTGTTATTGAAAATATACAAAGTAGAATAGCGGATATCTACAAACTATGTTTTAACACCATGATGTAAAATATCAATATTAGTAAACAATGTGAAGCAATATATGGGGATGTATTTTTGTATTTAAGAATTTTACTAACGATTTTTCCGCCCAAATAGCGCTTAAAAAATGGAAAAAACAATGAAGCCAAAAAAAACACCCTCATATGGTGGTGAATTTTGTTTATCTATTGCGTAGAAATTTTGTTGGAATATTAACGATCATTACATATTAAAAATATTTATAAATCATTTATAATAAACTATGGGAAATATATGGGGATGTTTTTTTTGGTTTCCTCACTTTTTGTTTTTAAAGCGCTATTTAAGTGAAAAAGTTAGTAAAATCCTTAAATAAAAAAATATATTCCCATATACAGTATTCAAGCCTATCACAGCTGTAGCAATAAAATAATGTAAGCAAATTTTTATTGAATAATTTTGATAGTTATTGAAAACCCAAATGACTTTAAAATATTATAGCTAAAATCAAGATAATTGTAGTCAAATCTACAATAATTTTTGTCACAAATTCTTTTTTATGTTCACTTTGTTTCCGATGGCTATCAAAAACGTCTAACAATTTGTTTAAAAAAAATTTCTTGTTACACTTGTGATAGATTTAAAATACTACTATGGAGGTTTTTTTTTGGTTATCACTTTTTCCATTTTAGCACTATTTGAGTGGAAAGACTACCAATAAAATTCTTGAATAAAAACATCCTTAAGTAATCTTATTTTATCACTTTGTCCATTTCTTACACAGCATAAAAATAAAAAATTATATTAAATGTGGGTATTTTTTTTGACTTCACTATTTTTCCATTTTTAAGTGCTATTTAAGCGGAAAATTTGTTAGCAAAATTCTTAAACACAAACTACATCCCCAAATGTTGAAACAAAAAACATTTGTATATAACTATTTTTAAATTAAAAAAGTTCAATTTTAGATTTGAACTACTCTATATATTAAAATTGAATAAGTTATATATAAACTTTTATGCTTACTTTATTTAGTCTATATAACTACTATAGTTGATAATATCTTGAAAGATTATAGTGACCAAAAATGTCACACTATAAAACAATGTGAAATAACCATGTGAAAAAGGAAATCATAAAATGACTTGATATTGAATCGATTGGTTTAATTGGCTATGAAATTAATAAGGGATCAAACTAAGTTAAACTAAAAAACTTATTTTAAAGGACCAATTAAATCATTGTTTAGGAAAGGTGGCAAAATGGACTGAAAATCATAAGAGTTTGTAATAAAAAATGATTCGATCTTTAGAAAAAAGTGCAACCATAGGAAATGGCAATGTTTTGTTTAGCTAAAAACAGAATAATAAATTGATCTCTATCAAAACCTCTACATCATTATTTCATTATATTCAATTGTAATATTTAATAATATTTTAAAAACTGGTTTAGAAACAAATGTCCATAATTAGATTTTATATTAAAATTTGAAAAATAAATTATAGTTTATATTAAACTTTAAAAAATATTATAGTTTATATTAAAACTTTCTAATATGATTGATGTTTATTAAAATTATTTAATGTTGTTAAATGTACAAGTATTATAAACAATAAATTTTACAATAGGTTTTAAAGATAAGAATTAGTTATATAATTAATTTAAGCCGAGTTCGAGGTAATCACAGATTTGTTATTACTTCCATCTTCATAAAAAAAATGACTATTAGGTGCTAAAAATGAATAAATATCCTTTGTATCCCCTAATAACGAATCACTTTCATGATTCTCTTCAATACCATTACGTTGTGATTTATGCAATATATCAGCTAATAAATGGATGGAAGCTACTACAAATGATACAGTAGATTGTGCAATAGGATGCTGTAAAATGTCTTGTAAATACTTATCAATGGAATATGGTGATGGTGCAATTGAATCACAAGAAATAACCATAGTACCTGTAGTTAGGATATAATCTTTACCTCTCCAATTTAAGGAGTTTCCTAAGATACTATACAAAAACAAAGGTAAAGCCGATACCTCACGAAAACCCCAGGCAACCATATATTTTCTGAAATCGCTTACTGGCTTTCCAATTAATGATTGGAATGTAATGAGATCTAAAGCAAACCATGTTACTACATGGAAAGCAAAGAAATTTAGTGGATGAATAGAAAAGATAGAGGAAAAGGAGTAAGAAGCAATAAGTCCATTAAGTACACATTCAGTAAAAGGCTCTAAAAGTATACTGAGCATTGAAATGTACTTACGTAAACGAAGCCAACGAGATCTACGACCAAAAAAGGAAGAAAGAGGCATCTCACCCATTGGTTGATAGATAAG
The DNA here is from genome assembly GCA_030770535.1 of Batkoa obscura. Classification (NCBI taxonomy): domain Eukaryota; kingdom Fungi; phylum Entomophthoromycota; class Entomophthoromycetes; order Entomophthorales; family Batkoaceae; genus Batkoa; species Batkoa obscura. Next base: position 36,861 of record JASVEC010000030.1, read on the forward strand.
ATCTTCAACCATAACGTGCTTGAGGCCTAGATCCCAAATATTTTTAGCAATCCAATGATCTTCAGCTAAGACTTTAGTAGCTGCTTCCATACCACCAAACTTTTCAAAATCGGATTTACGATATAAACAACTCTTTCCCATTACGCAAGAATCTAGCTTTAAAAAGTTAACGGCACTATACAACTTTGCATGGGTAGTATTTAAAAAGATGGCGTCTAACATAGCGCCAAAACTTTGAGCTTGTAAACCTATTGGTAAATGATGAACAAGACCAACTTCTGGCTTAATCAATTCTACTAAAGCTCTACCAAGTGTACCTTTGTTTAGGTATACATTTGAATCGCATACCCATAATAAATCATATTTTGCTTGCTTATATGCTTCAACCATGTTGCTTACTTTAGGATTTACTCCATAAGTACACTCATCGATAATGATCTTAGCATCAACATTAGGGTACTTTGACATTAGTTTTTTTACAACAGGGATCGATGGATCGTTTGGTGAATGAACAGAAAATATTATCTCGAAATTAGTATAATCTTGAGTAAATGAAGTCTCTAAATTTTGATATAGCATAAAATCTAATCCAGATAATGGACGAATAATACTGACGAATGGTGAACCAGGAATAGACAATGGTTTACGTTTGTTTAATACTGAAGCAGGCTTATATTTATGAGTACTGTAAAAAAGTTAATATAAATTGGCTATCTTTTAAAATAAAATTACCTTAAATACCAGCTCAATGTCGATACAAATATCATTAAAGCCCAAAAGATAAAGCCGAATGCAATAGCAGTAATATTAAATATACTGTATATACTCAAATTATCTAAACTATAATCTAACATGATGATAGTAAAAACAGAAAAAGATAAAAACAAATTGAGGATTAAATAGTGTATAAAAAGAGGTAATCTCTCCTTTAAAAATCAAATAATTTAAATTTAACTGAAAAGTTAAACTTCTCAACTATTAATGATGTTTCTTATTTATACTTCATCCGCCATTTGATGGGGCCCTAAATTTTAATTGGCTATAGCTATGATTTCAAATCAAATTTGGAACGAATCGCATGTTTGAGAATAGAAATTTGATAGTGTTAAAAAGATTAATAACTTTAAATAACTTATAAATTAAATATAGACTATTAAGCTCTATTGATTGTAAATAACGAATAAGAATGTAAGTATAAGAAGAAGATATACGGTATGTTTTGTTGTTTTATTTTATATTGCTCTTTTAATAACTTAACGCAAATTCATAATTTAGGCTCAAAATACATGAATTAAAATAATGTTGAGATCATTCTAAAGGTCATATTATTACCTAACTTAGTAATAAGTAATGGAAGAATATTAGCCCGACAACTAAATTTATAAAATAATGAAATGATTTTTAATATGCATAAACGATATTATATATATACAATATGATATTTTGTATATCAAAATGCTATTCCTAGTAAATTGATAAGTTTCTATACAAAACTATAGTACGATAGCTCATACATTCACAACTTATGATTATTAATACACAATAGTAACTGCGCCGAGCCCGATCAATTAGATCATTTTAATTCTAATTGTAAAATCTAGTCATCAAAAAATGTAATTGGTTTAGCCGTGTGGAATTTTGGGGTAAAACCAATAGGGTTTAGGCTAATTTTGTAGAAAGAAATAAAATTGGCATTTGATTCAGGAAGAAAGGATTTCGGCTTGTTTTACAGATTAACAATGATTTATAATCGCATTAAAATCTGGATAATTTTTTCAGTGGAAGTCATTAATTATTAATAAAATTTCAATGAACTTATACGTTTTTGAAACTTTTAATCAATTGATTATAGATTTTTAACCTAAGTAGTGCTAAAAAGGATACCAGTCTTTAGATATTTCATACAGAATATTCTTTTTTTTACTCTTCCTATTTTATTATATTATCTTATTCAGTTTCATATTAAATATGCAATTGGGCAAATGCATTAGTTTTATCAGGGATGGGTAACTTAATAACTTACAATGAATTTTTTATTAACAAAATTTTAGAGTTGTTCCGTGAAAAAATAGCAATTTCTAAGAAATTTAATAAAACACAATATTAACATGATGTGCTTTTTTAGCTTCATCACCTTTCTATTTTAAGTCCTATTTGACCGGAAAAATTCTTAGTAAAATTCCTAAACATAAAAATCCATCTCCATATCTTTAAAGGTAAGTTTAGCATAATTATAAAATTACTAAACAAGAATAAAACCCAGTCTCTTTAAGCTATTAAAAATAGTAGAAGTTATTATATGGGGATGTATTTTTGTGTCTAAGAATTTTACTAACAAATTTTCCGCTTAAATAGCGCTCAAAAAATGGAAAAAATAATGAAGTCAAAAAAAACACTCCCATATGTTAATATTGATCAAAAGTCGAAACGTTAAAAATAGTACATTATTTGGAAACTATTATAAGACCGAGAAGCTTTATATTTATTTAGAAAATGGGACTAGTTTAATTTAGTAAATGAAAACATATTACTCATGAAATCATAAAATGTTCTTATTTAGTATTTTTTAACTTTGGTTAATAAAATATGTTTAAAGATATATAAAATAATAAAATATCCCTGCTTTTATATTCCTAAAGTCTTTTTTTTTATAGTGGGGTAAAGAAGGAGCTCGTATTTATTTTGTTGAAATTAAGTTTGTATAAACTGTAATAAAATTATGGAATCTGTCAAAATCCATAAATTTAACATTAGTCCTGACATACAATGGGAATGTGTTTTTTTGAACTATGGAGTAATTTTTTTAACCTAATAGTGCTAAAAAATAAAAAAATAAACCCAAATATTCCCTAATGTCCTTGATTTAGAATCTTCAGCTTTTAGCATAAAATTCAAATTGAGTGAAACACTAGTTATTAAAATATAATATTTTGAAGTTTAATCCAAAAGTAAAATATTTAGAACCGGATACAGTTAACCTTTACCTTCCTTTAATCTATTACTAATACACTCTACAATGAATTTACAAATCACATATACTATCTCAATCTATAAATTTGCTTAAAAAGGATTGGCAGAAAATTTGAAAAAAAATCAAAGTAAAAGTAGAAAAAAACTAATTGAAAATCTTAAAAACCTGTTAAAGCTTATACGGTTTATTTAAAAATATTAGTTTACTATATAATTATAAGAAAAGCTATATAAATAAAATAGACTTTAATTTTATTTAATAGATTTTTTATACTAAATGGCATCTATGAATTTATAATGTTAAAAAAAATTAGAACAAAGAAGTTATAGGGTTATGCAAAAGTTTTTTAAATAATTTAATAACTCTTTAAGGATTAAACCTTTTGCAAAACGGCATGATAATTTTAATATTAAGCTATTATACTTTTAAGCTTTATAAAGTTTTATCATGTAATCAAATAGCTATTAGTCTATTTTTAAAAACACTCTGCTTTATTATATTAGGTCTTTTTTAAGCATTATTTAAAATTAGTTTTCTTTAAAATATAAAGTATAATACACACAAAAAGAAGCATACGTCTTTATTGTAAAGTCCTTATAAACTGGACTATAAAGAGTTGTAAGTGGGTAGTTTAACAAGGCATGTCACATAGTATTAGAAATTTTTTAAACTTAAGTTAATTATTCATTTTTTGATTAGTTCGTAGAAAGTAAAAAAGGCGTACCTTCACTTAATCAGAAAAAGTAAAATTATAATCCAAATTTATGCCTTTTGAGTTTTTGTTAAACTTTATCTTTATTCCTTTTCCCTTACATCGCCTCTTTTATCCATATCTATTTAGGATGCTATAGTCACTTTATAACTTATTGAAGAATTTAAAATTTCTTCCACTTAATAAGTTTAAAAAAAACTTGTCACATAACTAACTTTGAATTGTTAGAAATTGATTGGCTGATTCGAGATTCTATGATTGATGTTAAAATTAAGCAATGGAAAAGTCAACGTCAAAAACCGATTTTTTATAAAAAAACTAAATAAAGATGACTACTATCGAATGGAAAGGTAAACCCTCCCTTTACTCACCTCTATTTAGCAATAAAAATTAAAGTATTTTGAAATAGACCCAGCTGAGTCTCTTTGGACTTACAACTCAAGTTTGATATCTCAAAACTTGAATTGTACATTCATCCAAGGTCTCCTTCTTGACTGTCAATCTCATCTTTCTTCCAGTACTTCCTCCTCTTCTTCCCCTACTCTTCCCCTTAATAAGTACCTTGAATATCTCTCTCAGGATACATACTATTTACAAGTGTATGCTCGAGCCTATGCCTATGCATTAGCACGATGTGAAGAGTTTTCAGTAATTGAAAAAATCAAAGTATTATTAGATGGAGTGTTTGAAGAATTAAAATACCATCAACTTTATTTGGGTAAATATGGATTACAAGTAGCAAAGAAAATTAGTAAAGAAACAGGGAACTATGTTGATTTTTTGATAAGTGTAGCGAAAGAACAACCGGTACAAGCGTTGCTTGCAGCAGTAATTCCTTGCACCAGATTGTATTTATATTTGGGTAAGTTGAGGAAGATATTTGTATTTCATTTTAGATTAATTTTCTTTTATCAGGTACTGAATTAAAATCGCAATTGAATATGGAATCATTAAACTCCTTTAATAATCTTAGTTTAGAAGGTAAGGAAAAAGTTGATAAAATTGAGCTTTATTTTAACTGGATTGAAAAATATTCAAGTGATGGATTGAGGGATGTTTGTCATCTTTTAGAAAGTTTATTTAATGATTTGGTTAAAGATGCAGATGAGGAGCTAGTAGAGTTATGTAAACAAAATTATAAAAAAGCATTGCAATTGGAGTTGGAATTTTTTGAACAAGTTAATTAAAGAAATAAAAGTAATTGTTTTTATTATATGAATTTTTTGGTTTATTATATTTAGCTAATTAACATTTTATTTCAATAAAAAAGATTTAAGAATTAAAAAAACATACTATAAACTGATATTATCTTGACGTAAACCAATTACCTTAGTATGTCCAAAGTATCCTTATCAAGTTTCAAAAAAACCAACAACTCAATCATACTCCACTATCACATCCTAGAGTCTCCTTTCTGTTAATCTTTGCAACCATTCCCTAAAAAAACTTTATTAGCACAAAATCTATAGTATCCGATTCCACCTTCACTTACCACATAAGTTTTTAAAACCTATAGTAGCTGGTTTAATTTGATATTTTGTATTATTAATAAATTCACATTCCCAAGCATGATATCTAGCGAAATCTAATTTAGAAGAACAAATTGGAAATTGAGGTGCTTCTCTTTTATAGATTTCTCTTAATGGCAAACTCAATACTTTTAAATCTTGATCCAAAAGGTTCAAGTTTCTACATTTTACTACCGCTTTTAAAGCATGAAAAGCAGCCATTGGAATGGTCCAATCACTTGCTTCACGTATCCCCCAATAGGGGTGACGTGATCCTGTGTAGATTTCATATTGACGATAATCGAGAAGTTGAATAATATTTTGACAACTTTTTAAGCATGTAGTTTGATAGTATGTCAATTTAGGACTATTAATTTGAGATACTACAAAGGCATCCATAATGGGCTCAACCAAATCAATTAATAGTGTGTTTTTGATTAAGACTAATAAATAATCTGACATTGGTAAGGGATAGCTATTATTATTGTTATTATTGATTGTTTCTTCACTATTTGTATCACTGCTACTACCGCTACTATCACTACTATTATTATTATCTTGTTGATTATTCATATTAACGGCCATTAATTGTTTAATTATTAACTCATCATCAAAAGCATATAATTGATTTAATTGGTTAATATTTAATAATATAATTCTCTCATAATTCTGTAGAGAAATCTCTTGATTAGTGTATAGATGACTTAACTTATTACAAATGTGTAAGATGGATATTGTCTTTGTTAATTTACAGCAATTTTTCATTCTTTTTTCTGCTAATAATTCTTCTTTACTCAAGTTTACACTCTGTTTCCATTCGATAGGTAACTCAATCATCTTCAAATCGTCTTTACTTGTATTATTAAAGATGCTTGGTTTGTTGATAAAACAAGAAATTAACAAATCATATAATATAATAATTGCTTGGATTGTTTTGACTTCATAAAATTGAATTAAACCCATAGGATGGTTATCTAACCTCTTATTGCTTAGTGCAATTTCATTCAAATGAATCATTTGACTCAATTTAGTAATTTCCATAATTCGATTGTAGGCTAAAGCTTGTCCCATATTAATAAATTCCATTGATAGTAATAATAAATTGGCTTGTATAAATCGTAGTTGGTCCTCAAAACACAATTGAAATGGACTTTGATTTAATATTTCTTTACATTTTAGATATAATGGATCTTCAAATAAGAGTGGTAATTCTTGATTATTAAATTGTTGTGTCGGCATTTTGTTCCAATTTTTATCAAAGTTAATAACTCCACTATCTATTTAATAGTTTATATTTAATATTATTATATTATATTATATTTTTACCTCTTAAATAAACATACTTTGAATGTCTTAACACCTTTAGTGAAATAACGGTCAATAGAGGAGAAGGAACACCTTGCTTTTCTTTTTCTTTTTCATATGATATATGTTCTTCTGTAATAAAAGGATAAAAATCCATGTGTAAATCAATAAATAATTTAGATATATCATTTTTGAAATTATCTAGAGATAAACTATTTTGTATCTTAAAATTAAAATTAAATGAGTTATTTAATATTATCATTTCCTTTAAACTTTGTATATTTAACTTAATGTATTCGATTTCTATCTTTTTAATAGCTTCTTTATCTTTCACTGTACTACTATCTTTAGGTACTAACATGGATAAATTAGGTACTAGCTTTTTTGTATTTGCTTCTCCACTTATTTTAATATATTTATCCGAGAAGTTGACTACTGGTGTCAGTTGTAATTGATTCAATAAAGCTAGATCTGGGTCTTCATCCTTAGGTGTTAATAATTCTTCTGTATTCAATTGATAATCAATTAGATTTAAATTCTTTGCCATGTTAAATAATTGATTTAATCTCTTTCCTAATACCCTTACTCGTTGTCGATCAAATTGTACTCTTTCTTCGCCTTTAGCATTTAGTTTAATTGGAGAATAATCACATATCAGATTTAAATCAATACAACGACTACATTTTGGTTTATTTTTACTACATCTTTTCTTGCTCCGACGACAATTCAAACAATTTTTGATCATTTTTCTTTATTGTCTTTGTTATTCCTATAAAATGGAGTTGTGGCTTTCGAGAAATTAATAAAATTAATATTCAATTGAATTATTAATCTATTTTGAATTATGAACTTATTTAGTATGGATTGAAGGTTGAGATGATGTTAGGTTGGATTATAGCCTATAAAATTGTGTCTATTTTTAGTGGAAAAAAGCTATTCGTTGCTAAAAATTTAGTCTTAATCATGGAAACAGAGTTAGTTTTTGACCAAATTGATACTTTTAAAGCACCCTTTTAGGGGATTTGTACTATTTAAATTACTTTTTAGAATATAATATAACTTTTATACAATCAAAGGATATTTAATAGCTAATGCAGCATTGATAAATATAATAATATTAATTTATGATATTATTATCTTCCTAGAGTAATGCCAAATTTAAAATAAATGCTTATGTAATTGGTTTGGAAATTGAAAACTATTTTGCAATATTGACAAACTTAATTTCCCCCCACCTTTGCGTAGTTTGAGGGAATAACAATCAACCAATAAAATCTTCTATTAATATTATGGTTTTAGTTGTCAATATAAATTCATAAGTTAAGATTTAGTTTTTTTTCAACTTTTTTTAATAAAAAGATGAACATTAATAAACTATATGATAGGTAAGTCAATTGAGAAGAGTAAAAAGGATTTGGAATTTGAGTCAGATAGTAGAGAATCTGATATGTAAAGGCCATACACATATGTTTATTATTTTTATTTCTTTAGTATCATCAATAATGCAATTGAAAGTAAGTTAAATTATGAACAAGGGTTAGAACAAGAATCGTTTTATCGCTTGGATGAAATATTGAAAACCATTCAAGTTTTGAGGGATTTTAAAGTTAAGTTTGATAATTTGGTAAGTCTATTTGAGTATCGCTGGAAGGGATAATGAGATGAATGATTAAACTAATGTTTATCTAGAATTTATTTGAAGAAACGAAACAATCGGATTTGGGTTTAGAATTAGGAAATAATAAAAATACATATTTAAATAAAGAATTAAGTTTTAATAATAAAGTAATACTTTTATAGGCTGTAGTTATTTGGTATATTTAAATTTTATTTTTTGTCTAGATGAAAAATTACTCGAGGGAAAATACAGATAATAATAATAATAATAATAATAATAACGGCCCAAAAACTACATTGGATAATACATTAACAGTAAAATATACTAATAGTTGTATAGCAATAGTTTAATGTTTTTTTGTTAAGGATCAGTTTATTAATTTAATAGTTAATAATAACACCAATTCAACAAGGGTATATAAAAGAAATTCCATATTACCAATGATGCAACAAAGGTTGGATAAATTATTTTTTAGTTATTTACAAAAAGTTTGCAATGACAGTAATATTTCATATGTTATACTATTATGTTAATTAGTTCTTATTTTATTTTCTTATTATCTATTTAGAATATATTAAAGATGATAAAGGGGAATTAATGTAAGTTTGTTATTATTGTTGAGCAAGAGTTATTAATTTTTTATAAAAGTCATCAATTAGTACGAATAAAAAAGAAAGAATTACGCTCAGATGATTATATCCCATTTAAATTTCGAATATCCCCCTTTAGTAATGGGTTTATGGCCGAAATAAGGGAGCATGGGATCAATGAAGCGAGTCTAGATTATTCTAAGATCAAATTATATCTCTGGAATCAACCATACATCTGTCGATTTAATTCTGAAGGACGAAAAAGTAAAACAAAAGGCACCCATATATGGACTATTGAAGCTAAACACCTCCCAGATGGCTTATGGAAATTTAAAAAATTTCAACGAAAAATAGTAGAGCCTTTACCAAGAGTAGCTTATATTGGTTTAAAATATGTCTGGTATCCAAAGATTTGGGATCCCCAAATACAGAGTAAGTAAAAATTGATATTAGATTTATAAATAGTAAAAGAAACAGGATTTTGTTAATAAAGGTATTTTAGAACCCAAAGCAGCCTTCTCTTCCCCTTGGCTACCAGATTGGTTAAGGTGGGAAAATAACTGTTTAACGGGGACTCCAGGATTAAATGATAAAAGTTGTGAAATATCGGCAGTGGCACAATATCAGCAAGAAGATAAAAGTAAATACATATAATATTTAAATAAAACAATAATAATAATAACAATGTTCATTTAATTTAGCTTATAGTATCTCAGTGAAATTTTTTTTAACTGTAGCTCGATTAGATGGTTTAGAAATCAATAGTAGCACAACAAATGATGAAATATCTATGGCCAATTGTAACCATTCGTTAGATGTTATATTTAATAATTATTTTTCAGTGGGAAATACAATGGGACAAAATTTAAATAATATGGATTTAAGTAATAGTAATAATAGAGATATAAATGAGAATTCATTGAATTTAAATCCAAATGAAAATCTATTTATTACTGAAGAGTTTTAATAAGAAGCCAAAGGAGAAAAAAAGAAAAAAGAAAGAATATAAGAGGATGTAAGTTAAAAATTTTACATTAGAGGTTTAATAATAAAGTATAAAAGTGGATGAGTTTTGAGGGAGTATCGAATTTAATAATAATAATGATATGTTTATTAACGTTATAATATTTATTGTTTTTAGTTTTAGTTATTAGAATAATTGTAGTGAATATTTGAGGAATTATAATACTTAAAAAAGAATTGGAAGATTTAATTCCGTTAAATTCAATTGCTTTCTTGTTGTATTGAGATCGTTATACTGTTTTAAATAAATGAAATTATTTTTTAAAAACCTTTTAATTAAATATACATGATTTATTAAATAAATTCAACTATCTTTTACTTAATAAAAGAAACCGCATAACAAATATATTTCATGTCTCAAACAAATGTTTAGTTTTTTAAATTCTCGCTGCTAATTTTCTTCTGTTTATCTCTTTTTAAAAACTGCAAATACCATTCATCAAATAATGAAAAATTAATATAATTAAAACAATAGGCATATTGAATTACGTTTTGATGGTAGCAATTAATCAAAGGTACAACTAATATTTGTAAATTTAATTTAATAAAATTTAACTTTTTACATTGAAATAATACACGAATGCTATGAAAGAGTGCTATAGTTATAGACCAATCAAAGGTTTCTAAATAATTATTGGAGTAGCTAATAGTAGGAGTAATGTTGGAGGTAGGAATATCAGCGTTGCCAAATATTGATTGAATTAAATTTAATGCGGAAGATAAATAATGGTATTTATAAAATTCTAAATTAATATTCGTCATATTGTTAATAATAAAAGTTTCTAATAAAAAATCCATTAAATAAATTATTATGATGTTTTTAATTAACAAACAACCAATCAGTTGATTTTTATAGATATGATTTTTATGATTAGTTATTGATAATTCTATGTCATTAAACAAGTTGAAATTTTTATCTAATAAATTATTTGTTTCCAATTCATATTGTTGTAGTGCCAATTGTTTTAATCTATATTTTTGATTTAGTTGATTTGTTTCTTTTAATAAATATAATCCATTTAACAATTTGAAATTTAATAACATTTGATTAAACATCACCTCCTGCTCATCTAAAAGTTCCAAACCCTTCCTATATTCTAGAATAATCTCTTGATTTTCATTATTCAGATTGATATTCCTTTGAACTGGTAAATATAAAACAAACCCAAACTCAAATTCAAATATAATTAAAGTATCATACAATAATTTCATTTCGATTAATAACTCAAAACTTGTTAAAGTAGAAGAAATATAACCTTTCAGTTCATCTAATTTTAATATTTGTATTAATTTATAACATATTATTAATCTTAGTTTTGATTCTGTTATGAGACCTTGAGAATGTTCGATATAGCTTAACAATAAGTTAGTTTGTAAATAAGCTAAGTTTTGATTTAACTTATAAATATCCTTATCGTTATCTTTGAAACTAAATAAATTATCCAATGTAATTGTGTTTTCTATTTTCATTCTATTTTTAATAATCATATATAACGGATCTTTTTTTAATAAAATATATTCTTTCGCTTGTCTATTAATACACACTTGACTTGATTGAATATCCCATTTTATATATCCTTGTCCTAGGATTATTCATATAAATAATACATATAAAATAAAATAAAAATAATTCTTACCTCGAAAATAAATAAATTGTAAATGTCTAAGAACTTTCAATAAAATCACTGTTAATAAAATTGAATTATGTCCTTCTACTTTGTTTTCTTTTCTCATTTCAAATTCAATCCTATGCCTTGTTATAAATGGATAAAATGACAAATGATGATTTAAAAATAGTTCAAATAATACACTTTTCAATGTCTTATGATTCATTTTTTTCGTCAACCTCATCTCATAACTTTGTATTCTTTTTAAAATATTTCTTATGAGTGGTTGGTTAAAACTTAACATAGCTTCTTTTATATATTCATCTAATAAATCCTTAATATTTTTCTTTTTTATTGCTTTTACAGTGAAATTCCATTCTTTCCTGACTCCTCTTTCTCTCTTATATCCATCATCAATTATATATGTCTCTTTAGGTCCATTATTCCTCTTTCTTCTCCTCTCTCTTATCAACAATCCAGTCATCCATTCCAGCATATTTATTCTTTTCACCATTTTCGCTATTTTAATACTATCATTCCAACTTTCTTGCCTTTTTAACATTAATGCTTCTTCCTTAGTGTTATAACTACAAATCAAATCATTTTTATTACAGCGACCACATATTGGGTGTTCTCTTGTACATTTTTTTTTAGATAATCGACATGAAACACAGGTTTTGATCATTTGTAAATAAAGATAAAGTAAATTGAGTATATGTATCTGAAGTTAGTTATTGTAAAAATGAAATTATTATGTATTTAAGTTTGGTTATTTTGTATGTGAGTTGCTTTATTGTATGCTGTTCAAGTGAGAAAAATTATAACTTAATTAAGGATAATAATAAAAATAAAAGAGCGATTATTAACATCAACTTTTTTTTGAAGCCCTATTTTATATTTTGGGTTGAATTTAAATGCTTTGGAATAAAAGATGTAAGAAATGACAATATTAATTTTTTATAGCATAAGCGCTAAAAGTATACAACTACACCAACAAATAGGATTTAAAACATCTTGCTTTTTATGGCTAAAAAACAAAAACAAGTTTATTATAATATATGTAATAAAATTCAGAAAAAAGAATTATAATATCAAAAAGCTCTTTTTATACTATGTATTAGATTGTTGTATATGAAAAGCATAATAATAATTATAATTCCTACTTATAACTACCAAATAGAAACATCGAGTATAAAAATAATATTCTACAATTAAAAGTAAAAGTTTTTATAACAAATTTAAATAAAAACTCTAGATCAATTGTATATAAATTCCGAATATGGAGATGTATTTTGTACTTAAGAATTTTACTAACAATTTTTTGATCAAATAGCGCTTAAAAAATGGAAAAGTTAATAATCGAAAAAAACATCCCCATATACTAAATTTTAATATTAAAATTATTAAGATAAAAATAAAATAAAATAAAATAAAAAATAATAAAACAATGTTAGTAGAATAGATAAGTTTAGAATTAATAAAAGTACATCAATTTATTTATTTTTGAATGTATTATTTAAGATTTTATTTATATATAATATAATAAAAAATAAAGTTTAAAATGAAGTGAAAATTGTAAATTAATATTATTATATAAGATTTTATTATGAATTATTAAATAAATATATTGACTAATTTAAATTAACTAAATTGAAAAAATTAATACTACAATAATATAAATTAAAAACAAACAAAATAATTAATAATAAGTATTATATAAATCAAGTATTTGGATTGATATTGATTAGAAATGTTATAACAGTCTATTTAATGAGTTTGATATTAAACAGTTTTATAATAAATCAAATATTAACTTATTTTTTTATTAGTGTTGTTACTTATTTTCAACATTGAATTTAATTCAACCAACTTTTAATAGCAATGTTATTCCTATCTCTAACATTAGGGTTATCTTTGTACTCTTAAGTTATACCAATTTATTAAAACCTTTTGATTAGTCTATTACCATAGCCTTATTTTATATTATCCATGTTTCGTTTGAATGTCGAAAATATTCATTTACTAAATTAAATATTTAAAATTTAATTTTATTATTAGCTCATATGTATTGTAAAATGCAATTTAATGACTCTATTGTTGTAATTATGGTGATTTTTCATTTTTTAATAAATGATATTATGAATTTTTCAATAAGAAGGAAAAAGAAAAAAGATGAAAGACAAAATTGAGAAATACTAAAAGTTCGACTTTTAAAAAAGTGTTTTGATTGGTTGTTAGTGAAGTGTAAATGTTTACTAGCATTTATTGAAGCTCTATATTTATAGTGTAGGCTTTTCTTTCTTTATTGTCATTTATTGTTTTGCCTTTAATGGAATATTCAAAGTGGAACTTACTTAGAGGCAAGCGCATAAACTTCTGCCAATATCAATAATTAAATTACTTACTTTTTGAAGTTTAATGCTATAATTTAATAAGATTTAATAAATGAATGTATTGTAGTGAATGATGTAAAGACTAACGTAAGTTATTACTAACACGAATGACGTATATATTAAATATGAAGATAATATATAATAGATTAATTCATTTTATACTCATAAAAAGGATATAAAAAATTAGATTACTTCCTTTGGAACCTTTTATCATTGAAAGTTTTTTCATTTATTTTCTAAAGCTGTCTTTAAACCATAGTTACATTAATTTAGCTCTTAGTTCAAAATATAGCTTTTACCTTACACTTAATTAAAGAGGTTTCGAAGCTTTTGATTATCATTAATCAAGTATCAAAATTACCTTACTCTACCTTAGGTCAACCTATTACTTAGCACATCACTTTCACTCGGTTTAAGAACTTCAAAGCTTACGGCTTTCATTTTTGGATCTGCCAACTTTAGAATGAATATTAACATTGTTGAATGAAAACATTACTACATAAAATTCAGAAAAAAACATTCAATTAGTTGGTTGTTACAACTACTATAATTATGTTGACCTAGATTACAGTGTTTTTTAGAGCTAGTTATTTATTATTCTTTTTTTCAAAGCCTAATCATTGATTTAGCCTGATTTTAAGAGTTTATAGATAAACAGTTCATTGGGTTATAGTAGTGTTCAAAGTAAACTTGACTTGTTATTTGAGTTCAAGGATTTTATTGGCCTGACTGGAGAATATTCAATTTCTTAAAACTAGATTTCAATACGAAATAAGAACACAAGAACAAGTATTATTAACCTTTACCCAATGATATTTTAATAGTTACAATAGAAAAGAGTATAATTTGTAATAATTCTATTTATATAGAGCACTTTTTTCTTTTTTTTTTTCGATTTTGAATTGACTTCAATAATGCTAATCTTTTATTTAACCTTACTATTCTTCTTCAACCGATATCTAACACAAACCATCCCAAAACTCTCTGGTGGTAATTGTATGTTAATAGAAGATAAAATTTATTATTTAGGTGGTTCTATACAAGACAATGACAATAAACCAACACCAAATAAAAATGTTTATATGTTAAATTTAGCAGATGAGAATTTTATGATTAATAATAATCAAGCCAAATGGATTAAAATAAATAATAATGGGCCGCCTTCAATGTATGGTAATATCGTACAATCTAGTAATCATTCCAAGGAAATTTATATGATTGGGGGGGAAGGTTCTAATATTTCTCAAGGTTTTCAAGTATATAATATAGATACTAATAAATGGAATACTGATGAAGTAGCATCTAAAGGGTTATCCGATATTCTTAAGAAGGAATTAAATACTGTTTTACCATTAACGAATACTTATACTATTAAAGTTGATAATAAAAATATCTTTTATTTTGGTGGCAAATATACAAATAAAGATAAAAAATTGACATATAATGAAAAGATATTTTATTATAATATCGATCGAGGTACTTGGGAAGTGGAAAAATCAAGTTATAAAACAAGTATTGATGGAGGCATATTTTATTTAAAACCAGCTATATCTAATTTTGGGGGCAAAACAAATGATAATAAATATCAAGATAATAAAAGTTATAATACTTGGTCAATAGATACTAAGAGTAGTAATATTAATACTATTAGTGGCAATAATTCTATACCAACTATATCTAAATTTTCTACAGCTACTGATAATAATAACGAATTTGCTTATATTTTAGGAGGGACTGATAATAAAAATGGAAATTCAATTTATAAATTGATGACTTCAACTATTAAAGTAGATGAGCCATTTGAGGTAGAAGGATTAGAAAGTTATGATAATGGTTGTTTAGTCTATTATCAAGATTATTTAATTTATTCCTTTGGTAGCAAAAATAATAAATATTCTGATAAAACTCAATTGATTCAATTAAACGAAAAAAAATTAAGTGATAAACTAAACAAAAAGACAACACCAGCAGAAGAAGATGAGAGGGATAAAGGGGACAATGGGACAGCTATGAATATAGGAGCAGTTGTAGGAGGATCCGTTGGTGGCTTTATAGTAATTGTAGTTATCTTTGGAAGCATATTTTATTTCTGTTTTAAAAAGAATAAAAAGAAGAAACAAGAAGAATTGAAACCACCTGAATATATTAAAGAAGTTGTTTGGGCTGGTCAAAATAATCGGCAGATTGAAATTGAATTTGTTGATTCTTTTGGTACTCAAGTTACATATATTGATGATGATGTGACTGACCCTGAAAATGTACCTTATTTTTTAACTGAAAGCGATTGCCTTATTGGTGTTAAGGTTAATAAGTAGTCTTACTACTATTCCAGTTTCTCTCCTTTTGAATTTTAATTAATAAAGTTGAATTTTGGTTTTTTTTTTGTGTTTTTTTTTTTAAAACTACTTAGTAGATCAAAAGGATAATAATATGTTCATTTCTATATATAATATATATATTCATCTTAATAACAATATGATATAATATAATATAAAACTCGAATTGATAATAATAGATTAGTGATTAATTTAAAAGGTACTAAAATATAAACTTTAGTAATAAAAGAATATTAACTCATTATTTATTAATATCATTTAAGAAAAGTATATAATTTCAAGCATTTTGCTACAAAGTAGAAATATAATAAATTCACATCATTTAATAAAAGGAATTGAGATTTTAATTTTAGAATATTGAACGTTAATGGAATAATTAAGATATAATGAGCTCTTCTAAAAGGATGAATTAAAGATATCACCAACTTTCATTTCAATTTAGTATTCAAAATCAAACTTTTTAAAGCAATCATCTTATTGGTTCCAAATCTAAATAGAATTATTTTTTCCAATCAAAAAAAGTTAGCTAAACTAAATCTATTTAATTAATCTTTTCCATCTCTTTTTCAACATAAAAAAAAGTTATTTCAATTTTGTATTACTAAAAACATATCACATATGTCCACATTTGAAGAACAATTATTATTTCCAGGGGATAAAGTATCTTTCAAACAATTATTAGATATTGAAGGTGGGGAAATCGTATCTGAAGAACCTATCAATATCAAATTAGGCCCAGGTTTAATTCAAGTTGAAGAATCTATTGTAGCTACTAGTTGTGGTATTTTGAAAAAAAATAAAAATAAACATCAATATTGGTTGGAATTTAATTCAAAAAGAGTAAGTGAAATGATGTTATTTTTTTTAAATTTAATAAATTAAGATAGAATTCAATTTTTTTACTATTAGTATATCCCATCTACAGGAGATTCGGTACTTGGGGTAGTGACTAAGAAACTTGGTGAAAGTTATGTAATTGATATAGGTAGTGCTCAAAGATGTAATTTATCTGGTAATGCATTTGAAGGTGCAACAAAAAAAACAAGACCTAATTTAAAGGTAAAGAATTAATTGAGAATAATTTTTAATTGATAAAAAAGTTTTTGATTAATTTGTTATTTAGGTAGGTACTTTATTATATGGTAAAATAGTATTGGCTCATAAAGATATGGAACCTGAAATGGAATGTTATAATTCGTTTACTAATAAAGCAGAAGGGTTTGGAGAATTAAAAGATGGATTCGCGTTTAATTGTTCTATTGGTCTTTGTAGAAGGTAATCAAACTATTTTGTTAACTTATTTTCTTTTATTGATCATAAATATAATATTATATATTATATATTATATACTATTTATATAGATTATTAAATCCTAAGAATAAACTATTAAATTTAATTGGTAATACAATACCATTTGAAATCTGTATTGGGCTAAATGGTTGTATCTGGATTAATACAGAAAAAGAAGAAACTAGTATTGGACTAAAAAATATATTATTAGAGGCTGAAGATATTGAAGATGATGATGAAGATAGGATGATCAAATTAATAGAAGAATTATAAAAATAAAAAATAGTTATATAGTTTATTATTAAAATTAAGTTAATCTATTATTTATAGTTTAGTATATAACATAATGAAAAACGAATTTAGAAAAGTATAGGAAGATTTAAAAGCAGATCGGATATCTTAGATTGATACTCTTAAAATAATTAAATATTAAGATTGATTTTATATCTTTATAATTTGATGTTTTAAGTCTTACTATTTTCATCACTAAAAGTTCTAATTAAGTCAATTAAAAAATTATTATTATACTATTATTATATACTTTGAACTTTTTAAAATGATAGTTTAATATTTAAATAAATTTGAATTATTTTATAGTTGATAAAAATCTTTTTTGATTAGAAGAATTTCACTAATTATTTTTCTATTTAATATTACTTATAAAATAAACAATTAAATAAAATTGAAAAAATAAAATATTATATAATATTATAAATTTAAGGTTATTTCTCAGATATCATATTAAAATAATGAATATTTTAATGAAATTCAATTATTTATATTTAAATCGGAGTTAATTTTGAATCATATTAATAACAATGTCAATTATTAATATAAATTTAATTAATCACAAAGTAAATAAGATAAATTCCAATGTTAAAAAAGAATTTAATAAATTAAATAATAAGAAAGAATTTTCAATTATTTTGATAATTGTATTAGAATAATAATTCATTTAATAAATTTTTATAATATAGTCAATTATCTAATTTATCTATTTATCAGATTAAACAACTAAAATAAAAGTTTATTATTATGATAAATAAGATGAATAAGATAAACAATTAAATAAAATGATGAAATTTAAAACTCAATTTATTTTTTTAATTTATTTTTTTAATTTATTTTTTTAAACTCTTAATGGATGAACAACTAAAATTAGATATTTTAACATATACAGGAAATATATTATCTCTTCTATTTTTACTTATTAGCTTTATATTATTTCTTGTAATTTACATTTATAACAAAAAGATTAACACATCTATACTTTATAGAATAACATTAATTATTTTATTTGGTGATTTTTGTTATAATGTCAATTACTTAATTAAAAGAAATATTAATATTCATAATATTAACACTTGTTTATTTCAAGAATGGTTTAGTACTTTTAGTATCTCAATATCTATGTTTTATGCCTTATCAATAGCTATCTTATCTTTATTCAATATTCTACATTCTTATAAGCCAACATTGAAGGTTCGATTATTAGTTTATTTAATGCCTTTATTGTTATCTATAATAATAAGTTGTATTCAATTGATTTATAATAAGATGAAATTAAGTTCTGGAGAATGTATTAGTAATTTAAGAAATTTAGAAATTGTAGATAATTTAGTTATTAAATTTCTATCTGTATGTCTTACTATTTTAATCGGTCCAATCGTTTATTCAATTATTCTTATTTATTTAATATATAAACGAAAGCAACTTCAACAATTGAGTGGAAGTAAGGAGAATAGTTTATCTACTTTAAGTTATAAATTATTTTTTCGTTTGATTGCTTATCCCTTAATACCGATTATTTGTTATTCTTTTTATTTTGTTTGTTTATATTTGAAATATAATAATGTAAATAATGAGATTACAATGATTATTAGACTTATCTCCTCTTTTTTAATGCAATTCCAAGGTTGTTTAAATTCATTATTGTTCCTTACAAATACTATCTTTTTAAACGAGTTCAAAAATTGGTATAAAAAAAGGAAACTTAGAAGTTACGACGGTTCTAATCTTTTAATATTGAATAAATATTAATGTTATTATTGTTAGGTTTTTTTTGTAGCAATTTTTAGATACTTTTAGATTCCAAATCATTTAAAAATTAATTATAATTTCTTGCTTAAAATAAATAGATTGGTTATCGGTTACATCAGAGCTACTTTTTATCTTGAAAATTAAACTTATTTATTCTATTAAAATACTTTGATATTGCAATTATCTACCGCTACCATTTGAATCTACTCAATATTATTGCTTTTAAAATGCTTTTGAAATGACCTTACATAAATTTAAAAATTTAAATTAAAACCAAATATTAAATATTAATAATATTTCAAGTTGGAACTAGTAAATGGTAATGTCAATATTAAATCAACTTTGTAACTCAAATACAACATTATTCAACTTGTTTTGCATAATCGTAAAAATGATATCCTTCATAGTTGAACTTAATAAAACAATTTAGCTTTAATAATCAAACAAATCCTTTGATCGAGATCGATCTCAACAATTTCGATTTTAGGATGACATAATAAAAGGGAACATTATAAAAGGAGACCTAATTCTTATTAACATCAACACATTTTTAATTTCAAAATGAAAGATAAAAGTAATAGTAATACGAATGGTAGTCTTAATGGTCACGGTAATAAAAAAACAAAACTTGATTGTAAAAATGTATTATTTTGGTATCGAACAGATATGCGAACCTTAGATAATCGAGCATTGGAGGGAGCTGTTACTGCAGTTGAACAATATCAAAAAGATGGACATCAAAGTAGTTTAATTTGTTTATTTATTGCAAGTATAGATGAATGGAAAGATCATGATTGTAGTTTAATTAAAATAGATTTTTTCTTAAGAAATATAAGAGATCTTCAAATAAAATTAAGAGAGTACAATATTCCATTGATTTTTAAACAAAATAATCAAAGAGAAGAGATACCAAATTTAATACTTGAATTATGTAATAAATATAATATTGAGAAGTTATTTTTTAATATTGAATATGAAGTTAATGAGAGGAAAAGAGATAAAAAAGTAAGCGAATTATTGAATGGTAATAATATCCAAGTTATTCAACGACATGATCAATGTGGTATACCACCTGGTGAAGTAGTAGCCAAATCAACAAATCAACCATATACTGTTTATACACCCTTTAAAAATACATGGAATATAATAGCCAGTCGGGGGGAACATCTAAAAATATCAAAATATAATTTAAGTGAAATTAATAATAATAATGAAAAAGATAGTTATTCAGAATTATTTGATATTGAAATACCAAAATATATTGAAGAATTTAAATTAAGTGATGAAATGATTGAATTAATTAATAAATTATATCCAAGTGGAGAAGTTGAAGCAAATAAAAGACTAGATGAATTTGTTTTAAAACGTAGTAAAGATTATAAAGTGAATAGAGATATTCCATCCTTAAGTGGTACTAGTATATTATCTCCCTATTTAACTAGTGGTGTTATATCAGTTAGACAATGTATTAATAAAGCAATTGATAATAATATTGACAAGTTGACAACTGGAAATCTTGGAATAACAACTTGGATTTCAGAACTTATTTGGCGTGATTTTTATCGACATGTATTAGTAGCTTATCCAAGAGTAAGTAAAAACCAACCCTTCAAATTAGAAGCTAAAGATATCGCATGGGAAGATAATGAAGATAATTTTAAAGCTTGGTGTGAAGGAAAAACTGGGTATCCTATAGTAGATGCAGGTATGAGACAATTAAATTCAATTGGTTGGATGCATAATCGATTACGTATGATAACGGCCATGTTTTTAAGTAAGGATTTATTGATTGATTGGCGTAAAGGGGAACAGTATTTTATGCAAAATTTAATTGATGGCGATTTAGCTTCTAATAATGGTGGTTGGCAATGGTCAGCATCAACTGGTACCGATGCTCAACCGTATTTTAGAGTGTTTAATCCAAAGTTACAATCTGAAAAAGTGGATCCAACAGGAGAATATATTAAAAAATGGGTACCTGAATTGAAACATTTGGATGGTAAAAGTATACATGATCCATTTGAAACGTTACCGAAGGACAAATTTGAGAAGTTAAAGTAAGTTTATTTTATTTTCATTGATATATAAAATTAAGATAGTTCTTTTTAGTTATCCCAAACCTATTGTAAATCATGCTAAAGCTCGAATTAAAGCTATTGAAGTATATAAAATAGTAATGAAGAAATCTAAGTAAATCTAATAAATAAAATATATATATTCGCAATATAATCATTGTCATTTAGTTTATTATTTATTACTTCTAAAAATTATCAAAGAACAAGTAAATACAATATTTTTAACTTATGACGGTTATAACAAAATAAATAAATAAATTAAAGTAATGATTTTCAATAACAATTCTCAACAAATGTAAACAAAATTAAGAACCTTATTATGATTTTAAAATTTACTCATATTTGTTGAAAATTATTACTTCGGTTTGTTTATTTCTTTTTCTTAGTATAGTCATGATAAATTAGAAATTTTGTATATTTATCTTTATTATATTAGATTTAAAAATAGTATTGATCTTACACCTTGTAATATTATTAATTTTAATTAATTGTATATTGAATGATTTCATTATGTTGAATAAGTAATATTAAAATAAGGCTAATTAATAGCTTAATCGCAATTTCGCTTTTATACCTTAAAATTTAATTTCTTGACTAAATTTAGTAAATAAATTATTATTTTGCAGAGATAATAATTTAAATGAGATTTCAATAACTTCAGCATAATTAAATGATATTAATAGTTATAACGAAACAAATAGATACTATAACAAAGAATCAAAGAAATATTATTTTTTTAATATTTAATGTCTTCATCAAATTAAACTACTTTTTATTATTATTATTATAAATATTACTAAAAATCTAAAATTTACTCTCGTATTTTTAAATAAAAATAATTAATAAATACTAAATATAAACTAAGTAGAACATTTATTTTTTATAATTGATTACCGATATAAACAAAAATATAAAAGTTAATTTTATATATAATTATTTAATTTTTAAAGTTGAAAGCAGCAGTTAAATACAAAAACTAAAAATATCAAAGTATTAAAATGGCAATAATTTTAAAAATTCCAATAAAAATTAATAAATCTTAATTAATTAAAATTCATAAAACTAAATAATAAAAATAAGGAAATCAAAAAAATCAAAAAAATCATAGATTTCTTTTAATGTTTAGTTAATTTCTTAAATCTCATTCTCTTTTCATTTTAATATTAATTAATGCTCTCCTTTCAATTCACTTCTACTTACATTGATTTTTATAGCAATTCATTATCAATAACCTTAATATTATTTTCGTTATCCCTACTAACCTTAAACTATTTTATTACTAAAGAATTTCATCAATCTGCTTCTTATCGATTATCTATATTAATCTTATTGGCTGATTTATTCTATGGCATAGGTACCTTCCTTGGTATTCATCCACAAATAACAGTGTCCAAACCGTTATGTTATGTTTATCAATGGTTGAGTACCTTTAGTATCTCAATTTCTGTAAGTTATTCAACAGTTATAGCAGTTATCTATCTATTAAATATAGTATATGAATATCGATTAAGTAAAATAGCGAAATATATTGTATATCTATTACCACTTCTCATTTCCTTATTAACTAGTTTATTACCCATTATTTTCAATAAGATTAATACTCAAGGAACATGCGGATATAACTCGAATTATGACGGCTTGCTTTGGTTTATAGTTTCCAACTTTATGGCTATTTTTATAGCTTGTTGTTTATGTCCTATTATTTATGGAATGATTATTCATTATCTTTTAAAAAAACATTATCAATTACGATATAATAACTCCTATCTTCTTAAGAGTCAATATCAGTTTCAATTTATTACATATCTTAGATTAATCTTCTATTCTTTAGTACCTATTGTTAGTCATTCAATAAATATCTTCATGTCGATTATGAGGTTAGCTAACATTCCATTATCAATAACTACTATTCATCGATTATCCTATTTTGGTAATTTTTTAATTGGTACTCAAGGTTTTATTAATTCCATATTGTTTCTTACAAATTCAATATTTTTAAAGGAGTTAGATCAAGTTTATCATTTTATATTTGAATATAAAAGGTTCCATTGTCAATATGAATATGCAATTAATAAGTAAAATGAGTATGTTTAATTAATAATTGAAATGTTTATATAAACTGTATGTTTTTTTGATGGAAATGGAGAGAAAATAAAATAACAATTTGAATTATTAATTGTCAAAAAGGAAACTAAGAAAGCTTTGATGATCTTAAGTTGAATTATTATTAAATAGTAGTTTAGTTTAATCACTTTTAATTTGTATCAATTTTTTTGAAGTATAAATATTCTAATTGGATGCATTTACATAATATGTTTACTGAAATGGGATTTATCGAGTTCTCAATCTGTTCTGTTTTAATAATAATGATAATTCATATCATTTAAGTAATCTTGGTTTCTAATAAATTCTAACAGACTTAAAGAATTAAACTGATTTATTCTTATTATTGAAGTTTATTAATACTTCAATGAATTAATCAGATGCTACTGTCCGTCATGTATTTATATAAAACAAAGCTTGTTGCTTGATCTTTTTATTATATATATTTTGTATTGTGATGGAATACTATTTTTATATACTAAAGGTTATAATAAAGCACATAAAAAAACTACTTGTATATCATTTCATTAAAAAATATAAACATTTTATTTTATTAAAAATATATATATAAAGTAAAAAAATTTGAATTAATAAAGATTAAAGAGTATGTATATCCAAAATAATATAAAAAACGTCGACGATATGTTAGTATGTAAAAAAGGAAGTGTAATTTTTTTTAAAAGCTCAGCCATCCTAACTGATCTTTAAGTAAAGTAAATTAAATAACATCACAAAAGATATTTCCATCTCAAATTTCCGATTTAAGCCGAAAGATTATGTTGTGGATTCATCAATTGAGCTTTTGTATTGCTTTTTGAATCCGTTATGTTTTTTGAGCCCACTGATATATCAGCTGCCTTAGGTGCTGAAGAATGGGATCTTCTCATATTAGTAGTGGATGTTTTTGACCTTGATAAAGGTCGACGGTATTCCCTATCCTCACTAATGGATGGTAATCTTTCCGCTCCATCTCGATGTGTTAAATATTGTAATGAAAAACTATCCCCTTGTTTAGCTGCTTTACCAAACCAATGTAATGCGGCAGCCACATTGGCTGGATCAAATTTATCCGCACCATTGGTTACTTTGGTTGATGAGCTATTATTAGTTACCCTATAAAATGAACTCAAAAAACTAGAAGCTAAAGTTGGACTTTGTATATTTTGCTTTGGAAAATCTACTTCATTATCACCCAAGAAACCTTTATATTCTTTAGGTACGGATGGAAGAGATAGGTATAAAATTCCTAATTCTCTTTGAGCTACAACATGAGATTCTTTAGCTGCTATTGTAAATAATCTTAAGGCTTCCATTTGTTGTTTTTGTTCACATTGATCGTTATGTTCATTGGATTTGGGTTCATTATTTGTGGGTCTTTTGGACATGGAATCTAATAATATGGTACCTTTAGTAACAATCCGATCCACTACTTCTTTCTTGACACTCATAGCTGCCATAGTCATATCCCAATACGCTTTACCTTCATCACTTAAATCAAGGATAGATCCTGGTACAAATAATGAAATTAGTTGAAGATCTCGAAATAAATATTTGGGTCGAGTACGTCGAAATATCCTTTCAAGTTCATTTACAATGGAATCAGTACCTGGGCTTTCACTCGAAGTTATGTTAGCTACCACCAATAGCTCTAAAGCAAAAAACATATGTAACTTTTTTAATGGTGAAGAATATAAAGTGATTTGTGTGCATAGTGTATTATAATCTGCATTTGATGAATATATTGAAGATACACTTAATGGGGGGCTTAAAGCATTTGAAAACGATGTAGAATTAGCTGAAGTAGATGAATCTGAAACCGGAGATTGTGAACAAGAGGAAAGAGAAATCCTTGGTGAGTTGATAAAACTAGCTTGATTTCCTTTTATTGGAGGGTATAATAAACTTGAATAAAGGCTTAAATAGGGGCCTTCGTTTGATTTAAGTTCAATATCATGATCTAAAGGTTCAAACTCAGTTACTAACTCATTAAACCATTTATCTGTATATCCAGGTTTAAATGCTGAAGAAAATTCACTTAATATTAAAGCAATAATACGAAGTCGCATAATCGAAGGGAAATTACAATCGGATGTATTCGCAAATGCATAAGCTTGATGCATACGTTTATCAATTGCTTCATCTTGGAATAAATCAAGTGAATCATTTGAAGGATGAGTGACATGTGTTAACCTTAAACTAGAGATACCTGACAAATGTGAAGAAGAATGATTGGAATGAGAAAGTGTATCTAAATTTTTATCAAATAGAAAACTTTCTTGTGTGTAACCATCCGAACACCATATATTGGATAATACTATTTGACTAAGTGCTTGTATTTTTAAACAATAGTATTGAAATCTTGTATCTCCTGGAATAAAATCATGGATCCTTGATTTAATTAAATAATCTTCTACTTCATTCTTTTGATAATCTTCTAATGGGGAACCAAATGCTATCTCACCAATATGGTCCCTATGTTTACCATACACCTTGGTAAGTCGGAATTGGGTATAAAATACAAATAATCGCAATGAACTTACTTTAGCTTCGCAATTGATAGTAGCTGCTCTAATTCTTCTTTCAAATTCTTGTGTAAAAGACATCCACACCTGTCTCTGTTTTGAGTAAGAATCTCTTACACTACGATTGCTTTCAAATGTGCTAGATATATTACGAATTAATCCGGAAAAATTATCTCTTGAATATTCTTCTGGTATTGTTAATAATAAATTTCTTGCATTTTGAAATGAAACCGATTCATTAATTCTACCATAAAATCGTGACGATAACGATGCCATCTTGAGTGTTTCATCAATACCTCCTTCTCCATGATTGGTAAATACTGTTCCCTTTGAATAAAATCGTGCACTTCCATTTTCATACATTGTTATTGCTTTTATCAAAGAAGTACTAACATTATGAACATCGGATGATGGCTCAGATTCATTTTGATTGACACTGCATGGCATCATAAAATCCAATTTATGGAATGGTGTTATAGTAGCATCCCCATACTCTGTGCCTTTTTTAAAGCTAGAGGAATACGACACTTTAAATAAGACGGAATGATTTGTTTTGACTTCTTTCAAGTCACTTACTAAAGGTTTCAATTTGCCTAAAATACTTTTAAAATAATTTTCAAGACTACTTAAACTATTCCTTGAAGTTTCTGATTTTGATTTTAGTTCTACTGAAAAAAACGTGTGTAACTCAATGATATCTTGTGATGTTACTAAAATGGTTGGAAATAAAGTAGAACTTGTGGGCGACGGGGTTGGGCTGGATTCTATGGGCGTAAACGCATTATAAATAAAAGCTGTTACAAAATGTTAATAAGTTTAAAGTAATAAAAGTAAAATAAATTACAAGGAAGGTCAGGTAGAACCTGATCATTATTAGATGGTACTGAAAATAAGCCTACCACTTTTTCAACAAGATTACGAATGCGTGGATCCACATTTAAAGATCTCCTATTCCTTAAACTGATTAAAAAAGCATTATAAAATTTACAAATTAATTTACCATCCAGGAACAGCGCTTGTAACTGTGGTAATATACCTATAAAGTCTTTGATGAATTTGATACAATATTTTTTGTCTCCTCCTTTCTGATATGTAATAATCTTCACACATTCCAAATAACTAAATGTTATAAATATATTTATTAACTGATATTAATAATATCTTACCTCTGGATAGCATATGACCTTTCCAAAAAAACGATAAAAAAAGAACTTTAACATGACTTGAATCGACGCATAATAATGAAATTGACTTGGAAGTTCCGAAAGTATTGCATGATTTAAATGTATTAGACAAGGTGGGATATATTGATCTAGTATCGATAGCAACTCAAAACAAGCAGAATCTAAAAACTTATCGACTTCGGCAGGATTAGGTTGATTATAAGGGGTAGAGAAGTGAGAATTTGCGCTTTGGTGCATAGTAAACATATTTTGAGAAAAGGATTGGGATCTTCTTCTTCCTGAAATATTAGTACGACTTAACTCTTCTTCTGGATATAATTTTAATATTTCTTCTCCTTGATTTAGTACTTTTAGTAACACTAATTCCAAAGACCCTTTTGATGTCCAATTATGTACCTTCAAATACCTTTCCAATATCCCCATAATAAACTGTTCTCCTTTTCTTTCCTTAATCAGGGATATTATTATTGTTTTCCATAAATTCATCCTTTGAAAATATTCCTGCTCAAAAAGCGGCGAGTCAAATAAGCCATACAAAAAAATATCCGGTATAGTTGATGCACTTTCAAATGGTACTCTAGGTTTGACTAAGTCAAACAGCTTATCTGAGCATAAATTGGTAAAATATGGCGCAATAATGTCCGAGTGGGACCTAATAAAAGTAATAAATTGCTGTATCAAAACATTATTTTTCTGGCTGAGTTCATCAAGCAAACAAAGCTTTAGTGTTGGGTCACATAGCCTTTGGTCCACCAATTTAAACTGTAAATTTTGAAATACTTCCTTATAAAACGCATAAAAACTGCTTGTATCCTCTTCCTTTTTAATCAAATCATGTAGCACTTCAATCAAGTCTTGATAAATGTAAAACTCCCTTAAAGATACTTTGAGTGCTTTCAACTGTAGTAACAACCTTGAAATCTCTTTTGACTCTTCCAATTTTTGATGCTTTTCCGTTAGTAATAACTCTTTTAACTCATTCAATGTTGATATCTTTGAGTCTCTTATTAACAATGTTGATGGGTACGATGTAGAGCCTCTGGTATTAATTGTCAATTTAGTGCTGGTGGTATACGAGTTTTTACCCGTTTTATTGGACAAAATGGAAGACATTTAAAATTGTTTATAAGTTAGTAAATGGTTGGCATAAATCGAAGAAAGTTTCAGTTGAATTGAAACTTTGCTATTGAGCTCCTCGTACTACTTAATAACCAAACTTGCAATTTAGAAAAAATAGTTTCTTAGTTTAATTTCTGTTTTCTTAAAGAATCGCTGCTCAATTTTTCATTCCCAATTGAATCAATTGCTTGTTTTGGCAAGTCTTTTCAAATTTCTGGCTGGAGAAATTAAATGAGTACAATGCTAATTGAAAATATGATTCGTAGTTAAAAAGAAAGTTCTATTTGGAAAGTTGATAAAGTGTATAAATAAAGATTGTTTTTTATTAAAGAACTGTAATTCAGAAATATAAAAAACACTAGAATTTATTAATAAAATAAAACATTTTATTAGTTTGATTTTAAAATATATTTAATATTAAGCCTAAAAGGTTAATTATATAATTATCTAGATCAAAACACAAATCCTCTTTTTGATTTATTTTTTAAGAATCATTAGTCAACTAAACATAGGTGAATTCAAACCAATCAAACCTCTACCCTTTTTTAGGAGTTGTCTTTCTTTTTATGTGAAACACTACCACCATATATTAGATGTTGTAATAAATAAATGAATGGATGAAGTAAAAACCAGGTCTAAGTCTAAATTCTATTCTTTCATATTTTTAAATTGTTCAACGGATATTAATTTTATAAACTAATGTTTTAATTATGATATCTCTTATTACATCATAGAATCGAAGGGTGGAGGATGATGTGAGTTTAAGTGGCTTTTAAAGCTAATTCATAAATGGAACTTTTATTTGGAATTTTATTCATTTAAAGTTGTAAAGTTATAAATGTTTAAATAGTGATTTTTTATATTCTTTTGTAAAAAGTTAAAAGGTTAAATAGGTTGTGTTTATTTATTTAAAAACGGCAGATTTTAACATGAAGTATTATTGTTATTAATAAGCTTGAATTTCATTTTTTAGAATCTACTATTCTAAAAATATTAAAATATTGAACGTTACAGCCATTGTGTTACAAAAACGAAAAATATTAAAGCAAACGAAAAGGAATATCTTGGTAAATCATTACAGAGGTTTTGTAAACCAAATTAAATAATATTATATATTTAGTTAAATGCAGAAACAAACTTTATCATAGAATTTAAAGTTTGAACGTTGATTAAATTTCAGGGATAAAAGCTTAAATAAATAATGGATTTCATTTAGTTAAATTAATAATTAGCCTCAAAAAATTATACTCAATTAATGAGAATAATAAGTTAATATGAAACAACTTTACCCAGATTATTATTTAAAACTTTATTAGAATTAAATATAAAGAATAGAGCTTACAGACAAAAAGTAGTAACTAAAACACGAAAATATCACTATAAATAACAATTTATACTTTAAAGATTATTTTATTATTTAAATGATAAATGTAACCCGTTGTCTCAATTTAAAAATATACAAGTAACAACAGATTATCCTTGAGGTTTAATTCTAGTAGTATCATATGATCGAACCACTTCCGTTTGTCCAGATTCATTTTGCGAAAATGCAAACCCTCTACCTTTACGCATCCTCTGGATCATACGTACCTTATGTACTGCCTTACGGAATCTTTCCATTCTGGGTCGATAATCCGGTATATTAAATTTCTGAATCTCTTGTACAATATGGTATGATCTAGGGCGCCACATACGTTGGATACTAAATTAAGTTAATAAATTTAAAAAAAAAGTAATATAAACTTACTATTTCCAGAAATAATCTCTTGATAAACATATGCATGGAATAATAAGAATGGTCATCCAAAAGTATCCAGAACTAAAAATTATAGGTACCAATCCATTGTATTCATTAGCCAAGTTAACTCTAGGTGCTACTGACCCATAGATACTAAACACGATAAACCAAATAATTAATGAGCCTGGAATGGCCATGACGGTATACTTGGTCCAATTGCTATTTGAGTTAATTAGTTATTTAATTAATAAATAAAGGCTTATAATTACTCTGTTAACAATGCAGCTTTACAAAGCACTGTTACCAACACTGTAGAGTAAATGGTAACACCCATATATTCATATCCTCCCATATAACCAATGCCAAACAGTGGTATACCTGTGTTGAAAGAAAGCACAATTACGAAAAACAAGATCTAAAAGGGGTTGATTAATAAATGATAAATAATAATAATAATATGTAATACTATTGAATGAATGATAGCATTGATTGTTGATCCCCAGAACGTTTTAACATTGAAAATTAATTTTTTTTGTCCAATTTTATACATTTCCGGATAACGATCCAACATCCTAGCTGACACATGTTGATCAAAGATACCAATCATTAAAGGTGGGAATACGGTGAATAAAACATTGTAAAATGTACTCGTCCATGATTCATAAACAGTTTGTCCTGAAAAAGCATTAAAAAAGGTAAAGAAAAATTGGGTCATATTAAGACAAATATTCTTATAAAATGAAAACAAAATAAGTCGACTCAATCGTTGGTATGACCATGCTCCATGTACTAATAATAACTTCCTAAGGAATCGAAATTGTGAAATAGCAAAATCTGATGATCGAGCTGCTTGAAGCCCTTCCATCCCGTTAATTCCAACACCCACGTGGGCTGCTTGGATCATACTTACATCATTAGCACCATCACCTATAGCTAGGGTGATAGCAGACGATTTCTTTTTTACAAGTTTGACTATCAAAGCTTTTTGTAATGGAGAAACACGACAACAAACGACAGCTTTGCATTTGGTTGCTAAATCATAAAACAAAGCTTCACATTCATTGCTCAATGCAAAATTAAGCGTTTTTCCATCAATAATAAGCGCTAAAGATTCAACCCCGGCATCCCTTGCAGCGCCACTTTGTAAAGCATCCAGTTTTTTTTCAAGTAAACGTCTAAGTCCATCAGAGGTGTCTTCATTACAAACAACCAAAGTCATATCCTCCTGTAATAGTTTACAAGAGAATCCTATATTAATTGCTGTCTCTTGACGATCTCCAGTTAAAACCCAAATCTTAATTCCTGCCTGCGCAAGTGTAAAAATTGTTTCAGGCACTCCATCTTGTAATTTATCTTCAATCGCAGTTGCCCCAATTAATATCAAATCTTTTTCTATTAATTCTGCTGCTTTGTCCAATTCTTCCCCTCGATTATCTAATGTAGTGGCTGCTCTATCAAATACTTTACACCATTCTTGATATTCATCTTCATCAAGTTCGCGTACTGCCATACATAAAGTTCGTAATCCATCACAAGCATAGTCTTCTAACTGTCTTAAAGTAGTATCAATTATCTTTGAAGATGAACTTTCCTTTGCCAATCTTTCTAAAATTACGGTATCTGCTCCTTTTACATATAATTTAAGAGTTCCATCTGGACATCTGAAGATAGCTGACATACGCTTACGAGTTGAGTTAAATTCACAAACGTTTAAAAGTTGATATTCCAACGATTCTCCGTTTCTTTCAATTGTGACTGATTTGGGCCTTCTAGTAGTAAAAACATAACCTAACGTGGCTGCTCCCTCAACAAGGGCACCTTCATCTGGGGAAGCTGCTTGATAGATAAAAGCTAAAATAATTAGTTTAATCCTTTAATTTATTTAAAAAAACTTACTTCCATCTGGTTTCTTTTCAGGAATTACAGTATGACAAATCGACAAAAGTACAAAAAAATCGTCAATAAATCTACCTTGAGGAGTATTGTTAACCACTTCTGATTTTAATGTTTCAAAATCATATTTTGCAATATCTTCATCGTTTCCAAGTTTAATTTTGCCAGGTTCTACTTTTTCTACATAAGGGATGCCATTGATTATACACTCTTTGAACTCCATGATATTACATGTTAATGTACCAGTTTTATCCGAAAATATATACTCAATCTATGATTTTTATATTAAAAATGATTTAAGGACTATAAAAAAGCTTACTTGTCCTAACTCTTCAACTAAGGAAGAAGTTCTTGCCAATGCTGGTGTATCTGATTTTGCATAATACATATCTAGATCTGAATTGATAAGCTCAGACTGTTGAAATTTTACCACTTCAATAGTAACGATAAGTCTAAAAACAGTTTGATAAAAGAATGTGTTTAAAGTATATAGACTTACGAAATGGGAATTAAATTATTTAACAAAATAATAAATGTCAAAATATTCCTTCCAAAATTGGCCCAATTTTGTGAGGCTGTATTTGCTTGAAGTAGATAGCCCATCTGAGAACTTTTAGTATACTAAAAAAGTATTAATTTAAGTTTTCTAAATTGGAATTATTTTTCCTACTGCATAGTAAAGATTCATTGACGAACAAAACAAAGCCATAACCAATAAGATAATAAAAAGATATGCAATTTGAGTGTTTGTCATTCTAACCATATTTGTAATCTTAATAGGAGCTGAAGAAGCATTACGCATAAGTTTGGTGTCATGCCCAGTGAAAATAACAGCTGCATAAACCCAATCTGTATTTCTTAACATTGCACCCTAAAAAATAGCATTAAAATTAATCAAACCTTTATACTATTAATAAATACCCTTAATAAAATTTGAGTAGGATCTAAAGGTAGTTGTTTTTCGGTCCCATTAATATTCATAATTAATGTTCCGGTATAAGTATATAAACTATCATTTGGGCCTTCGGATTTAATCATCCCTATTAAATAAATCTGAATTATATTCTCTATTAACAAACGGACTTAATTACCTTTTAAACTAGCAATTTGAGAGGGAGAGATTAAATCGGAAGTTTCTGAAAGCGCTTGTTTCACTTTTAAATTTGTTTCACTATTAAAAATTAATTTTGCAAAAAAAAACAATTCATGTAAAAACAAACCCGTCTAAATTGGAAGTTTCAATATAACATAGACCTTCTGGTTCAGAGCTTGAAAGTAAAAGTAAATCTGAAGGAAAATTTTCAAAATTTTCTATCCTAACAATATCGCCCACCTTAATTTCGCTCCATGAGAGCTCTTCAAACACTTCATTCCTTAATACCTTTGTTTTGCGGGAATTGGTTTCATGATCCGACTTATGTCTTTTATAATCCTCAATGACTTCTTTGATACCTGTAAAAAATAAGACCACGCACAGCGGCACTATCGTACTGTATTTATTTGTTGGTGAAATATCTGGTATTAACTAAACTTTGTATTAGTTTCAAATTTTAAATTTGGCTTTAAATTTACCTGAATAATTGAAGTAAATAAGAAGAAAATATTAGCATAATTTGAAAACTGCTCAAATAAAAACTTTGGTAAAAAAGTCAATATATTATACTTTGATGTTGCTATTGAATTCTTCAAAAAACCACTATTCATACTTCCATTATTTAAATAAATGTCTCTAGGTATACTAGGCCTTGGTCGATTAGCCAAATCCTTTAACGTCTGTATCATACCACTAAACATGCTTTTGCTTGGTTTCTCATTTTTATATTCTTGTTCCGTATTGTTAATACCTCTATCATTGATAAGGTTTGTTGCTGACATCTCATATCCTTGATTTTCTACCGAACGTGAATTCCTTGAACCATCGGTATTGGTTGTGAATTCAGAAGACATGGAGGGGTGTTTGACGTTTAAATTATTTCTTGCCATATTTCCAGTGTTTGCACTGGAAGCACTCAAGTCGTCAAAATCAGATTGAAAAGGATTCACTTTGAAAAATTAGTGGATTTAAAAGTTAGAGTTGGAATCCTAATATAGCTTAATAGTTCTCAATCCTTTAATTTAAAGGGAATGTTAAGCCACTTAAAATAGGTTTTACTTGCTTGTCTACCAAGAAATAATCGTTTGGCGGTTGGACTTGAGTAGCCAATCATTATAGCCATTTTAAACGATTTTTCTGCTTCATAAATAATTTCACCGTACCTTGGGTTTTCTAATTTCTTTGTTATCAAATATTAGCAGCAATAGCAGAGCATTTTTCTATATTTGGTAAGCACAATGCTTTTTTATTGATTATGCTTAAGAAATATATTAATTTGTTATTTAACCCTCTCAGTTACGAAAATAAATACAATATTGTTAGATAAAACCAGATAAAATATGTTTGTTTTTATTTATCTATTGAACAATAATAAATGTTATCAAGCAGGTATCGCTCTTAAAGATTACAAAGCTCATTCGCCTTTGTTTAGAAAATGATTTTTAATATTAATAATATATTTACTGTTAGTATCTAAATTAGATTTTAAATATAATTATAGTAAGATTAAATTAGAAAGGGTAGAAAAAACCATCTATATTGATAACATGTTACAAATTATAAATTTGTAAGTATTCCCATTATTTATAGCTTTAACAATAATAAAATCTTATATAATTTAGATTGTAGCTTAAAAAGGTAACTAATTTTAAATAATTTTACAAAAATTTCCTTTTTGCTATGAAAATGGATATCAATATTGAAATAAAAATAAGCTATTTTATTTAGCAATATAAATTAAAGCTTTCGGAATTAATAATAGGGATAAATATTGTGTCTAAGTGTATGCTCTAGCATTCACATTATTAAAAATAAGTTTAATTCTAAATCTTAAAGATTAAAGGTCCCATTTTTAAAAACTGATCCAAATTAAATAAAAAATTATAGCAGAGTTTATAATTTACAAGATTGTTTTAATATAAAAAATGAGTTTATTTAAACACGGTCTCTATAGAGTGAAAACAACAGAAATAACAAGGGGAGTATTTAATTTAAGAAGGTTACAAAGCAATAAAACTGAAGCCACTACAAATGAAGGTAATTTCATCACAATTAAATAATAATTAATTGGATAATTAATATTTAGTAGAAAAAAATGTCAGACCAGCATCTTCAGTGCCACATGGAACCGTACTCAAAGGAATAAATTTTATGAAGGGAAAGAGCGATCCTATGGCTAAAGACGATAATGAATATCCAGAATGGTTATGGACACTTTTAGATGCCAAAGTTAAAAATGATGATGTCTTTTCAAGAGAATATCAACGTAAAGTTAACAAGGATGCTATTAAAGCTAAGAACTTTTTAAAGAAACGTTAATAGTATTTATAAAAGAGAAAAAGAATAAAGTTTTCATTAGAATTAAACTTAAATTTCATTTAAATATTTTGAAACAGTTATAGATTTCAACAAGTTATTACAATCTTTATTTAAATAAACCACGCTACTCATTCAATTTAAATATTAAAATAATTAACATTAACCTATCAATCTTTAACCTCTTCTTGATCAAATAACATTTTAGCTCTACTGATCACTTCATTCATGTACAATAACTCCTCAATACGTGCCAATTTTTTATCATCATTATTCAAGGCTTTTTTAAAGTCATCCAATTTTAAGCGTCTATTTTCTTTGTTTGAAAAGTCACACGCTTTGGAGCACACATCAAATAAAAAATCCATTAATATCCCTTCCATCACTTCTACACTTTCTTGTAATGGATATTCTACATCTCCACCACCATACATTAGAGTGGGTACTAAAGAAATAAGCCTTATTATGCGATTATTTTTATATTGAATAATTAATTACTCTCTTTTCCAAAATGTAATCTTTTTGGTTGTCGGTTGTCCATTAGTTTTTTGATTAAAAAATTAAAGTTTGGAAGATTTTTTACTTTTTTTAACTGAGAATGTTTTTTTGTCACTAATAAATATAGATTCAATTTGTGTTTGATCAGGATAGAAATTTAATCTCTAATAAGGATTTGAAAATGATTTTAGAAAAAAAAGAGAAATATTCATTGTTGAAGATTATAAATGTCAATGAAATCTCTATGAGCTTATCCATGTTAACATTGGAACCTTTCTTGGTACGTTATAAATTGTCTCATGTATATCTGGTATAACTGATATAATAAAGGATAAAGAAGTAGTAAGCTTATAGTTTATACTTGAATCACTAATATTTAGATATGTATTTTTGTGTTTAAGAATTACTAACAATTTTTCCGCCCAAATAGGGCTTAAAAATGGAAAAAGTAATGAAACCAAAAACACTCCCATATAATATTGTAATATTGTATA
Source organism: Batkoa obscura (assembly GCA_030770535.1). NCBI lineage: Eukaryota > Fungi > Entomophthoromycota > Entomophthoromycetes > Entomophthorales > Batkoaceae > Batkoa > Batkoa obscura. The sequence goes on from JASVEC010000030.1 coordinate 73,289, forward strand.
CTTAAGAAGCACTACTTTGATCCCAAGATATAGTTTTAAATATGAAGGATAACTCTAGTCGTAATTTTAATCTTGAATTCCTCAATTATAGTCTAGTTCTATTATTTTGTTCCACGTTTATTCTTGTATATCTATTAGAGTTGTAATCATATAAATATTTAACGTATTCATGTAAAAGTTACAGCTAAATGGTTCTAATATAATAACACCTGTCAAATAATGAAATTTAAAACAACGCTATTTCTTATTTGGGAAAATCAGTCAATTTAGTAAAACCAATTTATCGTATTTGGCATTCTTTGTTATCAACTAGCTAATACTATAGTTTTATTCGATGTAAGATATCAAGATATACTGATTAAACCGAGAATATACGTAACTCTTGGAACAGCCTTAAAAATAGGTCAATAACTTAACACAAAGGCTGGTTTATAATATTAGTAAGAGTCATAAAGCTATACAATAGTCACAACATAGCTAGTTAGGAGTTATTTGGATACATTTTAGAGGACTGTTTAAAACAATTTATCAGAAAATATGATAAATGTATATATCAAAAGGTCAACTTGTATTTTGAAGCATATTTACCACTATAAATTGGACTATAAAATCGATTTTTTTGTAAGAGTCCCAGGTTTAAAAGCAAATCCATCAAATATTTTTAAAGTTAATCCATGTTCTCATAGCTCACAACAATACGGTCTACTTTTTAGATAAATTGTGTTGTTATCAAAATAAAGCCCTTCTACTTAGAGCAAGTAAGAAAAGCATAATATTAAGCAGGTTTGTTTTGGATGCAAAACTTTTACAAAATTACTTTTTTCTATAATTCGATAGCTGTAGTTGAAAATTAGATCTGAAATGTTATTTTTGACTGGTTTCAAGTGGTAATAATGATAAAGATTAACAACTTTAAATTTAATACTTTAGATTTCTCCATTGTTATATAAAGCTCTGGTATTCTTATATTGCACTTTTAGCATAAAACCCAGTATTTTACTAATTGTATTATTATCCTATTTCAAACGTTCTATGTTTATTTATTACCAATTCATGTTAGAAAAAATGTGTAGTATTATTATAAAATGTTTTATTAATTAAAAGAAACTGCAAATGAATTCAATAACTCTTTTTCAAAAACGAGTTACTTCTTGTTAGAAACAGGGATACGTTTTCTGGATCTGTAACGTCATCGTCGATATAAGTCAACTGAGTTCCAAATGAATCGATGAAACTTGTCTCCAGTATGGTACTTTTTTTTCCTGCCCAAATTACTTGTTTGATATATTTAGGTGGTCTCAACTGTTTTTTCTTCCTACTTTTTTTCCTTAGATAATAAAAATACAACAACCCACTAACTATACCTATTAACCCTATAAAACCACCGACTGATCCTCCAATAATAACTCCAATGTTTGTCTTTGTGTCTTTTTCTGGAGTATCTTTTGTATACTTTTCTGTCAACTCTTTGTTGCTTAACCGAATCAATTGCGTTTTATTAGAATAGCTGTCTTTTTTACTACCAAAAGAATAAATCAAATACTTTTTGTAATAAACTAAACAACCATTGTCGTAAGATTCCAATCCATCTATATTAAATTGATTATCAATTCTTATAGTTAAAGTTGTCATATTATAAACAACATTTCCATTTTTACTATCAGTGCCACCTAGTACGTATAACACTTCATTATTCTCTCCATAAACATATGAAAATTTAGATATAGTTGGAAAGTCATTAGCTCCACTAAATGTATTTGGACTGCTACTTTTAGCATCTATCGACCATGTGTTGTAAGTTTTTCCATCTTGGTATTTCCCATTGCTTTTCGTGCCGCCAAAGTTTTGAATAGATGACTTTAAACACACTGCTGCGCCATCTACAGTAGCCGAATAGGATGTATCACTAGCTCTCCAAGCATTCTTTTCAATATTATAAATGTATATATTCTCGTTAAACTTCATAGTATTATCCTTTGATTTGTATTTACCACTAAAATAATATAGTTCCTTAGTATTACTATTTTCATTCGAAGTCACAACATTAATCAAATAGGTATTTGATAATGGTGCATTACTAACATTAATCTTGTTTTTAATTTGCTCTGAAAGTTCTTTTGATGCCTTTTCATTATTTTTCCATTTATTTGTCTTTACGTTGTATATTTGAAACCCTGCCGAAATATCTGAGCCTTCACCTCCAATCATATAAATTTCATCTGAGTCTTTGTCAGGTTGTATTATATTACCATACATTGAAGGAGGTCCTTCGCTATTGACTTTGGTCCATTTTGCTTGATCTTTGTTGACCATGAAATTTTCGTCTGATAAATCTAACACATATACGTCTTTACTCAATGATACTTTATTATCATTATCTTGTGTCGAGCCGCCTAAATAATAGACTTTATCCTTAACTAAGGCACAATTTCCACCTGATATCCTTGGGGCATTTTGAGCTGTATAACTAGAACTATAAATAAATAAGGAGGAGAATATTAACCAAATTAGCATAATGAACTTGGCTATTAAAAAGTTTATTCAATTTCTAGAATCAGATCTATAAACAAGATTAATAAATGTTACACTAAGATACTTTGATTCTAAATTAACCTGGTTATCTTTAGAATCCCAATTCTCATTTTAAAAGAATAATTCAATTAGAAGTTACTCTATTGGATTTTTGAGTTTTAAGGTTTAAATTTTATAAACACGATTGGTTCTTATTGAAGTTTTGATGATTTTAGTGTTTTACTGTATTTATAAACTTGATATATAACTATTTATAACAAAATAACTTCGAAATAACTTTGATACAACTCTACATTTTTTATTATGTAATGGGTTAAATTTTCTTAGTATGTAATTACACTCAATATAAATGCTCAATAATCATGCTGTTAATTTAGTCAATATACTAAAAGCTGTAAGCCATCATAATATTCCTCATTTATTAAATATTTGTACAACTTATTTTTTCAAAACCTATTGATTCAATATAGGAATGTTTTTTTATTTCATCACTTTTTCGATTTTTAAGCACTATTTGAGTGAAAAATTGTTAGTAAAATTGTTAAATATCAAATTGCATTCTTATATACTATAATAACATGAGGCTATTGATTACTTATTATAAAAATTGTTGTTAGCTCTAATTTTTCTGATTCATTTAACAAAACTAACTGATATTTTATGACGATTTGAAATATATCAAAAAGCACAGGAATTAAGAGTTACTGCTAGATTTGTGATAAACTTGTAACAATGATTATTTTTTAGAATTTGATTTCATATTATTTATAGTATTATGATTGATATTTATAGCTAAAGACATGAAAATAAGCTTAAATGCCAAGATAATTTTATTATTAGGAAGTAGTATATATGAATAAATAATTGTAGCAAATATAGATTAATGATTAAAAAATAAACGACTTTAATATAGTAACAATTGAGTTTATTTATAATCAAATAATAATCTATTTAAAGTGCAAAATTTGAACATAAAATTTCAAACCTATTTTTAGCTTCTAAGATTATTTAAAAATAGATTGATTATCGGAGAATTACCTTGTTCCAGAATCAATGTGGTCTTGGGCAATTTTTTTCGCTTTAAATAAAATTTCTGACAACTTGTGCCTTAATTCTAAATAATAGTTATAAGAAAATTAACCCCGGTTTGTTTAAATAATTTTAATTTTAATTTAACAGTGACGGACTTCTTAAGAGCAAAAATATTAGAATAGATCCTTTATATACTATTATAATTGAATTACCTGAGAATAACTTTAGTTATACATCTGTGAAATAAAAACAAAGCAATCAATTGGATTAAAGATGATTTAATTTATAAGCTTTGGATCAAGGAGACTGATATTAATATGTTAACCACTTTTGAAAATTATTATTTGAAAAATCATTTATTTTTAGAGGTTTTAATTACCATAAATTAGAAACTAATTGGCTACATTAATAAAGCAATGAATTGAACTATTTAATTGGTTGGACCTCGATTAAGTTCTAATTCTTTAAGAAAGTCAGAAACCAAGAATCACTTGAATTTTATCTAAATTTAGGAATCCCTCTAAGTGGTGAATCTATTTTTACAACTAGGTAATCCCGTAGAAAATTTAATAAGGAGTAATTATTTAAATAAAAGTAAAAATAATTTAATTAAGGCCTTAAGTTCTTTTTCTTGTAAATAACTTTAAAAAAGAGAGAAACTTTAGCATCTTTAATATATATTCCTTTTGCTAATTAATATAGATTCTCTTAGTTTTTAATATAGTATATTATAATTTAATTTTTTATCAACTATTTTAAATCTATTCTATTCGTTATTTGCTATAAGGTGATATTCAATAACTCAATTTAATAAATAAGAAAACTAACCTTTACTATTCTTAGTTAATTTAAATATTTCAACAATCTATTAATATGGGTGACTCGTATCCAGACCAAGGTGACTTACTTCACCTTTCAAGCGATGATAGTGGAAGTATTGCTAGTTATCTTTTAAACCGTTTAGACCAGCAAGACACCCCTTATAGTTCCATTGGAAACTCTGTATTAATAAACTTAAACCCTGGAAAGGCATTGCAAATTTACAATGACGATATCGCTGAATTACACGCTGAACAAGGGTATAAAAATTTTGATGACTCTTTTGAACCCCTACCCCCACATATTTTTGGCTTAGCTACTAAAGCTTACCTCCACCTCAGGCGCCTTGGTGAAGATCAGAGTTTTGTATTTTGGTATTTACATATATTTATTATTATTAAGATAAAAACTAACTTCTTCTTAGTGGAGCAACCAACAGTGGGAAAAGCGAAAATTATAAGCTAGTATTAAGCCAACTATGCCGTTTAGCAGCCAACCCTAAAAAACCATCTAAAATCGATGAACAATTAGCTAATCTTGGTACTGTGATGGAAGCTTTTGGAAACGCAGCTACCATTCACAACAAAAATTCAACCCGATTTGGTAAATTTCAAGAAATCCAATTCAATGCTCGTGGTCGTATCATTGGTATCAAGACTTTAACTTACTTCCTTGATAAATCAAGAGTAGTACAAACGCCAACTGGTGAAAGATCTTTCCATGTATTTTATCAACTCCTTCATGGTGCTTCTGCTGAAGAAAGAGAAGCTTTATATTTAGGTCCACCTAGTACTCAAAACTTCAGTTATCTCATAAACTCGGGAAATAATTTAATTACGTCTCATGATGATAAGGCTAACTTTGGTCATTTAACGGAGTCAATGAAAGGTGTTGGATTAAAGAGTAAAGCTCGTGCTAAGATCTTCCAAACGATAGCTTCCATCTTACATTTGGGTAACTTGAACTTTGTTAAACATTCCGAAGGCGAGACATGTGCCGTTTCAAACGCAGATGTGCTTGATGTTGTATCTGATCTACTTGGAGTTGAACCTCAAGATTTGGAAACTGCTTTAACTGCTCGATCTCAAATGGTCGGTAAAGAGTTATGTACTGTTTTCTTAGATGTCGGTCAAGCCCAAGGTCTACGTGATCTTCTCTCAACCTTATTGTATTCTCTGCTCTTCTCATGGATCATCGAAGCTGTCAATTCTCGTTTTTGTGAAGAGGAACCAGCTAATTTCATTGCTCTGTTAGATCAATTTGGTTTTCAATCTTATCAAACTAATTTCTTTGAACAATTTTGTATCAATTTCTCCAATGAAAGAATTCACCAATTTACCATTGAAAGACTAATTTCTCCACATCACGGATTTAAAGTTGCTTTAATGCAAGATGGTATCCAACTTCCTGTAACCTCTGTTCCTAAGTTTATCTCAGCAGGTACCCTTTTAGCAGGTGAAGATGGCGAAACCGGTTTAGTAAAAGCTATCAATCAACATTCTGGAAAAACTGAAGCTCGTAGAACTGATGATAAATTACTTTCCTCTCTTCGTCGTTCTTTTGGAGATTTCCCAGAATTTATTTCAGAACCAAATAATACTTCCAGTTTCACCATTCGTCACTTTGCAGGTAGTGTGGATTACACTTTAGACGATTTCATTGAAGTCAATCTTGATGGAATTCCACCTGATTTTGTTACTTTATTCCGTAATCCAGATGGTACAAATGCTTCAGGAAATGCATTCATTGGGGAACTTTTTAGTTCTGAAGCAGTACAAACTCAAAGCCATCCTCAAAATCAACGTACTATTGTATCTGCACAACAACCAACTGCCCCAATGCGTCAACCATCAAGAAAACATAAAAAGAAACCATCGGAAGGTAATACCGAAGAAGGTTCTTCTAAAGTTAATACTATCCTTAAACAGATAAACTATACGCTTAATGATTTGTTTGCTACTCTTGATGATACTCGTATTTGGACGGTTATCAATATTGCTCCATTTGACAGTGAACCTGGTCATCTTATGCCAAGTTATAACCTTTCTAAAGTTGCTCACCAAGTTGAGAGTTTTTCATTGCCATTATTGATGGATCACCTAGGGCTTGATTTTGGTAATCATTTTACCTATGAGGAGTTTATTGAAAGATATGAGTTGGTAGCACGCTCAATGAATTTAGATCCAAACCGCTCACCAAGACAACAAGTGGAATCTTTTGCTACCATTTCAGGATGGGCTTCTGGAACTGAGTTTGTTTTAGGAAATAGTAAAATATTTATCAATGAATCGAAATGGAAAGATTTGGAAGACTCATTAAGAGTTTCTTTACGTGATGTTAAATCCGGTGCTATTTCTACTCCAAAACCTGGATTCTTAGGAAATGATGATAACGATTCATTATACTCAGGATATGACGGTGGTAATGTTGGTAGATTAGGATATAACATTGAAAGTGTTTATGTTGATGACGTAAACAATAATGTTCATCGCGCTGTTGGTGAATCAATAAATCAAGGGTATGGTCACTATGGTGAAAAAGAATTACCAATATCAAAAGACATCTCTGATAGTGTTAATGAAAAAGGACAAGGCCATGAACTTTCGAACTTAGGCGAAGTTAAAGCTAAGAAACCAAAAAAAGTAGAAGAAATTAAACTTTCTCCTACTAGAAAACGTTGGGTAAAACTTACTTGGATGCTTACTTGGATGATCCCTACTTGTTGTATGGCAAGATGTGGTATCACTCGACCAGACGTACAAATGGCATGGAGAGAAAAAGTGGCCATCTGTATCCTTATTGTTTGGTCATGGATTGTTATTTTATTTGTTAATATTGGATTGGGTCTAATCTTATGTCCTCCAAACCCTGGTCATGAAGTTGCTGAACTTCAAGTAACTCGTCCAGATAAGAAAAGCGTTGTTGTTTATATGTATGGAAATGAGTATGAAGTTAGAGATTATTTCAATGGTGCTCACGGAGTAAGTACTAATAGACCTCAAGGTTACGCCTTTAGTGATGAAATTCAACCTATAATTGAAAGGTTGAACCAAGACATAATTGACCTTTTTCCTAAGGATGTTGGACTGTATTGTAGTAATACCAAGAGTAATAAAGCCCTTTATTTGCCTTTTAACAAAACAGAAGATGACCTCCGTCTTGACCCTCCTCAACGACACCAACTTGGTAGTTACGATGATATCAAAAGGGTCATGGGTAGACTTAAACCATTTATACGTGGTTCAGTATTCCATGACATGGAGCGTATTGCCGGTGCTACAAGAAACGGAACTGGAAACTATGGGGTAATTAATGGAAAAGTGTATGAACTCTCTCCATATTTTAGATACCTTGCAGATCCGTTTTCAGGACAAGGCCTTAAAGCAGATGAAAAACTATTCCTCCCAGTTGAGCTTACCAACCGGTTTAACGATACATCTATTAAAAAGGGTGAAACGGTTGACTTTACAGAAACATTTAACAGAGTCGCTGGAACTAGTGGCAATTATAGAAATGAATTATTGCTTTGTTTAGATAACATATTTTATGTTGGTACAGTAGATATAAGTAAATCCCCCCGTTGTCTAGTTACAAACTATATTTTGATTGCTTCTAGTGGTATTGTAATTTTAGTTACGTTGATCAAATTCTTTGCAGCTTTACAATTTGGTGGTAAAAGAGTGCCCATGGAATATGATAAATTTGTTATTATGCAAGTTCCGTGTTATACAGAAGGTGATGATTCTATTAAAAAGACATTAGAATCTTTAGCGTTAACGGATTATGATGATAAGCATAAACTGTTATTTGTGATATCGGATGGTATGCTTATAGGTAGTGGTAACGATAAACCTACTCCACGTATTGTTTGTGATGTACTTGGCGTTGATCCAGAGCATGATCCAGAACCTTTTGCCTTTCAATCGGTAGCTGAAGGTTCCAAGCAGTTGAATTATGGTAAGGTGTTTTCCGGCCTTTATGAATGTGAAGGCAGACAAGTACCTTACATTGTTGTTGCTAAAGTTGGTAGTCCATCTGAGAAATCGCGCCCTGGTAATCGTGGTAAACGTGATTCCCAAATTGTATTGATGAATTTCTTAAATCGTGTTCACTTTGATTCACCAATGGCCCCATTAGAATTAGAGATTTATCATCAAATGAAAAATGTTATTGGCGTTGACCCTAAACTTTATGAGTTTATTCTTATGGTGGACGCAGATACTGAGGTAATGGAAGACTCAATGACCCGATTAATCTCAGTAATGATTAGAGATTCAGCTATCATGGGATTATGTGGTGAAACTAAGTTATCTAATGAGAATGACAGTATGACGACTATGATTCAAGTTTACGAATATTATATTTCCCATCATCTTGCTAAAGCTTTTGAGTCTTTGTTCGGTTCAGTAACTTGTTTGCCAGGTTGTTTCTCAATGTATCGTATTCGTACTGTAAGTGGCAAACCACTTATTATCAATAATGGTATTATTAGTGATTATTCTGTAAATCGAGTTGATACCTTACATACCAAGAATCTGCTACATTTAGGTGAAGATCGTTATTTGACTACTCTAATGTTAAAACATTTCCCTCAATATAAACTTAAGTTTACCCCTGATGCTCAATGTAAAACTGTAGCGCCTGATCAATTCGAAGTTTTAATGTCTCAACGTCGTAGATGGATTAATTCAACAATTCACAATTTATTTGAGTTGGTATTTTTAGAGCAAATGTGTGGATTCTGTTGTTTCTCAATGAGATTTGTTGTATTTTTAGATTTGGTTGGTACCATTATTTTACCATCAACTGTCATCTATTTAGTTTATATTATTATCGCTGCTTCGGTTAAATTTCAAACCTTTGATAACTATGCAATTGTTATGATGGTAGCCTCTTATGTACTTCAAGCGCTTATCTTCTTACTTAAACTCCAATGGCAACATATTGGTTGGATGATTTTCTATATCTTTGGTATTCCTTTCTTTTCATTTTACTTACCAATCTACTCTTACTGGCACTTTGATGATTTCTCATGGGGTAATACTCGTGTTGTCGTTGGTGATGGTGTCCAAAAAGTGATAACTGAAGATGAAGAAGAATTTGATCCAGATTCTATCCCAATGATGAAATGGTCTGATTATGAGCAAAAGCTTTGGGAAACCGGTTCCCAAGGCTCAGGTTCCTCGAATCAACCTTTAGCTATGGCTCCTCAAATAGGTTATGGCCATAGTAATGGAGACTTTATAGGCGGCTTAAATCCTAATTTGTATGGACGCGCTTCTCCTACGCCTTCCCAATGCCTTTTATCTAGAGTCGCTTCCCCTTCGCCTTATCAAAATCAACAACCTGGATCAAACAATTCATTAAATAGAATGACACAAATGTCTTATCAAGTACCTCCTAATCAACAGTATGGTGGCGGGGGCTACCTTCATCCAATGAGCCAAGATCCAAGAGCGTCTCAATTTAATAACGCTTATTCAACTCAGGGTTATAACCAAAAACAGTAAATATGATTGACTATATTAACTGCTAATTGTTATAATTGAAACTGTTTGTAAAATCAACTATCTCTTATTATATTTTCATTCATTTGAATAAATTGTTTTAATATTAAATTAAGTATTATGCCATTTTTATAAAGTTTATTTTTTTAAATTGAAAGACCCAAAAGAACACTCATAATTTACTTATGAGCGAAAAATTAGGAGAAAATAGTCCAAATATTAAAGGTGAAAGGTAATCAAAAAATTATTATAAAGGGAGTATTTCTAGTTTAAGAACCCCCTATTTTAAACTGAGATCAGTTGTATTAAACTGGTTCTAGTTCAGTTATATTCAGGTTAGGTCAAACATGAAAAGTATCACATTTATGTCTATTGAATTTGATATCTTAAAACATTGTCTTTATAATTTTATTATAAAACGATAAAAAAAAATGACTTGTCATTTATTAGCACAAGATTCAATTAAATATTGTAATTTTTCAAAAAAAAGCTTATAAAAATTTAAAGAAAAATATGGAAATTATATTTCAGTCAAATCAAGGAATTGAGTATTTTAATTTTATAACAAGTATTTTAATTTTATAACAAATATTTTAATTGATTAAAATTGATAGTCACAAAACATTCAAAAAATTTCGATAGTGTTTAAACTTACACTCAAAAAAACTCAATCTGTTATTTCTTTAACATATTAAAAAAATCGATGTTGAAATATAAGTTTAATTTGATAGCAAACTCGATTAGTAGAAAAAATCTATTGAATCTAAACATTAGATTTCTACACACTCCATTATTAGAATATAAATTAAAGACATCCCACCAATCCCAAGACTTAAAGCTGAGATGTAAAGATCCAAGTATGAATTGAAGTGATTAACTCAAACTTCTATTTAGGTACTGAGTTCGACAGAAACGGAGGTGTAAAAGAGATTTCAAGAGAGTTTTCGAAAGCAGAAATATGTAATAAGGTAACCTATTCAAAATAAATTTTAAAGATAAATTTATTAATTAAATATATAGCATAGCCTTCAGGTAAATTATAATTTGTAATTTGAAATAACAGTGATTCAATTATTTATATGAAATTAATTAGCCAAGAGACTTAAGAAAGGTAATTGCTTTAAGAAATGATTTTAGTCATAGCTCATGAAATTAGATAGACTCCACGTATTTAAATCAAATGCCGGGGATATTAGTAAGAGAAAAGGCAATCTTAGTGAACATGTTACATATAAAAGCAATTGTCAAAGCAGACTCAGTGGTTGTGTTTGATTCCTTTGGTTCTGTGAACTCTCTAAATCAGTCCTTGTTTATTTATGACCTACAAGAGAGATTGAGATCAAAATCAAGCTATTCCATGGCTACCCCTTTAGAATTTAGGTAAACAAAAAAGATACTTTTAGCCTTTAAAATTAATTTTTTGATCAACTTCATCTAGAGCTTTGGAAGCCATCTTAGTAAGCGTAGCAAGTAGCTTAAATCAAGAAATGGAAACTACGGTTCAGACGGTTACGTCATTGCTTATCCAATTGGAAGATGATATTAATCGTGAACTTTTAAAAAGATTATTGGATGTTTCAAAGAAATTGGCTCACTTTGACCAAAAAGTGCTAACTATTCGAAGGGCTATTATTGAAGTATTAGATCAAGGTAAAAATATTGTTACTTTATTGTAGTCAAATATTAACTTTTTTGTTTTTAAGATGAGGATTTAGCAGCGATGTATTTAACTTCTAAATTAAAAGGAGAACCTAGATCCATTCATCAACATGAAGAGATAGAGATGTTATTGGAGACTTATTGTAAGCAAATAGAAGAAATTGCAAATATAATATCACAATTATCTAATAATGTAAAATCAACAGAAGATATTGTCAACATTATATTAGATAGTCAACGAAATTCTTTGTTGTTATTAGAGTTAAGAGTAGCTATTTTGACGTTGGGGTTAACTTTTTCTTCCCTTATTGCTGCTCTATTCGGTATGAATTTAAAAAATTACTTTGAGTTAGACGATTTTATGTTTTACATTGTTACCTTATCCGCATTCCTTACTTCAGCCATTATTACCAAAACTTTCTTGAGAAGAATGAATTTATTGTTAAAATTACACAAATAAATGTTAGAGTATTAATAACTTAAATAGGATGTTTCAATATGAACATTTTTTATTACTACATTTTAGAATTTAATTAACCTTATTTTAGTTGGATCTTGTGGATCAAATTGAATTAATTTACTACTATTTAATAGCGTGATGAATGGCTCATACTCTTGCTTGTATGTCTTGGTATGTAATGGTTCCGGGATTCGATAATAAACATTTGGGTCGTTTACTGCATTATTCATTAATTCCTACTTATTAGTTACTATCATTAAACTATTTAGTTTAACTTACTTCTAATATTTTCTTCAATGAGTTTGGAGGTACCTCTTTTTTGTTTGAAGTAATAAGCTTATTCTAATAAAATAGAACTTAGCTATCTTTAAAAATGTTCTAATCATATAAACTTACAATCTTGGGTTGCTTGACTGGATAGTATTTATCTATAAACTTATTCAGACCTAAAAATAAATTATTTGCTTGAACTTTTTTCCTGTTCATTTCTTTTAAATGGCCGCTACTCCCAGCCTCTTTAGTTTCATTTTTTTTCTTTATGGCTTCTAAAACTTCTTTGATCTCCTGCAATCTAACATCATTATGGTTAATTTCTTCTTCGCCCTTTTTAATCTGATATTGGAGTTCAACAATGGCTTGCTTCTTTTGGGATATTTCGCTTTGAATATAGTTCTGCATGTAAATTTGGTTTATTATAGGATCTTTTTCAAATATAGTTTTGGGTAAATCTTCCTTTAAACTTTCTATTTCCTGTTTTAATAAGTCTCTTTCATAGATCATCATCTGTAGACTTGCTTCCTCTATGTTATCATTGTCTATTTTTTCTCTTTCATTTGTTGTTTCTTGACCTTCCTGTGTCTCTTTCTTCTCAAACTCCTCATATTCCTTGATTAATTCATGTAGCTAAAAGATGAGTTTTAAATTTTATACTAGTTTATAAAAGCTACCTTATATAATTCTTTCCATTTGGTTTCACATCGTTGATTTAATAATTTAATACTTTTTTCATATTCTTCTTCAGTTACTGGGTCTTTTTCTTCATAACCCCTTTCTTCCTTATTATATTTTAAATCCATAATCTTAAATAAAAGTTGAATTGCAAATTCATGTTAGTTTATTATCATATTCCAAAAAAATTCATTTTTTCTAGTTTGGTTCTTTTATAAAAACTAAAATGAAATATAGCATGTAAAACATTAGTTTGTTTTAATATTATTTACTTATTTACTAGAGAGTTACAAATCCCTTTTCATGACCATGGTTTATCTCGTCAAGCCCTACAAGTTATATCCGTAGACAAGGAATTAAGAGATAAGGAAATTCAAAGGATACTGACTATAGACGAAGTCAATCCACAAATTTTGAAAGCGTAAGTGAAGCTATTCTTTTTAGAAAAATAAGAAAATTAATTCATTTGTTATAGTAAGTTTAGTTCTAACTCCAAAAAGATGTTGAGGGTTTCTATCAACTCTTTTTTAGATTTATTAATGCTTATAAGAGAAACACAGTCTGCTTTTGTTATTTCAGATTAATTAAACTACTGTCTATATAGTTGTGTTTATCTACTTATTTTTAATAGTATATCTAAAGTCTTCATAGTATTTAGTACTAAGTTTAAGTAAAATAAATAGCTCATTAATTTTGAAGCAGTTACACTAAATATAACTGGAGTTTGATTAAAGTAATTAAACATGATAATTTTTCGTCTTTATAATTATCATAGTCAAAAGAAAGCAAACATTTTAAACTATTGCTATTAAATATAACTTTAAACTTATAGAGTAAAGTCTAAATCCCGTTTATTCAAAACCTTCTTTCTACTTATACTTGTTCTATAAAACTTTATTTTAACGAATTTGCATTCTATCTAATAATTTGGATTGAGTACTAGTAACCTCAACAGTACCTCTCAATCTTCCTCTTCTTTCTCCACTCATTCCAAAGTTAAGATGTTGTTTACCAGCCTGTCCACGTTTATGACCGGTGCTTGTTTTTCTAAATCTATAAAATACTTTTGAGTTTTATCTCATTAAAATATTGTGGCGTGTCTTTACCTTTTAGCAGCTCCTTTATGAGTTTTTAATTTATATCCCATATCTCTTACTTGTTGTAAGTTTATACTAGAGTTAGTAAGTTTGATTGGATTTACTATGCTTTTTAAGAGTGATGCTAATGAGACATTAGTTAATGACTATTTTGTGTTAGTTGAGTTAAGCTATTACCTAGTTGAAACATTTTTATTTTGTTTTATTAAATAGTAAAATTCTAATTTATTTTTTCAATTATAAAAAGAAATGTTTAAAATTATTAAAGTTCAATCTTTGCAATAAAATTCAATGCGTAAATTATAAATTTAAAAAATTAATTTATTTATAAAAAATATCTACAAATCCCTAAAATAAAATAATTAGTAAAATGAAAATAGAATAATGTGTATATCAATTATGTTATCTGTAAACCGAATTTTGTCATTAAAATAAACTAAAGTAGACCATCAAATTTAAATTGTTAAACTGATAATGAGAATAATTGAGATTCTTGAATGAAATGTATGCCCACCAATCCGCTTGAAAAGAGAAAACAAAACAAACTAACAAAAAACAAAACAAAACCGTTAAGCTAAGTTCTGTCTTTAAATAATTCAATATGTTCACTCATCACTGAGTATAGCTTAAACCAGTACCAAGCTTGGCAATTGAGCAAAAAAATAAAAAAAACTAAGAAATAGTCATTTCTAACACAATCGTAAAAGATACAATGGTTATCATAAAACAATTCAAAAGTTTTTCATTTTAACCTTATTTTCGGCTCGCCTTTTACAATAGTTGATATTTATCTTGAGTCAACTACGGAGATAATAAGCCATAATCTCGATATTCTTTATCATCAATTCAAAACTTAAATCAATAGGTCTACTTTATTGTATTTATTTTTCAAACCTTTTACTTTTATTTCTTCATATTTTATTGTTTTACATATTTGAATGGTACTTACTTTTGAATTTGATACTAATAATATAATTCAAAGAATCTTTCTGCTTTTTATTTCTTGATTTATACAATTTTACATCGTGTTAGCATTAAACCAATCAAATTTAGTTTGGTTATCCAATTAGAATATAAAGAGTTTTCGTTTTCAAAAGTGCAAGTCAAAAACAACTAACAATCTCTCTCTAACCAAGGCTTAGAAGTTTGGGTCTTGGTGAGGCTAAAAAGGATGAATTAGCCATTAAAGAGGATTAGCCTATCAAATTAATAAAGTCGAAATTGCTTGTTAAAGGATTCTACAATTTTCATAGCTTCTGAGATTCTATATCCAAGCTCTTTATATCTTTAAATAAGCCTATCCTTCTATATAGATGTGTGATAAAAATTATCTATAATAGTACCAGTATGTATGGAGATATATTTTTGTGTTTAAGAATTTTACTAATAATTTCTCCACTTAAATAGTGCTTAAAATGGAACAAGTAATGAAGCCAAAAAAACACCTCCATATGTTCATTTGTAAATGATAAAACAGGATAATTAAACATACTTGTATTACAGTAAAACAAACTTGATAAAATTCCAATAATTAAAATTTTTTATACCAATCTAAAAACAATAATGTGGAAGAAGAAATGATAAAAAACCAAAGCATAAACCTTCTAGATTGTTGAGAATTACTAGTAGCTGATAATAGAGATGTATTTCCACGATCTAAATTGTCTTGAGTTATGTTAGCGTCCTGATATAATTTTTCCGCTTCTTTGGCTTGAATTTCAATATGTGTTGCTAACGTTGTTTGCATACTTGATATTTCTTGAAGAGATTTTTCTGCTAATCTAATAAAAAAATGTGTTAAGATTATAATAAAGTTAAAGTTAAAGATTCAGCTTACTCTACTTCTTTTAAAGTGGACTCAAACTGTTCTAAAAGCGCACTATTTTCTTTTTCAAGTACTTGTAACTGAGCTTGATCCAATTCTAAAGTAGGTAGTTTTTCTTCTTCTACGGACCTTATTGGAGGAGGTAATTTAGGTTCTTTTTGTTTTTTACCCCAAGGTAAATTAAAAGTATCCGATTGTTTATTTATGGAATTGGTTTTAAATGAAAAAGTTTCTTGCCTTTCTAATTCTCTAGATAATCGAATATGCTGTAAATTTTTAAAACTTTCAGTTACTTCTTTAACACATGAGTTAAGATACCAGATTATTGATTCTCTATGATCCCCTATAATATCTACTATTTTGTTTTTTGAGCCACTCGTATTTAACCATTCCTCTGGTAACCACCTAGATAATAATGATTTGTCTTTCTTTATTACTTTTTTTTCAAAATCTCTCTTTCTTTCTTTTTTTATGTTTAATATTAATAGTAATTATTTGTAGATGTAATTACCTTGATCTTTTTCTGCGAGATTTAATATCAATGTTCCAGTTTTATTCAACGATATCTTTATATAAGCATCTAATTCATCTCTTTCTTTATCGCTCATTGGGTTTATTTTTGTTAATGAACTGCTATATTTTCTTACTAAGTTTAAATAAGATGGTTTAACTTCAATTAATTGAACATTTAACTCTGTCAAATCTTTTAACTATAACAATAATTAATAAGCAAGTTATTACACAAGGTATTACTTACAATTCGATAAGCCTCATTGATAAAATTGTCACTCTTCAAATTAGTTTCATGTTTCTTCTTCTCAACTTTTATCTCTTTTTTATAGTTGGTTGTTAATTCTTTATACTCTTTAGTCAGATCAGTCATGTTAAAATAAGAAAAAATAAAGTTTACTTTGCTGTATTTTTTAGGATGAGCCAATTATAGTGAAATGATGACAATTTGTAATTATTTGAAATTATTTATAAGATATTTTTAATGTTTTATTAAAAAAGGCACTGTGGAAATATTTAATGACCAAAAGTCATTATGAAATATTAGTTTAGATTCTTAATCTTATATGTATAAATAATATTAAGAGTAGTCCCTACTATAGCATAATGTGACTTTCTATATGGCATTTATGGGTGCTATTTAAGGAAGAATAACTTAAAATGAAATTAAAATAATACGGTTATAATTTTGCTACTACTAAGAAGCTTTTATTCAAACTAATATAATATACAGATAAGTTTACAGTAAACTTTTTTGAAACGGAACTTATAGCAACTTCATGTTTACATAATGTTTCTTGCTTCGATTTTTAAAGTATCAAATAATTTCAAGCTTACTATAAATAATAATCTTATATCATTAATAATATCACCTTATCACTTTAATGTATTTAAACTGCGAAAATACAATTATGATTATATTATTTAATATAGAACCCTTACAATACTCTATATACTAATTATAAATGCTACTCTTTGATCATTATTATTACTAAATAAAGTAAAAAATATGAGAGCAGATACTGTCTTTTGTTAGTTTAATATTTTAAAAAATAAAATCTTAAAACAAACTCTTTAGTATTCAAATAAAATTGTACTTTATCATAAAATGACCCTTACTGTAATATATTGCGAAAGCCATGGAGCTAGATTTTCCCACTTGGATGATATTCTAAAAAGGGGGACCAATTAAATCGAAATTATCTTTTGAAACTGAAGTTATGACCCTTTTCCTGAAAATAGCAATTACCTGATTTGTAAATAAAAATAAAGATATCAATCATACCTATCAACAACTACTTTTACTTTTCTTTCCTTTAAATTTTAAAATTATTTGAAAAATTTCGATTTTTTAAACTTTGATTTTTCTGTTTTTTGTTTTGTTTTTATTATTCGTTTGGGCAATTTTATTTACCACTATCAACCCAACTTATTCTCAACCTTATTCTATTGTAGTACTAATACAATTAAATTGGTTATACTTACAACTACACGCCTAAGCATCAACCCAATTGGACTTTAATTATTATTCGATTTAATCAACAATGAGCGAAGCATCCGTACCATCTCGACATTCAACGATTGATTCTGGTTTAACGATCAATAAAGAGGTGAGAACAAGTACGTCCTCGAGTACCAAAAGGAGGGTGGAATCAGTCACAAAGAAGCTACCACGACTTTCGTTAAATTCGGCGAAATACCTAGGACCAGGCTACAGTACATCGTCAACACCATATAAAATTAACTCGAGGCCTTCTAGTTGTTTTGATTCTACTATTGGTTCTTCAAAGATGATATCTCCAATGAAAAAAAATCGAAAGCCAAGGAATGTTTCTTCAAGAGATGAAAGAAGGATCTTCTTAAGTGAACAGCCATTAAAACGTGCAAAGATACATCAAAGCTTACTTAGATCTAAGCAAGAAGATAAGAAGCTTGAATTAGTAAACAATAGTGTACTAGAAATATTGAAACAAGCTGAGGAAGGGAACAAAGTAAATAACTTTATAGTTGATTGATACTTAACTTACATCTATTTAATTAGAAACGGAAGAAAGAAGTTTTAGCTCCTTACCTTCAGGTTATACCCGAAAGTTCTTCTATTGAAGATAATCTAGTAAGCTTATATTTATTAACTTACTATTTTATACCAAATTAACTTTATTAGAATTCTTTAGAAGGCCAAGTTCTTTCTAGTACTCCACCACCGGAAAAAAAAGAAGAACTCTCACTATTAAGTGAAAAGAGCAGTTCTGAACATATTAACAAGAAAGATCAAGAAACTGATAAGACAGGGAAATTGAGTAATAGATACAGCTTACCATTTAAATTGAAAAGAAAACCATCTAATGGGAATAAAAATTCTAAAGCTAAAAAGTTAGGCTATACAGCACTTGATATTATTCGACAAACGTTTCAGAGGAAACCACGAGATCCTAAACCTTAATCCACTAATCTTTAAATTTTGATATTATTGTTCTTGCTCTTACTTTTTGTTTTTTATACTGATTTTTATGAATAAAAGTTTCCATATTTATGTAATTTAAAATGTTTGAATTATATAATTTAGAAAAGTGAATTTCTTTACATTAAATGCTTTAATAAGTGGTCTTAATTCTAGTTAGTCAATGTCGTTTAACTTGTTGCATCACTTGTTCCAGTTTCATGATATTAGAATAAGTTGTCATAATATTATTAAGAAATTCAATTTTAATAAAAAAGATTATTCCGCATATCAAATTATAATTTTTATAAATTTCTAAATATGTAAAAAGGTTTAAGCTAATAGCCTATTTATAATAAATTCAGAAAATGTCAACTTAAAGACTTTTAATTAAAGGAAATAACGTTTTTATAAAAAGGAGAAGAGGAAATTAAGTTTAATTTGAGATAAAATAATGAAATTTAATTCTTTGTAATTGAACTCTTATTTTTAATATTAAACAGCAATTATACTTTTGATCATTATTGTTGATTAATTTATTGACTGTATAGAACTAGTTGTATTGAATGTATAAAGCTGGTTATTTGCATCTTCAACTTTAATTATTAGAAGTTTATAGATATTAATGAATAGACTTTTACGATGAATATAGCTTGAATTTATTTTACTTTATTTCTAGTTTTATCACCTTTTAATATTTGAGAATGTATTTTTATGTTTAAGAACTTTGCTAACAATTTTTTCGCTCAAATAGCGCTTAAAAAATGGAAAAATAATGAAACCGAAAAAAACATCCCCATTTAATATTTTTATCTTAGGTATGTGCAATTGTTTACTTATTCAATGTCATAAAAATAAATAAATCAAGAATAAAGAAACTAACATTTATATCCGATTCAACAGTTAATAATAATAAGATAGTTGGTAGCTTTTAATTACATAGAAAAATTATATGATATATATAATTTAATTTATTATAATTATTGAAAACAATGACATTAACATTATTTTTCATTGAAAATTAGAGACTTATTAAAATATTAATTTGTTGATTGTATATTTACAATAAATATTATATAATTGACTTTAAATATGATTTTTTTGGAAACTTTTTTGTAAGCAGTTGTATTAATAAAAACTATTATAATGTTTATAAATAATAAAGTATTACAAAATGATGCGCAAGTATTATGAATGAAAGAATTCAATTGTATTTTTGTTGATTTTTATTAATTTTTATTGAGGATTGTTTTAACTATTATAAAATATATAACTTTATATTAAAAATGAATATTTGTTTATTTTATAGTCCACAAACTGTTACTTAATTATATCATTATCTTAAATAGCCTTTATTTTTTAAAAGTAACATTAATATTAATGATCAGTTTTATTCATAATAGTAGTTGGGGTTGTTTTTTTTGACTTCATTATTTTATCCATTTTTTTAGCGCTATTTAAGCGGAAAATTTGAGTAAAATTCTTAAACATAAAAATACATTCCCAATTGTTATTTATCATTTTTGGTTTTTTTATAATGCCAAAGACAATTCAAATTTAGCCTTTAGAAAAGTCGAAAAGGGGGAAAGTTTTTAATCGTAAGATTAAGAGTGGAAGTTAAAGGTAAGGAAAAGCGTTTATGGGTTGAATTGAGGGTTAAGAAAGCTTGTTATTTTTAATTTATTATAGAAACTTAACTCAGAAAAAAAGTAATCGTGTTACTTTAATCAAATGTACCCTATTATTTTAACTTTGGTTTATTCTATGTTTTACTTTCTAAAAAAATAACATTAAAAAATAAAATAGATAATCTAATTTTTGTCTTTCTATTTCTAATTTATTATCAAATCTTTTAGAGGCAACCTTGGAATTATTGTATCTAGTTGAGTTACTTGAGTTACGTTTCGTAAGTAAGTGTTTGTTTAACATAGCAACTAAGATAATTTAGTTTAATTCAATATAATCAATTTATAATCGATTTATAATCAGTAGGAAAATAAACGATATCGATATTATTAACAGAAATTTATCAAAGAAAATGGATTATTAATGAAACATATCAATATGTGTAAATATATTACTGCTTTTTTAAATTGTTATCTAAATTTAATATACAAAGTTTGAAATTGAATCCTTAGATTTACTCAATAAAGATAATGAAATATCAAGCTACCTGAGATGAAGTTATTAAATTCAAAAAGTCGAGATTAAAATTATAAGAGCATTTATTACCATTAGATATGTTTAAGGTTTATTTAAATCAATTTAAAATATTTGAATGTGAAGAAAATACTGAGTATTAAAAGTATTTAAAATTATATACGGTAAATAACTTAGGTTGATAATCTAGGTATTATAAGGGGATGTATTTTTTTAAGAATTTTACTCAATCTTTCTGTTCAAATAGCGCTTAAAAAACGGGAAAAGTGATGAAGTCAAAAGAAACATTGCTATAATAACAAATTTTGATAGCTTAAAAGTATTATATTATATTCGGAATGTTATGATACTATTGTTACCCTAATTAAGTTTAATTCAAGATTTGATTCTAGTTCTAGTTCTAGTTTAGCAATTAGAGGATATGAGCTTAATGATATTATTAAGTATTTCAGTAATCTTAATAAATTGAAAAACATAAAACTAATAGATGATTCACATAATTATATTGATACTGATAAAAAAATCAATTGAAATTAACTGAGAATAGTAATCTAATTACACTAGGTTATTTTAATTTAAAATATCAAATAAATCATCAATTTTTGAACTTGACTACATTAAAACAAATCTGTGTTCCTAGTTTATCACAAAGTTTACTACGTCCAATTTCTGCATTACTAAACATTTAAACTATTTATATTAATAAGTTACTTTCTAATAATAAAGGATATATTTTTGTGTTTAAGAATTTTACTACCAATTTTTCTGCTTAAATAGTGCTTGAAAGATGGAAGAAGTAATGAAGCCAAAAAAAACACCCCCATATTTTATAAATTGATTTGTAATGAAGAATTCAATAATAAAAATAATTTAATAAAATGTAAATTTATAAACTGTATCAAAATCAAGTTTATAAATGAATATAGCGTATTTACTAACTTTTTATTCTTATCTTCAAATTTTGGGACATTCTAATTAAAATTGTCTACCAAATCTAATATTAAATACAAGTAATAATCCTGTCCTTGTTATCCCATTATTATTCGTTATAAACACTAAATATAAAATCCTGTTCTTTATAATTAAAAAAGAATTCAATGTTAAATTGGATATAGCTATAATAAAAGAATTCATTATAATTAATAATAATAAATTCTATTTTAACAGTCTTTTAGTTTTATATTTTAAAATTTATTATGTTTTGTACTCATATTTATTTTATTTTATATACTAAAAAAGATTTAAAAAATAAACTATATGAATACTGTAACAAACTTGTATCTATTTTCAATTAATAAATAAAAAATAAAAAATAATGTTAATTTTAAGTTCCAATTGAATATTTAATACTAAAAGAAAAATACTTTATTAAACCTATTATAAACCAGAATTTACATGTTCATCCGTTACTTTGTTTTCCGAACTTACATCACTATTTTGATTAACTTCTGGTTTTTGGTCATTAAGTTCAAGTTGATTGAGACTCTGGTTAATTTGTTCTACGTTAGCAGTTGTATCCACAGTTTGTTTAATAGGATTCATTTCAACACTTTGTAGCGGTTCAATTTCAACTTCTTCAGTTGCTTCTTGTTTTTCTTCAACTTTTGTTTTAGGCTCTTCTTTTGTTTCCAAAGTTTTATTATTATCAACTAAATTGGTATTAATATCTTCTTTGGCTTCATTCAGAGTGCTTGGAATCAAAGTTTCAGTATTAGATTCTTCTTGAGGTTTATCTGATAAAGTGCTTGGAACTAAGTTTTCCTTAATTGTTAGTTCTTGAGGCTCAACTAATAAAGCTCCTGGGGTTGAACTATTATTATCATATACATTAAGATCATTCTCTTTTTCTACTATCTCCGTTGGAATAGTTTGAGTTGTGTTTTCAGGAACATGACCTAAATCATTGTTATCTTTATTATCCGAATGAGGTTGATTAATGGTATTTTCATTTTGATTTAAATTCTCATCTTGCTGCTCGGGTAATTTAATAGGAACTCGATGTAATAAGCCAGACGCAACACCACAACCTAATAAACCTTCACCACCCCAATCTCTTTTAGGTAAAATAACTACTTCTCTACAATTATCCCAAACTTGATTGTAAACTAATAATGATAACAGTTTGCCCTCATGTTCCTCAATTAAATCATAGAAATCATTCTCATCCTCTAAGCTACGATATTCACAACCAACAATATAATCGCTATGAGCCTGTAACCCGGCTCTGTCGGCTGGGGATCTAGGGTGAATATCCTATGATGAATAAAGGTTAGTGAGATTTATCTAGATAATAATCGTGAATTACCAATATGTGCCACACACAGCTTAAACCTTTCTCAACGCTTGAGTATCTTACGCTACAACCTTCAATTCTAATTCAGATACTTAAAATGAGCCAATTAAAACTAATTACCTAATAAACCATCTTTTGGGTTTGGTGACCAAGTATTTGTAGGATTTAAAATTAATTCTGCCAATTCATTAATATAAAATTCAAATTAAAAAAACTGATATACTTACCTCGAATACTACGAGTTTTTAAAGAAAAAACACTTAATTTAACATCTTGATTTGCAAACCTTGAAATATAAATAGCAAAATCTTTTAAAGTAGTGATCGTTGTTTGATCATTAATTGATACAATAAAATCAAAATAGGGGTTTAATCCTGCTTTTTCTGCGGGTGAATTGGGTTTAACCTGGTTATTAAATTAGCTTTAATTATTATAACAATATATTCGCTTACTTTTAATACATGGAAACCGTTATAATCCGAGAGGTCTTGATCAGATTGATTTTCAAGTGATTGATTATTTCCCATTTTATTTTTATAAAAAAATAAAGAATTTTGATGACATGAGTAAGAATTAAATAAGCATAATTAACTTAAAATTTGCAATTCTCTTAGTTAATTTATTCAATAAATTGAAATTTAATAAAAATGTTAAAATTTGATAAAAAAATTTATTGATAAAAATCAAAATGTCAAATAACCTTTAGAATAAAGATAATAAACTAACAAACTAAACCAAAGGAGAGCAACAATAGCATTATTATAATTCACAATTGTTGGATTTACATCCTTAGTTTCAACTACAGTTGTTTGTTTACTTTTTTCATTTACATTACTGGTACCACTACTACCTAAAAAAATATTTTAAACATTTCTATGCTTAATTTAATTACTGAAGTTACCTGTATATTTCATAGCCAATTTAGAAGAAGAAGTCACATTCTTCTTACGTTTACTAGTATCTTCATCATCTTCTAATCCTTCACCAAATTCATCAAAAATACCAATATTTAATTTAAATACCATCCTAGAAGCTTCAATAATTTCAGCTAAAAATATATGTTACCAAATGATCTATAAATATTGAGCTTGTGTTTACCTTTCATTTGATCATCAACACGAATAGCGTTTAATCGTCCAAGATAAAACTCTCTAAAATCCGCCAAATCAGTAATATTTTCAAAGCGATAAAAAGCGGTGCCTCGTTCATCTTTGAGACTGAAATTACGTTTTAATTTTCTAGAAATAACTTGACCACCTATGACAAAATGAGTTAGTATTAATTTCTAATACTAATCTTATTACATACCAAACATATCCCCTAAATAACGAGTAAATGCGTGAGAAATAAGTTGATGGGGTGCATTTCTAGCACAATTACGAATATGATCCATATATACTTTAGTAGCTTTGGTAGGTTGGGCATTTTCCTTCCAGTTAGGGCCTAAAAAGAATTCCAAATCTTCTAATAAAGATGGAATTCGATTCACTTGTCTTGGAAAATGAACTAAGCCAACGATAGGATGAGTACGAAATTTGATTGTTTCTTCTTCCATCGTTGAATAAATAAAATATAAACACGTTAGAAATTTCGCATATGTATCGCTACTGATCTTGCCCTTAATTAAATGTCTATCATTACATTGCCATTAGTATAAATTTAATAAAAATAAAAATTGGTTTTACTTAATAAATATACATCTTTCTGCTTCAGCATGAACATCCAAAGTATCTTCCAACATTTTATTAGATAACGTTTGAGTCCCCGATTCTAAAGGCTCAATAAACAACTCATTACGAATGGACTTAACAAATCCAATAATAGAAAACCCATCCATACAACTTAATTCTTTTTCATTTTCTCCAGGTGCAAAAGCAGGGCATAATTTATGGTCTTTTGGTATCTCTTTAACTAATAGCTCAATTTCTTCTGGATTTTTGCCACTAAATGGACAACCTTCTTTAAACGCTGGGCATTGTCCAACTAAATCTGAAGTTAATCGACCATGTGGATTTGAAAATGGACAACCATGATGAAACGCTGGACATTTTACATTAAGACTTTCAAGCGTTTCTTGTACTTTTACATAATCTGATTCTTGCATTGTTTTATTAACTCTTTTAAAAAAATTGTTTGCTTTCGTTGACTGTATTTATATATATTTTTTATTTAATCTGATAAAACATTTTCAGCTTTTGATTATTTTTATAGTTGTTAAAATAACAACACCCTTAAATAAAAGTGGGAGAGGAAAGTGATTCGTTTTAAAATAAAAGTCTTAGCTTCATCTCAGCCAATAATTTCCAATTTATTTTATAAATGATCTTCATTAAATTATATATTTATAAAATTGTTGTTTTATTAAGTCATAAGGTAAAACTTCAAGCACCGATTGAATTTGTATGGTTTTAATTTTAAAATTAAAAAGTAATAGCATTACCGAAGTAACAAAGGAGGGTGTTTTTTTTGGCTTCATCACCTTTTCTATCTTTTAAGCGTTATTTGAGTGTAAAAATTGGTAGTAAAATTCTTAAACACAAAAATATATCCCCAAATAGTAAACATCAATAATGTTAAATAGAGAAAATAAAGATTTAAAAACAGCTGAAATTTATTTACTATTAAATCGATATCTCCTTTTTGTTTAAGTAAAAAATAAAACAAAATAAATTGAATTTTTCTTCTTCATCTTTAATCTCACTTAAATTGCTTTCATCCATGGAATCAAACTTTAATTTATTATCTAAATATAAAATATTAATACAAAAAGGTTAATAGTAAAAGATAGTTACCTTGATTTAATTCCAATAAACTACTCAAATTATAATAGTATCTCTTCCATATTTCATTTGGAGACTTTAGTCTTTCGAAACTAGCAATCAATTGAAATATTTTATTCTCAAGTGTCATTAAAAATAAGCCTAATAGTATATATAATGCATGAAAGACTATACTATTAGCATTGGTATCAAATAAATTGATAGCACTATTTATCTTTTTATCGCTGTGAATAGGCAGCACTAGCTGCGAATTATCTAAATTTCTAACTTCTTGTGAGTTAGAAGAATTCAATAGAATTTGTTTTTTTAACATCCATTTTCTTGTATTACTAATAAATGACAAACTATAACTTTGAATAAAATCCAAGTTGAATTGATTTTTAGATGTCAATGCTTCAAGTTGAATAAATTGATTCCAATACACTAAGAATACACCAAGTTTATTACATTTCCAACAACCTCGCATATACGTTGAAGCTAAAATTGGTAATGTATCTTGGTTAATTTTTGTTTCTAAAATGAGTCCAGTAAATAATTCATAACCATAAAAATCAAAGATTAAACTATCTTTTACAGTTGTGATGTTGTTTAATATAGTGCTTGAGTTAGGGTATTTAGGGGATGCAGGTAAGTTCAAATGAATCTTTAAATTAAACGCTTTGCTTAGCTTTAAGAAATAAGCTTCAATTAACTTATAACAATAACTAGAATAATAATATTATTTTTGTGTTGTTTTATAAATGTATTTGATAATATACCTTTCAATGAAATCTGGATCTTTATAAAGCAAAGAATTAACTCTTGGTGTAGGTCTTTGAAATATTGTTATTTTTTTAAAATAATGGAGCTTAAAAGCCTCATATAAAATACGGGGCATCGTTAGCAAAGCATGATATGAAAAATAAACCAAACAGTAACTTAAGTTTTTACAAGTAAATTCAAGACTTTCGTTACTACTCACTTTAGCCATAAATTTTTTGTCTTTATTACTATCAATTAACCTCAATTTGACATATAGTTTGTTACTTTTGATAATATCTTTGTACTCTGTTTCATAAATTCCTTTTCGATCATTAAAGGGAGATACATGGAAATCGCGATTAATTATAGCTTTATTGTTATCATTTCCTTCTAATATGTAAATATGTCTTTCCCCAAAGGTATTATTAACTTCATAAACTACTTTTTGTAACTTCAAGTCAGTATCATAACAAAAATAGAAAGAAACTGGATTAAAAGAATAGCCAAGTACCCTTGGTGTTGTTACAAAGACTATTCTGTAATACTCTGGCGAATATCCCAACTAAAATGGAATAAGAAATAATAAAAGAATGCGAATAAACTTACCTTATCTTTTAAATAATTTAAGAAGTTTTCCTTAATACTATAATTATTATTAGTAAAGTAGTCTTTATCATAAATTGAAAATAGACTAAATTGATTATATTTAAACATATTGTTTTGTTGAATGTTGTTTAAATCTATAGCAAAATAAAATACACTATATTTAAAATCATGCTGAACAGGTAGATATCGCTGATGGATTGTTTCTCCTAATAGTATTGTTTGCTCCATTTTAATATATTTAATTGACAAAACGTTTCTTAATTTTTATCATTTGACTAGTATTTATAACTCTATGGATAAATTTAAGGAGTAGCTAAGCACAAATTAAAGTAATAAATATCTTTTCTATCCCTTAATTGATATAAATTCTATTCTCATTTTACATTACTGGTTAGCTGTATCAAAAAAAAATTTCGTCATTGATCTTGCGATTTTGTAAATTATCGATAATCGCTATAAAAATATTATATTTTGAAGAACTTCAATTTTTCACCTAAAAATTAAACTGAGATTTTCATTTCTAACTTTATCCGGGGTTTTGATTTTACCCAAATTATAGCGATTAAATTGTTAGATTGAATAAGTGTACCTATTTATGTTCTTTAGCAAAGCTAGGGAATTCGCTTCTTAATTCCAAGTTAACTTTAGCTATCAGATTTTAAGCTTAAAGAAAGTCCTCAAACTACTATCCGTTCCTTGGTATTCCTATTCTCTATCTTATCATCTTATGTATTGAAAAGCTATTCTTTTGTTTTGAAAATAGTATAAATAGTTTTAAAGTTGATGACAAACCAATATAAGATAAAACCGTTGGTGCATCAAATAGCTAAATTTTGTGTACTTACTATTTTATATTTTATATAGCTTTTGTAGTCATTTCCTTTAGTAAAATTAAATTACAATCAAAATGCAATTTCCGACTTGGTCTAAATTTAATCTTATAATTGATAGACTTATAATCAGAGTATACAATAAGCGTTTAATACTTTGCACCTTGGTTAATGACAACTTCCCTCCCATTTTTACCCTCATTAACTTTATTATACAGCGTTTTTAGTGTGATGTTTGGAAGTTCTGTACAATCTAGCCGTGAGATTATTTTAAATTGATTTTTAAAAAATTGAAGACATTAAATAGGATTTAATAATAAAATAATGATATTTTAAGTATTCCAATTTAAACGTCACATATGCTTTGTTTTAACTACATCATTCCCATATTAAGTAATACTAAATCGGCGAGAACTTTATGCATAATTATAGCAAGTATTATTGAAGAAATAGATACAAATCTAACCTCAGTCACTTAATAGATTAACAAAGGTGCAGTTTTAAATTGATGCTTATAGGAGCATAGTGCTTTCAGGAGATAATTTAACAGTTACAGAACTGAAAGTTAAAATTGAGATCAATATATAAAATTAGAAGCTATAAGTTGATAGTAAACCTGTATTTTAAACAGAATCATTTGATGTATCACTACTTCTTGGAATTAAGGTTGTGAAATTCAATAAAAATAATTTTAGGAATAACTATAAAGAATGCCAAGTTTGGGTATGAAGAGTTATACAAATTTAGAAAATAGCATAATAAACTGCAATATCCTCATCAAATTAGCTTATCAAATCATCAAACGTGCATGATTTAAAAATAAGCTATTAAATCAAAAAAATAAAAAGTACTAAAGATCAACTTATATATTTTATTTAAAATGACCTCCGAAGGTTATATACCAGTAACAGCGAACGATCAGCATGATGGTATGATAGATGATATAAAATTATCTACCAATTACTCACAGCAATCTCAATTGATTAAATCAAACTCTTCTAGCAATTATAATACCATTTTAAAGATATTAAGGCTATTATGGATCTTTAACTTTATCTATCATGAATACGTTCAATTTGAGTGGAACGTACTCAGCTGTGATTATCCTTCATCTGCTCCTGGAGATTATTATAAATTAATGCTACTAGCTGACCCGCAGTTAACGGATCATTTTTCTTATAAACAAAAGGACGGGATACTATTAACTGCAACTATGTTTTATTCTGATATCTTTATGTTAAAACATTATTCAGCTATGTTGAGATGGCGTACTCCAGATCATGTTTACTATTTGGGTGATTTGTTTGACGGTGGTAGGGAGTGGGAGGATGAAAGGTAAAATAAACATAATAACAGTTAATAGATAAATAACTTTGAATAATAGATGGTATAACGAGTTAAGTCGATTCAATTTAATATTTAATAAACGTAATAAGCAAATAAATTACCATTATGTACCAGGAAACCATGATATAGGACTTGGGGGCAGGATCAAAGAGGATGTAGTAAGACGATATGAAAGCGTATTTGGTTCTGTCAACTCACATATTAAGGTTGGTAACTATACTTTAATAACTATCAATTCTTTAGGGTTAGTTAATAATGATGAAAGTGTTTTAAAGTTTATAAAAAAATTTGAGCCATCTCAAAACAATATAGTTTTATCTCATATTCCCTTTTATCGCGAAGGCTCAATAAAATGCGGTCCTTTACGTGACCCACGTGCATCCCATGATCGTATTCATCAAGGGTTTGGGATTCAATATCAAAACTTAATATACAAAAGGCAGAGTGAGCTTATATTAAATCAAATAAAGCCAAAATTTATATTTTCTGGGGATGACCATGATGCTTGCTTAATTGCCCATTCAAACGAAACTGTTGAGTTTAGCGTCCCCTCTTACTCTTGGTTACAAGGCTCTTTACAACCAGGTTATTTACTATTAACCATACCAAAGAACAGTAGTCTAGATGCTGAATTTAAACTATGTACTTTTCATACTCAACTTTATACTTATTATTTGTATATTTACTTTCTAATTTTTACTATCTGTTTACTAGTATTTCTAGTTTTTTATTTTAAATCCTCTGTTAAGAAAATTCCGCATCAGCTTATCTATGTGGTGTGGCCAAGTCTCGTAGCTTATGTGGTGCTATTAATTACCCCTTACAATCTAACCTATTAACGTTACAGCTGTAAAAATTCAAATGTGGAATTTTAACAGCTATGATAATTTTCACATCTTTGAATTGTGGTTTAATTTAAGCATTATACTGTTCAATAAAAAATAAAAATGAAAATAAAAACAAATTCAAGTCCTTAAGTGTCTTTTATTAAATACATGTTTAAAGCTTTCTTCTTTTAATAGATTCTAAGACCTCTTGCTCATAAATATTTAATGGAGTGTTGTCTTTTAGAATAGTTATATCTTTAGGCCAACTTAAATTCAAATTATTTGGCAGTGGAAACTTATGGTTTTTACGAATACGTCTGGCTTCGATAATCTTTGGTGTATCCCCAAATGCTTTCCTATATTTCTCAACCAATTCATCAGTATAATCCACTTTTTTTACTACTTTTTCTTCATGTTTTCTTATAAGTTCTTCTTCAGCCCTTTCTCTTTGCATCCTTTTTTGACGCCACTCTTGTTCTCTTTTTTCTGCAGCCATTTTGGCCTGACGCTCATATTCTTGTTGCTCTCTATTATGTCTTTCAACATGAGGCGCCATAATTACATCAAGCTCGTCAATTTCTTTTTGAACTTCTGCTACTTTATCAAAGTCTAAACTGGTTCTTGCTTGGACCAGCATGGAGTTTAAAATCCTATAAAGATTGCCTAATAAAACTATATCATCAGTACATTTACATTGTGACCTCAATCCATACATATATTCCTCCTAATAACAGTATTAGTAAACGTTAATACATGAACGTAAATTTAGTAAGATTTACATCTGTTTTTGGTGTATTGCGTAGCACTTCAATTTGTTCCCCTTTAATTCTAATCATATTTTGTCTAATTGGTGGCATACCATCTGTTTCCATTGCTTGTCGATATCTTTGATACTCAACCTAATTTATATCAGTATTTGGTTCACAATATCTACATATTATAAATACTACCTCTGTTGGATCTTCATTTGATACAGCACTCATTGGAAATGTTTTGGTATGTTTACCATGCAACAGTATTAATACTTTATTTGTCCATACTTTATCAAATTTATAGGGTGTATCAATCTCTTGAACCTCTATCGTTTAATTAATATATTATTATTTTTGTATTTCAAGGTTATAATCCACTTATTTAGAATAGTTGCATATTTCGATAATTTTTTACTTTATTTTAACATACTTCTCCCAATTTTAGCATGATTATGCTGCATTTATACATACACGGAATCCTGACATAACCTGAGCCTTAAGGATGGGCTGAGTTTATTTGAATAACATAAATTTTATGATAATTTTCAATTAAAATTTGCGTATTAACAAAGTTGGATAAAATTTGTAAAAATTTTACTCCTTAGAAGCTAGTAGGGGAACTTTTTTAATGTTTACATTGAATCTGTATATTCTGTTAAAATAAGATATCATAATATCAAGACTGATTGAAATTTCCCAAAATATAATGAGGCATTGTTAAAAAATGCCAACTATTCTAACAAGTGGATTAAACCCTTGTAATAATTCTAATTACCTAATACTCTCCCTACTCGATATTTAAGCTCAATGTCATTTATACTCTCGTCCACTTTTGGTGGCTCATTAACAATTACGCTAACAAAACAACCTTCAATTACTTTTTCAAATTGAGAATGATGTACAAAATTGCGTATACTTTCCCTATACCACACAGCTGGAAGAATCTCATGTACATTAGTACAGATTGGCTAATTAAAAATTAGAGAAGGAAACAAGTATAAACATTGTCTTACAGAATCATCTACTTCAGCTTCAATCTCCTCCTCCTCCTCTTGTTCTTTAACTCTCTTTAGCTCACTTTCATCAAACGAATCATCACTTGAGGTTCGATAATCTTGTTTCTAATTTTATAATAAATATCATATTCTTTTTAATAAATTGATTACTTACAGCTGTGCTTTTCTTCCTCTTTTCTTTGATAACTTTTAATGCTTTAGGTGCTTTCTTTCTTGACCTTGAAGGTCCTAATAAATAAATTAAGAAAATCATCAATAAATAGTATGTTCAAATTTACTCGAGGGCAAGTTATATTCTTCATCGGAACCATCGTCTGACAAATAATCATTCTTTTTATTTTTTTTAAAACGATTTTTTAACTCTTGTTTTTCATAAAATTTTTGCCTCTATAAATTTGTCAATAATTTATTTTACAATTAAATAAATATTACTTTTTCTGCTTTTTCGGCAATAAGTTGTTCTCTTTCTATTTCATTTAAATGCTTGTACCTTTAATGAAATTAGTTATTTGCTTTCTTCCTAATTCAATCAATGAACTTACTTCACTTCATCGAACTCACTCTCAATTTCACTTTCACTTGCTGAAGGGCTACTAATCTTTTTGCCATTTTTTCTATTCTTCCTACCACCAGTGCTAGATCCCGATGCTGATTCATCTCCAACACTTAAAAATGCGTCTGACTCCGACTCACTAAAGTCAGAATATTTGTTTCTTTACAAGATTAATAAAAATTCAGTTTTTTTTAAAATCAATCTTACTTGCTTTTACTTTTTTTCTTATTGGATTTTTCTGGGTTTCCTTCTAATAAAGATAAAATCTCCTTATCAAGGTCCTCCTCCTTTTTACTCTTTGCTTCACGCTCTGATACTGGACTGCGGCCTGATATTGAACTATGCTCTGATATTGGGCTAGACATGATAGTTATTAAAAAATCTTTCCACCTTTTATTGAATAAAAATGATTTTATTAAGAACTAGTTTTAATGATGAAACTGATTGGTTAATTTGGTTAATTTAAGCTTAACATTGAAGAATGAATTTAAAAAACCAGTAAGCTAAATAGATGGAGATTTTATAAGGTTTTTTATTTCTAATTAAGCAACACAAAAAAATAAGGTGTGAATAGACGGCTATTCTGGTAAAAATATAAAATTCTTAATGAGAAAATAATCTTTATATAATAAAAAAACAATAATAAACATTGCAGAATTATACATAGCATTAGTCCTAAGCTAACATTAGCCTTAAACATAAGGCCGGCTCTGATATATATTTTTTATTTTAGATAAAATTTGGCATAATACCTTGAGTTAAAACTAAAACTGTTTAAATTATCTCACTATAAAGTTAATTTAGTAGGTTTATTAGTTTAATTGAGTGTTGGCTTTGATTAAGTTTGTTTTGTCTAAATAAATTTAATTTTGATGAAATCTTTAATCATTATTTAGGGATGTATTTTTTTGTTTAAAAATTTTATTGATAGCCTTTCCACTCAAATAGCGATTAAAAAAACATGAAAAGTGACGAAAAAGACATCTCAATTTACTGAAAATTTCATGAAGAAAAGTCAACTTAGACAATGTTGACAAAAAGATTATTATAAAAAAATAAATAAAGCAAGGAATAGACATTTGCTTAGATAAATTCACATTTTATTGGAACTTTTGATTACAAGTTAATATAAGTACTTTGTTATTATTTATTTTTTGAATTTTTTTTATAAATAACATCAAGTCCAATCTAGTGGAAGATGCGTTTCACTGAAAATAAATAATAGAGATTTCGTTGTATAATATTGAATGAAATAGCTTTATATACATGTGTAAGTTTAAGAGCTCTGTTAAAATTAAGAAATTTTCTAATTTACTTTTTTTGTCCATTTTCTATGTAGCGTAAATTTTTGAGATTTCTTTTAAACAAATACTGGATAAAAAAATATTAGTATTTGGGGAGTTTTTTTGGCTTCATCATTTTTTCTATCTTTAAGGACTATTTGAGTGGAAAAACTATTAGCAAAATTCTTAAACATAAAAATACATCCCCATACGAATAATTTTAAATTAAGTAAATTAATTTTATGGCACCTTGCATCTCATAATTTTTGCTAAAAATCTAAATTGAACAAAAATTGAATTAAGCTTCTAAACTAACTCATGTATAAAAAGCTATTTTATTCAATGTTATACAAGATCTCTATTTTTTATTTTCACTGGAATGCGTCTTCCATTAGACTGGATTTGACATTATGAGACTATTTTAATCTTTGATAGAATAAATAAAAAAATAAAGTTACACAAGATGTAATAATGTTTAAAATATTATTGGTTCTTTATTAAAAGTTAGTTTTTACTTTTTATCATTCAAATCATTCTAATATTTACGATATAATATGAAAAATTGTATAGTTTATTAATTTGTATCTTATTATTAACCCGTTTAGTTAAACGAGCGTATTCGCTCAGACCAGAAGTAAAATTTAACCAATAGTGTCTAAAAGAATTCTGATTAAAATTGATTTGATTAGCCAAAGTTTTTGGACTCTCTGATCAAATGTTATTTTAACAAATTTGCTTCAAGGGATTGACTATAACTGTAATCGTCTGAAAAGTTGGTGACGCTCAAGAGGTTGACTTATAGTACTGCTTTTAATTTTTCGAGGTAATAATATACACTTTTTACATTATAATGGGACATAGTCATTAAATTAATAATTATAATTTTTATTGAAATCTGTCCTTATTATAAAATTACAATAAAAAAGTCATATTATAAAAATAAGATAAATTATCATATTGAAAACATTTTTAATTATCACTTTTTGTTATATTAATATTTGAAAGTCTACTTTAATACGATTAACTACTAAAACTGCTTTTGAATATACGGTAAATATATATTTGTATTATATTATTTTTTTAGTTCATCTTTTTTAAAGGTAATTCAAGCTAAATTAACCACTTATGCTTTAAGATATACTTTATGTTCAAAATAGCTATTAACTAATGGTTTTTAACAATTTTATAAGTATTTGTTGGAATTGTATTATAATATTTAATTCTTAAGTTACTTTTACCAATTAAACTTTAAGCAAATAGAAAGGAACATAAGGTTTATGAAATAAGACTAAGTTTAGTTACCAATATCAACTACACTTGCATAATTTAGAACTTTAAGCACTTATAAATGGTAGAAATCAGCGGGAGGTTAGGCTAAGCTATTCAATTTTATCTCTCTTATTAAAATAAAATGTTTTAATTTTTTGTAATAACTTTATTTTACACTGAGTTTATGTTATTATTCATTTACAAGTTTTAAGCAAATAGTGTTGTAAAAATATTTTCTTTTGCAGCTAATTTTTTATTAAAATGATTCTGGTTTTAATAAATAATTTAAATAAAATAATTAAAGTTCATTTAAAGTTGTAATATATCTGTATAAAACAGTATAAAGAATATTAGTTTATTTATCATGTAACACAATGAAGTATATTAGTTCAATTTCATTATTGATATAACTTTTAAAAGGGGTTGTAACATAGTATAAAAAACAGTAAAATATGTTCTTAAGCGTATTTTATTTTATAATAAGATGGGTGCTCGTATTTTGTTAATTTAAAGTATTAACCTAATTAAAGTTGAATAGTTTCTATTAGCATTTTTAAATGATCTTGTGTACATCTAGGCTTTTGGGCAGTCAGCTTTGCGGTGACCAGTTTCCTAATTTTATATAAATAAAAGTATCTAAAATTTTAACTTTAACTTACCCCACATAAATAGCAAGAACCTTCAGATCTTGATTCATCTGGGCATGATCTGGACATATGTCCAGTTTTACCACATTTGTAACATTTTGAACCTTCTGGGCAGTCATAAGACATATGACCAGTACCTTTGCAGTTATAGCAGTTCATTTCACGACTTCCTCTTGTGCTTTCTTTAGGGCAATCACGGGAGAAATGACCAGATTCTCCACACTAATAAAAGATTAGTAAGGTATTATATTAACTAAGGGATTAAATTACGTTATAACAAGATGAAGAAGAACCACGATCTCCACGATCTCCACGGTCACGGCCACGACGATCATCTCCTCTACGGTCTCCATAACGGCTTGAACCACGGTCCTCATAGCGGTCACCACCACGAGAACCACGGTCACGAGATCTATAACCATCACCAGCTTCTGGGCATTCACGGGAGAAGTGACCTTCTTTACCGCACTAATAAAAGGTTATTTAAAGACCAAATAAAATCCTATAAAAGTATACTTTGAAACAACCAGAACCACCATCACGGGAACGACCATTATCTCTGTAACTACCACCACTCTTTCTATCTCCACCCTTTGGACAATCACGGGACTAAAAAATTAGCAAATATTCAAAACGATTCCAAGATTCTTTATTACAATATGACCCTTCTCATTACAATTGTAACAAGACTTCTCGCTTGGTTCTGGGCAGTCTCTGCTTAAGTGACCACTTTTTTGGCAGTTATAACTAAAAATGAAAGGTTAAATGGGTTAAAGTAAGAGATTAAAATGTTAATACCATTTTTGTTCTTCAGTACATTCACGAGAAATGTGACCCTCTGAATATCGTTAACAACTTGTTTTAATTAGTTATATTTATGTTTACCTTGGTTACAACGATGACAAGAAACCATATTTAAAACTCTATGAAAGAGAAGTTAGTAAAATACTCATCATTAAGTTTGTGAAGCAACACACAGATTATATCGAATATTAAAATCAAAAAATTTATTTTTTACTTACCTTTCTACTATTTATAAATGAAAAGTTATATTTTAATTTTTCTTTCCATTTCTTCGTGCTTTTAATACCCTCTAGTTATGGGAACTTAGTTCAAGCCAATAATTATGCCAATATTCCATTTTACTTTTTTTTATTCTTTGCCATTTTTCATAAGCTAAAATTACTAAATTAAATCAAATTTTGTAAGTTTAAGAACTCGTGTCAAAATTACCCAATTAACTATTCGCCATCTATCTTATCTTTAATTAATTTGTATAGAGACAAAAATGTAAATTAAAAAATTATTACGATTAAAATTTGCAATTTATTAAATCATATCAATACCACTTTTTCGATACAGCAGCAAAATAAGCCAAATACTTAAAAACAATAGCAATAAATACAGCAATTAAATCCCAATATTTAGGTTGAGGAAATTGAAGCAAATAGGGCAAGCGCATATAAGCTGGGATTAAGCAGCCAAGATAAAAAACAAAAGTGGTACAATAGATATGCCTCTTCAAATTTTTTTTACGGATATAGTAGATAGCTCCTATCATAGCCCCAGTTTGAAATAAACCACCGATAGATATGCCTACTGAAAAACTATTGATGCCAGAGTAACGCTCATTCCAGGTAGTTATTAGACCAAATAAAGTGCTAAAAAAAGTAGTTAAGAAGCAGAATTTCCCAAGAAATTTATGTAATTCTCGATAACGTGGACCCATACTTGGTACAAAGTACAAGTTGATAATACATTGAATTGTGATTGTAGTGCAAAAAACTAAATGGAAGAATAAGGCGGGACCGGTATTTTTGTCAAATAATAGGGGCGCACCTTTATATAAAGTAAACCATAAAGAGAGTAAGGAACTAAATAACCAATAAATGTTAAATTGGCCCTCATATATACTTTTGTTCTTTGGATTTTTAGCTGATAATGTTTTTGAATTTGTAAACTTGGGCGAGGCTTCATTATTCAAAATAATATTGGTATTTACAGAGGATTTATTAACTTGAGTAAGAATAGAAGACATACTTTTTGATTTTCTAATTTTATTTTACAATACTTTATTGAGTTTATATACCTTGATTTAATCAGGCTCTTTGATCTTTTATTAGTGAAATAATCATTTGTTCTCTTAAAATTAAAATCAAAACTTTCACCGAAATACTAGTCTTTGATTTTTAAGTTTAATTTAGTTTTTATATTATTTTAAGCGAGGATAATCAATTTAAAAAGTTAAAAATAAACAAAGCTTTCTTAAAATAGTCTGTAAGCTTTAAAAAAGGTAATTGAGGGATAAAAATAACAGTAGTTACTATTTAATAAATCTTATTACCGTTTAAACTTATACTCATACTGGTAAATATTGTTTGTTCATTTGAATCTTTTAGTAATATTTTAAAACTAGTTAGATTGTTGGTATCGAATTTATGACTGTAAATTTAAGAGAACTTTATTGATATAGCTTACTAAAGATCGATATATTGATTGATTGATGATATCTAAATGATATTCAAAAAGTATATTCTAATATTTAAACCGTAATATTTTAATATTTTAGAACATTAACTTCATTTAAACACTATTAATTAATTAAATAATATAGGGATGTTTTTTTGACTTCATCACTTTTTCGATTTTTTAAGTGCTATTTAAGCGAAAAGATTAGTACTAAAATTCCTAAACAAAAAACACATCCCCGTATATTGGTTTATAGTAAACTATATTGATAAACTTCTCTTAAGTTTACAGTCATAAATTCGATACCAACAATCTAACTAGTTTTAAAATATTACCAAAAGGTCCAAATGAGTAAACAATGTCTATTAGCGTGACTATACCATAGTTTAATATCTGTTTATGACTTATCAATAAATAACTTTCCGAATTGCATCTCAAATACTTGTTATGATTTCCTTTTTAGTCAAATTGCGATTAGATTTACAAATATATAACATGAAGGTTGATGAATAGTTCTAAGCAAATACTTGTTACATTTGCAAAAAAAGCTTGAAAGCATATAATTTAAAAGTTTTATTGTTAAACCGTAAAAAGAACGAGGTAAAAAATCTAAAAGACTTGGTTATCGTCATTTGTAGTCAAAATTCAATAAAATTGAATAAATTAAAAATATAAATAGAATAAAAGTAAACGAGTCTAATTTAAAAGTAATCTATTTTATATAAAAATGACCTACTTTTAAGGTTCTTGGATCTATATTTAAAATGTCAAGTAAATGTATTTGCTTTTTAATGCGCTGAAATGATTTTGACTATTTCATTTTGGAATGTTTTTCCAGCTTATTGATATAAGAGCACAAATATTATGAGAAATTGATATTGAATTATCTTTCTAAATATAGGGCTATATTTTTGTTTAAGAATTTTACTAACAATCTTTCCGCTCAAATAACGCTCAAAAAAATGAAAGAAGTAATGAAATCAATAAAAAAATCCTCATATGCTTCATTAGCACTCCTTTTTCTTTAATCAACTTTTCTTGGTAGCGTTGATATTGATGATATTCTTTTTGATTATAAGTTGAATAAACTAGATTAAATCCAACTACTTTATTAATAATTTCAAATAACTATTTATTTAGAAATCGATACTCAAGTAACTTAATTAGATTGCATAATTCAAATATTTTAAGAAAATAAAAGATAACTGTTCAAATATTATTGTCATTTGGCTTTAAAATAAAGTAAATTAAGGAATTTTTTTAGGATTTAAATGCTTTTATCTTAAGTTAAAGGATAAAGTAACAAAAATAAAATGGAAAATAACGGGATGTTTTTTTGGCTTCAATACTTTCTCCGTTTTTAAGCGCCATTTGAGCAGAAAGATTATTAGTAAGGTTCTTAAACATAATACATTCCTATAAGCTATTATTGGTTAAAGTGAAGCAAACTAGATTTATGAGTTTAATTTCAAACTAGCTTTTAAACATTTAGAATTACAAATTTTAAAAATAAAATATAAATAATAAGTTACAACTATTTATATTAAAAATACTTTTGTTTTTGATAATTAATTAAAACTCAATTATCTTAACATACAAACAATTTTTATAATATTTTTATTACTTAGATAGAAAAACAAATACTTATTATAAATATTAAAGTTTGAGAATTCTACTAATAAAATTTCCGCTCAAATAGTGCTTAAAGGATGAAAAAAGTAATGAGGCCAAAAAAAATATCCCGTTACATTAGCTATAAAAAGCAATAAAAATAAATATAGATTAATTCTGTATTCAATAATATAAAGTTTATTATTTAATAGTTACAGTTAAAAGTAATTCTGTGAAATCTGGTATTCAGTAATTGAAGTCAAAAGTAGCTATTCCCGGTTGACTATGCTGTAAGCCAAAAGGTCTTAGTTTATTTGACTAATATAGACTTGAATTATGAAGAATAACACGTAATATGCTGTAAATTATGTGAGGCAGATATAATAAATGGCACTACTGTAAAATCTACGTAAAACACTATTAAGAAAATTTAGTGGCTTTGTTAAATGTACGAGATATCAGGGAATAATTCAGTTAAAAAGCCTTGAGCTACTATGTTCTAAGATCTCTTTTGTACTCTGAAAAATACAAAT
The DNA here is from genome assembly GCA_030770535.1 of Batkoa obscura. Taxonomy (NCBI): domain Eukaryota; kingdom Fungi; phylum Entomophthoromycota; class Entomophthoromycetes; order Entomophthorales; family Batkoaceae; genus Batkoa; species Batkoa obscura. Next base: position 113,835 of record JASVEC010000030.1, read on the forward strand.
ATCAAAACAAGAAGATAATATTCTTTGGGATGAAGATAGAAATCCTCATATCAAATCAAACTAAGAACATGGGATTGATTTTCTCTGAGCTCGAGAACACAACAGCTTAGGCGATTGTTATGTTATGATCAATAATGGAGCTGAAAAAACGATATTTCACAGTTCTTGCTTAACCAACTGACTGTAAATCAAAAAAATCTTAGCTTGTATAACTAAGATAGACTCAAATTAACAAAAATAGTATGTAATAAGATACAAACTATATAAAATAGATATTATTATTATAAAATTTAATAGCTTCATCAAAAGACATAATATTAAGAAATAGTTTAAAAAAATTTCATTTATTAGAAAGTCTTTTTTATATTTTAATTAGATGGTTATACATAAAAAACACAAAAACTATTTTTTATTGTAATTGCTAAATATAAAAATAAAATAAAGAACAATATTTTCATAATTAAGTAGTATAAATTTTCATACCAAATCTAAATAAAAAACTCTAAATTAATTATACACGAATTTAAAAATATGGGGATGTATTTTTGTGTTTAAGAATTTTACTAACTAATTTCCCACTTAAATAGCACTTAAAAGATGGAAAAAGTGAAGCCAAAAAAAACATCCTCATATAGTAATCTTTAATGACAGAATTATTTGAAGTTAAGTTATTATATAAATCGTAATCAAACTAATCATAAAGCTGGAATTAACTTTTTAAATAATTTAAATAGTTATCATATTACAATCAATTATAAAACTAGTAAAGCAATACTTTTATTCAATATTTAATATCTTATTTTCGATAATACTAATATTAATGTTTTTTTGATTACAAATTAAATAAGATTAAATTATTTACTATTTGAGAGTGTTTTTTTGACTTCATTATTTTTTCTATTTTTTAAGCGCTATTTAAGCGAAAAATTTGTTAGTAAAATTCTTAAACACAAAAATATATCCCCATTTATATATCTATTGTACTAAATATAAAAAACAAATTAAACAAGCTATTATTTTTAATTAATAAATTAGAATCGAAATACTTTTACCCTATAATTACTGGAAAAAGCATTGATTATAGCTAGTTTTTTTATGTTTTAAAATTTTGTTTATAACTAATATATGGGGATGTATTTTTTAAAAATTTTACTAACAATTTTTCCACTTAAATAATACTTAAAAAATCGAAAAAGTGATGAAGCCAAAAATATCCCCATATTATTCACAAGTTTTTTAAAGTCTTTCAAATAAATTTATTTTAATTTATTTTTATTATAATCCTTGCACTTAGTAGATTATTGAATTTATATTAGAAAATTTTAAACAAGTTTTGAAATTATCTCCAAGTGGCTGATATTCATAAAAATTATAGTTATAAAAATTAGCTGTTGAAAAAATATTAATCTATAATATACGAATGTTTGGTTTTATCACTTTTTCCATTTTTTAAGCGTTATTTAAGTGGGAAAACTGCTAATAAAATTCTTAAGCAAAAAAATACATCCTCATATATATATTATATAATTCATAAAAACACAATAGTAATGCATTATAAAGACACTTTGAATTTAAGATGTAGAAAACATAATTTAAAACAAATTTATTAAATGACTAAAAAGTGCTTTATCATAAGTATAGTTTACAAATATTACAATTTGTTATATAAACAAAAAATGCAAAACTAAAATTTATATTTCTGTTTAAACTATATTTATCAGCATAATCAAGATGAAGTACTTGGAGGTTTAGAAATAAGAATAAAGGGTTTGGAATCCTGTTGTATCTGTTAAAAAATTGCTAAATTCGATGTTTTATGAATTTACTTTATATTGAACTATACTCCCCATTGAACTTTTGCAACTATTTACTTGAAACCTATTAAGTACACTACTATAAAAGTCTAAATACTCAATAAAGATCTAAGGACCTTTTTTTGGTTTCATCACTTTTTCCATTCTTAAAGCGCTATTTAACTGGAAAAGTTGCTAGTAAAATTCTTAAACAAAAAATACATCTCCATATGGGAGTGTTTTTTTTGACTTCATCATTTTTTCCATTTTTTAAGCACTATTTAAGCGGAAAATTCGTTAGTAAAATTCTTAAACACAAAAATACATCCCCATATATTGAATGTATAACAATAAAGAAATTGGATGTAATAGTCCTTAAGAAAATCGAGTAATAATAAACATCTTCTTTAGTAGTGATAATTTTAAAAAATCACTATTGATTTGACATTTTAAATTGAAATGACTTAACATAAAAATATTGGTTTTTATCGTTAAACTGGTGTTATCTTCAGCTATATCACTATCAAAATATTCGACATTAAAATTATGACCAAGTCTTTTTTTAATGATTAGCTGGAAATTGGAAATAAACTTTAAATTCAGGCTATTTCTGGTAGTAGCAGCAGTATAATTATCAGTTTCTAAAAATAACACTTTGAAACTATTGAACTTTGTTAATCAAAGTTAATTTCTCACAGTTTGAAGCAGTATAAGAAAGTAATTTCAAAGACTTTAATTTGTTCAGACTTATATATCTAACAATATTTCTAATAAATATATAACCCCTTCGTATTCAAACACTTCAACCTGATTTAAAGAACCTAAAAATATATTTAATAATGATGGAAAGTTACTTAATTTTAAAATTAATTTTTTTAACCTTGACAGTTCCAATTCTAGTGACTCAAATTTCATATCAATTTCATTACCAGGCGTAGTTACGTACTCTATTGATTTTATATTTGGACAATAATTCAAATAGTTGATGATTGTACTGTTTATATTGATATGTCTCATGAGTTGGCCATTTTCTTTGATAAACTTCAACTGATAGTACCAGTATTTATCAAATCCTTCTTGATTATAGACTGAGAAAGTTAAGTTGTACTTGATAACTCTACTAACAATTCCAAATAAATATTTACTTAAAAAGCGGTACTTAAAGAGCTCAAATGGATCTGATAGTTTGAAGATTCTCTCTAATAAAAGATCTGGTAGTAAATCGAATTTCAGTGGCATCTTTGGGTAAAATGAGAATATTAGGAATTAAAAGCGGGTCCTTTGTGTAGATTTATATGCCTTTGATTCATGATATCATTTTTTTAGTTTAGTTTAGTTTATTATAAAAAGTTAATAAATATCATACGAATTTGATTAAACAATGGTAAATACCAATTATTATTAATCAAGTTATGATAAAGATCAATCACTATAAGATCAATCATGATAAAATTATGATAAGCATCAAAAATCAAACAATATCAAGTAAATAATAATAGGTAATCATTATTAAGCAGGTAACTATAAAAACTTTTATTAATGATCAATCATTAAGGATTTCATTTATTGAGTTTTAGATAAAGGAATTGGCTTCTGTCACTTCTAGTTTGTCAAATAATTCCGAAATAAGATGGACTTTATGATAAAATAAGCTAAGGTCGATTTACGCTTTATTATTATTAGCATATAATTTTATAATAAATGCAAGTCTATAAAAACAAGCATAACTAAGATATTGCTTAAAGCTACAAACCATATGTTACAACTATAGCTTTAGCTTAATTTTATTTCTCTCATAGCAATAAAATCGAGTACTGTCAAATTCAATAACAATATGCGAGTGTTTAGAGAAGGCTTTTAAGGTATTAATCATTAGGTCACTAGTATATTAGTCACTTTTTTATTATGAATGGTTTTATTGATTTGAAATTCCAATATTCATAACTATGGCATCAATTTCCCCAAAGTTTAATTAATTCTATGCCTATGTTTAAACTAATAGTAATATTACATTCAGTACTTATCCTTATTTTAGGCTTCCTATAAAATTTCAAATATTCTTTGAGTTATTTAAAGCAATGGCTTTCGCTTTAGCATGTTTTTTAATATTAAATATTATTTTTTTAGTTTTCTTTCTTTTGCTTACAAACAGTTATATAAAATTATTTTAGTATACCCCTTAAGTCTAAATGTTAAGTCAGAATCCACCTATTTTATAGTCTTACTCTCATTTTAATATCGTCTCTTTTTTCAATACTATGTAAAAACCTCAAATATTATTTGCAGTCAACCTTAATCATTTCATTAAGTCTTAATTTAATATTAACTGATAATGAACACAACTATAATTTTATTACTATTGGTTCAATGAGAAAATATTTCCTTTATTTAGAATTAAATAGTTTTTTCTATAAGTAGTAATCTGATTTTTGAAAAGCTTTTATCAAAGTTTAGAAAATATTAAGTAAAGATTATAATTAAAGTAAGTTATATAATAGTATAAAAGTAGAATTAAAGATTATTATATCAGTTTAGACATTTAAAAAAGACAATCAGAACGTAAAAAATGAGGACAAATGTTTTATTGAGCTAATAATAATCCAATGTTAATTTATTGTTGCCATATCCAATCTATCATTGTATTATGTCTTAAATGGTGATGAAACTCTGAATCTCTGTAATAAATAGATATAATGAGTAATAGAGGGGTAGTAAGAGTAAGCCCAATTTTTGAGCCCGGGGTTGGACCCATCAGGTTAATACCTTTAATTTGAAGTACCTTAAGGTTTGGGAACAGATATAAAAGATTAGTAAATGCCTTATATTCAATACTAAAATCACTGATTTTAATTTGTTTTATAAATCTACATTGTATTGACTTATATTTTTGATTATACGCTTTGCTATTATTTAGGTCGAGTTCAGTAAACATAACTTTATCAGAATTTAAAGGATTAATATGAATACTTTGAATATGTGGTACTAAAGAAATTGAACGTAGCAGTTCTTTTGATAAGCCAGCAATATGTATTTTCTTTAAATTAGATAATTTCAAAAAATCATAACTAATTCCGCACCTTGGATCAAAGCGACCTAATGTATTAATATTGCTACCTTCAATTAACTTTAACTTCTCTTCTTTGTAATCATTTTCAAAATAAGCACCCATGGCGTCCACTAATTTTATGCTATTAAATTTATAAAGGTTGCCAAAATATTTAATTTCAGAATAATTACAAAAACCTTTTTCAATTTCTAACTTTAAGTTAGTAATAAAATCAATATTTGAATTAACTTGAGTAGGATCAATAAGTGAAATACCTGACTTTAGCTGCAATACTTCTAACTTACTAAATTCTGTTTTAATAGTATCCAATCCGTTATAATCCAAATGGTCATAAGAATGTATTTTCAGTGATTTTAAACAATCTGGATTTAAATAGTCTATAATGTCTTTAATAACTATGTTGTTTCCTTCATACTTAAATATTTCTATTTGATTTAAATGACCTTTAAATATATTTAATAATTCTGAACTTCCTTTCAATTCTAAATCCAACCTTTTCAATCTTAACAATTTTAACTCTATCAACTGCAATCCCATATCAATATTAATATCAGTATCATAATAGTCTTTATCTTCAAACTTGATCGATTTTAAGTTTGGACAATAATGTAAATAATTAATGGTTTTTTTACCTATATTAATATGCTTCATTAGTTTTCCATTTTGTTTAATAAACTTTGCTTGATAATGTTGAAGCTTATAAAACTTCTTTTCATTGTAAATTGAATAAGTTAAGTTAGATTCGATAGCTCTATTTACAATTCCGAATAAATGTTTACTCAAATAACGTAACTCAAACAGCTCCACTGGATCCAATAACTCAAAAATTTCCTCTAGTAAAAGATCAGATAATAAATCGAAGCTCAATGACATTTGGTAGGAAATAAAAATAAAAATAAAAGGCAAAAAAGATCCGCTTGTTTATAAATCACAATATGATCTTCAAAATAGCATTGGCATGATATCAAGAAAGTACAAAGCCAAGTGTCACACTAATCAAAAGTATAAGGTTATTTCCAAAGAAGTTCTGCTTTTGGGCAAATCTACTTGCGTAAGGGTGTAGAATTGCTACAGTCGATTTTTTTTACACTAAAAGAATTTCGCTTTTAGATATAAAAGATGTTTCTGTTGAAGCTAATAATGTTTCTATTTTTGCTCGAGAGAAGGAGGTTACTTTGGACACGACTTTATAAGTCAAAATATAGAATTATTTTTGTAAAACTAGTTGCAAAGATTTACAAAGATTTATTTTAAAAGCGTTTTATATAGTTTAGTTAGGATCTCCAGATTAAGAAAAATAAATTTATCATTAAACTTGTAATTTATAAATAATAATAAAAACAAAGGATGTAGTACTTTTAATAAACAATAAGCAATTTGTAAAGTTTAATTTACAATCTTCCTGTATTTAATAACTGCTTGCATATCTTAAGTTACAGTTTTTGCAATTTTAGTATCTTTATTAAAAAGATCCCAATAACTATTAAATTTTTTTTGACTAGATTTAACCATAGGCTAAAATTGAAAATGATGGTAAATTTATAATATAATAACATAAAATATTAAAGAAAATCTTTGAGGCATGTGTGTTTCAATATTAAAATTTATTCAAAATGTTTTTAAATGTATTAAATAGCATTAATCTGATAAAAATATAAATAGTAACAAGATTCATAAAGATAGTAATAAAAACTAAACGTATGGGTTTTTTTTGACTTCATTACTTTCCATCTTTTAAGCGCTGTTAAGTGGAAAGATTGTTAGTAAATTCTTAAATACCAAAATACATCCCCAAATATAAAGATAAGAAATTATATACTAATTTTAAAAACTAGCATTATCATTTATATAATATTTTGTATATTTTATGTTATCTATTAATAAAGTGTGTTTAATATTGTTTTATAGTTTGATTATTTTCAATCTTTTTTCCTTTCAAACTTGAGATTTACTTAAAAAATACACGTATTTTTTGAATTGTATTTTGTATAAACTACTTAGTATAAAAAATAAAGTATGTTTTAAGTTAAATAAAATACAATTTATATCCAAATTGATGATTCCACAAAAAACTGTAAAATAAATCACACTTTATATAAGAAATACGTAAATCTAAATATAATAAGTTCCATCTAAACGATTTAATGTATTTTAAAATAAATTCCTGTAAACCTAGCTACAGATAGTCCTATTGTGGTTATAAGAAAAAAAAATCAAGTACAAAAAGTTGGTAATTTTCAACAAAAGTGAATGAAATTTGAAAATATTATTATAGGAGTTCTTAATTTTATAACTTTTATAATAGCTGTTCTTAAATTTCTTTATCTTATCTTATTTATTTCTTCTCATGTGTGACAGTGATATGATAGAAAGACTATTTAAAGTTTGCTGTTTGATGCTATCAAGGTGGACTTACTGATTAATATTATATTATTAAAATCTTAGTTTTAAACTGCAAACAAAAATAGATAATACAAAAGACACATTATTTCTAATAAACACAACGCATTCACGCTCAACCTACTATATACATATCCAGTTTATCTTTGGATTGTTTTCTAATTCATTATAATAAATTGACTTCTTTACTTTAACAGAAGTAACAAGTAATAAGGAATAAGCAAGGTTAAAATTGATATTTTCATTTTTGGCCGTCAACTTAAAATCTTTAATTTTAACCTTTTCAAGATTGGGAAATAATAAAGATAAACAATACAGCTCATTAAAATAACTATTAAATTTATTGATTTCAATTTGCTTTATTGATTTACATTGAATTGCTTTATATTCTTGATCACACTCTTCATTGTTTATCAGATCAGGTTGGTTGAATTCCTTAATAAAACAAAAGCTTACAATATCAACATAAATAGTTTGTATATTTAGTGATAAAGAAATTGAATATAACAGTTCTTTTGAGAAATAATCAATCTTAATTTCTTTTAAAGTGGATAATTTTATAAAATCATAATTGATCCTACCACATTTGCTAAAAAAGCCTAAGGAAACAACGTTACTATCCTTCATTAACTCTATATTATTATCTTTGTCATTCATATTAAAATATGATTTATTAACATCTATCAATTTAATGCTTTTGAATTTACGTAAGTCTCCAAAGCATCTAATATTAAAAGCATTATTACAATCATTATGTAATTCCCCTTCTATTTCTAACTCTAAATTAGAAGCAAAATTTATATTAGGGACGATATTACTAACAGTAACAATTGCTCTCTTTGATTTCAAACATAGAACTCTCAGATTATTGAATTTCTCTTTAATAACGTCTAATCCGTTAAGATGTAAATTGCAGTTATAATTTATTTTAAGTGACTTTAAGATGTTTGGATTTAAATAATTGGTGATGGTATCAAAACTTAAAACATCCCCTAGGAACTCAACTGCTTCAGACTGATATAAATGTTTTTTCAAGATATCTAAAGGTTGTAAAGTAGTACCTAATTTTATTGTAAACCTTTTCAGCTTTGGAAAAATTATGTTTATTTTATTATTATTGTCAAGTGAATAATAAAAAAGTCTGGCTTCAAAATATATTGAAACCAAATTTGGGCAATAATTTAATAATTTAAGGTCATCATATTTCACGTTTTCATTTATGTTTATATGTTTCATTAATATACCATTCTCTTCAATAAACTTTTCTTGATAATATCGATATTGCTGAAATTCTTCTTGGTTATAAACTGAATAACTTAAGTTGTATTCAATAACTCTACTTGCAATTACATGCAAATATTTACTCAAGAAGCGTAACTCAAGTAACTCAACTGGATCTAATAATTTGAAAATTTCTTCTAATAAAAGATCTGGTAATAAATCGAGTTTTAATGACATTTGAAGATAAAATAAATTAAAAAGTAAGAATGTGAGTTTGGAGATGTGTTTTTTTAAGAATTTTACTAATAATCTTTCTGCTCAAATAGCGCTTAAAAATAGAAAGAGTGATGAAACCAAAAATATCCTCAGTTTATTTTTAACTGTAACAATTTCTTAAAATTTAGACTTACAAAAAAACAAGGTAAAATAAACAAGCTATTATTGGCTAAATTAAACAACGATTTTTGTGACTTTTTTCAACTAATTAGCTTTTGAGCATTAAATTTATTTTTTAAAAATCTCAATAAAATAAACTCTCAAGTGTTCTATCTTAAATTAATAAGTATTGAAAGGAGACAAGCTAAGAGGAATCAGAAGGACTTTAAAACAAGAATTTTCAAGTCAAATCCAAGGCAAGGGAACCAATTTTTATAGATTAGCTATAGATAAGCATAACGACAAATTACATTTAATGGCTTTAAATTTTAGCTCACATAATTTTGATAGTATAAAAAATGGATAAGAAGACAAATGGAGGTACAATTCTATATTTATCAGAAAGATTTATGTACAAGAAATATATTTGCTACTGTCTATTTAGTACAATTAAAGCATGAAGAAAGGAAGGAAAAGAACACAGTAGAATGTCAAGTAGTTGGATATGAGGGTAATAATTTTAAAAAGATTATAAGGGGAAATTCATAATTTATGAGTGAATAATAAATAGAAAGGTAATCAGTCATTTTAGTATTATTGATGAGCTTTGATTATAGGTGTTTAATTGTGATTATAATATTTCAACGCATATATTGTCATTAAGTTAATAAAGGCATCAATAGTAGAATAAAATAAAATGTCGTGTTTTTAAATTAAAGAATAACGTAATAAATAAGCAAAAGAAGGTAATAGCTGTTTTTTTGTATTGATAGCAATGATAGATTCTAACCTGTGGTAAATAAGTTTGAGCTTATCATTTGTAAACATTTTAATAATTGCGTTTTTTTTGGTATTTTATTATAATAAATTTGTTAGTTGTGTTTAATATGTATTACTAACATACTTAATAAAGTAAATTTAAATGAAATAAGAATGCAATTTAAGGTAGACTTTCTATTATATCTATGATAATTATAAATAAAAGTAATACTTGAAATTTATCCCAGTACATGTTCTAATACTCATAATTAAAGGATTGGAGTTTATAAAAGTCATTATTTCGAAAAGACTATTTTACATTAAAACACATATAGTTGTATTGAATAATGGTATCAAAACTAGATAATAATGTTATTCAAGCATGAACTAAAATATAAAAAAGCATAGTTTAAAGAAAACTTTAAAAATAAGTCTAATAAATGCTTTATTTCTATAAAAATAATACAATGAATTTGACTTTGATTTATTATAGCCATACCCAATCTATCATTGGATTTTCATTTAACTGATTGTGAAACCTTGTATTTTTATAAAGGAACGGTATAATAATTAATAGATGGGTTGTAAGATTAAAATCCAAATTAATATTAATATCAACACTATTGTCTTCAATATATTCAATCTTGAGTATTGCAAGGCTTGGAAATAGGAATAAAAGATTCGTAATTACATTATATCCATTAACAAAATATCCAATTTTAGCTTGTTTAACAAATTTACATCGTAATGAATAATGTTTTTCATCAAATTTTTCATCCTCATTCAATTTGAACTTATCATGTATGTCTGTATAACTATCAATCTGGCCAATATGAATAACTCTAATATGTTGCAATAAAGAAATCGAGCTTAACAATTCTTCAAATAAGCGAGTAATACATACATCTGTCAAAGTGGATAATTTTAAAAAATCTTTATTAACCTGATGCTTGGAATCAAAATAACCTAAAGTAATAATATTGCTATCTTTTGCTGATTCTATAATTTTCTCTTTATTATTAATATCAAAGTAAACCCCTGGCCCATTTATCAATTTTATGCTCTTTAATTGTTTTAGAATACCAAAATACTCAATGTTAAAATTACAATTAGCTCTTTCTTTAATGACCAGATGTAAGTTAGAGCTAAAGTTCACATTGGGGTTAATTTTAGTGGAAGTAAGGATTGAACAGTGGGATCTCAAGTGTAACACTTTCAAGTTATTAAATTTTGATTTAATTACATCTAGTCCGTCACAGTCTAAATTATAAAGAGAAAATAATTTCAATGACTTTAAATTATTTGGATTAAAATAGCTGATAATGTCCTTGATAACTAAATTACATCCTTCATATTCAAAGTCTTCAACTTGATTTAAATAATCTGCGAACATACCTAATGTTGGTGAATATTCAAATAAGCTTAAAAAGAGCTTTTTTAATCCTGGTAATTTTACCTTTGGTAATTTGAAGTCCACAGTAACCCCTTGCTGATCGAAATCATCATTGAGATCAGGCTCAAACTTCAATGATATTAAATTAGGACAATAAGTTATATGATCAACAATATTTTGATTTATAATAATATGCTTCATTAGCGGTCCATTTTGTTTAATAAAGACTTCTTGAATATGTCGATATTCTTCGAAGCTATAATGGTGGTTGTAAACTGAGTAGGTCAAGTTAACTTTGATAACTTTACTTGCAATTCCAAATAAATATTTACTTAAAAAGCGCAACTCAAATAATTCACCTGGATCCAATAACTTGAAGATTTCCTCTAGTAAAAGATCTGGTAATAAATCAAATTTTAGTGGCATCAGGTGTCTAATAATGTAAAATATAAAAGAAAAATTGGACTATTGATTTAAATTCGTGATTGTAATTTAAAAAGGTAAAATTGAACATAAGGATATAGCTATTAAAAAATGAAAATGGATGCTTCAGGAGTGCTTTCAGCAAAAAGATTTATAAAAACTGCATTTTACTTATAAAGCCTGATGCAAATTTAACTGAATTAGTATAGTTTTACTTTTTTTTATTTTTTACTGAAAACACTCCTGAAGCATCCATTTTCATTTTTTAATAGCTGGAACTTTCAGCTTCCCAAAGTTAAACAAAACACAATTTTTAATAAAACTATAAAACTACTTATAAAAAATAATATAGTACAGTAAGTAGTAATATCAATAGGATTACTATTTTATAAAGTAAAAAAATAAAAAATAAAAAATAAAAAATTCTTATTAAGCCTTATTTACTATTTTTTGCAGCTTTTGTTATATAATACTGATAAAATTTGACAAAAATTAGAAAAAATAGATTACAAAAGCATGTAGTGATATCCAAATTGGCTTCATTTTTTTTATCCAATTTTGAAATATTTAATGTTTTAAAAGCTTTATTTAAAGTTCTATAAAGATACACAACACAGTTTTAGTCTACTTTGTTATAAGTTATATTATAAGTTAGCAGGATTTTTGCTAAATTTGATAGTAATTCCAGGATTAGCAAGGTTTTTATCAATACAATCTATATATTAATATTAATCAAAGCTGTAATATGTAAATAGTTCCATGCCTTTGTAAAACTTTGTTGAGAAATATCAATTGTTAATTGTTTTATAGTTAACATTAAAGGTTTGCTATCAAATAAATAAAATATTTTAATGTTATAATTACATTATTAATATATTTATAAGTCAATAAATAGCTATATGGGAAGGGGTGGTTAATCACAAAACTATAATTAATTGCTTTTATATAATATAAGCAATGTAATAGTAGTTTTTACTTGTTATTATAGTTACCTGCTCTTTAACTATTTATTAATTTAGCTATTAATAATTTAAACAATATTAACATTTAGTAATTGATCTTTATTATTTAATAAATTATCTACTTGGTTAATAAATTTTTAAATTTTATTTTATTTTTGTAAAATAAGCTGATGTAAGATCTGGTACTCAGAGGTTGGAGTCAAAAGATCTTAGTCTATGTAACTAAGACAGACTTGGATTATGAAGAATAGTACTTGATATGCTACAGACTAGGTAAGACAAATATGGTAGACAATACTACTCTAAAATCTACATGAAGTATTATCAAAAAGATTTAATGACTTTATTAAAGATACGAGATATTAGTGAATAATTCAATTAAAAAGCCTCAAGTTACTATGTTCCAAAACTTCTATCACACTCCAACAAGTATAGATATCAAAACAGGAAGATAAGGGGGTGTTTTTTTGACTTCATTGTTTTTCCCATTTTTTAAGCACTATTTGAGCGGAAAAATTATTAGTAAAATTCTTAAACACAAATACATCCCTATAACGTCCTTTGGAATTACATGAGAAAAACTCTCATAGTGAATCAAAATAAGAGCTTGGGATTGATTGTGCCTAAACTTTAGAACACAACAACTTAAGTGATTATTATGCTATAGTAATCATAAGCCTGGTAAAGCAATATTTCACAAAATAGACCTAGATTAATAAAAAAATAGCATATGAGAGTGTTTTTTTTGACTTCATTATTTTTTCTACTTTTAAGTGCTATTTGAGTAGAAAATTTGTTAGTAAAATTATTAAACACAAAAATACATCCCCATATAGTAAGCTATAAACTATACAAGGCAAACAAAATAAAGGATATCATTATAAAATTTATACAAAACACTAGTAAAAAAACTTAATAGCTTTATTGAAAACACAATAAGGAGATAATTGAATAAAAAAGCTTTAAATTATTATTAATTTTTTTAAATATTCTAAGTGATTATGTATAAAAAACATAATAACGGTTATTTTTTTATTATAATTGCCAAGTATAGGCATTAAAATAAAAGACTCTGAATTAATTATGCTATATAAATTATAGTCGAATTGGTCATTATGTTATAATTAATCATAAAGCTAATAAAGTGATGTTCTACAATATAAAGTGATGTTATAAAATATAACTTAATAAATATAGACATTAACTTCAACTTATCATAATTAGATTAAACTTGATGTTTATGAGATATTTCTAAATAACATTTTAATATTATTTACATTATAAAATTCATTTGTTGTTTTTTAAATTTGATAGAAGCAAAAGTTAATAAAAGAGTAATAATTACAAGATTAATATTTAAAGCTACAGATTTGTTTGATGGATTAATTTTTCTAATTTTAAAATATTTAAAATATTTAAAATTTCAAAATATATATGGGGATGTATTTTTGTGTTAAGAATTTTACTAATAATTTTTCCACTAAAATAGTGCTTAAAAGATCGAAAAAGTAATGAAACCAAAAAAACACCCCCATATAATAAACCAACAAGAAAATCATAATAATTATTAAAATATTTAATCCCAATTTGCGTTACAAAGATACACTGGGTTAATTTATGCACTTCAGTATATAAATCATTGCTATTTTGTTTCTTCTTTTCAAATAGATGACCAATATTCTCTAAAAAACTAATTTGGGTATATTGCGTATTTGGCAGTAAAAAAATCAAACTTGATAGCTCTTTGGGTAGTGAACCAACATAAAACTTTTTCAAAGTGGACAATTTTAAAAGATCCGGTTACATGAGTAGTTTGATTTAGAATATTCTAATGCAGTCATATTGATATCTTCTATTAGCTTTAAAGTTTCTTTCTGATAATGAATAGCATAAATTTCATTTGAGGTACTCTTTAACTCTATGCTCTTTAATAGTTTTAAATTGCCAAAGTATTCACTATCAAAGCTACAATTAAGATTGTTCTCAGTTTCTAACTGTAAATATAAACTAAAGTTGATATTTGAATTCATGTTAGAAGTAGTAATAGCTAAGCTAAGCGCTTTTAGCTGTGATTTTCTAACTTATTAAAACTTTGTTTAATGATATCTAAATCCCTACATCATAATATAAATATAGCATTTAACTTCAGCGACTTCAAAACATCTGAGTTCAAATACTTAATAAGATCTTTGATTATTGTTTCCTCTTCCCTATAACAAAATATTTCAATTTGATTTGAAATAAGATTTAAATAGATTTAATGAAGAACGCTCATATGAATTTGTGGTTAATTTTTCAAGTAAGGTAACCCAATTTCTATTTTAATCTTATCAATATTATCTAAACTACTATCGCTGCTATATTGAACAGATGTCAAATCGGAGCAATAACTTAAACATTTAGTATCACCATTGTATAAATTTAAATGTATCATTAACACCTCATTTTGTTTAATAAACTCCTCTTGATAATATCGATATTGTTGAAATCTTTTCTGATTATAAATGAAACGAACTAAGTTGTATTTTATAGCACTAATTACAACTCCGAACAAATATTTATTTAAAAAGCGGTATTCAAGTAGTTCAGCTGGACCTGAAAATTTGAAAACTTCCTGTAATAAAAGATCTGATAACAAATTGAACTTCAATGACATTTGGTGACAAGCTGAAATAAGCTTAGCTTTAATAAAAAAGATCTGATTTAACTTCTTCGAATACTTTTAGTTCATCATATACTTTTCATAAATATAGTTTATTGTAAAGTAGTGACGATAAATCAGTCATTTTTAAATAAATATTGATAATTGCTATGATTAATGCTAGTTAATTATTGTAAAATATTAAGTATATTTACCAAAAATACATTATAATGCATTGAATTATTGAATAAAGTAACCAAGTTTTAAGACCTTTCATATTGAGGCTCTATTTGAAATAAATACCAAACTAAATAAACTTTTCTAATTAATTAAACTAAGTCCAATATTTGTCTTTATAATATCGATACTCCAAAAAAGTACTTATTCAATTATATAAACTATTGAATACACTATTGCTCATTTATTTCATGTTTTTTATATATTCTATGATCATGTTTATTACTTAATTATATTAATATTGATTTAAGTCCAACAAAAAAATCTATTTTCAAGGTATAAAAAGTGAACAATGTTTTTTAGAAAAGATTATTCCAAAAAAAACGTAGATCGGAATCTTGAATTTCAACTTTAAGTTAAAAATTAAAACTTACACTTTTTTTTGGAAACTTTTTAATCAATTAAAATGTAAGCTTTTTATCACTTTTCTCTTGATATTTCACTAACAATGCATTCAATCAATTAGGTCTGAATATTGGGTTAGTGGTAAAAAAATTTGGTGTAAATTTTGTAAGATATTCGTCTACGATAATAAACCAGTAAGTTATCGAATTTCTATTTCAAATTTAACATAATAATCTATTCATCATTGCTTCAAATCACGATATTGCTAAGCTAATATTTCTTTTTTTCCACAGAGTCGTTTACGTCATGATAACAGTGAAAAGCATAAAGTAAATGTAGCTCGATATTTAAAAGATGTAGAAATTACAAGTAAAACAAAAAAAGAAGAACAAAGAAAAGTAGATTTAGAGTTAAAAAGGATCGAAAAGGTAAGTAAAAAGAATAATAATTGATGACTAATTTTTTATTATTTATTGAGTCAATTTATGAAATGTTGGAGTCCTTTTTTTTTTATTGAGTAATTTTCAATTTTAATTAGATTGTAGGCTCCAATTTTACCAATACTTCAATAACAAAACCTTCATCTTCAGCAACGAACACTTCTTCAGCAATCACTATACAAAAACCAACTGCTTCCACTCCAACGATCAAAAAGAAAGCTGTACAAGAAGTACCCTTGATAGCTCCCAAAGTACCTTTACCCCAGCCTAGTTTAACAGAACAATATGAAACTATTAAGAAAGATAAAATTATATTAGAAGGTAAAATAGGTAAATGGGAAATAGTTACAGAAAATAAAATGGAGACGATAGAAGATGAAAAGGAACTGAAAGATGGTGAGGATAAAGAGGATGGAATTAAAGATCCAGAAGATTTAAGAGAATTTCAATTTGAAACTAAAAAAGAAATTGGTGAAGTGGAATTACCTGAATTTTTAAAAAAAGATGCAATAAAACTAGAAGAAGGAGGGGAGGTTGAAGGTATAACAAATGGATTCAAAAAGAGAAAAATGGGGAATCGAAATTTGCGCAAAAAAGAAGAACAAAGTTGAAAAATATTTTAATATAAATTAATAAAAGATATAAAAAAATATAAAAAAATAAAATAATAAATAATAAATATTTTATTTATTTATTCGATAATAAAAACTAATTATTGGAATCCAAAAGCATCTTGAATTAAATTTAATTCACTCAAAATTTCCAATTTTAATTCACTATACAATTCATTGTTTAACCTATAATTTCTTTCTTTTTTCACTTCGATCTTCGTCTCCACTTGTTCAAATGTACTTATCTCATTTCCAGCTATTATAGGCGATAAATTAGGTGAATTACTTGCACTTGTATTGTTGATGCTATTATTACTTTTACCCAAATTTTGACTTTGATTTTCATTTAACTTATCTAATACTAAATCCAAATTCAACTGTGGCATACTATTTTCTTTATCATTATTTTCCATTGCCTTAGTACTCGATAATTTTGTAGAAAATCGGAAAGACTTTAATTTGGAACTTTTACTATGATTTGTTCGAGTTTCAATCGATGTTTCAATTACAGAACCTTGAAAATTATCGGATAATTGAGACATCGGTATTGATATTGAATCATTTGTTTTGGAGTTATTAGAATGAATTCGACTCATATAAATAGGTTCCAATTCGTTATAGCATACTTCTAATGATGAATATTGAACTTGATTAATTTCTTGCTGGAATTCATGAATGAAAGATAAATTAGGTAATTTTTTCATAAATTGAATTATTGTTTTTGTTGCATAATAATATACTTGATAAGGTAATAAATTATTATTATTATTATTAAATACTGGATTAAAAATAGTAGATTTCATAATAAGTATCAAATGGTTAATTATATTGAAATGATTTAAAATAGTATTGTCAATGCAACATTGTAATAAAAAACATTTGATACCAATAATACTAATTAAATACATAAATGAATTTAATGTTCGATTTTTATCATTTAAATTAATATCTTTTTTAACTATCAAATATTTACTTATTATATCCAAAAAAAAGACATTAAATTTCATATTTTCATTATTATTATTTTTCTTAATAAACTTTAACTTACAATAAAAAGGAATTAATATAAATTGAAAATTCAACATATTATTTTGATCTAATTTCATTACTTCTTCAATAGCATTGCCATCTTCTTTATCACTTAATAATAATAATAATTCAACTATAGAATTGCCTAGTAATTGAGCAGATTGAAAATTTTTTAACGTCAAACTTTCTATACATTTTTTACAATCTCTTAATATATTATGTAATATAGGAACAAAAGGTACTGTTCCATAAGTATCATGATTAGGTGCAGTATTCTTAATCAATTCAATAATTCCCATAATTAAATTAGTTAATTTATCTGGCTTATTACAATCATTAATAATTGTTCTTATTATTGTTAGTAAATTAAAGCTTAATTGTGCTTTTAATATTGGATCTAATGTAGTCTTAATAATAAATTGAGTATAACATTCAATTGGATAACAATTCTTTAATAATTGATAATTATTTTTAATAATTGACTTGAAAATAATCATTAAAGCTTCTTGATCTTGTTGATTTAAGCTAATACCACAATACTGTAATTTACCAATTAATTTAATAACTTCTAACTTAATTGTAATTTTATCATTTTGTTGCCAATGTTTACCATAATTTGATTGCATAAAATTACTATTGTTAATATCCTCATCCATTTCATTATTTCCCATTAACTTAGAAAATAGTGTTTTCTTCTTTGAAAACTTAGTAAATACAGTTAATAAAGATTTAATTCCTAATTCCACAATTCCAGAACTTTCAATATCTCGTATAAATAATGGTAATAAATAACTTAAAATACTAACAAACTGTTCTGATCTTAAGGACCCTGGGTCATAAGCTATAATTGTAATAAATAATTTGAAACAATTTGAGATTGAAAATGGTCGAAATATTTTAACATCCCCTTCAATATCTGATGATTTTGTTTTTTGTAATATTAGTTGATTTAAATTAATATTAAAATTAACATTACTATTATTATTATTATTATTATTATTATTATTATTATTATTTTCCATTGGTAAATTCCATTGTAATTTAAATGGATCATAAATTGGGCTAGATTGAAATAATTGAAACCAAGTAAACAATTGTTCACTTAATAAATTAACTTTAAATTCATTGATATTTCTATTTTCTAGTATAAAAGGAACTAAAGAACCTAACATTTGAAATAAGAAAGCTTCTCTATGTAAATTAAATAATAAAACAATTCCATATTCAATACCAAGTTTACTTTGATTACATTTTAATTGATAATAAACTTCAAATAAAGTATTAATAAATAATGAATATCCTGTTTTTATAGAAAATAATCGTTTAAACTGAATAGCTATTTTAATATATAATCTCATACATCTTGATAATATATTAAAATTAGTATAATGACTTAATACAATTCGATTAATTCCTTCTAATATATTATGTAATCCATCTAATTCTTGATAACTCCAATCTAAATAGAATAAAATTGTTTCTATTAAATTTAACCAAGAATGAGAATGTAAATAAGATATTGATAAAAATCGTATATCTTTTAATAATTGAGAAGATAAATTTAAAGGTGATATTATTGAATTATTATTATTATTTGAATCTTCTTTATTTTGTTGAAACAACCAATTAACTGGTTCGAATTTCTTAATTAATTTAATACCGTTAATAGCATCATGATTGGAGTTAATAATTAATTTGGTCATATAATTAGCTTGTGAAATTCTTAATATAATTAAATCAAATAAAGGCTTTGGTATTAAATTCAATATTTTTATATTATTATTATCAACTATATTATTTATAAATTGAGTAATTGGATATCTAAAAAAATTATTAGGTTCTTGTAATATTAATTGTCCATCATAAAATAAAGCAAAATCTAATTTAGCTTTTTTTAATTCTCTAAATGTAACTTCATAACATGAACTTAAAACTCGACTTAATATAGCTAATAATTTACTAATCAATTCTAAATCTTGACTTAATTTTTCTCGATAATTATATCTTAAGAATCCTAATAAATAATTATGATATTGAAATGAAAATTGAATTGGTAATTTAGATTTCATTAATATAACATTCGATAAATCAAATAAACAATTATTCATTGCTGTTATATTACTATTATTGTTATTATTATTATTAATTTCTAATTGATTTAAATAATATCTTAATAACCAAAGTGATTGATTACGCATTAAATTAATAATTAATTCTGATTCCATTGATGATTGTAAATGAGTATGATTGGTTACTTCATTAACTAAATAATTTACGATTTCTTTATTTAACATAGTAAATAAAGGTTTTGATACTAAATGATTAGATGAATTTAATTCATTGATATTATTATTTGAATTATTTAAATATTTATCAAAATGACAAATATCATCTAAAGTTTGAGAATACAATGTAACTGGGTAAACACCTGATTTAAATTCCATTATTAAATCATCATCTGAATCATCTTCATCCCAACCTAATTGTCTTATTGTTTTTAATTCTTCATTATTAGTATTTGGTAATTTAAATTTAGTCAATAATATTGATTCTTCTAGTATTGGTTCTGAAGTCCCTATTATTGTTGATACATATTTCAAATTAGCTCCTAATCTTCTAAAGGGTCGATCTGGGAATTTTATAAATGAATAATTTTTTATTATATTCCTTTTTAAGTCCATTAATCGAAACAAAAAGGATATTGTATATTTATTACTATTATTATTATTATCACTATTGCTATTATTCATAGCTAATATGTTTAATTTAACTTTAATGAATTCCAATGCATTTGATTCATCTTTTTCAGCAGCAAATAAAAATAATAACATGGCATCTAAGTTAAAATCCCCCAAAATAATTCCTAATTCCCAAATTATATCATAAACACTTCGATATTCTACTTTAGTAATAAAAACATATACTGTTAGTAATAAGGTGAACACACTTAATTTCTTATCAATACTAAATAATTGTTGATAATTAATAATAAATTTGGTATTATTATTGTTATTGTTATTGGAATCGATTATTGATTGAATTAAGTTATTATTATTGTTGTCGTTATCAATAATAGAATTAGATACTATTGATGGAAAATAACTTTTTCTTTTTTGGTTATTAATTGTAAATTCGTTAAAATAATTAAAATATTCAATTTCAATTTCTTTTAATTCCACAATAATCATATTAAAATCAAATACTAAATAAGATTCTATATAATCTTTCATAATCCAATTCAAATAAGGAGATAACCAGCCTGGTCTTTTATTACATGGAACAAATTTTTGAATTTGCAATAAACAACAACAAATTAAATGTTGAATTATTGGATGATATTTTAAATCTTTTAATTTTTGTTTAGCTGTTAAAAATATTGAGATTTGATTTTCAATAGCTAAAAAATAATTTTTATATTTATTAAATTCATCTTCATTTAAATTGTTTTTATTCTGATACAACTCTTCCATCACATTAATAAATTTACTTAAAAATAATATTTGGCCTATTGAATAATTTTTTTCTCCGCCTAAATCTGTAAATAATATTACTGAGAATAAATCTATATCAACAAAGATTAATTCAGTTGAAGTAATACATCGACTTAATACTTCTATTAAGATACATAAATTGCTACTAATAATACTATCCTGTGTTGGTATCATTTTGATTAATGGTGTGTAAAATGCATAAGGATATAAATTTTTTAATTTTAATAAGATTGTTTTTAAATCTTCTGTTATTGTTATATTAGGATCCGATTGAAATTTCTATTATTATTATTATTATTATTATTATTATTAAATTTTAATTTACCTCAAATAAAATAGGAATTGTTTCAGTAGCTAATATTTCAGCTAAATAATTATTACTAGTATCAATGGTAACACGATAAATAAATAAGCATTTATGAGATAAATCACAACCTCTAAACTAATCAAAATATTTAATTAATTTAATTCTATTCTTATTTAAAAAATAGAAACTTACAAATTCTTTTAATCCTATAAAAAATATATGCTCTAATTTCAACTCAAATAAAGTATTCATTAAATTTCTTGATAATTTAACAATTGTACAAAATTTATCAAATTTATCTTGATAATTTGTATCGGATTGATCAGGTGTTATTAAAGATAAACCAATCATTGAACAGATAGATAATAGTTGAATATTTAATGAATTCAATTTTAATATTAATTCTTTGTTAGATGTTATATATTTATAAATTAATCGTTGTAATTGACATATAAAATAAAGATTGGTATCATCATTAGAATTCAATAAATAACATAAAACAGAATAAGCTATTTATACAAAAATAAAATTATTATCGTTATTATCATTATTATGTATTATTAATGTATATAGACTTACCTGAAAATAAAAACGTTTCATAATATGTTTTTATTTGTACTATTTCATTATATTTAGGCCATGGTTTCTAAATAAGGTACCTTTATTAAGTTTTATCTTTAATTTACTAAAAGAATTATTTACCTCCAACAATAATTTCATAGCAAATTCTCTTACTTCACTTACTGGTGAAGCCAATGATCTCACTAAAGATCCATATAATGTCAATTCAATTGGACAATTTTGTTTTGTCATTTCCATCATTAAAACATCCCCTTTTTTAGAAATCATTATAACTAAATCCATCATTAATTTTTCAATTAAATTGTCATAATCTTGATTCAACTTAGCTGGTCCACTTAACCCTAAGGAATGAATTAAACTATCTAATATAATTTCATATTCATAATAAGTAAGTTTAAGTTGATCATTTAAAAATGTTTGTTGAATCAAATATTTTAAATTATTTAAAGAGAGTTCCTAAAAAAATAGTCAAATTTAATAACTAAATAATTGGGTTACTATTATTATTCTACTAAAACTTACTTTAATCTTATTAGATGGTGAATTTAAGATACATAAATAAAGTCCTAATAATTGATAGATTTGCTATTGAAAATAATTAAATTAATTACTTTTTTGAAAATTTTAAATTAAAAAAACAAACTTACCGCTGGTACTGTAGTTGGATATTCCAATTGTAGATATTGCAATGCAGTCAAAGCCTTATGACCCACTTGTTCTAAAAAAAATGGAATATTAAAACCCATCTTAAATATTAACTAGAAATAAAACTTACCATCAAACCCTCTTAATCGAAATGGGATAAATAAAAATGATAATAATTGTCTCCTTAATGAAAATGGTAAGCTTTTCCTTTCTGAACGTTCAAACTTACCCAGCAATTGCTGAGCTTGATTGAGAGCTTTCATATATCCTAGATATGCTTCTTCTTGAATTGGGGAACTAAAGAAACCGCCAGAACTGAAAGTACCATGTAATGAGTTCTGTATCAAACTACCAAACCTTGTAGCCGTTGGGCTACTTGAGCCTGCCATTGGCTGAATATTAGGTAAATTTTTTAAAGTACCAGTTATAGTTGGAAAAGCAATGGAACTTCGATGACCTTCCTTTTCATTTAATACTAAAATATGAATCGTTTTCCTTAATTCTTGAATTATTCGTTTGGATTCTGTTTTCGGTTGACGTGGAGACTTGAAGGCTTCAATACGTCGATGGAAATAGGAGACTGTGTGGATAGATAGATTACTAAAATTACTTTTAATGGCTCCTTTGAACTTCGCGTTTCGACTATCTTTAAAACCAATGGGCTTGGTCTTGTGTTTTTCTCCTTTTGTTACAGTTGGATTTTTAGTACTTCTTGAGTCTTCAATAACAATATTGGTATCCGTTTCTGTACCTAACCAATTGGAATTGGGTTTTGAATTTGAAGTCTCAAATTGATGTTGATAGGAGCTATTTTGTGTATGAATATCATAAGGTAAACTTTCTTCTATTGAACCTTCTTTGCTATGTTCTACTATAGGTTCCATGATTTTATAATTTTTTCAATTAAAAAAACAATGGATTAAATTTAATTCAATTCAACTTTTATATTAATTTTTTGTTCTAAAACTTAATAAAGGAACAGAACATTAGAGAGTCATTTAACTGATGGAATAGGAACTTAATGAAATTTTTGCAATCACTTTTTTGCAGTTGAAATTATTGCAAGTACTAGATATTGAAATTTGGATTTTTTTTGGAATTATACAATTGTTTTTTTCGTCTAAAAATAAAATCCATCTTAAAATGGCTACCAAACTTACTACCTTAGCAAACTCCGTTAAAGAATTAAGAATTCATTTCTGTCAACAATCGCCAGCTTCTAAAGGGTTAAGGTAAGTCCTTTGTTTCATGATTTCCTAATTAAATCAAACCATGAGATTATATGTTAAGAAACTTTATTAATCAAATTTCAATTTCAACAGAGAATATGTACAAAATTCCTATGTTTCATTAAAGAAATCTCATCCACAATTACCTATCCTTATTCGTGAAGCTCGTGGTGTAGAAGCTCGTGTATTTGGTCGCTTTGGTGAGTTTATTTACTTAAATAATATTATGGGGATATAATTTTAATTTTGATAACTTTTTAGATAAAGGACAAGAAAAGAAAATTAATCTAGAAAATTTAAATGTGAGCCAAGTTGATAGCAAAATCAAAGAATTACTTTCTCAGTAAAATTAAAAATAGGACCATTTTTTTAACAAATAAGTAGTTTATATGAACATTGATAGTTTTTTTTAAAGATGATTTTAAATTTTTGGTGACCATAATAATTTTTAATGATTATCGGTAAGTTTAATGTTTGTTATGTATAGTTCAGATAAAGGCTGTCTCTAGTTCATTTTATATGATTTAAATGTATTAAGACTAGATATAGTTGATATTTAAAAAGTTCACTTTTGTTAACTTTATATTGTTATCTTAACTAGTAGCAAAACTTTTGTATTTAATGAAATAAAATTATTCAAGTTATAGCAAAAACTGACAAACAGAGCTTTTTAGTCAAAATGATTAACGTTTAATCTTACTAAAATATATTTAATAAATACTGAGTTCATTGAAAAGCGGACTATCTAGTAATAAAAAGTAATATAGTTCAACTTCAATATGCTTATTATAGTAAATAACATTAGCTTATTGAAGAATATTAGATTTAAAATCTTTGCATTTTGATTCTTTTCAAAATTGTTTCCATAATCTTTATCATTCAGTAATAAATATTTACAACTGTTTTTATAAATTATAACTTAACAAACTATATGTATTTAAATCTTTGAAGCATAATAAAAACTCAACCCTTATACCTATTGTATCAAAAGACAATAAATGTCTATTCATTGTATTGATTATAACGCTTTCGTAAATTGAGAAATTTTAAGATAATCTTATCGGATTTAAAAATAAAAAATTGATATTTTTTGAATTCAATAAAAATGGTATCACACCTAGAATGGATGGAGTAGCTAAATTCTAAATAAATGAGACTTATTACTGATAAATTCTTAGCAAGATAGTCTCATTTGTTTTGACATATGTATAAATTTAACTAAACTATTACTTAATTTAGTAAAGCTCATAGATTTTGGATAGTTTTATACTAGATAGAGTAGGAGGACTTTCATGTTTTATTAAACAAAGTAGAAATTTGGTTCACTTAGAAGTGTGTACTAAAGTTTACAAATTATATTAAGTCCTTAAAGCTGATAGAGACATTTCAAATATTCAATTGAACTACAAATATTTTAAAAACTATTAAGTATTTAGATCCAAGTAAGACAAAGTCATTAAAATTATATTCAACTTGTTTTTTATAATTTAATGGGATAGATATTATCAAGCCCAAGTCTAATAAGTTGAAAGTATTATATTTAACTACAAATACTGCTTTTTACTCATTAGGTAACATAAATTCTAAACTTGTTTTAATTTAAAGTTGTTAAAGAAAAAGCTGTTGATACATTGAGTTCTAATTTTGGGAATCTAATAAAGCTCAATAATATATAATTGATAGGTCTCTCAGATGAACTTTTGAGAAGGAAGAAATATAATATAAAACTAATTGAAAACCTTATATTATCGTTTTAAGTTGCTATTGATTTGTAAATTTACTTGATCATGATTTTATTAAGCTACTACTTTAAGAGAGGTTTATATCAATGAAACGTTAGTAAATACACTCAAATTAGTACATAAAATAGCAACTGTATGAGTTACATGTTTTGGTTAATTAGAATAAAAGAGAATGAAATTGATAACAAGCAACTATATAAACATCCATGTAACTATGTAAAAAAAACAGATATCGAGAACTTTTATAGTAGCTTAATTAATTCTCTTTCTTTTTTAACATTGTTCCCTAATGTTGAGTGATTAAAATTAAGGATTTTAGTCTACTAAATTATGATATGGGAGTGTTTTTTTTACTTCATTATTTTTTCCATTTTTTAAGCGCTATTTAAGCGAATTTTTTTTAGTAAAATTCTTAAACACAAAAATACACCCCCATATGGATATTAAAATTCAATTATACTCTAACAAACTAATATTACTTATCTCCTCTTATCTTCATAAAACAGGAATAGAAGATGTGATTTATATTCTATTAGAAACTATACCAATGCTATCTTGGATAGAATCATAATAAATTTACTGTTAAATTCAATAATAAAATGGGGATGTATTTTTGTATTTAAGAACTTTATTAATAATTTTTCCACTCAAATAGCACTTAAAAGATGGAAAAAGTAATGAAGCCAAAAAAAACACTCCCAAATGTTTTTTGTTTTTAACATTTGATAAATTTTAGTAATGCAATAAGATAATCCTTTCTAATTATTTATTTATAAAAATATAATAATAAATGATAACAAAAAAAGCACACGTAGCAAACATAAAGATACAATATTTTTCTTTCTAATTAGTTATTTATTTTTTAGTATAAGAATATCAAGCTACTAACAAAATAATATGAAAATAATAAATTATTAAAAAAGCTATCACAGACTCATTTATTATTTTGCCAAAATAGGACTCAATTGTATTTGTATAAACTACCAATAAATTGCCCATTTTAACATTATTTTTAATCAATGCATAACCAATATTATTTGAAATAATACCACTAATATCCTGGTGTCTACATAAAAACTTGGTAGTTTTATATACTCCATTATCACCAAAACAACCAACTATAATCCTAACATCCCTAAAGTTAGACTTAATAAATTAAGTATAAACATAACATATTCACTATTTTAAGCAGCATTAGAATGTTTTATTATTTTATCATCAGCACAACTATAAAAATTTTCTTTATCTATAACTCGCATATTATCACGATCATAATTTTTATGTAATAACTGGGATCCATAATTATCTTGAGTATCACTCTGTATTCACAGGATGTACCCATTAGTTGTTAGTTTTCTTCAGTTGTAGATTTTTCGTTCCAATAAATTTCTAAACAATCTATCGTTTAGTTGATCACTAATGTTTACTTTGATATTTAGTCAAATAATATCGTAAAGAACTATACTATATTATATTGTAATTTAAGTGTACTATGTTTAATTTTGGAAAAATAACTATATTGCTTTAATCAATAAATTTCTTTTATAGTATTTCAGAAATCAAGATAGGGATTTTGGAAATGAAATGAATATATCAAATTATTTTCTTTTGGCTTCAACTCCTTTTTAATATACCATTACAACTTGAACAATTATCTGATATTCTTTTTGAAGAGACTTTTTAAAATGACAAACCTTATTGAACTGTTGGAGTAGTGCTTTTTGAGCAAATATATGTTTGGAATTACGAGTAGTCAAATACAATTCAGCTTACTTAGTTTACAGCCAAGAGGAGTTTAAAGGATATCAACACTATCAAAAGACTCTTATTAAAAAGAATGCAACATTAGTAAGGTATATAAACGTCTATAATGATAGTTTCCTATTTTTAAATCATTTTCCGAATTTAGAATTCATATATAAGACATAGTTATTTCAATAGTAATGATGATATTGAGTTGTAAATCAAGCTACCAAAGTTAGAAAGGTTGGTTGTCAACTCAAACGAACATTCGCCATCGCTAAGTAGATTCAAAGACTGCTTGAATTAATTTGAAGTATTGGAGTGCAAAAAATATAATATAATTATTAAAGATATTATTAGTTATTTAAATCCAATTAACCTAAAACCCTCAAAATTGTACTCTGGGAGCAATTTAGATTGTGATAATTTAGATATCCTTAACAAAATTCATTAAATTAAAAATGTTGCAACTGATATCAGATAATTTATTCATCACTTCCACTCAAATCAATTCTAATATAAGCTTTGCTTCTTTTATAAAGATAGAAATTAGAGGGTTCGATTCTAGTTTTGATATAAGCTATTTGGTGACCTGAAAAAGATTAAAGTATAAAGCTATTAAATGATAGATATGATTGTTTTAGCATTAATAATAAAGGAGATGATATGGATCTAATGAAAGGTGGCAATATTATTAAGCTATGTTATTTTTGTTCATATTTTTAACTTAACTACGAATTTTTAAAATTGTCTAATTTAAAAGAATTATATCAGGATGTTTTTTTTGGCTTCATTACTTTTTCCACCCTGCAAGTGCTATTTAAGTGGAAAAATTGCTAGTAAATTCTTAGACACAAAAATACATCCCCATATATTGTTGAGCTATTTAAAGAGCTATTAGAATCTACTTATTCACTCCCAAACATTCAAACTATTAACATCTATCACTAAATTGCTTCAAAAGTGAGATATTCGATAAGCCTAAACTAAGAGATAATATTTTACATGCATATATATATTGAAAATAAATTTATAAAACAAATTAAGATTGACAATTATACTAATAACCATAATATATTTGGTAGATTCTTATCCATACTTCTAAATCTTGAAGTGCTTTAAATTGAAGGGATCAAGTATGTGGATCCAAGCGAAGGTGAGATTATTGATCTTATACCTTCTATTCCTTTGTTAGTTATCACCACAATAGAATACAAGGATTCGAGTTTTTATGATAAACTGGAGGAGGGCTAACTGGCATATTGATATGGCCATAATAGATCAGAGCTATATTAAAATACAATGATAAAATATTTGCTATTATTGCTTTAGCTATATTTTCCAATTATACTACTTAATTTCTATTTTTTGATACTATTTTTGAGTTCACATAATAGCCACTAATTCTATTTTAGGGTATAAAATAAACAAATTATTTTTTATTAATCTTTAGTTAAATTTTGACTGTTTTAATTGGTATTGTTTAAAAGAAAACTATGTTTTTAAGATATTCTCATTTTAGAATCAAAAAGGATTTTATCATTAAAAAGTATTGTTCATCTTTTTCATTTTATCCCTTTTTTACTTTAACTTTAAAAATTTAACTTAAATGAATCGAATAAAATTGATGACAAATAACATCCAAAGATTTTACACGACAAGCCAAGGGGGATTTGGACATATAGGGGTATTAAAAGAAGAAATGATACAAAAATTAGCAATAAAAAATGAGGAAGATAAAGTATATTTAGACTTGACATTTGGATTTGGTGGATATACTAAGATGATATTAGGTAATTATAAGCAAACAGTGATAATAAAAAAATAAGAATTCAATAGCTGAAAAGATAGATATGATAAAGTGAAAGTTATCGCTTTAGACCAGGATCCAAATGCTTTTCTTAGAGCTCATCAGCTTTCTCTAAATCCAAGTTATAAGTAATATAATTTTTCATATAAGAGTATTGATTAACATCTTTATTTTGATGCAGAGGTCGACTAATCCCAATACTAGGGAAATTTGGTCAACTTGAAGAGCATTTGAATTTTTATAACCAACTTTACAATGAAGATAAAACAGTACCAAGGTAAAATTAGCACTTAACTTCAAATTCATTTGCTAAGTTTAAATTCAGTTTTGAAAAAGTCGATGGTATAATTATGGACATTGGAGTATCAAGTGAACAAGTAATATATTTCAATCTTGTTTCATTTTATAATGTTTAATAAGTTTAGATAGATGATCCTGCAAAAGGATTTTCTTATAGTAAAGAAGGAGTCTTGGATATGAGGATGTGCCAATTGGATGTACGAGTAGAAGAAAAAATTCGGCAATTAGGATCAAAACAAGAGCTAATGCTGGAGTTAAACAAAAAGTTATATCTGGACAAAATCTTAACAGCGCATCAAATAGTAAATAATTTTAGCTACGATCAATTGTGTGATATTATATTTAAGGTAAGGATAATGCAATTTATCTAGTGGTTATTAATAGCATATTAGTATGGAGAAGAAAAGTTCTCAAAGAGAATAGCACAGGGCATAGTTGAAGAAAGAAATAAAAAAGTGATTAATAGTACTGCTGAGTTAGCAAACATTATCTTGAAAGTTTGTCCAAAACACCTCAGACCTAGTAAATGGAATAGCTACGGAAGTAGTTCACCACATCCAGCAGCAAGAACATTCCAAGGGTAATTGGTTACTATTGTTGAACTCTAATTTGTTGATTTATTATTTATATAGTCTAAGGATTTATATTAATGACGAGGTAATATTGAGTTTAATAAAAATAACAGCTTTAAATTAACAAATTTTAGTTAAATGAGCTTAACAAAGCGTTAGATAGTAGTGTTAATTTATTAAAACCAGGATCAAGGTTAGTAGTAGTAAGTTTTCATTCTCTAGAAGACCGATTAGTAAAAAAGTTTATCTACCAACATATTAACCCAAATAAACATAAAGAAACCATTAATTTTGATAAAAAACAGAGCGATACTTACATCAAAGAATTAAAAAAGAAAAGAAAAGTTACTCATCAGCATAAATTAAACTCTCTATTGAGCGATCAACAAGAATATGAGCAGCATAGTGATTTTGATAATTTTGAAGAGGAGGATGCTAATAAGCCTAAATTTAAATTAGACGTATCAAAGTCAAATGCTCTTATCTTGCCTTCTAGTAAAGAAATTGAAATGAACTTTAGAGCTAGATCCGCAAAATTAAGATATGCTATTAGAACTGAATATTGATCTTTTTTGGTAATACAATAAATAAGTAAATATCCTTATAAAAATAGAAAAACATAGTTGGATTTTATAAATAAAAACTATATAGTATGATACTACATAACTAAGTTTATATTCTGTTTAGGAATTTTTAGTTTCATTACAACTTAATTAGTAGTAAAATCATTAAAACTATGAGTAATAAATGTTTAGTTTCTAATTTTTTATTTTAAATCTAAATAGCTCTATATTATTATAAAATTTTCACCCATATTTAAACATTCTTTCGTTTTAATTATTTTTCATTCTTTTAACCAAAATTGAACACCTATTAGTTTCTGCTAAAAAACAACCTAAAAAAATGTTTTAAAACGCGTTTCATTTGTCATAATTTTGGCAGAGAATGCTTTAATTGGCAAATTAATCCCTAATTCTCTATAATAATTACACAAAGTTTTGCTCATACCATATTAAAAAAACTCACTTCCTTTTTTTAAATAACCCAAGATGAGTAAAAAGGCTAATTTTGATAATATCGGTATACAGGGAAGGTAATTAAGGGTAATATATAATCATGGTTATATTAAATTTTAATTAGACGAACCGGAGTTACTTTAAAGGAAATCAAAGTAGATGAAGATGGGATGCCTGATTTTGATGATATGTTTGATGTGAGCCAAAAACCTATAATTAGCCAAGCCTTTGATGAAATTGAGTTTGATCAACTTCATGAATTTCCAATTGAAACCCAATATGGGGATGATCTCAGTAATAAAATTGCTTTATTAAAAGACAATAAGCCAACAACATCAAATGAAAGCGATAACGAAGAAACATATAAAAAAGGCACTCATGGCTTGGATTCATTTGAAATTAAAGAGATAACAGACAATAACGTATTAAGTCAGAAAACTTTACTATCAAAGCAAGTCCCATTAAATAATAACAATGAAATAGATGAGGAATCAAGTAAAAAAGAAAAAAGAACAATTCAAACCCCAACTCCAACTAGCACTACCTCACGAAGGAATACACCTCGAAAAGTCAAGACTGTGAACTACAATGAATTATATTTGAGCGATCCGCATAAATATTCAAAAATATATACCCCGAGTACAAAAGATAATAATGTGATTACGAGCCCATCCAAAAATCTACGCAGAAATGATAATGATAGAATTTTAATAAAATCAGAAAATAGGAATTTGGTAAAAAATAAGGCATCAGAAGACAATTCGAACATTGACCTTGAGGAATCCTTTGATCAATTATCGCTTAAAAATAGCAATATAATATCGCGAAACAAAACATTAGTACCAATCTTGAAAAGTGCACAATCTATAAATTCACCAAGAAAAATAAATAATAATGGAAATAAAAAGACTATGCATGTATCTTTTAATGAAATTGAAAAAGAAATATGTAATAAATTTTATTTTTTTAAATTCAATTAATTTATTCTAATTAGCAGCGACGACCAGTATGAATTCCACCAAGAAGGGTAATTTCTAATTCTTATTATAACTAAATACATGCTAATTACTAGTAAAGATAACAATACAAGTAAGGAGCAAGATTTTGGAAATAATATACTTGATTCAATAAAAGATACTGAGGATCCAAAAAGCCCTGAGAACAAAGCCCCTACAAAGAAAAGAGGGAAGAAAAAAATTCTTTTGAGGAAAACCAAAAATAAGACGCTAGCGGAGTTATATGACAACGACTTTGCCCTTAGAGAAGAAAAAAAGAAGTTGCCAACTCCTAAGATAGTGATTAAACCAAAAGAAGGATTTAGAACAAAGAGAGAGGCTAGAGCTAAGGCTCCAGAAAAGAAAAGAAAAAAAGACTTACCTAAAGTTAGTTTATTTTTTTCTCCAGCTAACGAAGATTATCTTCCTAGTGATTATTTTAATACTCCAAGTAAAAATGCTGGGAAGAAGAAGGGCTATACACGTTTAAATGAAACTAAAGAAGTTGAAAACAAAAAACCAAGCACCAACAAAACAAAGAACGATAGCTCAAAGAATGATTTGACTAAACAAACTTCAGTTGAAGTGTCGACATCTTTGAATCAAAGAAGCAAAAATAAAAGCCCAAAGAAGAGGTCATTAGAAGATCAGGAAAATCGAGAAGATGATGAAGCGACACTGTCAGTAAGAAGAAGCAAAAGACATAGGATACAGCCACTTAAATTTTGGGAAAACGAACAACCAAGTAGCTGTAAAGATCGAGGAGTTAATGAAATAGTTGAAGAAGATATATTTGATATAGGAGATAGCGACCTACCAAACAGTCAGAATGAGCCGATCAAAGGAGAGGTAATAAATTCAAATGGTATAAGGAAGGAAATAGCTTCAATATATCCAAAGATTGAACCAATCATTAAAAAGAATTATAAACTTTACGTCAGTGCGCAACAACACCCCAATTTCCAAACTGGGCTATTATGTATCAATCGCCAAAAGACAGAGCCATTGTCAGTTAAGTCCAAATATAGGATCGTTTATTTTGTTGCCCAAGGAAAAGTAGAGGTCACTGTTAATCATAAATCTCATACTGTTAACATACATCAATCTTTTTCAATTGCACCTAATACTGCTTACTCTATTGCTAACTTAAATTTATCAGAATCAAAATTAACGTATTATTTGGCAGTAGAAGGTTGAATCTTATAAAGCTAAAGCACATGTAATTACAGACAGATATGCTATTTAAAAACTTAAAAATTAATACAACTTTATTTAGTTACAGCTTAAATTATTTGCAGTTTTTCAAGGATTAAGTTATACCTTATCATTTAATAAACTAATTCTAATGCTATTTGATCATTGTTTCTTGTATTACAATTAAGAAAAATCCTGCCATTTTAATTACTGTGTTAATAGTGATATAGTCATCTAAAAATATTAAATATAAAATTCATAATGTTTACAATATTCTTAAAATTCTAAATTTAGAAAAGATTAAGGAATAAACTTAGTGATTTAAAAAGGGACTAAAATTAACCTAATGTAAATTCATATGCGAAAATTGAATAGTTTATAACTTAAAAATATGCGTATTAATTTAAAGGAGTAAGCCCAGCTACTTTGAAAGCTCTTTCTAAATCTTCAATAAGATCATCGACATGTTCGATACCTATACACAATCGTATAAGATCCTCTGGAAAGTTACGTGCTGCCCTAACCTCAGCCGGGATAGAAGCATGAGACATACTGCAAGGCATACTATATTTAATAATAAATAACTTATCTACGAAAACAAAGATCTAAAATTACCTAATAAGTGAATTGATACAACCAAAGGATACTGATATGCCCCAAAGTTTAGTTGATTCTACAATACGTTCTGATAATCCCACATCACCTGTTTCAATACTTAAAACAGCGCCTGGTCCATCGGCCATACTTTGATGTAGATCAAATTGAGGATGCGATTTCAAACCAGGATAACGCACCTTTAACCCTAAATTTTCTAGATAATTCGCTATTTTAATAGCGTTTTTTTGCTGACGTTCCATACGCACTGCCAATGTTTTTACTCCTCTCATCAACAACCAAGAATCAAATGGGGACAAACCACATCCTGAAGCATTCACTATAAAATAAAGTTGATTTCCTAATTCTTCAGTTTTGGCCCCTATTACTCCAGCCATAAGATCATGATGACCACTTAAATACTTGGTACCCGAATGGTAAACGATATCAGCGCCTAATTCTAATGGTCGAAGTAGATAAGGTGACATCATAGTATTATCAACTACTATTAAAGCAGAAGGATTTTTTTCATGTACTAGTTGAGCAATAGTAGGTATATCTGCAATTTTAATTAGTGGATTAGTTGGTGTTTCTAGTAAAACCATCTTTGTTTTTTCACTCAATTTTGATATCACAGAGTCGACTTTAGTTGTATCGACATGATGAGTAATGATACCGGCATGTGACTTTAAAAAGTTTAACAATCTATTTGTGCCTACAGAAATAAAGGTTAGCATATACTTATCAATGATTAATGATCAATAATCTTTAAACTTACCACCATAGAGATCATCTCCAGCAATAACTTCATCCCCAGATTTACATAATCTCATGATAACGTCTAAAGCTCCCATACCACTTGAAACTGCCAATCCTCTCTTTGCTTTCATTAATTTTGCAAGATGAGTTTCAAGATGGGTGCGTGTTGGATTACCACTTCTTGAATAATCATACTCTCCACCTTCTGTCACTGAGTGTTGTTTGAATGTAGCAGTTTGATAAATTGGGACTGAAGCTGCGTTGTATGGATCTCTTATACCATCGGTACTATCAATATATACCACTTCGGTAGATAAATGGTATGGTTTTTTAAAGTTTGGGGAAGTTGGTGTACTGGCCATGGTAATTTAAGTATTGATAATAAATTAACAAATAATAAAAGAAATAAAAAAAATGAAGTTGATTTGTTTTGAAAAATATAAGTTATAAAGTGAACTAAGGTAATGTTATCTCGAATTCTGTGCTTTTATCTTGAATATATTTTTAATTACATTGTTTCATTAATTTGAATTTTGGTGATGAAATGCCTGAAAACGTGACTTCGAATGTCTTCATTTGGTGATTGTGTCATCAAGTTAGAGATTGCACCATTTTTTAAGAAGATGGTATCATTTTATGGAATAATTGTTAATTTTAGAGCTTTAGAAAAGTAGACACTTTTTAATAGGCTAGAATTAAATCCGACTTTTTGGAGTTTTTGCAGTTTTGCAGCTTTTCTAGTTTCAAAATATTTACTATAGCTGAAGAGTTAAAATATTAAAATAGTACTATTATTAAAATTATTGAATTTTGTTTAGCTTATCTAGTTTATATAATTTATAGATCATTGAAAATTGGTATTTACATAATATTCGATTTTATGTTTTTTTACATTCCTAGAAAATTTGTAAAGTATTAAATACCAATATCAAATTTTGTCTAAAAACTTCAAAATTATAAAAGTACAAACTCAATATTGAATTTTATAAAGCTTAATATACGAAAGATAGTCAGATTTTATTTGAATAAGCATATGAATTTGTGGACTCAAAAGATATATTTGGTTTAAATATATTAAAAAATATTTTTTAATATCATGGATTAAATTATTAAATATAAAATTCAACTTAATGTTAATAATTTTGAAAATATTGCCATTTCAAATAAAAGGGTGCTAAAGAATATGTATTAGTAACGAGAAGGACAATTATTGATGATATTCTAATGCAATTTTATAGTATAAAATTTGAAACATATACAATAGCTATTATGTATTCGTTTTCAGGCTTCTAATGCTGCCATATTTTTATCATAAGATGGCATGGTAATGAATTGAATATGTGAATGTATTCTTTTGCTTAAAAATTTTACTAACAATTTTTCCGTTCAAATACTACTTAAAAAATGGAAAGTAATGAAATAGAAAAAAAATCCTCGTATACTATAACAAAGAGATGCTATTTATACTTTGACTATACATGTCCCAGGAATATATTCTAAAATAACCATAAGACGAGCTACTCATATAATGATCCTTCAGTTGCTATATATTAAAGTATAAACCACTAATATCCAAGTCAAATATGTAAATGGGGATGTATTTTTGTGTTTAAGAATTTTATTAATAGCTTTCCCACTCAAATAGCGCTTAAAAAATGGAAAAAGTAATGAAGTCAAAAAAAACATCCCCAAATTTTATTTTTTAATATTAGAATATAATTGCGTCATGGTTTGAGCGCTGTAGTATTTAGTCAATTTATTTAATCTGATTTATTGGAATCTTTCAAGCCTCTTATTTATTAGGGCTATTGGCGTTTTGTGACATTCATCTTGGTTCCTATAAATAGTTTACTAAAGCCATAAATATCGTTGACCATTTTCATCAGTTTTAGATAGTTTTATTATTATTATTTATTGTTTACGATAATCTCTCATCATCTTTACTAAACATATTTTCTGACTATTTAGGTGATATTAGTCAATTCTCCCAATTTTATATTGTTTTATAAAGTTGCTTTATATGAAAAACTTAGATGACGTATGTAAATTTCATTTATACTTTATATCATCATGTAATTGTAGATACAAGAAGAAGAATACAAGTTTATATTAATATTTTTAAACGTCAGCAAATAGAGGTGTTTTTTTTTGGCTTTGTCACTCTCATTTTTTAAGCACTATTTGAGTAGAAAGATTGCTTATAAAACTCTTAACAAAAAAATACACTCCTATGTTTTAATAGCTTTAGCTGTTAAGTATTTTACAGTATATCCGTGCAACTTTAAAAAATATAGCAAAGCAGTCAAATTTTGAGTTTTTGTTTATTTTGAAATTATGCGTTGCTATATTAAAACACTTGAAAGAAACTAGGAGTACATAAATTGTTGATAGTACATTTGAATAGGTAGCCTTATTAACACAGCTCATCATGTAATATTTATTAGCTTCAAAACTATGAATAGGGAACTAAATCAATGCTTAAAGCTTAAACTTAATTATTTATATTGAAAAACCGCTAAGGTGGTAAAAATTAAAACTAAAACAGGTTACTATTGGTAGTAACAATACATTCATTAATACCTCATACTTCATTCTTCATTTACCCAAGCCGATATTAGGTTTTTTCTAATTCGTTTAAGAGCTACATGAATTTCTAAAATAGAAGGTGTAATAAGCAGTAAAGAAGTAGTAATTATATTACTCGCATCTAAATCTATAGGCATTAATTCAAAGTGTTTAGCTTTAAGTATTTCAACATTTCGAAAAAGAGATAGAAAATAAAGGAATGCATTATATCTACTGTATAAATTCTCGGCCTTAATTTATTTCATATTTCTGTATTCAATTAAGTTATAGTCATTATTGATATTTAGGTTAAATTGGCTAAACAACTCACTATTAGATCCGTCTAAATAACTAATATGAATGAATTGAATGTTTGATGACAGAGAAATTGAAGGTAGTAAATCCATTCAACAGTTCGCAAATATATACCTTTTAAAGCTGATAATTTTAAAAAATCATATTTGGCTTCAAAAATTATATCAAAGCGGCCCAAAGAAGAAAAACTAGCGCCTTTAGTTAAAATTATAATATTGTTTTCATTTTTATTATTAAAATAAACACTATATTGGAATGTTTTTTTTGGTTTCATTACTTTTTACTTTTTTAAGCGCTATTTGAGTGGAAAACTGTTAGTAAAATTGTTAAGCAAAAAAATACATCCCCATATGCATTACTAATTTTATACTCCTCAATTGCTTTAAATCACCAAATAATCAAAATTGAAAGTATGGCTAAGATTTCTAATTTCTAATTTCTAGCTGTAAGTTTAAAATAAATTTAGTAGGGGCCTCAATAAAGAGCCACCCAATATTAATTGTACTATATTTAAGTTATTAAATTTTCATTTAACTACATCCAATCCATCACAATCCGGTTTAACATTAGTAGATAATTTAAATGATTTAAGACTATTTGAGTTAAAATAGTCAATTAAATGTTTAATAGTTATACTTATAATCTTCTTATTTGAATGATTCAATTTGATATAAATAGCTTTCGAAAAAATGTAGCAAGGAATATATATTTAACTCAACAGTAAAGTTCTTCAACTTTAGTAATTTGGTCTTGATTTCACTTACAAAACTGCTATTGAAATCTCTATTATTTCCATAGTGTATAGATACTAAATTGGGGCAATACTACAAGTATACAGTTTCATGGTTGCACAAGTTTATGTACTTCATTAGTGTTCCGTCTTTTATAATAAATTTCTTCTTGTAGTATTGATACTTGTAACGTTTCCCTCTTGATTTTAAGCAGAAAAAATCAGGTTGTATTTGATAGTCATACTTACAATTTTAAATAAATATTTACACAATGTAATTTGAGTAACTCGAATGAAACTAATAATCTGAATATTTTTCTAGTAAAAGATTTGGCAATAAGTCGAATTATAGTAGCATTTGGAGATTAATTTAAACAAGAAAAATTTCGAGTTAAGTTTTTTTGCCCACAATTTTATTTTTATATGCATAAATTTATTATGAATGTTCTTAATGAACCATCGCTAGGTAATTTGTTGCAAATGTTCTTATACAAATTTCATATGAGCTAATCAGCTCGCAACCGAGTTATTTAATATTCGAACTCTATAAAGAGAAACAAATTACTCTTTTGGATAAATTTCAAAGTTGATAAAGGTTCTTGAAATACAACTGTAATCTTTCATATACTTTTGAAAGATAGTATAGAAGTAAAAGTAGGAATAATACTTTCTATAAATGATTATATATTGCTTAACACTCTATGATAACAGTTATAGATTAGTTGCTTAACCATTAAGTACGAATAACACTGTTGTTCAATATAACTGGATGTAACTTTTATTGAAATCACTAAATTAACTTAGAGAAAATTTCCAACCTTGTAATTATGGTAAATAAGTATAAAATAAGCCATAAAAAACTTCATTTCGAGTATAAAAAAACTAATTACTACTTTATTTCAACTTAGATTTTGTAAATCGATTTTGATTATTTATAGTTTTATATAGCATAAATACCCTGATTTGTAACCATCCATCGCTTCACTATATACATTTATAGCTATAGTAAAAGACCTAATATACAAAGCTGAAATAAAAGAATAAACCAATTGTTGATAAATTAATATCAAATCCAAGTATTAGTAGTGCAAAGCTACTTATTTTTTTTGATTGGAGAAAGAAAATGTTAGATTTAGTTCGAAATTGCCTTCTTATGTATTAATAAATAGGATTAAAATAATCGCATAGTGCTCTGACTAACTAAAATGTATATAAGATATACTTAATGAGTTAAAGACCCTATGTCTATAAAACTCTAATGTTTTACAAATGAATTATTAAGCTTTATCAGAACCTATGATGTTGGATTAATTCTAAAATAAAATTTAAATATAGTTTCAATCTATTTTTAATTTCTAAATTTAAATCCAATAAATCAAATATTACTTTTCATCAGTTTCATTGCCTGAATATTCGGTGTCTCAAATATCCTTAAAGCTATGTAATTCATACTTATCAATCTTTAGATTTAAAAGCTATCGATTCGCTTGAAGCAACCGAAAGTTTGTTAAACTTGGCCAATAAAAGCGAAATAATTAAGTTTATTATTGTACTAAAATAGCTATAAAATTTAGTAAAAATAAAATTACTATTTTAGTAAATTATTTTTCCCAACTCAATATTATATTTTTAGAGTTTTGAAATTAAATAACTATTTTTATAAACTAAAGTAATATACCGACTTTATTTTTTTGATAAGCAAACAACATTTTTGAAGTAAAGATAAGAATATTGTTAATAATTAATTTCTACAATAATTCTTTAAGATAAATTTGTAACTATTTGTACTATAAGTTGTCCCTTCAGTATCTCAATAATAGAGCTTATCAGTTATTATTAAAATTGTTGCAATCATAAGACTTTGATGAAACTTCAAGTAGATATTGAACCACTTTTTTCTACTTGAATACTGTACTGTTGCTGCAAAGCGCCTAGAGAACAAGTATATATAAAAAGCTACTAAAAGTGAATAGGTTATCAAAAAAATTCATTCATGATGAACAATAATACTGTAAAAGTGGAAAATGAACCTGATGTGAAAGTAAAATCAAGCTCATCATTTAACTTGAATTCCTCGCCTGAAGGGATAAACATGGATATATCAGACGGTGAAATCGAAGGAAATCCAAGGTTAGATGGTAAAGAAGGTTGGATAGTAGTAATAGCTAGCTTTATGAACTTATTTGTAGTAGTAGGCATGGCATTTAGTTTTGGGGTTTTTATGCAACACTATGCCGATGTGTTGTTTAAAGACCAAGTACCATTATCCACTTTAACTTTTATTGGAACTTTAACCACTTCTCTCACAACACTATTATCTGTATTTACAGGAAAAGTAGCTGATAGAATAGGTTATCGTAATTCCATTCTTATTGGTTCAGTAGTTCTTCCTTTAGGGCTATTGTTAGCCTCCTTTAGTACAGAAGTTTGGCATTTATTTTTGACACAAGGTGTTATGACAGGCATTGGTGGTGCGATTTCATTTGTTCCAGCTATAAGTGCTCCAGCTCAATGGTTTAAAAAATATACTGGTTTAGCTACTGGGATTTGTGTTGCTGGATCAGGCCTTGGGGGCCTAATACTAAGTCCTATTATACAAGCTATTATCAGTAATTTAGGATTTAGATGGGCACTTCGAGTTGAAGCTATTATTTCGGCTGTCATATTACCCATTAGCGCTCTCTTTGTAAAAGAAAGGGTGAAAACACCAAAAAAAGGCCCTTGGTTCAACTTTGGTATATTAAAAGACTTACGTTTTATTTCTTTGTTCCTAGGTGGCTTTTTATATTCATTTGGCTACTTTGTACCATTTTTGCTTATGGCCAAATATGCTCGTTCTATTGATCTTTCTGAATCTCAAGGCGCTTTATTAATTGGATTATTAAATGGAGGCTCTGCTGTCGGGAGAATTTTGTTGGGTGGTTTAGGCGACCGTTTTGGCAAAATTAATATTCTTTTTGTTTGTATTGCTCTTACATCGTTTTTTTGCTATTTCATTTGGACATTTTCATTTAATTTTGGTATTCTAATCGCTTTTAGTATATTATACGGTATATCTTCTGGGGGCTATTTCTCTATGCTACCAGCAGTTTCAGTTCAGTTGTTTGGCGTAGAAGGTATTGCCAGCATTAATGGGCTATTCTATTTTGGTACTGGGATTCCTTATTTAGTCGGTACTCCTATTGCATCAACTATATTGTCTGCTTCAAGCCCAGACCCAAGCAAGCCTAATTATACACCAGTTATGATGTATGCAGGGACTTCTGCATTATTAGGAGGAGTAGCAATTCTCATTCTTAGAATTTTAGTTAATCGTAATGTACTTTCACGAGTGTAGCTGTATAACTACTTTAGTTTAAAAAATTGAGAATAAAAGGAATTTTTTAGGCTTCCAATTAACTATTTTATAAGAATCTTCTATTTAGTTTATTATTTTGTTTGGGCTTTATGCTACGTATAGTGACTGATAAAGTTAGAACGTTGAAATTTTTAGTATTTTTTATGTTCACGCAATTAATTTTTTTATAAAAATAAACTGCAAGTTAGTTGTAAATTAAATAAATTAATAAAATGACAAAATAAAAATTGCATCATTATATAGTTTTCATATCGTCATAAACTCATTTGATATTCAATTCATTCCTCTCCATCGTCCAACCTGTTCCATGATTTCTAAAACCTAATTTTCACGGAACTATGCTTTTCTAGTCCGACTAATTAATTTCAAAAACTCTTCTTTACAAGATATGATCCTTCCTTTCTTAAAAGGATTTGACTATTTAGTAGCGAACAAATTTGTCTCATACTATCAATCCTGTTCATTTTTTGACTACGTGCCTCCTTAAGTATTGTATACAATCACTTTCTCTTCAAATAAAACATAGTCTCTACGGCTTTTAACTTATGGGGGTGTTTTTTTGGCTTCATCACTTTTTCCATTTTCTAAGCACTATTTAAGTGGAAAAACACAAAAATATCCCTTTATAAAAAAACCATACATTTCCATTAAGAGGGAATTTAGAGCATTAATAATTAAATAGCAACTAATGAAAACATTCGTATATATCAAAGTTAAACAAAAGCAAAATGTTTTATAGTGTAAAGTTCACCGAAAACCCTTAAATCCTTGAAAATTACAAATGGGGATGTATTTTAATGTTTAAGAGTTTTACTAACAAATTTTCCGCTTAAACAGCGCTTAAAAAATGGAAAAGGTAATGAAGTCAAAAAAACACTCCCAATATTGCCTGAACATTTGTGAAAGATACAAATAGATTCTTCTCTTTATTTTTAATATAAATAGTTTATAAGCTCTCACATTTTACAAATTAGTTTTGTACTAAAAATTTATTGGATACTTAAGTCTATTATGCTTCCAAAGATTAAAAAAAATTATTGAGGACTCTAAAATAAGTTAGTACTTTTATTTTTACTCAAATACTGCAAGACTTGTACAATATTTTATATATGTTTATAGTTTAAAAGCTTAACAAACAGAGTAAGGAAAAAATTACAAAAGCGTATAGCTCAGGGATACCACTTTGTGACTTTTAGTATTTTTCAAATATCAAGAGACTTGATAATAAAATAGTTTATAATATCATCACGGCCATGTTAATTTATAAAGACAATTGATTTTGTATTGAAATAAGAAAATAAAAAAGATTTATTTATTTATGTTTTTTTTATATTTAGATTTTTTTCAGTTTCTAACTAAAAATTATAAAAACTTGGTATGAGCTCTATACCTATTCTTAATTACAATTTTTCCCTCAGTCAATGCTATAAGAAAAACAAGTAAGTGTAATACCAGCGTTTAATAGAATAGTATACTACACTAATAAAATCGTTAATCTAAATTTAACAAAGCTTATGTTCAAACAATGTATTAAATAAATATATAAAAATTATAGTCAATTAACTTTAACCCATAAAATTATTTGTTTAATATGGTGATGTATTTTTATGTTTAAGAATTTACTAACAATTTTTCCACTCAAATAATGCTTGAAAATGGAAAAAGTAATGAAGCCAAAAAAAACACTCCCATATCCTGTATAAGATCATATTGTGACACAAATTTCACTTATTGCCGTCTTATATACATAAAAATACTACTTGTTCCTATCGATTGCTTAATCATATAGATATATAATAATAGTAAAATAGTTAGTACTCAAAACTTAATAGATAGATTTTAATAGGATTGAATAGCATAACGTTAAAAATTTTATGATAACAACTAACAAGGCTTACAAACTTCGATTTAAAGAAAATTTAAAATACTGACTAAAAGTAGTTCCCTATTTCCTAATAAATAACATCTAATTAGTCAGTAAAACGTAACTATAAAGTGCGGGCTACCCATAATCTAGGCTTGATACACCAATTTTTTTAACACATTTTATCTACAAAACTTTTGTATTTCTAAAAAGGCCTTAATTGTATTAATATTGCAATTGAACAATTTATAGATCAATATGAATGAAGTTCGTGATTTTTTCCTCTCGCTTTTTAAATTGAATTTAGTAAGCACGAATATTTTTTACTAATTGTCCTTTTTTGCTATTTTTTGAAATTTAGAAATTGACTAACTAGTATAAATATGAGAAAATATGATTTTTTTTGAAGGAATTGAGTAATTGATTATGTTTAAACTAAGGTATTTAGAAAATACAAAAAACGCCGAAGTAGTAAATATAAAATATTTTTTGATTTCATTTGTATATATGTTTTTTATACATCAAACTTTAAAACATTTGCTAAATATCAATAGAAAAAATGCTCCTATACATTATCTAGTTTTCAATTTTTCGTTTAGCTTTACAAAATCAAAGTTCAACTTAAAGTAAATCTTGGAAACATTCAAAAGTTTAACCTAGTTTTTAAACCCACTCTTATTAATTAATGCTTTTAATTAGTTTTATTACCTGGATATTCATCCAGTCTAAGAAACCCTAAAGTTGTATAACTTATTTTTAATGATCTATTAACTTTTTTTAAAACCTTGAAAGGGAATGAGACCCTGAATGACTTAGTAATAATGGTAAGGAAGAATAAGATGAAAGATAAGATCTTTTG
This sequence comes from Batkoa obscura, assembly GCA_030770535.1. Taxonomy (NCBI): domain Eukaryota; kingdom Fungi; phylum Entomophthoromycota; class Entomophthoromycetes; order Entomophthorales; family Batkoaceae; genus Batkoa; species Batkoa obscura. Next base: position 158,201 of record JASVEC010000030.1, read on the forward strand.
ACCTTTTAGATTTCTGATAAGGTTAATATTTTAGTCAAAGCAGCTAAAATTTATTAAACCTGACCAATAAAAAATAAAATATTTAAACTTATTAGCACATCAAATGAGTCATTAAATTTAATAAAACAAATCCTATTTTTATAAATTTTTTCCCAATCCCAATATCGTATTTTTAGGGCTATAAAATCAGATAACTATTTTTATAAATTAAAGTAATGTAACAACTTTATACTTTTAGTAAAGTAAGCACTTTCGCGGAAATAAAACAATGAATATTATTACTAATCAATTTCTTTATTATATTCTTAAAGACAAATTTATGATTATTCATGCTTTAGATTGCCCCTTTTATATTCTAAAGATAGAGTTTATTCATTATTATTACAATAACTTACAATCATAGGACTTCAATAAAACTTCAAGTTGATAAAATACATATATTGTTGCTATAACTATAATACTATTACTATAAATCACTTAAAAAATAAGTATATATAAAAGCTGTCAAAAGAATTTAATTTAATTTAATTTAATTTAATTTATATAAAAAATTTAATTTAGAATGAATAATGGAACAACATTAGTAGATAATGAACTTGATAATGAACTTGATAATGAAAAGACAAAATCAAGTCCATCATTAGACTCAAATAGTATATTTAAAAAGAAGAACAAAGATACATTAGATGATATAGTAGAAGAAGATCCAAGGCTTGACACCATTGAGGGATGGATAATAGTAATGGCTAGTTTCATGAGTTTATTTATAGTGGTAGGTATGGCATTTAGCATTGGAGTATTTATCCAGCATTATGCCGATGTGTTGTTTAAAGATCAAGCACCATTATCCACTTTAACTTTTATCGGGACTTTAAGTTCTTCTATTCAAAATGTATTAGCCATATTTACTGGAAAATTGGCTGATAAAATAGGCTATCGTAAAGCTATATTTATTGGTGCAGCAATAATTTCATTGGGTTTATTGTTAGCTTCTTTTAGTACTCAAGTTTGGCATTTATTTTTAACACAAGGTGTTATGGTGGGTATTGGTAGTGCAATTGCCTTTATTCCAGCCATAAGTGCTCCAGCTCAATGGTTTAAAAAATATACTGGTTTAGCTACTGGGATTTGTGTTGCTGGAGCAGGCATCGGTGGTTTAACATTGAGTCCAATTCTTCAGGCGATTATCAGTAATTTAGGGTTTAGATGGGCACTTCGAGTTGAAGCTATTGTTTCAGTTATTGTACTACCGGCTAGTGCTTTTTTTATAAAAGAGAGAGTAAAGACTTCAAATAAAGGATCCTGGTTTAATTTTAAGAAATTTAAAGATTCCCGGTTTCTTTCATTGTTCCTTGGAGGATTTTTATGCTCTTTTGGCTATCTTGTACCATTTTTGCTTATGGCCAAATATGCTCGTTCTATTGATCTTTCTGAATCTCAAGGCGCTTTATTAATTGGATTATTAAATGGAGGCTCTGCTGTTGGGAGGATTGTGTTAGGCAGCTTAGGTGATCGTTTTGGAAAACTTAATATTCTTTTTGTTTGTATTGCTCTTACATCGTTTTTTTGCTATTTCATTTGGATGTTTGCGTTTAGTTTTGGTGCCTTACTTGTTTTCAATATTTTATATGGTGTATCTTCTGGGGGTTTTGTTTCTATGTTACCCGCAGTTACAACTCAATTGTTTGGCGTAGAGGGTATTGCAAGTATTAATGGGCTGTTCTATTTTAGCACTGGGATTCCTAATTTAGTTGGTACCCCTATTGCATCAGCTATATTGTCTGCATCAAGTCCAGATCCAAATAAACCTAATTATACACTAGTTATAATATATGCAGGAACCTCTGCACTATTAGGAGCAGCGGCATTTTTTGTTCTTAAACTCATGGTTAATCGCAACATATTTTCCCGAGTATAAGTGTTAATTTAATTCAACACTTTATAAAAGATAAGACTTTAAACTTCTGTATTTAAAATATAATATTTTGTTAGATTTAAATTTGTCCTTCAGTGTATTAAATAGAAAATGAATAAATAAAAATGCTTATTTAAATAATAATGAAAGTGATTTATTTTGATTTTTGAAGATAATAGTTAAGAAATAAAGAGATGGATAGATGAAAGAAAGAGATAATATACATTAAAGTTATATGGATTGTTCTAACTGTGCTCCTGATGTATGATTATTTTCAATAATATTTTCCTGAATATTATTTAAGTTGGTAAGCATTTCGCTTGTATTTATGCTCAATTGTTGTTGTGGTTGCTCTAATGTATTATTACTTAGAGTCGGTATTAAATTAAACTTACGTTTAATTTTTCTTTTGTCTAATTTATTTAAATGTCTTTGATCTAAGGTCCAATAACTACCTTTACCAGGTTGATCGTGTTGACGTGGTGCTCTTATAAAGGCTTTATTAACTGATAGGTTATGACGCACCGAATTCCTCCATACTCCAGTTCTATCTAACTTGAAAAAAGTAAACCTGTTCATCATCCATTCATAAATTTCACTTAACAATAATTGTTGTTTTGGGGATTCTAAGATAGCACGGGTAATGAGTTGAGGGTACGAATATGGAGGTTTTTTGTCAGATTTATCATCAAAGTTAATACTAGGAAATTGATATAAATCATTATCTTCAAAGTTATAATATTCATTCACTTGATTATAGAAATTATAGTTATTATAGTTAGTGAGATAGTTATTGAATAATACGCTTTGATTTTGTTGTAACAACAATTGATTATAGTAACTATTTTCGTTGTTATTATTTATACTTTCTTCATTATTATTATACTCAGTGCTGTTATTCATTGTAGGGTTCAATAAATTTGGAAATGATTCTAAAGGTAACGACCAATCAGGTACTAAATTAGTTTGATTGACGGCAGTATCATTAGTTAATAACTGTAAGTTATAATGATACATATCTTGCTCACCACTTTTCATAAATTGATTATAAAATTGATTCTGATAGTTATTTAATAATAAAGAGTCTAATTCTGGAGAAGCCATTAAATAGTTCATATTGTTATTATAATCATTATTTTCAAACCCATAATTCCAGCCATCAACATCAGGTGTAATTGGAAATAAGGGAGATGTATCTACACCAACTTCGTTTGTACTACTACTCATAATATCATTGACACTATTGCTTATTGTTGGAATAGCAACCATATTTTATATATTCTATGTATCAATCTATGTAATAATCTATTTAACACTTATTTGATAAAATATAATAATTTATCAAATTTTTTAAATAATAAGGGATTTAAAATCCAGGTATTTAAATAGTTTCAATGGAATTTAAGTTGTACTTTTAAACGTGAAATAAATAGAAGTTAAGTTAATCTTCTCTTTGTAATGGTTCTTTTTTCATATTTATTTTAACAGTATACTTTTTACTATCATTTTACTCTTTATTAGCATGACTATTTCTTATTTAAAATAGTTGCCACTTGATTCATAATAACTGCTTCAACGTTAAAATTTTGGTATTAAAAATTCTCACCATATCAAATTCTCATTTTTAGCTTTGATTAAAAACATCAATTATTAATTTTCAAAATGTTCAAATTCTTTGATTTTCTAACTCATTTAAGTTAGTCTCGCTTCACTTGATTGGTCATTAAAATAACCGATCACATTTTTAAACGTTATTACTTTTTAATAACTGAAATTATGACTAAACTTTAATAAAATATCTGAAATAGTAATTAATGTAAGCAATATTATTAATTTATGTTATTATTAAAAAATGAAAAGTATCTTTATTACAAATTAAGATTTATTAAATTTTTAAAACTTGGATTAACTTCATATGAAAAATATATTATTTAATTATTAAAGTAAGTTAAAATTTATTTTTTTAATTTATTATTAATAGTAATATAATTTTATTATATTATTACAATACTTTTTTAAGATCGATCTATTCATTTCGGATCTTGTGGTTTTATTTGATTTGACTCTAAATAAAACAGCAACTATCTTCTAAAAGATGAATGCTACCTAATAATCTATTTAAAATGATACTAAGTAATCTTGTTTTAAATCGCTTTCAAACCTTTAAATTTTATAAACGGGTATTCTGTAGTGCCTGTATTCCATTTATAATTCTATTTTTTTCTTGAACGTTGATAACTACTTTGGTTCTACCAAATCGGTAGCTTGACCCGAGATTGTAAAAGGCGTTACTACCAGCTAGTATAATTATGCCACATACTACCGTTTCTCTTTGGAAATTGAGTCTAGCTATCATTTTACAGTAACATAGTTAATGCTTAACATAAAAATCAAAATTAAATAAAATCATTTTTATTATTCTATAATAAGATCAATTTATAGCAAACTTAAGTAACGTAACTTTTTATTAAGGCATTAGTAACACTTATAGGGATTTTTGTATTCAAGAATTTTACCAACAATTTTTTCACTCAAATAGTGCTTAAAAGATGAAAAAAGTAATGTAGCTAAAAACATCCCCATACAGAGTATCAGGATTATGAAAATAGTTTATAATAAGTAAACTTTAAATTTTTTTCAAGAGACCCAAAATTTGATGTTGAATAAAACAAATTAAAATTTGTGTAAGGATAGACCCATATAAACTACCGGCTTAGGTTTATGAAAAACATAAAATGATCCGGCTTCTTCTATTTTATTACTCTTTACTTCAAAAAAAAGAAAAAGTAGTTAAATAATTATTAAATAGCAGTTAATTACTGACTTTTATATCATAGATTAATATTATTTTACCAACTTACATTTTATTAAATTCACTTTTAGCCATATTAACGAAGATTTGAAATCTCAAATTAATTTTATCATTTTAGTTAATACCCTTACATTTAGGAACATTTCTATTTTACATATATAATCATATTGATACAAGTGATCTTTAGAACCCTAAACGGATAACTGCCTTATGCATCTCTTTCCTCTGTTATTTTACTAACATCTTTCAGTTGAAAAATATTAAATACTCAAAGTTTATTGGTAACCTCATCATGATAATAAATTGTATCCAACCATAAGTAATAAAATAAATGGGTGTCTTTACCTCCATTTTAGACCTAACTTCACCATAGTATTTTTGATTTGTAATTTTGATTTAATATTATATAAATTTATTATCATTACTATATTTTAATTGAAGACTAAAAGGATATTATTTAACTTTATATGTATAATGATAACTTTGTTTACAATATATATAGCTGATACTTATAAAATTTAGAAACTTAATCTTTAATTGTATTAATAACTCTCTGATTTTCAGTTATTTTTCTATTTTTATTTTACAGGCTATATTGGAATGTCTTTTTTCAAGAACTGCCAACAATTTTTCCACTTAAGCACTTAAAATTTCAAAGTAAAATTTGCTAGATCTTTGAAAAAAGTGAGGAATTACTAGTATTTAAAAAAACATTCCTATTTAATAAATAATGTTAATGTAATCATTATATAAAAGGTTTTAAAGGATTGGTTTTAATTTTCCTATTTTATAGCCTCTCCCACTTTAAAAAATTAAATTGTTAAATTTAAAATGAAAATGTCTGTACATCAAATAGTTTTTATCATATAAATCAACTTGTGATAATAGTATATGATTAACATAGTCGATTATTGTCATTCAAAGAAATGGAAAGATTTTAACAAGAACAAAAGGTCAGCTAATAATATAAAACAAATATAATAATAAATTTGTTAAGTAAAATCATAAGAAAGGCCTTCAGTATTTATGATTTTCAAAAAAACATTTATCAAAATTAACAGGAGATCGCTAACGCGTAAATAGCTATAAATAATAAACCCTATAAATAGTATAAATAGACAGACTTAAATAGAATAAGTAATAGTACTAATACCTTTGAGTCATAAGGAATAAAACTTAAATTACAAAAGCATAAAAGTCATATATTTTATTGTAAATAATAATAATAATTAATGATTTAACAAATAGTGACTTAAAAATCAATAACTCGGTTTAATTTGTATTGTTTTTTGAAATGGATCATATTAAGTATATGTTTAAAGTTTTGATAATGTTTATTCTATTAGGACGACAATATGGTAAATGAAAAGCTATATTTGCAATGTAAATTGGTACTGCTACTAAGAATTTTACTAATAACCTTTCTGGTCAAATAGCGCTTAAAGAATGAAAAAAGTAGTGAAATCAAAAAAAGGCATCCTCAATTATCATTAAGTGCTTTGAACTTTATAAAACGAAAATTGAATAATAATGTAAAAGCTTGAATATCATTTATTTAGATTTAAATGCCCTCATTAATGACATATTCCCTTTAGTTTGGATTTATTATCATCAAAGATGTTATCTAAGGTCACTACTATAAACGGAATAGTTTAAACTATATTGCATAGCATTATTTAAGATATTATATAAATCTTTATTTAATAAATCTAAATCTGAAAAGTCTTCTAGTTTCATTAATTCAAATATTTGATAATTTTTCAAATTTTAATGACATTTTGAAATAAAATAAAGTTTCAATTTTCTTTTTATATTATCTTTTATAAGAGAGTTTCATAAAAATTTCATAAAACATTATTTGAATAAAAACAACAATTTGAAAACCATTATTAAATAACAAAGTAGGATTTACTATACAGATATTGCTACTTTTATATTAAATGAGTTAGGCTAAATAATATCAAAAGTCTAATATATAATGAAAACCAAATGAATACTGATTTATAGAATTAATCCAGGTTGAACAATATAAGTAAATAAATATGAATGTTTTTTTGATTTCATTACTTTTTCTATTTTTTGAGCGTTATTTGAGCGGAAAGATTGTTAGTAAAATTCTTGAACAAAAAAATACATCTCTATATCTGTCATGTTTTACTGAAATTAAAAGTTATAATTTCAATCTATCAATTATTAAATGACATACTATACTAATATTGTATGTGATTCAGATACAGTCAGTGGTATTTTTTGCCTTCCGCCAATTGCTTTTCAATGTCAGAAAATTTAAATACTATTGAGATTATATCAACATCAATTGATTTTAAAATTTCAAAGTTTTAAAATTACTAATTCTGTTAAGATTATATTCAATCATAGCACATTTCAAAAAGTTCTAAGTTGAAAAATTTCAAGTTTGATACTTTGATCCATATAACATTGAACACTGTATTATGGTTTACTTTTTGACACTGCTTCTGATTTTATTTAGCCACTTTGAAAACGCTTAGGCTTCTATCCTAAACAATATAAACACTTACAATAACTTTTAATAAACATTACCTTAAAATTAAACATTTTAATTCTAATGTTTTATTTCCTTATTTGTAATGTTATTAATAAAAGAACCTTTCAAAGTAACATGGAAAGCTTCAATATTAACAAAATTTTAAGGCCAAGTCCAATCAATTGAAATTTTCAAAAATAAATCAACGAAATAATCGGCAAAAAGGTAAAATATTATTGGTTTAAAGGGATGACTTTTTTCAAAGAATATCTGAACAATTGGATTAGTTGATCCAATTAAAGCGCGTCCTTTACGCGTTAAAGGATAAGTAGAAACCCAACTTCAATTTCATAATTGAAATTTTAAGTTTTGATTTTTTATAATAAAATGGCTACTTGGAGTCCAAAGGAAGATATCATTGATTTAATAGTAAAACAATAACAATTGCAATATCAAACTCAATTAATAACTAAACGCTTTAGGGAATATTAAAAGATAGAACCCTTCACTCAGATTATGACGGAAATGTTTACGATTTGGATAGTAATAAAGAAGATAATTTGGTGGAAGAAAAAGATTCTAATGAGGATTCAAGGTAAAAAAAATAGCTCAATGATAGAATGAGGTTAATAAGAGAAAAATTAGCGACAGTTTAGCAATGATTAGAAAAAGTAATGTATTTGGTGAAGATATTAGTGAAAAAGAGAAAGAACTTATTGAACAGAGAGTATCTTTACAAAAGAAAAAAGTAAGCATTGTAATTTGTTTTATTTTGTTTTATCTTATTAATTATTATATAGTTCCAAGAATTTGAAAGAAAAGAATTTGAAAAAAAATCCATAAAGATTCGAGCAGTTTATGATTTTTTACATGATAGTGAAATCAAAAAAGCATTAAAAGACAATTTTTACGATGAGGTAATCTAATATCGTAGCCAATATTTAATCTCATAGTCGTGATAGAGTGAAGTTATTGCTCAATTCTCCGAACCTGGTTATTTACAAAAAATTAGAAAATCTCTTGCTCAAGTGGAATCTAATGAACACAAAGGTAGTCTTAGTTATTATATAAAGAAAATATTTAAACACTTTAACAGCATTTCTTACTCGAGAACAGGCTGATGCTTATGATAATCTAATGGAAAAAAGATCCAAAAATAGCAATAAAAAGAGTAAAAATGAAGGGTGAATTTATTTCAGTTTAGATATTCGTCAAATTACTAATAAGAAATAAAGTCCAAGTCATATTCATACAGTTGGCAGATTAGCTCTCGATAAAGCTCTAGAACAAATGAAAATTGACCCAAACGAAGCCATGAAAGGTTGGTCATTAGCTCGTATTAATGCTTATAAAAATTTAAAATCCAATCCCAATGTTTATTATTATCGCTTTAATGCCCCTGGTGAAGAACAAAGGACAGGTGCTTGGACTAAAGTAGTGTTATAAGTTCATATTTTTATATTTTTTGTTAACTATGTTTTAGGAAGAACGTAAATTATTTTTTGATAGGTTAAAAGAAGTTGGTGCTAATGGTCAATGGGGTTTATTTTCAATGACTATTCCAGGTAGAGTTGGATATCAAGTAAGTTAATCAAATTAATATTGTAAGTAGATTGATTTGATTACTTTAGTGTTCAAATTTTTATCGTCTACTTGTTAAAAATAAAGAAGTTAATGATCCAAATTATGTAGTTGAAAATGGAAAAGTAAGGTATTTGTTTTCAACTAAACAAAAAGATGAAAGCGGAGAAGTACAAAAAGCATTTCGTTCTCATTCCAAGCATATTGTTAGGAATGGTAATTTTAATCTCTTTTTTAATTTTACTATGTTAATCTTATGATTATATTAGGTAATAGTGATCTCAATATTAAATCAAAATCACGTAAAAAGAGGGGAAAGAAATCTAATAGTTCAGATAATGAGTCAACTTCAGATGATGAATTTATCATCGACTATAAACCAAAAAGAACAGTATTTGAAAGGACTTTAAATAGAAGTAAAATTAAAACAACTTCATCTAACGACGGTTCCAATACTAATAATGAAGATGATATAATGGAAGATGATGATTTTGATCAACAAGAGGATTTTGATAACCCATTACCTGGTTTTATTGATCCAATTACTTTAGATCAAGTAGTTCAGCCTGCTATTTCTCCTTATGGTCATGTGATGGGGTAATTATTATTATTATTATTATTATTAAGTATTAATTATTATAGTTATGCTAATTGGGTACAATGTTTAACTTCAGAAGGTAGTAAAAATACCTGTCCGCTAACTAAACAACATTTAACTAAAAGAGATTTGGTTATACTTACTCTTGATAATATTCATGAGTATAGGTAAATCATTAATTAACTTTATATTTATAAGTTGTTAATATTTTTTTAGAGATAAAATCGTAAATAAATAATTTATTCCTAATATGATATAGCTTCATAATTAGCTATTAAATAAAAAGTTATATCTTAACTATATAAATACAAGTATTATCTAATCAAATGAATTATTGTTACTATTATTATATATTTTAAACTATTAGTTTAAATAAAATTGTAAATAGAATACTTAAAAACAAAATTTATTAAATGGTAATTTTACTATTATAAACTTATAAATTCAATAGTTAAATCATAAGTTATTTTATTCTACTATTTGGTCTAAAGATACTATTTTACTCATAAATCTTACTTACCACACCAGTACCAACTGTTTTACCACCTTCACGGATAGTAAATCTAAGACCTTCTTCAATGGCAATTTCATGAAGTAATTCAACATCCATTGTAACATTATCACCTGGCATAACCATTTTTTCATCAGCATCTTCAGTACCTTCAGGATGGCGAAGGATAGCAGTGACATCAGTAGTGCGTACAAATAATTGTGGACGATAATTGTTAACGAAAGGAGTATGACGACCACCTTCTTCTTTAGTAAGAATATAAAGTTGAGTTTGGAATTTAGTATGTGGTTTAATGGAACCTGGTGCACAAATAACCTGTCCACGGGATAATTGTTCACGTTTAACACCACGGAGTAAAGCTCCCATATTATCTCCTGCCATACCCTTTTCTAAACTTTTATGGAACATTTCAATACCAGTTAAAGTAGTTTTAAGATGTTGTCCATAACCAATAATTTCGACTTCAGAACCTTTAGTAACAGTTCCTCTTTCTACTCTACCAGTAGCAACAGTACCACGACCAGAAATAGAAAACACATCTTCAATTGGCATTAAAAATGGTTTATCAAGGTCACGCTCTGGGGTTGGGATAAAGGAATCAACAGCAGCCATTAATTTAGTAATAGCTTCTTTACCAATTTCATCACTACGACCTTCTAAAGCACATAAAGCAGAACCTTGAACAATTGGAGTATTATCACCATCAAAACCATAATGAGATAAAAGTTCACGCATCTCCATTTCAACTAACTCTAACATCTCTGGATCATCAATAGCATCTACTTTGTTAATAAATACGACTAAATTTTTAACACCAACTTGTTTAGCTAATAATAAATGTTCTCTAGTTTGTGGCATTTGACCATCAGTAGCTGAAACAACAATAATAGCTCCATCCATTTGAGCAGCACCAGTAATCATATTTTTAATATAATCAGCATGACCTGGACAATCAACATGAGCATAATGACGGTTATTAGTTTCATACTCAACGTGGGCAGTTGAAATAGTAATACCACGGGCTTTTTCTTCAGGTGCTTTATCAATTTCACTATAATCTCTGAATTTGGCTTGTCCAGCTTCAGCTAGGCATTTAGTAATAGCAGCAGTTAATGTGGTTTTTCCATGATCGACATGACCAATGGTACCAATGTTGACATGTGGTTTATCACGGTTAAAAACATCAGAGTAAAAACGAACTAGGTTTTTAAATAAATATTTTTTAGCAAATAAATAAAATAATGAAAAACTTACCAAAAGAGCTAGTTACTGAAGCATCTTTTACAAGAAGCTAGAAAATTTCCTTTAATAAATTTAAGATTTAAAATTCAAGTAATTTACTTACATTCTTATAATTTAAACCACGAGATACTGAAGTAAGTTTACTAAGTTGACGAACACCAGTTAAAATCATATTGGATATACTGTTCTTTTTCTATTGATTTCAAAGATTCGATTTTTTTTAAATTCTCAATTTGGTTAATCATTTTTAGGATCATTATATGCGGATGTTTAATGGGATCTTTTGGGTTATCTTTGAGTTTTCATTGGCTACCAAAGGATTTCGAAATTTGAAATTTGTTAGAACATAATTAACAAATGGAATTTTATATAACTTTAAGTCCACAAAGTACAATTAACCTCTCTGAAAATGCGGAAGTTGACCTCAAGAGTCTCAAAAAACAATTGAAATGTTATAACTTCTAGATTACAAAATAAGCTATTTTGGACCGCTTTAGATAATGCGTTCAATGTTACATCCAATACTGATATCAGAACAAAAGGATATAACTTGATACGCCATAAAGAAGTATCGAAATTTAGAATGGCATCATCAGATGAAATTCAGTAATTAAACAAACAGTGTAAAGATAAAGTGTTTTAAGAAAGAATGGATCACTTGCACCATATTACAAATAAAAGTACAGTTGGTAGCAAACTTGATGGTCATGGAAGGAACGGAAGTTACTGAAGAGGAAAAACGCTCTGAGATAAGATTCGCAAATTAGAATATAAGCTCAAATTCATTAAATCATTTAATGAAGGTTAGTAAATTTTAAATGAAGCTTGTTTGCTATCAAAATCTAAAATGCTTGCTATCAATTTAATATTTTTAATAGTATTTTAGTAATATCAATAAAAAAGTTTTATACATTATAGTTGAGATTAAAATTAAAATCAAATAAGTAAAAGACCAAGATGTTTATTTGATACTGATATATAATAATTTAAGGAGCGTATTTATGTTAGACATTAGGCTGCTTATAAATTCAACCAAGCCAACATTGGAGCTTCATTTGGTTTATTATAATCTCTTTTGTTTATATTGGGTGTAATAAGGGTAACAAGCAATAAAGGAGTGATAGATTTAAAATCGTATCCATATTTATATCTCTTAGACCAAAGCCCTTAATTTTAATGATTTCAAGGTTTAGAGAGAAAAACAAAAAGCAAGAAATTCAGTAAGTAAAATCGAAAAGCTTCATTAATTGTAATTCGGTTTGTGAATTTAAACTGACAAAAATTGTACAGTAATACAATTAGGTTCACTTTTATCTAAATCAATCTCTATTACAAGATTATTAAAGGTATATCTAGATCTTCTATATCAAAGTAAACTATTTTTAATGCTGATAAATTAAAAAAGCTGTAATCAATCTAGTTTGGATTTAAAAAACTAAAATCACTTAATTTAATAATACTACTGCATTTGGATCATACGTAAAAATCTATCAGCTTGACAACTTTCTACATACGATTCCTACTTTTTATCAAATAGGCGTCGTTATTATCTGTTCCAAAAAGGTAATCATAAATATCAATCAGTTCAATACTTCCCAATTTTTTAAAATCACCGAAACATCCAATATCAAAATTACTACTTGAATCACTTTTAATTATTAAGTTTAATTTTGGGGTGAAGATAATACTCAGATCAAACTCGGTAGGCGCAAAGAAACTTTCATATGAATGGAAACACAGCTATTTTAAGTTAATAAACTCCATTTTGGTTTTGTCAGAATTTTTAAGATATGGAGATGTATCTTTTTGCTTAATAATTTTACTAACAATCTCTCCGCTCAAATAGCGCTTAAAAATGCAAAGTAATGAAACCAAAAAAAAAATAGCCCCATATATCCTATCATTAAAATACATTGAGATTGGTTTAATTTTATTTGGAGTTTAATATTTAATGTAATTATTTGCTTTACTAGTATAAGTATCGGTTTTCAAGGCTTTAGTTTGATTCAAATAATGGGGATGTATTTTTGTATTTAAGAATTTTACTAACAATCTCTCCGCTCAAATAGCGCTTAAAAAATGGAAAAAATAATGAAGTCAAAAAAAGCACTCCCTAATCCTTAAATAAATCTATTGTTTATGAACATTCTTCGCCTAAATTGCACTATTTCACTTGTTTACACATACAAAAAAACGAACATTTTCCAATAAAAGGTTTGCCATTCAATCGGAATTTTTTTTACGCATCCTTATAAATATAAAATTTAGCCTTGAGTTTACATGAAATTATGGAATTTTTTTATTGCAAAATATTTTTTTTTTTTGTAAAAGTGTGTAAACATAAGTGAAAATACTGTATATATGAACAACTTTATTAATTTTAGCAGTTTGATATTTATTCTATTATAAATATTAAATATTAAATATTCATATAATTGATTATATTTTTATGTGTTATAAACGTTTTGTTTTAACTTTGTTTTATAGAATTTTTAAATTTCTTATTTCCATTTTTTATATTTTTGCTAATTTTTACAGGTTATATTTAATATATGAGAATGTTTTTTTAGTTTCCTCGCTTTTTTCATTTTAAGACGCTATTTAAATGGAAAAGTTACTAGTAAAATCCTTAAAAAAATGCATCCCCATGCATCAAGTAAATTATTTTATATTTAATAATTTTGTTTATGATATTAGTTGAATGCTTGTTTAAATAAATATAGTCATTCCAATATTATAACTTAAACTTATTGTAAATATAGAAGTTATTAAAAGTTTTATATTTTAATTAAAAACAATATAAAATAATATATAAAAATATGTATTTTTATTTAAGAATTCTATTAATGGCTTTTTATTAAACAATGTCCAAACAATAAAAAAACGATAAATTTACAAAAAATGTTTTTATATTTATGTAAATCAATTTAAACAAAAATGTTTTAAAATTAACTTAAATTTCTAACAACCTTGAGTTGGTTAACAAACCAATATAAGTTACAAAAGCTAATCTCATAATTTATATCCCAGTTATTTAAATAACTGTTATATTTAATTTTTTTTATTATATGGGGCTGTTTTTTTTGATTTCATTATTTTTCCGTTTTTTAACCACTATTTGAGTGGAAAATTTGTTAGTAAAATTCTTAAACACAAAAATACATCCTCATATATTAGTATTATTATTTTATATAATTTGTAATTAAATATCTTATATTTATAAACTACAGTTTATTTTAATTATATAAATCAAAACTTATAAGCCATTAGCTTCATTTAAGATTATAATGCTGTATAAATAATTATTCTTATTTAAAATACAATATTTTATTATATAAAGATATGTTTTTTATTTAATATTCTTTCTACTTAAGTAGCGCTTAAAAATAGAAAAAGTGATAAAACTAAAAGAACATCCTTATATAATTAAGGTTTAACTTTATATTTTTAGTTTTTTATCATAAAAGTTTACTTTTTTTTATATATATGTTGAATAATATTTTATACAAATACTCATTCTTTTCTTTATGTTATCATTATATTATTATTAATATAGCTTTATGCTTTATTAAATAACCTTTTTTGTATTTTGTGTGTTTTTTTAACAAGTTAAAACTTCTTTTTAATTTTAAGCTTTTTATAATTAATATAAAATAAACAAGCTTTAAGCATTATATGGGGATGTATTTTTGTGTTCAAGAATTTTACTAACAGTTTTTCCGCTCAAATAGTGCTTAAAAGATGGAAAAAGTAATGAAACCAAAAAAAACACCTCCATATGAGGATATCCGGAATTGGTTTTATTTTTTTACTCAATTTTTGATGATTTTATATGGGGATATATTTTTATATTCGAGAATTTTATTAACAATCTTTTTACTCAAATAGCGCTTAAAAAATGGAAAAATAATGAAATCAAAAACATCCCCCATTATATGTTATTATCTGAATATCAGAAGACAAGTTTAATATACCTTTGGGTTTTTGAATATGGGTTACTTTATTACTCTTGTATTTGTATTGTTATGCAATATATCAAGCCTATTTTTAAGAAAAAGGGGATGATTCATTCAAAAAATTAATACAGCTAATTAATTTATTTTATTAAAGTAGAATAAAATGTATTTTTGAACTGGTATACCTTGGTGTTAATATTTGAACTCTGACTCTAACTTTAATCTATTTTGGACTTCATGTAAAATTAAAAGCAAAATTTGCAATCAGATTTTAATCCAAAACTAAATCTCAAAAAAAAAAGAAAAGTATTTTTTTAAAATGGATCAAGATAAAATTGAAAAGATTGATAGTTATGATTTATTAGAGGCAGAGATAGAAGAAAAATATAAAAAACAAAACATAAAAAGTATAATTAAAGATTTTGATTATGATGGTCAAGAAAATGATAATGAAATTTGGTTAATTCGTATACCAAAAAATGTAAATATTTTTTAAATGATTTATAGTTTTAACAATTTTATTTTTAAAGTTCGATCAATCTAGTTTAAATAATGAAAAAATAGAACTGGATAGCAAGAAGTCAGAAATTAATTTAAAAAATGGTTGGAAACTAACTAATAATGATGCTAAACAAATCGACAATATGGTTCCTTTATTACCTGTACAGTATATGGATGGAATAATGGCTCCATGTAAGCTTTTTATAGTTCATGTTTTATTATTTTATTATTTATTCAGCTACCAAGAAGATCCAACGCTATCTTACTGTTAGTAAGAAATTAGATACAAATAACAATTTTGAATTGGCAAAAAGAATGCGTGATGAACCTGTAGAAGCACCTAAAAAAGTAGAAGGTTTAACTATGAGCTTCCATCCAGTAGGATTTTTTACAGGTATGTTAAAGTGTTTTGTATTATTACATACTAACTTTGATTTACTAGGCGAGAAAGAGATTAAAACTGAACTTGAATTTAAGGAAAAAAATAATAAAGAGAAAAAAAGTAAAGAAAAGAAAAAGAGTGCCAAAGTAGGCAACTCTGAGCTTGAAGTTAAAACTGAGGACCACAGTGAAGCCAAAAAATCTAAGAAGAAGAAGAAGTCTAAAAAGGATAAAGAATAATAATTAAATTGAATAAACATTATATAGATTTGTCACTTTTTATTTTTATTTTTTATGACTTTTATTAATCCCATTTTGGGCAAGTCTTATTTCATAAAAATAAGGTTGTAGTCAAAAGCAAGAGATTTTGTTTTTGCCTCAATAAAATTGTCAAATAGCTTTACATATAATCAAAAATTTTGTATAAGCTGATCCCTTCTTTCTCATCAAAAAATATTTTTTAATAACTTGTATTTAATGAGAGAAGAAGCTAAATTACCTTATCTATATCAAATAAGTAGCCAAAATAAAAGATGGAGATTCGCGATCAAAGACATTAAACAATTAAGAAAACATCAGCGGGAAATAGCTAAAAAAGAGTTTGAAGTTAGAAAAGAAGTAGAAATTGTAAGTAATACCATCTAATTCTATGTTGATATTAAACTTAAAAAGAGAAGACTGGAAGAAGAAGGAAAAAGTGTAGATAATTCAGAGAAGTTAGAAAGGTTAGAAAAGCTAGGGTATCTTACATTACAAGAAGAGCAAGCCATTCTCACGTACCATTCATTAAAAGCACAATCAATCATTAAACATTTTAAATTTAATAATGAAATATTAGTAAGTATTGACAATTTCATGTTTTTATTAGCTCACTTCAAATTCTAGATTACATGCTTACAATATTTCAAAAGATTTTATTTGAGTAGTCATTTATTAGAATATAACATACCAGCTATTCTGTAATTTGATTTTAATTTATAAAAGATGGTTTATTAATCCTATCAGTTTCGCCTGCCTTTATTTAGCAATTAAAAGTGAGAATCGGTGGATAAGCGTTGACAAGTATGCTGAAACAGTAAAAGTTCCACCAAAAGAAGTACTAAGATTGGAATATTTAATAAGTCAAAAGATTGAGTTTGACTTTAAAGTTTATAAACTAAATACCCCACTAAATGGCATTGTTTTGGATTACCAAAGGTTTGATGATAGCGCCAATTTAGAGGACATCTTAAAGGAGTGTAATGTCAAGGCTAGAAAGTTAATGTATTTTGACACTTTATTATTGGCCAATCCTTCTCAGTTAGCTTTAGCTTTATTTGACCTACAAAGTCAAAAAGATAAAAATATCCGATTTGATAAGTAATCTATTTTACCATATTATGTTATATTAATTAAGAAATTTAAAGGTATTTAAAGATGGCATTTGAGAAGGAATATCCGCGAATCCGAGAGATTATTGACCAACTCAAAGTAGTTTTAAATACCTACTTAACTACTGAGTTTGGAGATATTGAAAGGCAAATCAAGGCACTTAGGGTTAAATATTATTTTATTAAACTTTAGTCATTTTATCATGTTAATTTGATGTTTTTACTCTATTTGAAAATGTTCTATCTGATATTCGATACTTTATTTTATCTATATATTACTAATGACTAAGATTTTCAATTTAGTTTATAATAATAAAATAGTAAGCTACGTTTAATTTGAAATATACCATTTCATAGAGTTATGCCAATTTTAGTTATAAACAAAAGTAGCTAAGAAACAGATTAATAAAATAGAAAGGTTCCTCATGAAGGATATTCAGTTAACAGACACATGGCAGATATAACACTAGAGGGAAGAACAATCAGGGTAGGTAAGGTACTATAAGTGACATTGATAGCCTGTAAGGGCTCACCGAAGACTTGACATATTGGAATAAAGTGGTAACACTTTAAGAGCTGAAATATAAATCAAATTAAAACCGGAATCTTCGAAATCATATTATTGAACTTTGCAAACGTTGTTTATTTAACTCAAAATAGCAAAATGGCTAGACAAAGATAAAGCAACCGGTTACTAATATCCTTATTTAGGTTTAAAATAGAAGTTCAGGGGTAATGAAACTAAAGATAAAATGAAATAAAATCAGGGAATGATAACTTAAGGGTTGATTGGATTGTGACTTTTGGACCTTAATTAATAATTGAATTAGAATATAACTCATGTTAAGTATCCAGTCTTAACAAATTACTCATAGTTTAAAATAGCACTAACGTATAAATATGATAAATTTGTAATAGGGTGGGCATTGAAATATAAATATAACTTCATTTATTCATTAAGCAGTATTAAAAATAAGAGACTATATTATATTATTTCACATACTATTTTAAATTACATTCAGTCAATGAGCATTTCTTTCTATTAATATAAGATTATTTAGTTTAATTTTCAAAACGGATATAATTATCCCAGAATTTAATAATTCGGTGTTTTAATTCTATAAAAGTCTAATAACATTTACATTTGCTTAATCCAAGGATTTTGTAGAATGATTTTGAAAAGCAATCTAAGCTTTAGGAAACAAAAAATTCCTGAAGGGTAAATTTAATTTAATTATCAAAACAATCACCGAACCTCAAAGTAATACTACAAATAAAAAGATATATAAAACCAAGATATGAGAAATCAAAATTAAAATATTCTTAAAGTAAAATGAGTACAGCTACATTTACAGATCAAGCGTTTACATTAGAGGAGAAGGATTTAGTTACCATTGAATCTGGCAATATCAATAATGATAATCAACCAAAAGTAGTCTTATCAAAGAATCAATTTATAATCGTAATAATAGCTTTGATATTAACAATATTTATAGCTGCCTTAGACAATACCATTATAGGGACTTCTTTAAATACAATAACTTCAGAGTTTGATGCCTTAGATCAAATTTCTTGGGTAGCTACTTCATATTTATTAACTTCTACTGCTTTTCAACCCCTTTATGGTAAATTTTCTGATATCTTTGGAAGAAAATTAACTACTTTGTTCGCTTTATCCATTTTTTTGATTGGTTCAATTTTATGTGGGGCTTCTACCAATATTATTATGCTGATTGTTTCAAGAGCTATTGCTGGTGTCGGAGGTGGAGGTTTAATTTCATTATCAGTTATTATAATTTCTGATATTGTAGTACTTGAGAAAAGAGGGCTGTATACTGGTATGGTAGGAGCAAATTTTGCAGTTGCTTCAGTTGTTGGGCCATTATTAGGAGGTTATCTTACAGAAAGTGTTTCTTGGAGATGGTGCTTTTATATTAATGTCCCTATTTGTATAGTAGCTATGATTGTTATTGCTAAATTTATAACTTTCCCTAGTGAAAACCAAAATCTACGTCAAAAATTAAAGAGAGTCGATTATTTAGGATCTATCTCTATCCTTGCATTTACTATCCTTTTAGTCCTAGCTCTTAATTGGGGTGGCCAAGAATATCCTTGGAATTCTGCTGTTATTATTTCCCTATTTATTTTATGCTTTATTTCTTTAGCCTTATTCATTGTATTACAATGGAAAGTATCTAAAGAACCTATAATTCCTGGCCATGTCTTAGTAAGAAATGTAATATCAGCTGACCTTACCGCATTTTTTAATGGATGTATATTTTTTGCTACAGTAGTTTATTTGCCAATATATTATCAAATCGTTCATAAGGAATCCATTATTCAATCTGGGCTAGAATTACTGTCTACTATGTCTGGGCTAGTGTTCTTTTCTATTACTTCTGGGATATTCATTGTAAAAACCGGAACCTATCGTTTGCTTTCAATTAGCGGTACTTTTATAGGCTTAACTGGTGTGATATTATTAGGCGTCCTTATGCGCAATGACATTTCACATGCTGAGCTTTTAGGCTTTTCTTTAATGATTGGTGTTGGAGTTGGCTTATGTTTACAAACAAATACTATTGTTTCACAAGCAGCTGTCGATTTAAAAGATGCAGCTATAGTAACTTCCCTAACTAGTTTTAATTTTTCATTAGGTGGCGTGGTTGGTATTGCCGTCCTTGGATCTGTTTTTCAAAATTCATTGACTAGTTCATTAACTCGAGAAGTACCAGAAGTTAACATTCAGCAACTAGTTAAAGATTCAAGTTATTTAATCAGCTTTAATGAAGAGATTATACAACGCGTTGTTGGGTGCTATGTTACTGCTTTTCGTACATTATTTTTAGGTGGTATTGCTTTCTTTGTACTCTCTTTTATTTCTACTCTATTTTTAAAGCATATTCCTCTTAAAAAGAAATAATTCATTTGTTTTTCATGTATGTTTATATAATAATAATAATAAACTTTATATAATATTAAACTATGGAATACTAAGTGCGTTTATGATATATATAATCTTATTGTGGTTGGTTTTAAAACATATACTAAAATAAAGGAAATTAAAATAAGGAGCCACATTAAAATCTTTGATTTTAAATGAGCAAGATATCATATGGGGATGTATTTTTGTGTTTAGGAATTTTACTAACAGTTTTTTCACTCAAATAGCGCTTAAAAAATGAAAAAAAATGAAGTCAAAAAGACACTTCCGTATGTCAAATATAAAATAGCAAAAAAAATAAAATAAAACATGAAATGAAATAAAATGAAAGTAAAAAAATTTATAAGATCCCAAAAGTAAACGGTTTATTTAAATTTAAATTTAAATATCCAAATAGAAATCCCCTTTATAGAAAATAGGTATTTCTAACCAAAAACTAATGTTAAGACTTTGAGTTTCTATAATTTGAGTGATAATATGGGAGCGTTTGTTTTGACTTCATTACTTTTTCCGTTTTTTAAGCACTATTTAAGTGGAAAATTTGTTAGTAAAATTGTTAAACATAAAAATACATCCCCATATCAAAGCAGTAACTTCATATATCACCTAAATAATCAAAAAAAGCAAAAGCACTATTTAATACCTTTTTTCAACCTTTCTGTTCTTTTATTACGTTTTTTCAATATATTACTTTATAACAATTAAATATCAAACGTATTTAAAACCATTTCTTAAAATATCGAATTATTCACTAAGTAAGGATATATTTTTTGTTTGAATTTTACTGATAGTCTTTCTACTCAAATAGCGCTTAAAAAATAGAAAAAGCGATGAAACCATAAAACATCTTCACGTTAAACTATTATCTTTTTATTATATTTTTTATTATTATTAGATTTTATTACAAAGTATGATATTTTCAATATTAAAATATAGTCACTACTATTAAAACTAAGCTACTGATTTATGACTGTAAATATTGAAAGAATATGTTTTCCTAAAAATGCCTATTTAATTTCTAAAAACATGTGAAATTATCACAGTTAAAATATTTTTTTCAATATATGGAGCTGTTTTTTAGTTTCATTATTTTTCCATTTTTTAAGCGCTATTTGAGTGAAAAAACTGTTAGTAAAATTCCTAAACATAAAAATACATCCTCATACATTGAAATATCAAAATCTGAAGTTAGATTATTTCTTTTTAGATCATAAAATGGCGACAAATGTTTATAAATCAGATATTGACTATTAACCCAAATTATTAGATATCCAACATTACCCCTATAATTGATACAAAGTATACGTGTAACGTTTTATATGATAATAAACTATTTCAAAGCCTTGACATGCTTTTAGATAAAAATCTAATAAATTTCTCAAATTTTAAAATAACTAAAGGATAAATGAAAACAATCTAGAAAAAGCAGTCAAATTTATAGAATGGTTTATAAAAGTAGTCTAACTTTTTGGATAAATCCATCTGCATAAAGGTATAAAATTGGTATGGTTTGATTTTTTTACAAAATTATATTACTTTAGACATAAGAAAAATTTACTGTTGCAACCAATAACTTTTAAATCAACTTTAACCTAAAAAGTCAATTATTTTAGAAATTACCTCCTACATAACTGAAGCTAGTGCTTTTTTGGAAGTCTAAAATGAGTAATTAAAGATATATTTAGAGTAGAGTGAATAGCATTTCAAGTACCTTCCCTTAGGGAAATATAACGCTTAGCATGGCTCTTGCAATTGTTTATCTTATAATAAATTCTTATACAGTTTTAGTTTAAAAAGGGAAAACGATAGTATGGATATTAAATTAATTTCATATAAACTAAAGTACTAAAACTAGGCACATTTTACTGTTATTAACTCCTTACAGTATATTATTACATCACGGCTACAGCAAGAAAAAATTCATCAAATTAAAAAACATTTTGATGACAATTTTGAAAAGTAAACAAAATTAAAAATATCAATATAAACTTTCAGTTTGTTGTTCACTTTGCTTAAAACTATTATTGAGTATTTTCGCTTATTAGATTTTTTACTTGCTGTAGCTGTGATGTGACAATAATCAATAAATGTTCAAATTTTAGACCCAAAAGTAGAAAAGTAGTCAAGAAAAGTATCATATTTTATGTTGAAGAATTGGCTTTTAAACTTTTAATAAGTTCTAGCAGATTACTTAAGTAGCCGCTCTATTTTGTTAAGGTTAACATTAATTGAATAATCAATTATTATAAGTTAACTATGTTAATATTAAAATAATTAAGTATTTTATTATAATGAATTTAAAATTCCAACGTTTATTCTATAAAATAAAGGCTAACTAATTTTCTTGTTCAAGCTAAGATTAATATTAAAAATAGGTTGGGGTTTATTTCCTTAGCTATTATGCTGATGTTTTAAATGATATGAAATACTATTGGTGTTTAACTTATTTTGGGGACCAACTGCCCAATAAGCAACTACAAATGATTATGGTGGGGATTTGGGGAGAAATTAGCCATGCGTATTGGGTGAATTTGATGTATGATCTCAAGGGTTAGATAAAGGAAATTTTCTTATCTCTCTACCTGGGCATATTTGTTCAAAATAAATTGGTGCTAACAATATAAGATTTGAAGGTCTACATAGCTCCTAAGAAACCACTTTATTAAATAAAAATAAACTGTAAATATAAGGCTAGTTGACAGTTCTATTCTGAACTGATAAAGGAGACAAAACACTATTATATTGAAAAATGTTTTTATCGATAATTCTTTAAGTTAGTTTAGCTTAGAATTTCAGCCCAAAATATTGAACTCAGTTCTAATACAAATTAAGAGGTAGAATCAAAGTCACAAGGCAAATATTGTCCAATCATAAGGAGTCAAAAAATGAATTGTTCAACGCCATTTGCTTAAAAAAGTCGTTAACAATTGATGTTGAATTATTAAAACTTAATGCTGAATCATCTCAACTAAATATTAAGAATTACTTTATATGATTTGCCAAAGGAGAAAATCTAAAAATTATAAAATAATGTTATTGTTTTTTAAGCCTTCATAGTTTAACAAAATTTGAAGTTTTTGAAATTTTGTCAAAATAGAAGCATTTAATTGGATAATGTACATGGGGTTTTAAATTTAGCTCACTTTTCCACCAATTAAATATAAACATTAGTCAATCCTATAATTTATTACGTTGACTGGAAGCTATAAAAGTTCGCATTATGAAGGCCTCCTTTCTTATAAGTAATTCTTTTAATTAAATTTTAAATATGTCTGCCGTAAGTCACATAGTTCATAATATTAACAATATCTAATTCTGTTTTTAAAATTATAGAGTCGTGAAAATCAGGTATGTTAATAAGCTGCTTGTTATAAGCATTTCCTAATACTTGAGGTTTTTAGGTTTATATGGCCAAGCTTGCTGAACAAGCTGAACGTTATGAAGGTAAATATATTTAATAACTCGATATAAGTAACT
This sequence comes from Batkoa obscura, assembly GCA_030770535.1. Taxonomy (NCBI): domain Eukaryota; kingdom Fungi; phylum Entomophthoromycota; class Entomophthoromycetes; order Entomophthorales; family Batkoaceae; genus Batkoa; species Batkoa obscura. The sequence goes on from JASVEC010000030.1 coordinate 181,995, forward strand.
AAAATCTTTTAGAAATGGTCAACTTCATGAAGGTAAAAGAAATAGGAAACAACCAATATTAAAATTCTAAAAATTTGTTTTTTTTGTACTTATTATAGGATGTTGCTAAGGTATTATTTCTATTATTATAACCCACTATTGTTCTAACTGGTTTAAAGCTTGATGTTGATTTGACCGTTGAAGAACGTAACTTATTATCTGTTGCTTACAAAAACGTCATTGGTGCCCGTCGTGCCTCCTGGAGAATTATCTCTTCAATTGAACAAAAAGAAGAATCCAAAGGTAATGAAGAACACGTTACCAAGATCAAGGAATACCGTAAAAAAGTTGAACAAGAACTCTCAAATATCTGTGAAGACATCCTTGCTCTTCTAGATGACCATCTCATCAAGTCATCACCAGCTGATGCTAATGAGTCAAAGGTCTTCTACTACAAGATGAAAGGAGATTATTACCGTTATCTTGCTGAATTCACTACTGAAGATGTTCGTACCAAGGCTGCTGACTCTGCCTCTGAAGCCTATGGTAAAGCCTCTGTCATTGCCAACAGTGAACTTGCCCCAACCCACCCAATCCGTCTTGGTCTTGCCCTTAATTTCTCAGTGTTCTACTATGAAATCATGACTTCACCAATGAAGGCTTGTGATTTAGCCAAGAGTGCTTTTGATGAAGCTATTGCTGAATTAGATACTCTTTCTGAAGATTCTTACAAAGATTCTACTTTGATTATGCAACTTTTACGTGATAACTTAACACTCTGGCAAACTGACATAGGTGACAGTAAGTTTTAGATATCATAAATTAAAGTTTTGATTTTAATATTATTAGATCTCCAAGAGAATGCTGATGCTGATGAGAAAGCCGAAGCTTAAATTTGAGCTAAATATTTTAGTAGAATCTCTAAACGTATCCTCTTTAAGTGATCCCGATATTATTACTAAATTGCTTCAATTTTAAGAATAAATTTATTATTTTAGTATATTCTTCATTGTAGATAGGGATTGTTATAATAAATATTTATGAATTTTTAATAAATGTAGTTATAGTCATAAACACATCGTTATGATTTATATATTATCAGTATTTTAATATAAAACACTTATTAAAATATTCATAGATCACTAAAACATGATGATTTGTATTGATATATAAAAGTGTATATTAAATATAATGAGTTTCCTCTTTACAAAGTTATATTGCTTATTATGAAAGTCAAATAATATATAGTAAGTTATATTATTTTCAACTCAAATTTTAAATAATTTAAATTGGTTTATAAATAATATACAATGATGATGTAATTTATAGTAATAATTTTACTATAAAAATTGGTTAATTAAACAAACGCATAAATAGAATATTAATATTTCAGTTTTCATTAATAAATATAAAAGTTAAATGATTATATAATTTACTATTTAAAATTCAGCAACAAACTGTATGAACTCTATATTAAGTTTGAAACTCCTTACTATGTTTGTTTCAAAACTGTCATAAAAATTTAAAAATTCACTGCTAAATCTTGGATTGTTATTCTACTCTAATTTAAAGTTTATGTAAAAATGATCTCAAACCAAAAAAAATCCTTCCAAGGTTTATTGTAGTTTAACTAGTTTTAATTTGGCCTTCTATAATACTAGTATTACATATTCAAGTTTTTTGGTTATACTCCAGAAACTGACTGTATGGTTTATTTATAAAGAAACTATGGAAGGTCAATAAAAGAAAAAACATAAAAGTGGAGACTCATTAAACGTTTTGTCATCAATTACAAAAAACTTAATCGGAGAAAGAGATAAAGTCCCTAAAGACTTAAGACCTCTTTTAAATTGATTTCAAACTTCATTATACTTAATTCTTTTTTATAAATGAAATTTTATGACTAATCATAGTGTTTTATCAGGTTTGTTATATTCAATAATATTCTTTCATAATTTATAATATTCAAATAATAAAAAGTAAATCAATCAAAATATATATTTAATCAAGTCAATTATAGACAGCTATATCCCAAAAGCATCTAAAAACACCTGTTCCCAAACTTTAAAAGAATTAAAAGCAGTTTTGGAATTATAACTAAGATGTTTGTCCGCAGGAATCCAGGTAAATTCCAGTGGACGAAGTCTTTTGAATTTAGTAGAATAAACCTCACGAGACGTAAAAGGGAATTCAGAGTTTGTCTTAAATGGCTTTGGAACATCTGGGTGATTGGATAAACCTGGTAACTTAACTCCAAATTCGACCAATTGGAATAGTGTACGCAATCCACCAGCCATTGATCCTACAGTAGCTTCTTGATACTTAAGCCCTCCAATTGAATAACTTTTCACACCATGTATTTCTTGTAACCCATTAGCTAAAAATGCGCATCCTGAATAACACACTGAATTCGATAACATCATTATATCTTCTGTTTTAAATGATTGAGAGTATTATCAAGTAATGGTTTTAGAGGGTTCTCAGAGCACTTGTATTGGATCAAATTTGTATATTTGCTGTTTTTATTTAGCCCCCGGTTACATATCTTAGGTTCTTTAAAGTAATCTATATTATCAATTGGGGATCTGTTTGGTTGCATAATATCTTTTTTAATATCAAAGCCAGCAGAATCAAGAGTTTTAAGCACTTCAAAGAAAACTGGATCATAATGAATATCAGCGCTAAATCTATTGATTTGTGCATTAGGAAACAAATAATCTAAAATATCATAGGGACAACATATCTGTCCTCCACCACTGTTACTTAGTTCTAATACCAATTTACTAGCCTTATTGTTTTTTAAGCTTTGAAATGCTTCGCGGATTTCAATATCTCAAAGTTTTCCATCGTTAGGTGAAAAATCAGGTATGATAACAACATCAACTTCACCATGAAGTAAATAGGATTTAATGTATATCCCATCAAAAAGTGGTGATAAAAAAGGATTACCTCCTCTCATTATTTCAAAATCAATACTTTGATCTATTTTTAATCCTTTGATATCATTCAAGCCATTAATGTTTAGTTCAAGATCCTCAGGCTGAGATGTTTTCACCATATGGGGATGTATTTTTTTGTTTAGGAACTTTGCTGACAGTTTTTCCACTCAAATAGCCCTTAAAAAATGAGAAAAGTGATGAAACTAAAAAAAACATCCTCATATGCTGAATATAACAGAAAGATTTCATAAAATTCATAAAAAGATCATAATTTTGTGGTACTAAAACAATATAAGGAACCATAACTCTTTGTTCTTGTTCATCTACTATAAAAGTGAAAGTTATGTTTTATTTCTTTGGGGGATATTTGTTGAAGCAAATGCTCCATGATTTATACCCTAGTTTCCATTTTCTTGTATAACTCTAGCTGTAGCAGAGTTAATGCATGCATTGACATCTCTAGAGAAGCCAATATATTCTTTGCTATATTCTTGAAGATACTCTAATGGTGTAAGCCATTGATATCTATTATTTCTTTTCCAGCATATCTGGCTATCTTTACCCCAACTAACTTCCATGCTTCAATAAGTTCCGTTAAGTACTCAAGTTTCTCAAGCACTTTAACTTTAATTTCTCCCCATTGGTTTTCTTCTGTGAATACTGGAAAAGGCTGCTTAAATTCAAACATGGTGGCACAGTTTGATCTATATCTAAGATGATCGTCATATAAGGAGGTGATAAATTTTGTAATTGAATTGTGATATTCATTTTCAGATTTATATGGCTTTGATACCATCTTAGCCAGTTCTTTTCTGATATTAATATTACTTGGGATTTTAAATTCAGGAGAGCGTTCAGCTATATCAATGAATATATAAATTGACAAGGCCTTGTTAATAGTGTCATATACTGAATTCTTTGTTTTAGGAGCCAATTTAATCATATTTAAATATGACATTGTTTCTTGATAACTTACTACAGGCTTTTTAGAAATTATTGCGCAGGGGTCAACATCTTCAACTTCTGTAGAGTTGATTAAAATGGGTGATAAGAGTAAGTAAGTTAATGGCTTAGTAAACATTTTGTTTATAAAAAATATCGATTTTCTTATATGCCTATATATATTTAAAGCCATGCCATGCTATACTTAAATTTGAGCATGAACAATATTAAATAAAGAATACTTTAGATTGAATTTATAAACATTCAGATGCTTAATTCCTAAATCTAATATATTTTGAAAACTAAAAAAACGATTGTATAACCTAGTTTATTATTACACTATCTGCTTGTATTTTTGAGATGAATATAAGACATGGCCAAGTTTTAAATTAAATAACTCAATAAACTATGCACTATTCCACTACTTTTAGACTCTTTTTTAAATAACAGAAATTTATATTAAATTGAGAGCAATTACTTAACCTGAGTTTTAGGATAAATGTTGGGACAGACACATTTGTAAAACTAAATTTGTGAGTATTTTTTAGTAAAACCATTTAATATAAACTACATGAAGGTTTTTTATATGAGCTATTGCTTCAAAAGCAATCATTTATCAAATCTTATTTTTATAAATTTAAAAATCATAATAAAAATTAAAAGCGTTATATTTGAATTTAGTTCAAAAGTTACACTTTTAGACTATTTAAGAAGACTTAAAAATATTGAAGTAGTGACAATGACAATGTTAACTTTGTATCCTAAAAATCACAATCTAGAAGAACTTGCAAAAGTAATTTTATGCTCCCTGTGGGGATCGAACCCACGACCTTGAGATTATGAGACTCACGCGCTGCCAGCTGCGCCAAAGAAGCTATTCGTTGTTTGACTAAATAGTGAGACTTAATTAAACATCATTGTCTTTTGCTCCAATTGATATCATACTAACAATAAACATATGGGTGTGTATTTTTGACTCCATCACTTTTTCAGTTTTTTAAACACTATTTAGCTAGAAAATTTGTTAGTAAAATTCTTAAATACAAAAATATATCCCCATATATTACACAAATTTGAAAAAAAATATTAAAAATATTAAAATATCAAAAGAGTTTATAATAATAGTAATTATAATTAAAGCTTAGTTTAAGAAAGTTCAAACAATATTACTTTATAAAACAAAAACTTGAAAAAAACTAAATGATAATAATTTTTTAGCCACTTTCAATAAAAATAACACTTATATAGGGATGTATTTTTGTGTTTAACAATTTTACTAACAATTTTTCCACTTAAATAGTGCTTAAAAAATAGAAAAACTAATGAAACCGAAAAACACCCTCGTATAATGAATTAATAGAAAAAAATTATAATAATAGAAAATATAAAGTAAAACAATTTATTTTTTAATATATTATATAAAATAATTAAAATACTATTAATTAAAATTATGTTAAAGTATGATTTAATAGCATTATATAAGCTCCATTTTGATTAGCCTTAGATTTATTATAATAATTTTTTTAGTTGCCAAAATTTGGAATTATTAAACAACTTTATTATAATGTTAATTTATATTTTAATTTAATAAAATATTTTTTAACTAAAAATACCAAAATTCAAATTCAAAATTTATTTTCATTTTTATTTTTATTTTTCAATCTTTGTAGTAGAATTTCCTAAAAAAAGAGAGCTGTTTCTGGAAATACTAATGTCTTTTTTAATAAGTTATTTAGTCTAATAAAGTAGGTTGAATAATAGCATATTGTTTTTAAACTTTATTATAAAAAATATTTGATAAAATTAGTATCATAATTATGCATTATTTATTAAACTATTCAAAACAAAATAATTTATTAAAATGATAGAACCAATTATGGTTACTCTATTTCCATAAGCATACAATTTTTTATTGTTTTTATATAGTTTTACTTTAAAATAAAACTTAAATTCAGTAGCAAGGATTGAAGTGAGTATATAAAGAGGCTTAACATACTTTAATCAAAACTATCCCTACTGCTTTCATGTTAATTATGGTTGTGCTTCTTCTATATTTTACTTATTACTATTAACAGTTTAGTATACGGGGACATTTTTATGGTTTCTTTGGTTTCTCTATCTTTTAAGCGCTATTTGAGTGGAAAGATTATTAGCAAAATTCCTAAACACAAAAATACATCCCCATACTATTATTTGATTTTGCTTTATTAAGTACATTGATCTTATCTGGTTTTAGTACCAATATTTAATATTTTTGTAAAGGTAGTAGTTACCAAAGAAGGTAAGCTTAAAAACGCTGCGTAATATTGTGTTAACATTATCTAGCTTTAGGCTGCTTTCAGTGTATTCGAATGCCGGGATATTAGGAGTAAATACAAAGCCCTTATTTAAGGCCTTTTTAGTAGTCTTTGTAATTTAAAACAACCAAGGCCTTTTTTTATCAGAACCAAAAAAATTTATGGGTATTATTGAACTTAACATATTAATTCATTTACTCAAAGTCTGACTTCAGTGTAGTATTGATGTTAAACTAGGCCTAATTTAGAACTAGGATTAGAAATATAATCTTTATCCTAAAAATTTTGCTGTTTTATATTATATTTTATGATCAACTCCTTTTTCAAATTTTTAAAATATTATACTCGTGTTAAAAGACATGGGGATGTTTTTTGATTTCATTACTTTTTCCATTTTTGAGCCCTACTTGAGTGGAAATTTTTTAGCAAAATCCTTAAAATAGATCCACATACCTGTTATCAAATTTGCTTGTAAAAATAGCAGCGTAAATTAAGACAAATCCTCAAAAGGGGGCCTTGCCGGAACAACTCTTTTTAATTCTTGTTATACCGAAACATGCAAAACCAAGATGGCTATCATTGATTTTACATTAATTATAGAGTATTGTAATGTGGGATGATCACAAGAAAGCTCAGAAACAATAGTTTATATGGTGTTATTTACTAATTTAGTGCTAAAGATTCTAATAAAAAGCAATTTAATAAAAGCAATAGCTTAAGTTACCATTTTTAATATAAATAATTTGTGGCATTTAGCATTTATATTTAATAAACAGAGTGCTAAATAAGAAAATGGTGGCTATTATGAATCATGTATATAGCTAGTTTATTTAGCATATACAATATCATAGACCAAATACAAAATTAGTATTATTGTCTCTTTTAGTAAATAATATAATATTTTTTTGCTTAAATATAATTAATAATGTATTGAGTATTTGGCCTAAAATGTTTTATTAAAAGTTTTATCTAGCATAATATTCTGTTTTAAATTTCAACTATGACTAATCACAATGGAGATTGGCAGTGTATGTGTGGATTTTTAGCAAAATATTATAATGAAACTAAAATTTGAGCCTTAATTTTGACCAAAAAGTTAGCAATAGAATTAATATTTTTGAGATAGTATTCTTTAAGCATATTTAATTTAAAAGCTTGTTGATCGCAAACAAAAGATATTGTAATTTTCGGTTAAAAATCGTGTTTATGGTCGCTGCTTTATAAAAATAAGTTTTCTTTTAAAAGTAATTATCTTAATATAGTTAGTATAATTTGATTTACATTACCTTAGTATTCTTAAATTTAAGGTAAATTTACAAAAATCTTATTTGATTTTTTGGATTATGATCTCAGTGAGGAGAAAATCTAAGACAATATTTAATTTAAGACTGCAAATTTTGTCAATTTTTTGCATTATCACTCTATCTAGCCAAATTTTTATTTTGAAAACTTAATTGAAACAAAATCCAACTTCAAACTCTTGTATCTAAATTATATTGCTATACAATTTGATTAAAACTAGTTAGCGGATACTGAATTATGGCGTTTAAAGAAAATAAATTAATCAAGGCTAAAAAGTACAGAAGAAAACTCATTAGTATTATCGGCGCACCCACTAGCAAGTATCAAAGCGGTTAAATTTACTACTGTATTGCTCTATTATTTTTGCGATTTATGACCATCTTTAGAAAACCACCTTTTGTTACCACTTTGATATGAATTTTGATTAATTGAAACTTATTCATTACATAATATTTAGCTGTGTTTATTTGGTTGCTTATAGGCTAATCTGCTTTTCTTTTATGTGATTTCATTAATCCTTCTAGATTTTGTGGTAACCTAATTTTATTTTTTAGTTTATTGGGCAAGTGAACGCAAAAATTGTTATAGCTTGATTTCATATATAAATTATATCTTTTACTTTTAAGTTTTTCATAATTGGCCAAAACTAAAATTTATTTATATGTATGTTTTTTTATTTAGCATAGTTTTGTCTAATTTATTTTTATATATTTTCATTGAATGGAATAAACTTAAATTAATAAAAATATTTAACTTTGCTAACATGTTTAAAAACAGAATAAAATGCTTGAATGATTTTTTGCCATATATAGAAAGTATCGAATCTTTAAAATAAGCATGAATATCACTAATTGGCATTTAAATAAGCCCTTCCGTTTAACTTTAAAATTTATTAACAATAGATAGTATTACAGTCATTTAAAAATATACTAAATTTTGTTTATAATTTATTTTTAGAGAATTTAATTTTACTTTAATAATCGAATAAACTGTCAAATTGAGAATAATTTATTATTGTTTATATAACATTATACTATAATTATTATAATAGTAATTATGAAGTACTTAAAGTAGTAATTTATTTTTAACTCTCAAATTTTATCTTAATATGAAATCACCGCTTTTACTCTTTTAAAAACCGATATTTAATATATCAATTTCTTTCGATATTTAATATAAAACCAATACACATCTTTACAACTTTGAGGCATTCCTTTTTATTATTAATAATAGTAAGCCATTTCGATATTTACTTAATATGAACTTGAACCTTAATTTAAAAAACATTTGATTATATTTGGATTGCATAAAACTTCTATTTTTGGGGTTTTGTTAATAAAGTGCGCAAAAAAATAGTATAAATAGAGTTGAAATGAAATAAGAAAATTTCAATAAGCTATTGTTATTGACATCTGTAATTTAATACTGCTATTTATTTCAAAAAATGGATTACTCAACTACTACTCCTTCATTTTACGCTAACCAGTATGATTCTAATTTATTATGTTCTCCTGAAAGTGAATTAAGTTATAATAACGATCCAATGATATTTTCTAATGATTATTCAATGAACAATACTAGCTACTACAATAACTTGATAGATTTAAATTCAAACAGATTTATCTCATATCAGCCTGTAAATTGTTTAATAGCACCAACTTATTCACCTGTTTCATTGTTTTCATCAGAAACAATGAATAACCATATAGAAAGTGATATTAAAAAACAAAGAAAGGAAATAATAAAACAAAGGATACAAAACAAATATTATAATAAGTATAGATCTTATAATAGCAAACCAAATAACAAACATCAAAGTAATAATATATTAAAAAGATGTATTAATAATCATATTGCTATCCCTAATTCTTTGAGTTGTAACATTAAATCGGCTTCAAATATAAACACATTACATTCCTTTCAAGTTGCTAATCCCTGGCACCCCTATTAAGCTAGTTTAAATGATTTTTCAATGTTTGCCTATCTCTATATTGTACTGTTTCTATTTTGGTGTAAATAAATTAAAACAAAATTTTCAATTAATACCATTTTTTATTCTCAATGATTTAATTATTTGTATATTATTGAGTTTGAATTACCACCCTTAATTTTTATATGAATTACAATTTAATTTATTGACATAATTTATCCATTTTTTATTCTTTGAATTTGTTTGATTTTAATTTTGTTAATTTTCTTATATCATACTATTGTTTTAACATTGATCAACTTAAATAATATAATAAGAGTATTTTATGGTGTATTATCGTATATTATTTATAATATTGTAGTATTTTATCTATTAATTAGTGATAAAGGAGAACAATCTCGACATTTAAATGTAATATAAAATTATAAAATGATAAAAATTATACAAATTATGGGCTATTTTTAACATTAGTCAATTTGTGCAGCTTTTCTTACTAAATTTAGATAATACTATTTTCATAAAATTAAATGGTAAAAACAAATCAAACTGTTATTTTTTACAAATATAACAGTGCGGAAAAAGCTTACAGTCAAGTGGAGAAAATCTCTAAATGTTTATTGATACATCTGATACATTTCTTCCTCTGAAATTCGGGGTTAAGACCTTTAGAGGGGTGATCAAAGGTAAAAGCCCATAAGGGCGTGTATTTGCTGTATTGCTATCTTTGCTTGAAATTTTCGGTTGTTAAAGCGATCAAAAAGGCTGCTTTTTAAGCAAGGGACAAAATTGAATAAAAATAAATTTAGTGTTAGGTTTCTAAATCATTTTTTAGTAACTGTACCGATAATCACTAAATAAATCATAAATTTTAGTCTAATTTAATTTGAAATGTAACGTTTTAAATTAAGCATCGATGCTATAAAATTGCTTTTTAAAGGCAATGATCGATATGCTAAAATAATTTAATATCTGGGGCTGTTTTTTTTGGTTTCATTATTTTTCCGTTTTTTAAGCGCTATCTGAGTGGAAAATTTGTTAGTAAAATTCTTAAACACAAAAATACATCCTCATCTATAAAATTAATCTTTCATAATAGCATTTTAAAAATAGGGCTTTTAGCGTAATACCGGTATGCTGCTTTATATAGTTAATTATAAATACTTTTTTTTTGCAGGAAGGTTGTTATAGTGGGCTGTTTATTTTAAACCATTCTTTAAAATAGTTTATTTGGTTTTGATTTAAAAGATAAAATTTGGAGTTCAAAATTGAGGAACTTTTAAACAAAACATTTACTTTTCCCGAAGTGGACCTTACAAGTTTACTATATGGGGATGTATTTTTATGTTAAGACTTTTACTAACAATTTTTCTGCTCAAATAGTACTTAAGATGGAAAGCAATGAAGCCCAAAAAAACATCCTCATATTCTCTAATTTAGTATTTAGTATTTAGCTTTCTTCAAGCATACTTATGATTTTTATTTTTTATATAATTTTTATAGATAATTTTAATATACATCTCAGAAGCCATTGACCTTTAAAATTTAAAGCAATTTATTGTTACAAAATATTCACATTTCTAATTATTTTAACTATTTTAGAAATAAAGCTGATTTTACACCGATTTATAATTAAATAAAAAGTTGGTTATGAAATGCTGGGATGTGGTATATTTATTCAGGTATGGTTTATTCCGATATGTTTTCACTATAAGGTGAGATGTTAACAGAGAAAGATGTGTGCTTTTTAAATTTACAAGAGGATTTATGTTCAATTTTGTTTCAGTAACTTGAACCATTATGTGATGTTTGATGTTTAATAATAAAAAAACCTTAAAAATTCATATATAGACTCATATATTATAAATCACTTTAAATTCTTTTTATAAATGATACAATTTAAACACAAGTAAAATTCTTTACTGATCTCATTTTTAGCTTTTAATATATATGTTAAGTTAAAATTTCATGTAATATACGATATCATATTATTTATTTCATGAGCTAATTAGTGCCGTTTTTTAGACTTAAATATTAAACATTATGATTTATAAAACCAGTCTTTATATGCGACTATTATTTTTGTTCCAGTATTTACCAAATATAGTTCGGCTTATGCCTGATTTAGAAAGCTTTCATCAGATAGTCTCCTTTTCTTCCCATTGTAAAGTCTTACCTCCTCTCTTCTCTTTTCCTGTTTAACATATATTCCCGAAACAAAACACTATTCGTTTCGGATAAGGATAAAAAACACTTTATGTTATATAAAAACGAACACAAATAAATGATACTAAAAAATAAAGTCCCAATTTATCTCAAATAATAAAAATACTATACTTTATATACCAATTACTCTTTTGTTATCAAATTATAGCTAAAATTTTTAGCACCATATGGGTGAAATAATATTATACAGAAAATATATATGAAAAAGGATAACTATTAAGCAATAATTTATTTGATCATTAAAGTGATTTCAGTATTTTGTTTAGCCTTGGTTTTACCACGCATTTCATATTTTTATATTGTTTCCTTAGTTTGCAGAAGATAGTCTCGAACTTAGTTCAATTTCTGGCATAGCATTACCTATAAAGCTATATTGATTCCAGAATAAATATCAAACTGCCTACTGGAACCTCTTCTTCAAGCTTTGACTTTAAATCTACTCTTCAACTTTTTATATGTCTTAATTAGTAGTAGTTGAAAAATAGGATCAAGGTAGAAGGGTATGAAATTGAATATTTTAGGCAATGCTGATCCTATGTAGGCCAAACATCTAAGTACTCATTGGATAACCTAGTGAAGCTGGTATGTATTCGTGTAACAACACTAAAGTATATGTTAGGATCATAATAAACGAGCATAATGCTCTAAATGAAAGTCAAATTATCTATGTAAAAATTTACCAAAAGCTAAGTCCTTAATCCCATTTTTGTTATACTTTTCATAGTCTTATTAGGTGTTTCTATTCTTCTAAAAAACATACTTTTCAATAATAACCATAATTTTGTCTAATTTGATCTCAACCAAAATTATGATAATTATCAAGTCATTATGATAATGGTATGAATAAGCTAAAATACCAGTAAATTGAAGGCTCTAGTACAACTTTTATTAGAGCTAAAAACATAATATCACCCATTTTCAACATACCCAAGTTTTCTAAGAACTACTTATGAAATTTAATAGACATTTAGATTATCTTAGTCATGTATTCTGATAAAATTGTAGCAAAAGTAAACAATCTGTCAAAAGTATAATTTAGTATAATGTTTCTATCATTTCAATGTTATTTTTTTTCTGTGGAATAGTTTGTTGTAACTTAATAGCAACACAAGCATTAAAGAAGGGATGTAATGAAGAGGAAATGAAAGGTACAGTTTAATAAACAAACATATTATTGCACTTAGCGACTCGGTGTACCTTTTTATCTATAAACAAGTTATATGTAGCTATATATTACAGTATCATATGGCTCTTTGTAAACATAGTGAAACACAATTAATCAATTGCCACCAATGGATATATGAAAATTACAATTAATATATATGATATCAATCTGTCGAAAGCACTATATTAAAGCATATTATTGTCACTACAAGCAAAAACGCAAAGTAGACACGGATTTTTGATATTACTGGGGAGTAATATGAGTAAATATATTCATATTCTGGATCTATACTCATATTTTAAAAGGCAGGTGTTAAAATTGTAAATAAATCATACATTTTTTAGCTCCATTTTTATTCTCCTGGCTTTGAGATTTTATATTCCTTATTCGTGCTTGTAGGTAGTTACAATACTTTATTACATAAATAAAATTTCGGTGAACTTTTATTGCTCCATTTCATATCGGCTCAAAATAACGTACTTATTTAGCTATTAAATACTTCATGACTATTGGAAAATAAATATTATATCACTATAGTATTCAATTAAGTTTTAAATTTAATATTTACTGTGTTAAATTTCAAATAGAGGTAAAAAAATATCATGAAATTAACCAATTATTAAAGTTAGACTAAGTGTAAACTAAAGGTTTTTTAAAACCTTTTATAAAGTTCAATTTCCCGACTATTAGGCCTCAAATCTTCTTGGTCATCATGATATTTCTTTTTTGTATCACGTACTTACTTTTTAGCCATTTAGTTACTTATAATCAAATGTACTTGAATTTCCAAATATTATTTTTGTATCGTTATATAGTGATGGACAGGTTAAGTCTATTTTTATTAACTTTATCGCTTTTTGCTTATATTTAAAAAATTTACAAAACGAAATTCTTTTGGTTGATATTAAATATATCTTAGCTTTATTTTTAAAAATAATTGTCAATTGAAACTTGATTAAATTAATTAAAATACTTAAAGTTAATACGATATTGACTTGGCTGTGTCCAGAGTAAGAGCCAGGGACTAAATATCGATTTTTCAGAAACTCACTAGTGAAAAGTATGTTTCTTTATAGGTGCCGTTATACCACATTTTTACATAATATATTCTTTTTAAATACAAATAAAAGAATAATAAGTTATTATATAGACTCACTTTTATTTGTTACTGTGTAAACACATTTGAAAACGACTTTTTTTAAATGACTTACTATTTTAGATTTTTTTTAATATAAGGGCTAACTAAATACCATATTACATCATATATAGTAATATAATATCACAAACATCATAAATCTTTTATAAAAAACAACTATATTTATTGAACTAATTTTTTTCAAAATAAAAAGCCTTAAAGGTTTCAAATATTTAAATTGGATTAGTTTAACAAATAGCTTGTCCTGATTTTGACCTTAACCACTTGAGTACCATGACTGAGCTCTATTTGGGAAATTTTAATTAAAATTCAATTATGACAAACTCTGCTTGCATGGTTTGAATTAAATCAGCCCTTCAAATGTCAAAAAGTGTTGATTTAATTGGCATAAAATAAATTTGATATCATAATTCACTTAAACATTAAAAATTTGAGAGGTCCGGTACTCAAAGGGTTAAGAATAAAAATACAAAATAACACAACTTATAAAACTGATTTTATAATTTATACTTTAACTATCTGAATATTTACTAAACTTTATCGTCATATCAAAACTTATACTTTTATTTAATTTATTTTTTATTATATTTGTTATTATTTTATAGTTTATCAATAGACATTTTATGCTTGTGAATTTTATATAATACGTTAACAACATGACATTTTTATAAATTTAGATTTATCTTAGCTGTATAAATTAACGCTTTTTGATTTATAACTGATTAAGTTAAAACTATTTCTAGCTTTAATTACATTAAATAGCTTTTATATTTTTTCTACAATATTTTAGTACATAACCACTCTATCAGCTTTATTTAAAATTATAATATTGTAGATAATAACTATTTTTATTTACAAAAAAAGGCACTTTATTATATAACTAAATCTCAACTTTATTTATGTTTTTAGCTTTTTAATGTAAAATATTTTTGATTTTCTTTAGCTAGATTAGATAATATTCTAATATAAATATTTTACTTATCTGTTTTAATGATTATTGTTAATATAGCTTTGTATCTTATTAAATAATTTTTTCAATATTTCATATGGGGTGTATTTTTGTGTCTAACAATTTTACTAACAATTTCTCTACTTAAATAGCGCTTGGAAGGTGGAAAAAGTAATGAAGCCAAAAAAGATATCCCCATATATTTTTTTGATAAACTATTATAAGCTTTTTTTTAATTCTTAGCTTTTTATAATTAGTATAAAATAACTAAACTTTAATATATGTTTGAAAAATTAACTTAAATAACTTTTTATTTTTTTACTTAGTATTGCTTATATTTCTAACTTAATATAGGAATGTTTTCTTCGATTTCATTACTTTTCCATTTTTCGAGCGCTATTTGAGCAAAAATTGTTATTAAAATTCTTAAACACAAAAATACATCCTCATATTATAAATATTTATAAAATTAGTTATAAAAAGTTTTAATAATAATTAAAGATTTAAGTTTTACTATATTAAAAATCTAAATTTATATAATTTTTTTTAGTATAAAGTGATACATTTTTTATTCAAGAATTTTACTAGTAGATTTTTCACTCAAATAATATTCAAAAAATAAAAATTTATACTAAAACACTACTTAATATAATGGAAAAAATTAAAAAATATTTTACAATAAAGAGCTAAAAATGTATGTAGTATTTAAAATTTAGGTATGTATTATTTTATTATATTTTTAAATAAAGATAGTTGTTTATATAGCATTATAATTTTAGATAAAGCTGATAATTAATAAGCTTTAATTTATAAGCATAAAATATGGGAGTGTTTTTTTTGACTTCATTATTTTTTCCATTTTTTAAGCACTATTTGAGTGGAAAGGTTGTTAGTAAAATTCTTAACACAAAAAAACACTCTCATATAATAAAAAGTAGGTTATGCAAAATATTCATTGAAAAACTATAGAAAGTAATACAAAAAAACATAATTGAAGTAAATTGAGCATTTTAGAATGTCCAAATTTTATATATCATTTAAAAACTATACATTAATTTAATTTTTAAAATATTCATATTGATTAAATAGCTTTATAAAATTACAAAATATGTAATTTTTTGAATTCTTAATATAATTAATAATCTATTTTAATTTTAAGCTTAAAAAAAAGGTATCCATACTTAAAAGTATATTATTAAAATAACATGTAAATAAAAAATACTATAGCAATTAGTCAATATTTAAAATTCGTAGTTAATAATTAAATTCATAATTATTTTACTTTAGTTTTCTTAGAAAAATTAAATTTCCAACATTATTTATTTTATGCTTTTGTGAAAACTAGTACTCAGTAGTTAGAATCAAAAGCAGTTCTTGCTTGATCAATTAGCCATAAACCGAAATGCTTTAGTTTATTTAACTAAGATAGACCTAAATTATGAAGAATAGCACGTAATAGGCTACGAACTATATAAGACAAATAGAATAGACAATACTACTGTAAAATCTACGTAAAATACTATTAAGAAAATCTAGTGGATTTATTAAAGATATAATATCAGGGAATAGTTCAGTCAGAAAGCCTCAAGTTACTATGTTCCAAAATTTCTTTTATACTCTAAGAAGTATGGATATCAAAGCGAGAGAATAATATTCCAAAGAATGAAGTTGGAAATTCTTGAAGCAAATCAAAATAGGGAATTCTCAATTGATTGGTATGTTATAATCAATTATAGAGCTGACAAAGCGATATTTCGCAGTATTCATAATCTATGATATTATCTAAAAATTTAGAAAAGCAACATCGTTTTAATAAATTTAAATACCTACTTAGCCTTTAATTAATCCTTTTACTTATTTAAATAAAAGTTGCAAAATTTATATAAATGGGGACGTATTCTTTTGTTTAAGAATTTTACTAGCAATCTTTCCACTCAAGTAGGATTTAAAAAATAGAAAAAGTAATGAAATCAAAAACATCACTATGTATTATTTCATTTATCGTAAAATTTTTCAAAAAAAGTTAAAAAACATTTATGTATAATATTATTAAGTTTAATCACTACTACTTAATGATATGATTTAATAATAAAATCAAATAGTTGTTTATTCATAATTTATATTTTCAACATAACAAAACAAAACTACAATAGTGAGCTTTTATTTACGTTAACCTATTATCTAATTAATATTAGGTAAAAGTTAAATTTAACAATATGGATATACTTTCTGAGCTATATTGGCATAAAACGAGTTTTAAATTTTATGTAATATATCAATTGACATAAAAATAATATAATACAAGGATTTATTGCATAATTGAGAGTCACTACCTCGCTGGATAATAAAATGGGTTCATATTGCTATGAGGGATATGAGCTAGTAACGGAGAAGCACTTAAAGCTACATTATCTTTATTATTGGTTCTTTCTTTAGCACAAAGCCTAGCCAAACTATATCTATTTTGCTTAATAAATGTCTTATTATCTTTTATAATTTTCGAAGAGTGTCTATAATACTAGAGTAAAATGAGCAAAATACTAACCATATAAATATAAATAACTTATATAGAGTTGATGAACTAAAAGAATAACAATAATGAGAGATGCCATAATGATATACACCAATAAATACGTTTTGGTGAAAAAGTGCATAACTACACCTATGCTATAAATAGAACTGCCAATAAAACCACAAGTCGATGTTTATAAGCGTTTTTTATAACTTGAAATAAATAAGCTTTATTTCCATCACTTCCAAATAACATTATCTCTGGAATAACTTGATTAAAAATGAAACTTAAAAAGCAATGAGATCTAAGGATAATATGCTTAACATGGCCTGCTTATGTTGTTAATTTTATGTTACTTGCTACAGGTTTATACATACTTGATTGCTATATAAGATGACGTTTTATCATAATACTTCGTTCTTATTTTTTCTTAACTTTACATTATTTATATTCATTATTTTATAAATCGAAGCTTCATTCTTGATGAGGAATGAAATTTCAAAAGACTATTTTATTGATTTATTAGTTTAATAAGATTTGTTTGTTATTAAATCCCTAAAGAACTTTAATGTCTTTTATCAATAATGTTATTTGATAAGTTAATTTATTTGCGTTTTATTTCAGATGCAATTAAAAGTTTCTCAAACTCCTAAACCACCAGTCTAAAACTGTGATTTTAAAATATTTTTATGAAGTGTTAAAGCACAAATAGGATATATCAATTTATCTTTATTAAAAACTCAATGGTGTAACAGTATTTTTAATAAATTGTTATACAAAACACGTCATGAGTCTATTAAAAAGTAAATACAAATTAGGATTTATTGAAGTTTATAATTATTTTATTAGTATTACTGCTATCATTGACTAATTATGGTCGATTACAAATGTAATAGTTCTTTTAAAAAAATATTTGATTCAAGGTTTAGTTGAATCTTTACATAATACGTTTAGATGAAACACTGAAGTTGAAAATTAATTATTAGTACTTTTATTTAATATATACTACTATTATTATTGAATTTAAATAGCAAGATTTAAATAAAACATGGACTGAATTTGCTTTTTCAATTAATAAAGTTTGATATAGAGTATGTATAAAACAAAAATTTAGTATTTAAATGAGGAAATATTAAAAAAGTGATATAGGACAACACAATATATATTACAACTATAATTTGAGGATGCTGTTATCTTTAAAAATATTTTGTGTTATATTGTATTTCTATTGTATTCTTATTGTATTCTTATTGTATTTTTATTGTATTTTTATTGTATTTTTATTGTATTCCTATTGTATTCCTATTGTAGTTTTATTATAGCTATAGTGATATATATCAATATGGTCTTTTAGATAAAAATGTATTATTCCTTTAGTTTTGTATTTAATGCTTTTTAAACATTCTTATTTTTATAAATAACTTTAAAATATTTTCAATTTGACTATTAGACAATACTAACGATATAGTAAACCAAATTCTTATGAGAAGGAGGTATATGATAGACGTTACAAAAGAAGTCAGTAAAAGTAATTGTGTTTTTCTTTATATTATATGTAATCGTATACAACTATGCGAATAGCTTGTATTTATTGATTTGACAATATTCAGCTTACAATACTATATTTTTAATGCAAAATACCCAAGCAGTTAAAAAATCAAAATCGGTTTTTGATTGGATCTCATTTTACATAAAAATCGAAAAAAGCTTATGACGTATCTCATTTTAAACCATGGAAAAGAAAAATTATTCAATGCTAGCTATGGAGGGGGATATATCCCAACTAAGCGAAGCAATACATAATAATCCCGATTTAGTAAATGAACTAGATGAAGATGGAAGAACTTTAATATTTTGGGCCGGTAAATTTTAAAAATTGTAATTGAAATAGAGATTCATTCTTTTTTAGCTTCAGGGAAACAGTTTGATACAGTACAGTATCTATTATCTAAAGGTGCAAGGATTAATTTCGCTGACGAGGTAAATTTTATCAGAATGATACTAATCAGATAATTAATTAAAATAAGGATGGTTGGACTGTTTTACATATAGCAGGTAAAAATATTATAAATTTTTGATTTAAATGATTTTAATTTAAGTCATCTAGCTTCAACTGGAGACTTAAATACAGCCAAACAGATTTTGAGCATTGATTCAAGTCTCGTTAATATTGCTAATGAAAAAAAGCAAACCCCATTGTAAATAATATCAAGTAATTATTTTACAACTTTTAATTTAAATCAAGGTTTTATTGCGTATCAAAAAATCATCTTGAACTAGGTGATTTACTCTTAAATGAGGGTGCCGAAGTCAACCAGATAGATTCACAAGGTCGTACCCCTATGTAAGTGGACACAAATGAGTTTATATCAATCGTCTTATTTAACATGAATTTTTTAGTTTCAGAGCAGTTAGTCAAGGTCATATGAAATACGCGCAGCTGTTGAAGCAACATGGAGCCAAGTTAAAGATCTTTGATGCTAATGGTAGCTCTTTGTTACATGTGGCATGTGAGGAAGGTCATGAAGAATTAGCCAAATGGTTGTTGGATAGAGACCTTGATGCAGATAGACTTAATAAGGATAGTTTATCACCTTTGGATCTTGCATCTCCAGAATTGAAGAAAAAATTGGAAAAGTATATCGAACAGCTTTAATTATAGTATAAAATTGAGACTTATCTGACTTATTTATAATTCGTGTTTATATTTGAGCTTTATTATATTAGAACAGCTCAATTAGATTATTTGATTTTTAAATATTAATTATTATTAGATTTTTTACATGACGTAATTTACAATTAAGTTTCATCTTTATAAGTTGGTTTTAATATTATGTAAAGCTTAAATATCTTTGTCAAGTTGCTTGATAGGTCATAATGAGTTTTTAATTTTGACTTTAATATGAGATAGGCTAGTAAAAGTAGCTATTTAATACTCTATTTCTACATAAGTTAGTGAAAGTTAATTTATTGACAAGAACTACATTTTTCCTTTTTTCTTTTTATTCCAGTGACCATTCCACATTCATAAGATATAATTCAATTAAGACTATGATTAATACTTTCCTAAATTAGGATGTTTTCGAATTTAGTTCAACTATCCGAAATTATAAAGAGTATTTTAGAATAAAAATAGAAAATTGATATCCAAGTATTTAAAAAACTACAATGTCTTGTGAGGGATGATATTTATAATTAAGGTAATAATATACAAGAATGTTTCTTGCTGGTTGCCTTATTATTTTTTAAATTTAGAAGTTAATTAACCACTGGAGTTGTTTAAGTTCAAACATGTACTGACAAATGATAAAATTTATAATCAGTTATTTGGTCTATTATACTGATTTGAAGCTTTTTAGCTAGTTTTTTTTATTCAAATAAACAGCTAGCCAGCTCATATGCAGCCTTAAGCAGTTGGGTTAGTTAATCTCTAAATTTTAAAAAATAGCAAAAAAGGACAATTGATAAAAAAATCACCATGTTACAAAGGCATAAATTTCATAAATCATTTACTAATTCATCAATATAGAAGTTATAAAGTTAATTACAAGCAAAATCAAAAGTACAAATGTTAATCAAATTTTAATTCACAATTTAACAGAGGCTTTAAAATTTGCCAAATTTAGACTATAGGATAACTCAAAAATAATCGAAGATTAGTTGATAAGGTATCAAATTTTCCGTAAGTTTTAGATCAAAAACTTCAAAATGCTTTCTAGTAGCTTCTTTAAACTTTAAGGTTATTTTAAAATACATTTACAATAATATAGTTCGCCTTCAAATGTAACATTGTGTGTATAACATAACACAAGATCTAATAAACTAATCTAATTCAAATTTTGCGGGGGATGACAGTACCTGAATAAAAGAAAATGGGGAATTGGGTTAAAGATAAACAAAGAATAGCACAATGTAAAACCAAAGAATATATATATAATAACTTTGATTGGTAATATATAAATACAAGCCAATGAATTAAAATATTTATATGCTTCAATTTTATAAATCTTCTAACACTACACCTTTTGGAAAAATGCAGAAAACTCAATGGTTTGTAAATTATAAGTAAAAAAGCTAAACAAATACTACATATTTCTAGTGTTTTGTTTAGTTTTTAAATTTTTTGCTTGCAAGCTCTAAATCATCGAAGTTTTACATATTTTGCCAAAGGTATATTATATGTTGCACAAGAGTAGAATTGAAACGATCTATAAATTTTATGGGAATAAAATTTTAGCAAAAATAAAGTCCCTTTTTTAGCACCAATTATTCTCCTTCAAAAAAGAATTTCATTAACAAATAAACCAATGAATCCCAAATCAAAATTTTATTCCTCGGTTTTAACTGGTTGAAAATATACAAAAGTGACTTGCATTAGAAGAGAGGTGAAGTATATAAAGCAAGTATCTTCCAGTTTATGGAAGAAATCTTTGTCGAATTTAAGCTACTGCTGTTCTTCAATACATAGATCTTTTATAAATATTATCCAAGTTACCTTATCCTATTGTGACTATTATCTTATTACCCTCCATTTATTATAAACGAATAGATCAGGTAATCTACTACTTTATTCAATAGTATTTAAAGATAAGAAGCTAACTATTATTAGCTTAGACAAAGCAGTTAGTATAAATCAATATAAAACCAAGAAACCTAAAAAATTACTCTATCATTTACCTATAAAAAAGTAAGCTTATTTTACTTCTATATGAAGCCTTACTTAAATAATATGTAGATTATGACCATATCAAATAACAGTAAAGCTTATTACCAAACCACAGCACCTATTATCAGTGAAGAGAATCACTTTGGTTACCTTGAATTACAAGATGGTTCAATGTACCAAGGTATCTCTTTTGGTGCTCCAAATAAAACAATTTCTGGAGAATGTGTTTTCCAAACCGGTAATAAATTGTATTAAAGCCATTAAAAATACTTAATTAAACGATAATCATAGGTATGGTTGGATACTCTGAATCCTTAACAGATCCTTCCTATGAAGGTCAAGTTTTAGTCTTGACTTTTCCATTGATTGGTAACTATGGTGTACCATCAAGGGAAACTTTGGATGAGCTTAATAAGCTTCCAGTCCATTTTGAATCTAACAAAATTCATATTGCTGCTTTAATCGTTGGCCAATATGCTAAAGATTATTCTCATTTCCTTGCTGCTTCTTCCTTGGGCACTTGGTTACAAGAAAATAATGTACCAGCCATTTATGGTGTTGATACTCGTGCACTTACTAAAAAAATTCGTAGCCAAGGTGTTATGTTGGGTAAAGTAAGATTCCCAAAGAGTGATGCTAGTAATCCAGAGCTTGATGTTAATATGCTTGAACAAGTAGAATGGGTTGACCCAAATGCACGTAATTTAGCTGCTGAAGTATCTATTAAAGAATCAAAACTTTATTACCCTGAAGCTTCTAAAGCCATTAAAGACAAAAATGGCAAAGTATTACGTGTGTTAGGTGTTGATGTTGGTATGAAATATAACCAAATCCGTTGCTTTGTTAACCGTGGTGTTGAGTTTAAAGTAGTCCCTTGGAATTATGATTTTACTAAAGATGATGACTTTGATGGTTTATTTATTTCTAATGGACCTGGTGATCCAACCAGCCTTGATGTTACTATTGGTAATCTTAAAAAGTTCCTCGAAGCTCCACGTACCCCAGTCTTTGGTATCTGTTTAGGTCATCAATTATTAGCTTTAGCTTCAGGTGCCAAAACAACCAAGCTTAAGTTTGGTAATCGTGGTCATAATATTCCATGTACTGATATGTTTTCTGGCCGTTGTTTCATTACTTCTCAAAATCATGGTTATGCTGTTGATGCTACCACTTTACCAGAAGGTTTCCAAGAATATTTTGTTAATGCTAATGATGGCTCTAATGAAGGTATTATCCATAAAACTTTACCTTTCTTTTCCGTCCAATTCCATCCTGAATCTACTCCAGGTCCACGTGATGCTGAAGTACTTTTCAATACCTTTATCGATTCCATTGTTGACTTCAAAGCTACTGGAACTCTTAATCCATTAAGTAAAGTGCATGACCAAATTAATATTCAACACCCAGTTGATCTTCGCTCTGGCCTCAAAAAGGTACTTATCCTTGGTTCTGGTGGTTTAAGTATTGGTCAAGCTGGTGAGTTTGATTATTCTGGTGCTCAAGCTATCAAATCTCTTAAAGAAGAGGGCATCTACACTGTACTTATTAATCCTAATATTGCTACTATCCAAACATCTAAAGGTTTAGCTGATAAAGTCTACTTCCTACCAGTCACTCCTGAATTCGTTCGTAAAGTTATTCAAAGTGAACGTCCAGATGGTATCTATGTTACTTTTGGTGGTCAAACTGCTTTGAATGTTGGTATTAAGATGAAAGATGAATTTGAAGGGCTTGGTGTTAAAGTGCTTGGTACTCCAATTGAAACTATTATCATGACTGAGGATCGTGAATTATTTGCTCAAAAAATGTTAGAAATTGGTGAAAAATGTGCTCAATCTCAAACTGCCACTAATGTACAAGAAGCTTTAGCTGCTGTTGCTGAAATTGGTTACCCAGTTATTGTACGTGCTGCTTATGCTTTAGGTGGTTTAGGTTCTGGTTTTGCTGAAAATGAAAGCCAATTGCTTGAACTTTGTAATAAAGCATTTGCTGCCAGTCCTCAAGTTTTAGTTGAACGTTCTATGAAAGGATGGAAAGAAGTTGAATATGAAGTTGTTCGTGATTGTAGAGATAATTGTATTACTGTTTGTAATATGGAAAATTTTGATCCACTTGGTATCCACACTGGTGATTCTATTGTTATCGCTCCATCTCAAACTCTTTCTGATGAAGATTATAATATGTTACGTACCACTGCCGTCAATGTCATTCGTCATTTAGGTGTCATTGGTGAGTGTAATATTCAATATGCTCTTAATCCATTCTCCAAAGAATATTGTATTATTGAAGTTAATGCTCGTTTATCTCGTTCTTCTGCCCTTGCTTCTAAAGCTACTGGTTATCCACTTGCCTTTGTCGCTGCCAAACTCGGTTTGAATATTCCATTAAATGAGATTAAGAATTCCGTTACCAAGCTTACTTCCGCTTGTTTTGAACCTTCCTTAGATTATGTTGTTGTTAAAATCCCACGTTGGGATCTTAAGAAATTCCATCGTGTAAGTAAGAAGATTTCTTCTTCTATGAAATCTGTTGGTGAAGTAATGGCAATTGGTCGTACTTTTGAAGAAACAATTCAAAAGGCTATTCGTTCTATTGATAATTCATTCCTTGGCTTTTCAGATAATGATTATGTTGAAAATATTGATGAGGAATTAAGACATCCATCCGATCAACGTTTATTTGCTATTGCGCATGCTTTCCATTTAGGTTATTCTGTTGATAAGATTTGGGAAATGACTAATATTGATAAATGGTTTTTAAATCGTTTAAATAATATTTATCAAATGGAAAAAGCACTTAACCTTCATCAATTAGCTACTCTACCACCAACTTTACTTAGAAGTGCTAAACAAATTGGTTTCTCAGATCGTCAATTAGCTAAATTTGCCAAAACTAATGAACTTGCTCTTCGTAAATATCGTTTGAAATACAATATTACTCCTTTTGTTAAACAAATTGATACTGTGGCTGCTGAATTCCCTGCTTTCACTAACTATCTTTATCTTACTTATAATGCTTGTGAAAGTGATGTTCAATTTGATGATCATGGTGTAATTGTACTTGGTTCAGGTGTTTATCGTATTGGTAGTTCCGTTGAATTCGATTGGTGTGCTGTACGTGCCATTCGTACATTAAGAGATAAAAATGTAAAGACAGTGATGATTAATTATAATCCAGAAACTGTATCTACAGATTATGATGAAGCTGATAGATTATATTTTGAAAATATTACATTAGAAAGAGTATTAGATATTTATGACTTAGAACAAAGTAGTGGTGTTATTTTATCTATGGGTGGACAAACACCAAATAATATTGCATTACCATTGATGCGTCAAAATGTTAAAATCCTTGGTACTTCCCCTGAAATGATTGATACTGCTGAAAATCGTTATAAGTTTTCTCGTATGTTAGATAAAATTGGTGTTGATCAACCATTATGGAGGGAATTAACTTCATATGAAGAAGCATTAGAATTCTGTGATCGTGTTGGTTTCCCAGTATTAGTACGTCCATCTTATGTCTTATCAGGTGCTGCTATGAATGTAGTATTTTCTCCAGATGATTTGTCGAATTACCTTACTCAAGCTACTGCTGTTTCTCGTGAATTCCCAGTTGTTATTTCTAAATATATTGAAGAAGCTAAAGAAATTGAAATGGATGCTGTTGCCCAAGATGGTAAAATGGTTATGCATGTAGTATCAGAACATGTTGAAAATGCAGGTGTACATTCAGGTGATGCTACTTTAGTACAACCACCACAAGATTTAGATCCAGAAACTGTAAGAAAAATCGTACAAGCTACACAAAAGATTTCAGATGCTTTAGCTGTTACTGGTCCATTCAATATCCAATTCATTGCAAAAAACAATGAAATTAAAGTAATTGAATGTAATTTACGTGCTGCTCGTTCTTTCCCATTTGTTTCTAAAGTAGTTGGGGTTGACATGATTGAAATGGCTACTAAAGCTATGCTTGGTTTTGAATTTGAAGCTTATCCAAATCAAAATTTACCAGCTAATTATGTTGGTATTAAAGTACCTCAATTCAGTTTCTCTCGTTTATCAGGTGCTGATCCAGTATTAGGTGTTGAAATGGCTTCTACTGGTGAAGTAGCTTGTTTTGGTAATGATAAATATGAAGCTTACCTTAAAGCCCTTAAAGCTACTGGATTTACTTTACCTAAAAAGAATATTTTATTATCCATTGGTTCTTACAAAGAAAAAGTAGAGTTATTACCTTCTGTAGCTAAATTACATAAATTAGGTTTTAGAATCTTTGCTACTGCTGGTACTGCTGATTTTATTCAAGAACATGGATTACCAGTCAAATATTTAGAAGCTTTAGAAGATGATGGTACAAATAATATGACTAGTGATCAAAAGAAAGAATATAGTTTAAATCAACATTTAGCTAATAATTTAATTGATTTATATATTAATTTACCAAGTAAAAATCAATTCCGTCGTCCAGCTTCTTATATGTCTCGTGGTTATCGTACTCGTCGTATGGCTGTTGATTTTGAAGTACCTTTAATTACCAATGTTAAATGTGCTAAATTATTAATTGAAGCTATTGCTCGTCGTGCTAATGTTAATGGAGATATTGAATTCCCATTAAATCCACATGATGCTAAATCCAGTTATGACTCTGTTCAATTACCAGGCTTAGTTAATTTAGCTTCAACTATTAATGATGATAGCGTAGAAACTTTTAGTAACAATTCTTTACGTGCTGGTTTTACTAGAGTAGTTATTTTACCAAATTCAAATTCTAAAGAATCTTTAAGTTTAAATCAATTACACTCTGATTTCCGTAATCAATCTTATTGTGACTATTTATTCTCTTTAGAAGTTACTGAAAAGAATTTAGATGATTTAGCTAATCATCTTTCTGGTGCTGGTGCTTTATTCATTTCAAAGAATTTATTTAATTCATTGGATACTTTAAAATTAGATATTTGCTTTAAAACTCCATCTGCTCGTGCTTTACCAGTAATCTCAGATGCTACTGGTACTAATTTATCTTCTTTATTATTATTAGCTAGTTTAAATAGTCATTCTATTCATGTATCTAAAGTATCAACTACTTCTGATATTGAATTATTGACATTAGCTAAACAAAAAGGATTAGACGTTACATTTGATGTACCAATTGATTCATTATTTGCTGAACTTAATGAAAATTATGATGACAAATTTGCTCAATTTGTATGGAAGAATTTATCAATTGTTGATTGTTTCTCAGCTCCAAATAATCCAGAGTTAGCTGTTTCTTATCTCTTCAATGCAACTACTAAAGGATTATTAACTACCAATGATATCATTGCTAAGTTACATACCAATCCATTGAAAATCTTAAAATTAGTAGCTCATCCAGAAACTTACGTTGAAGCTGAAATTGGTCGTCCAAGTAGTTTATTAAAAGATACTGAAAATACTACAATTCAACGTGTAGTTATCCGTCAAACTACTGTATTTTTAGATGGTACTATTATTAAGCAAACTATTCCATTTGCTAAGGATCTTAATGAAACTGCTCGTGCTATTACTACCACTGTTGAACCAGTACCTTCCACCCAAGCTACTACTGCTTTAAATCAAGTTAATAATCCATTATCACCACGTATCCGTGCTACTGGCTTAAAATTAGATACTAACGTAAGTAAAGAGTCAACTTCATTAAACGAATTATTTTCACCAACTGAAAATAAACCAGAAACCAACTCAAATCAAACTATTGCTCAACAACAAGCTGCTTTACATCCATCTACTCAATTAATTTCTGAATTACCAAGTTCCGTTATGAAGATTATGGCTTCCAATTCACCTTTCTATCGTAATCATGTACTTACTGCTTCTCAATTTACACGTGATCAATTACATATCTTATTTGGTGTAGCTCAAGAAATGGGTGTTATGGTTAAAAGACATGGTGGTATGGATTTACTAAAGGGTAGAGTATTATGTAATGTATTTTATGAACCAAGTACAAGAACATCAGCCTCTTTTGATACAGCTATGTTAAGATTAGGGGGACAAGTAGTTAACATCAATGGTCAAACTTCATCAGCTAAAAAAGGAGAAACTTTACAAGATACTATTAGAATGTTAAATCAATATGGTGATGCTATTGTATTACGTCACCCAGAACCAGGATCTGCTCAATTGGCTGCTCAATATTCTAATTTACCAGTTATTAATGCAGGAGATGGCATTGGTGAACATCCAACTCAAGCATTCTTAGATATTTATACAATTCGTGAAGAATTAGGTACAGTTAATGGATTAACTATTACATTAGTAGGTGATCTTAAACATGGGAGAACAATTCATTCTTTAGTTAAATTATTATCAATGTATCATGTGAGATTAAATTATGTTCATCCAAAAGGATTAGGTTTACCAACTGAATTACAAAACCAGTTAACTAAAGCTAATATACCACAAGCTACTTATGACTCTTTAGATGCACCTGAATTAATGGAAAATACTGATGTGTTATATGTTACTAGAGTACAGCAAGAAAGATTCACTACTGAAGAAGAATACTTATCAGTTAAGGATTCATACATTGTTAATAATGATGTATTAGCTAAAGCTAAAACTCATATGATTGTTATGCATCCACTTCCAAGAGTTGGAGAAATTGATCCAGAAGTAGATTTTGATCAAAGAGCTGCTTATTTCCGTCAAGCTAAATATGGTCTTTATGTTAGAATGGCTTTACTTGCCCTTGTGCTTGGTAAATCCAACTAAAAAATGAATTGATATTGTTTTGTGATAATAAAATGAGGGTTATTTTATATTATTATTTTTATTGTCTTTTGTTTTAATATTTATTGTGAAATTGACAGTTATTTTCTTTACCAATTAAACACTCAAGAGATAGTTCTTTCAAATACTAAAAACTGAATTTTTTTAATCAAAAAATAATCATCTTTAGTTCATTTTAGCAATATTTCAATTCAATAAATGGGTAGTGATAGTAGTAGTAGTGAAAGTTCCAGTAATCTCAGTTTAACGGATGACGAGTTGATAGAATATTCTGAATTAATTGAAAAATTGGGAAGAAATTTAGCAGATGTTCAACTAGTGAATTATCATTCTATTGTTGAAAAGTAAATTTCATTTATTCTTCAATATTATATAAAACAGATAAATGAAATGATTTATTTTATTTTTTTAGTGTTGAAAAAAATATTGATAATGAAGGTTTGTTATTAGAAGAGTTACTGACAGGAGGAAAAGATAATACTAATACTAATACTAATACTAATTTTGAAGAAAAAGTGGAAGGAATTGAAAGAGAAGTAATATTACCAACTAGTGGAATAACAAAAGGAGATATTGTTATGTAAGATAAATGTATAAAAATAAAAAAATATTAAATTAATTTATAAACTTGAAGTAATGATGTTAACGAATTAATCATTTCAAACGAAGAAATACCAGATACCGTTAATGGATTGGTAATTTATTTTTTATTTATTGAAATCATTAATTTTCTTAACCTCTTTTATGGTTATCTAGACTCATCAACTCTTTATAGAACTTTATGAAGATATTCTTGATTCGACGATTGAATCCTATCTTAAATCCAGTTTAATAGAAGAAAGTCTGACTGCACAAGACAATTGTAAAAATTGTTTAAAATCGAGCTGTACCCTTAACTTACCGGAATACTTAAAAAAAGTCAATAAAAAAGTAGTTGAAGAACAAGTCCAATGTGATGATTGTGGGCGTAAGATGGCAGTTAACCGATTCGCTTATCATTTAGAAAAATGTTTAGCTAGTTCCTCTGATTTAAGAAAAAGTGAATCAATAACAGAAAGTGTTAGAAGTAGAGAAGTAGAAGAAGAAGAAGAAAGTGAAGAGTATTTTGAAAGCAATAATAAAGTAAGTGGTCTTAAGAGGAGTCATAGTAATACAGGCTATTTAAATGAAGGGAGTAAAAAAAGTAAAGGTAGAACTTTAGATACTTCTTATTCATCCGAAAATTCCAACAAATCTCAACAAAATCTACAAAATTTATTTTCCTCCCCAATTCATAAAAATAGTTATGATTAGTCATTTATTATAGATGAATATGAAATTGGTCTATTAAGTTTAATATCAAGTATTTTTTGCTTTTAATTCTTTAAAATACAAAATAGCTTGCATTAGACATTTTTTTCATTGTATTATCTGTCTCTTTACAAACAAGAGGTGCAGAGTTTAAATCAAATAACCTTATTTTATCTCTCTTGTTTTTTCTTTAGCTTCTAATATTTAACTAATAAATGGGGATGTATTTTTCTGTTTAAGAATTTTACTAATAATTTTTCCACTCAAATAGCGCTTAAAAGATAGAAAAAGTAATGAAGTAGAAAAAACACCCTCAAATCATTTGGGATTTTTTATTTCTTTTAAGAATTTTGAAAAAATAATAACTAATCATTAAGAGAGAAATTTTGTTTTTTATATATAAATTTTACAATTTGTTTTATTTGTAATAAAAAAAAATGAAAAAATAATACTATATTTAGTAATAACTTAATATACTATAATTTTAATATTGTAACTTTGAGACAATAAATTCTCTTCCATTTTCTAATCAAATTTTCCTTTAATAAGAACTGGCTCAGCCAATCCTTTTTCAACCGTAATACTAATTTGATTCTTTTGTAATTTATAATCATATTCATATTGAACCAAATTAGGTCTATCAACAAAGGACTGAGGGTATTTAACGAAAGCAAATGCAGTTGAAAGTAATAAAGCTATTGAACCAAAACTAAATAAAGAAGACCAAGGATAAGAGATTGTTGTAAACCAGGGTAATGTAAATAAAGAAATGGAGGTAAAGAAACAAGCTATTGCAAGATAATAAATGAAATTAAATGAGTTCTCAAAGGGAGATGGTAGGTTTTGTGATGGTATATATTTATGTAAAAATAAATCTAAACCATCTTGACGTTGACCATCTAAATAATTATTTTTTATATATCTTACAATTGAATTTCTTAAATCTTGTAAAGCTCCAATTTTAGTTCGATTTCCTGTACGAGTAAAATCGGTTTTTAATGCTCCAGTACCAGAATAAACAATGGAAATGGCATTGGCATGATCTGCCCATAAATTACGATAAATATAATTAAATTGTTCATTATAATTTTCAATTTGTTGGAAGATTCCTAAGGTTTGTAATTGCTGAGTTAATACAGTTTTGGCTAAAATAGATTGAACCACATTAGTTCGATCTAAACAATCCATGCAATTGGTACGCATAATGCCAATCTGTTGTTTTATTACATTTTTATCAGTAAAATCATATTGAAAGAAACTAGTTAAAGATTATTATTATTATTATTATTATTATTAAAATTCAATTTTACCCTTGTTTTTCTAAATTAGGCAATAATTGTTCAATTAATAAACTAATACGATCCCAACGCATTTTAGCACATTCTTTATGAAAATCAAATGGCATATGAATTACTTTTGGATGATTTAAATTTTTTAATTGTAAACTTAATTCTTCAAATATAGGTAACTCATATCCTTTTTGATTAATTAAATTAATTACTACTACTTCTCCGTTATTATAATCTGAAATCATCTTATTAAAATGTTGTTTCATTACTTGAGGCTAAGAATATTAAAATTGTTATTGAATATATTATTATTATTATAGTATATTATATAAAGTTAAACTTACAGTTTCACTTTTTTTATCAATGACTAACTTAGGTGTATATTTAGTATTAGTAACTTGAGCCCAAAATAATGGAATAGAACCACGTGTTTGTAAATAACTTAAAACTTGTAAATGATTATTAGAGTCTTTAACTTCAATAATTTGTTCACTTTCAACAAAATTAGATACATTGCCTTCATTATCTATACCACGTGAAAAATAACGAGTACCTTCAAGAAATTGTTATTAATTTATTTTGATTAAAGAGAAGGGATAGATTAACTTACCTACACGTTGCCATGAACGTCGAGATATTAAATTATAACTCAGATTTTGATTTTCTATTGAGACTTGGTTTAATGATACAACTAAATGATTTATTAATATATTTAACAGTAATTATAAAATAGTATATATTACATCCTGATACTACTGGAATTAAAAAGGGAGTAAACTAAATAAAGATTAGATATTTACATTAATTAATAGAATTATATTTTAACACTTACATCTTGTAAAGGATCCTCTTTAGTAACTTCCATAAAAGGAGCTAAATGTAAATAGTTCCAACAAAACATGGGATTGAACTGAAAAAAACCAAAAGTCGTTATTAATTATTTTATCATTCAAATAATAACTAATAAAACTTACATTTTTGAATTGAACCCCTTGAACATTTTCCTTTAATAATGTTTGAAAATTATTACTTAAATCTAATTTTTTAGAAAAATAAAAATTTTCTCTTCTAATTGTTTGTTTCAACAATTTGAAATATTTTTCTTCATCAGTTGCTTGTTCTAAGGTTAAATAACAATGATTTCTAGCCATTGGAAATAATTCACTCTCAGTGATTTGATAGATACTTTCTCCTAATATAGTACCCTTTTCCTCTACTGAGGTAATGAGCATAATGACATCGCCTAGAAGAGTAGAGTTAGTATGAGGGTGAAGAAAAGTTGAGAGATTATTGAGTTACCTGATAATAAACGTTGGATACCTAACAATCCATGTACAGGTATCTCTTCAGGCGCAGTATTGAAGTGGGGTAACTTATCTATAGTTTTTTTAGTTTTTTTGTTTAGATTAATAATATGACTTACCACTTAATTCAATAGAACCAGCATCACGATAAAAGATAATGACTAAGTCTTCATTAACTTTTTTTAAAGCATATTTATCAGTTTGTTTATAACTAAAGTAAAAATAAAGTTGGTTTGATACATATAATAAATATTTTATATAACTTACAAAATATATTCTGGTTGAGTCATTGTTTTTAAAATTAAACTTTTTTTAATAGTGACAATTGTAAACTAAATTTTATATGAAATTTGTAATAAAAACGAATTTCATGTTTTCAAATGTTCTAGTTGTAATTAAATTGAAATTTATTAAACCTTTATTTTTAGATTCAAGATTTCATTGGTGAATAATTTCAATTTTAATTCATCGTGCGTTTTCTTATTCCTTCTTATTGGATTTAATTATTCATTAGAGTGTTCAGTTGTTAGAAACTATTAACATTTTATAAAAATCAAAGACTATTATGTTTTTATGAGAGGGTAATATATAAACTAAAAACATTAGTTATAAAAAACAAATTGACTACACTAAGTTCAATTACTTATGGAGCTTAATAATTATCTAAGCTTTGAAGCTAATTAAATTTTTTTGTTAATATACAATGCCTTCATAGCAAAACTCTCTTAGATAAAATCATAGCTTGCTCCAAGCTAAAGCTGAAGTCTAAAAATTCGATCTTTGTCCAAAAGTTATTTAATTAAAATCTAATTTGTGTAAATAGTTAACATTTAATTTTTTAGCATTATTAGTTAGTAAAAAGTTTAAATGTAAATAGTAAAAAAATAAAGTTAAAGAAAATTAAATTTAAACTTAAAAATCCTAATAAGCAAAAAAAGCTTAAAATTGAAATTAAAGTTTAAGTAACTAAAAATATTAAATATTAGTATTAATCCAAAATGCTTGTCTATCTTCAAATTATACGTAAAATATTGCTTTATCAGCTTTATAGTTGATTATAATATAATGACCACTTAAATTATTTATAAAACTGATTATAGTTTTATAGTTGAATTATAATTCATATAGTAAATTTAATTGACTTTAAGTGATTTTTCCACTGAAAGTTATCATGTTTTTGAATTTAAGTATGATTAATTTAAGGTTTCTTATTTAGATTTGTTATAAGAAATGGTGTTTTGATATTTTAATGCCTATAGTTAACAATTATAATAAAAAATAACCGTTATTATGCTTTTTTATATAGCTACTTAGTTGATATTTATATAATTTCTTAATATTTATTCAATTAGTATAAATACTGCTTAATATTCTAATTTATTTATATAAAAATATTAATTAATAAATTGACTTAATTTAATTTTAATTTGTTAGTTAGTTTACTATTTTATTCTTAATTCTAAAAATGCTATAATATAAATCAGTGTTATTAAATTTAAAATTTAAAATTACTTTTTTGCTTTCTATTATTATTATAAAACTTATGAAATTAATCATTTTGTCTTATTTATACAAATTTGACATGAAACAATAATATTTTTATCATTTTAGTTTTAAGGATTTTGATAACTATTTAGGGCTGTTTTCTTTGGTTTCATTACTTTTTCCATTTTTCAAGCACTATTTGAGAGGAAAGATTGTAGTAGAATTCTTAAACACAAAAATATGTCCCCATATCTAGAATCAACTTTATTGCATTTGAAAAAAAACGAAGCTGACCCCAACAACCCAAAAAAGGTTTACATCATATTACATGATGGCTTTTACGCTCAAGTAGTCATTTATAAATTTCCTTCTGTAGATAGAAAAACAAGTTACAAAAGGAAGTCTGAAGACGAAGGAGTCACTAAAGTGAATGTCAAAGCAGAAACATTGAATGATGAAGAATTGGTACTGTTTATGGCCTCTGAAAGGAGATTTTAAGAACGGAAGTAATATGTGAAACTAGAGATTTATACTTTATAAGAGAGAAAAAGCCTACCGCAAAAGTACCTAGAGGTTTACCTAGAGGTTTAAAGCGTAAAATGAATGATGATATTGTAATTTCTAATGCTTTTAAGGAAGCCAAGGTAGAATAATTAAAGGTTGAATTTTTGACTGTAAATTTTAAATATTCTTGGTGTTATTGATTACTGCAATATTGTTTGTTTATATATTATTAAAATGATATGGGGATGTATTTTTGTGTTTAAGAATTTTGCTAACAACTTTTCCACTCAAATAGCGCTTAAAAAATCGAAATAATAAAGTTAAAAAAACACCCTCCTCCCATTGTTTAAACTATGTAACAATAAAATTTATTTTTTTAAACATCTCACCTCTTTCGAAAAAGAAGAAATTTCAGCATGTAAGGTAGATAGTAGAACTTAGTATATAGTTGCAAAAATTCAAATTTAAATTTAACAAATATTTTTTCATTAGAAAAATTAACCATGTATAAAGCAGTACTAAATAGTAATGGAAAATTAACAGCAGAAGCAGTTTATATTGAAGATTTCATACTTAAATCTCTATATTTTTATGTTTTGGTTTTGTTTAAGTTATCTCGTAAGTAGAGCGATGTTTGTGAATGATTGAAATGAAGTTTATTTATTTCAAGCTGTAAAATAAACTTACAGCATCCGACCACCTGTTGTAGTTTTGTTAGTAACCCTATTTACAATTATTTCAACAATCTGTATTTTTTATCAAGCTACATTTATTCTTGTATTTGCTATAATGTTCATGTTTCTATGCAGTTTTATTTTATGAAGTTTGTGTAAGCTCTGTGTAACTATTCAATTGACAGTTTGTTATCTTTTCTAATGTTAGAAATTTTTTTGATTGTTAAGGGCAGTAGATGATTATTAAGCAAAATGAGCTTATAATACCTGAGTTTTGTACTAAAAAAGAATCAATATTAAAGACGATATGAATTTGGACCCTCTTTAATATCTGACAAATGTTTCTTGTAATATAAACCTAATTATCATATCAAAATCCTTTTTTTAAGCTATAAGAGTTTGAAAGCCACAGGTCAAAATGCTTTTTTCAACATTTTACTAGTAATTTTTCTCAATTTTACATAGGATGAGAAATAGAAAAACATTTTCGGATATTTTATGACTCTATTTAAAGCAAGTGAGGAAATTATAAATTTAGTCAAGCCTTAAATTTCTCTAGAGTGACGCTTCTTTGAGCTTGGAAGAAAATTTTGGATGAAATTATGGGTCATAAGTATAAATATTGGTGATATTGAATTAAGATCATTTGCACATGTGAACTTTATCTTCTAATCAGTTATATTCTCTTGAGATATTGAGCTTATAATAAATTTGTAATAAATGATTAGAGCGTAAGGTAAATCCGCTGTTCAAACCACAGTTCAAGAATTAAGTGAGCAAGAGCTAGCTAAACTAAGAAGGGCTGTTGTTAAACAGTTCGACTATTATTTTTCAAAGTACAGCTTATCGAGAGACAGTTATTTAAAGAACCTTCTAGCAAAAAGTCCTGACTATAAAGTGGAAGTTGATGAAGTTTTGACCCTCCGAAAGTTTGAGAAGTATCAATCATAAAGGTTTAATATTGGAAGTGTTAAAGGATTCTAGGGCACTTGAAGTAAAGGATGGGAAAGTTGGACTAGTAACTAATTTCAACTTAAATTTCAACTTGAAAGAGATTGTAGATTATAATGCTTACTTCAATTTTGATAAAAAGAAATGTTCAGACTTAGGAGAAAATATTTGTGAGTTTATTAAAGAAAAATTAAGAAAGCATGGTTAAATAACGAAGATACTACTCGAGAAGAGTAGGTTGTAAAAGTTCATTTGCATACATATTATGACAAAGAAGCTAATACAAGAGGGTTTAAAGTAGCTTTTTATTTATTTCCTCAACTCATTAATATTATATTTGGGGCTCTGTTTTCGTTAAATTTACTGAATGCAAGCATGCCAATAAGTTCTTTGAGCATTATAAACAAAAAGACTTTAAACTCAAAGGTAAAAAGCTACAGTTATTAACTCAGTAAGGATTTTTTAAATTTCATATAATAACAAACCAATAAGTATAGTAACCAGTATGAATTAAAAAACAGGAAGTTAAGCAGCTGTGAGAATTTTGAAACATGGTCAAAAGACGCTTTGGAAAGAAAAAATATCTTCAAAATTACCGGAGTCATCGGTACTGTTGATATCATATCCTTTATTACACTTTCTAAAGAGTCTATGTCTATAATCAACTATATTACATTTGATAAAAACGAACTCAATTATGATAATCCAAAAAACATTTATACCATTTTATATGGCGGCTTTGACACTGAATTAGCTATTCAGAATTTCAATTCTGTAGATAGAAAAGTGAATTACAAAAGAAAGCCCGAAGACAAAGAAACTATTAAAGTAAACCCTAAAGCAGATCAATTAAGTTAGGACGAACTAGATCTTGTTTATTCTCCCCGAGATGAATTATTGGAATTAAAAATAGTATGCGAGGTCAAAGAATTATACTTTAACAATAAGAAACGTGACATAGAATCTGAAGGTTTAAAGCATGGAAAGTGGTAAAATTCTAAAGCTTAAAGCTTTTAGGGAAGCTAAGGTCAAATTATTGTCCATAAATTTTAAGTATCCTTGGTACCTATTGATTGTTGTGGTATTACTTATTTATACACTATTAAAATGATATGCTATTTATTTAAGATACGGCTTCTTTTATTTTTTTGAATTTTTAAGCTCAAAATTAGAACAAATTGCTAATTAAGTAATAATCAAAAAAACGGATTAGACATTGGTCATTCAGGTATAGAAACTTATTTGCGATTTTGTGCCAAAGAAAGTTTTTGAAAAAGATTAACAGGATCAAAATTTTTGCTTAATTAGACTAAGTTTGATGATTTAACTCGTCAAAATTACTTTGGTAAACAAAAATTGTCATAGGTCAAGGACAAGGATCATTTATGCTTAAGTGCTTAAACCACACATTTCTTTCAATATCCAATGTTGAATATACCACGACTGAAGCCATGGTATTTAATAAAAATAAAAACGAGCTATATTATCATTTATTACAAAAAGGACTACTATACTACCAACTTTTACTTATCATATTGTTAATTGTCATATTCATAGCCATAGAAACCATCCTATACTTCTTAACTAAGTCATTGGTATTAGTATACATTGTTGTAGCTTCTATCGTTGCCCTTGTATTTGGATGACATAGGGATTTGAAGGTTTGAGAATTAACTATATTGTTAAAAGTCGAACTAATATTCATATATCCCTGCTAATTCCATCAAAATTTATAAAAAAATCCGAAATATAGATACTTTTATCAAAAAAACAAAAATGTGATTGTCAAATTCCTTTCTAACTCGACAAAAAATAGAACCTTTACTGGTTTAAATATATGCTCTATAGAGTGCAGAGTATTTTAATTCAAGAATACTGTCCCAGCTTGGTACTTGTACAGTTAAATAGTAGGGGAATATATGTTTCCATTGCTTAGATGAAATAATTCTTTATCAAAAAGGATTTCATATGAGTGCTATAATACTCTAACCTAACATTACTTTTTTTACTACCAAATGTGGTACTTAAAAAGACTTTTAATTTAGAATACTGCTATTTTACTTTAAATTACGAATATATGAGGACGTTTTTTTGGTTTCATTGCTTTTTCCATTTTTGAGCCTTATTTGAGCGGAAAATTTATTAGTAAAATTCTTGAAAAAAAATAGATCCCTATATTACAGAAACTAGTGGAAAGTACTTTTCTAAATAAGGTAACCAAACATAATATTTAAATACATAACTAAATATTAGGTCAAACATTAGGTCAAACATTAAGTCAAACATTAAGTCAAAGATTAAGCTCATTTAATATTTATTTTATTTTTATCCTTATTCAATAATTAAATATTATGCTTAAATTCTCCGAATTCTGAATTTTAAAAAAGTTACTTGTACATAGATAGTTACTCTATGGGATTTTAATTTATGCCAACTCTTCTTTTACAACATAGCTTAGGTTTTTGTTATTTAATTTAATTTATATTTTTCAATATGTATTTTATAAATGTATTTTAAATTTTCAAAGCTATGTAAATAGTATTAAAATAACGTTTGCAAGTTCTATAATTTTTAATTAAGATAAATCAAGTAAACCGTATATCAAAAGCAAACTAACTTAATTTAAACTGTACAATTATCATAAGTTACATTTAGCTATAATGAAATAAATGTAATTATCCATATTAATTCTTTAAAATTAAATAGATTTTAAGGGATAAAAGGTATATATTGAAAAAAGTTCAAAAAAATCCTAAATAAAAGTTTAGCTTTATTGGGAACTATTATAATGTATCTCAATCAACCAACATTGACAAAAAGCTCTTATGTTAAAGACATCCAACTTAAATCGCACTATTTATTCGATCTAAATATACAACATAGTATCACCGAAATAATGTTGTTCGGAACCGATAAAAATAAATCACAGTTGCCTTCAATCGTGAAAAAAACCTACAGTTATCGGATTGCACTCATAGCTTTATTAAGTATAATATTCATAGCTATAGGAATTATCCTCTATTTTTTTGCAAAATCTTCTCTATTAGTATATGTTGTTTTGACTTCTCTTGTTATCTTTTTACTTTTAGCTCATGAGATCTATGTAAGCTATGATCTATTTTATAATTGATATTTAATTAAATTTATTTTAGGGTTACATTCATTTTATGAAAAGCGTCAAAAATACAGATACTTACATTAAAAGAAACAAAAATGCAGTAGCTAGATTTCGTATAATTGAACAAAGGGATAGAGCTATTATTCCCCTAAATCCAAATGCTCCTCAAGGCTTACATGAAGACCATAGCGCTTATACTAACCCAAAGTGGTATCATATTCCTCAAATGATTGACCCTAGCTATTTGAATTAAATTTTTATTGTTTTTAATTATTATAAATTGGAAGTTGGAAGATTTTGTTCAATATACGGGGATGTTTTTTTTGGTTTCATCACTTTTTCCATTTTTTAAGCGCCATTTGAGCGGAAAGATTGCCAGTAAAATTCTTGTATAAAAATACATCTCCATATGTGGATGTATTTTTATATTTAAGAGTTTTACTAACAATTTTTCTACTCAAATAGCGCTTAAAAGATGGAAAAAGTAATGAAGCTAAAAAACATCTCCATATAGTTATCCCAAAATTTTCACCTATAGGCCAAAAATATTTGTAAACAAAGCATTTAGAAAGTTTTTTATAATAGTGGTTGTATTTGTTATTAATTGTCAAATTTTTAAATGAGCATTTTTCTACCATTTTATGGTGTATTTATAGATACCTATTTTCTTTAATAATGTGATTTTACTTTTTTTATTTTGTTGTATTTAATATTTTACTATTATTAGTTTAATACCACATAAATCACATAAAATAGCTTAATAAAATCCATTAAAAAAACATATAAGATGTTTTTTTTGGCCTCACTTTCCCCATCTTTTAAGCGCTATTTGAATGCAAAAAATGCTAGTAAAATCCTTAAACACAAAAATATAGTCCCATACTTTACTTCAAGTTGATATATTTCAAAGTAAGCAGCAATCATTATAAAGTTTTGATAAATTGTAGTATTGGAGAACTTTCTGGTCTACTATTTCACTATTGAGATTAATCCCCTTATCGCCATTTATTTCTATACTTAGTTCAAACGCACTATTATGACTTAATAGAAGACTTAATTATTTAATTTTAAGAAAATAATTATCTACTCAGCTTATCAGGTTAAAACACTTCAATTTCCTGTTTCTTCACTACTTTATAAAAAATGGTTTTGAATGCAAATTGAATAGTAGGATCACACAAAAAGCAACAAAATTGAGAGTTCCCAATAAGCCACCTGCTATATAAGAATATATCCGTATTTCTGGAGAGTCAAAGTCAGCAAGGTCATAAGCTGCTTGACTAAATATCAATCCAGAATGTGAGATGAGCATAAGTATTGGATAAAGTAAACTATAACAATTAGTATAGTGTAGCTTAATTAAAATGATTATTTACATCCTTGAAGTCAGTAGTCTAATATACTTAATAGCTTCGTTTGATTCGCTAGCATCTATTACCAATTGTCTGTTTTTTAGTACATTTAAACCACGGTATAACTTTATTGCCACTGCAATAGTAACACCTAACAAATAAACCATACAAATTATCATTATTAAGATATTAGCATAAAAGTCAATTTTTTTAATATAATCTTCATCGTTGGTTGCAAGGTAACATTTCATAAACTTACCAAATCCAAGTAATCCACTTGCTAAGAGAAAAACATTAATGGGTTTATAATTATATAGAAACAATAACATACCAAGAGATGGGATAGTAATTATCAATGTGAGTAAAATTGATCCAATCCAATAGGCTGCTTCAATCTTTTTAGTTACATAAATGCCATGGATAAAAACTAATTGCAAATTAATTCCAATAGCAACGTTGAGGAAGCAATAAAGTAAAGGCAATGACAATCCCTGGTAAGCAATAAATACACACAATGGAGATCCTTCATAGTTATATTTACGTGACCACAATGGTATAGCATGCGCCCAGATATCATAACATGAGATTGCGGTTTGTAATCTAAGGGTCACTCTATCAACTAGTCTTTTATCATAGATTGCTGTTATTATTAATCAATTAATATACTACTAAGTCAGTACATTATATTTATTACTTAATGTGATCATTGCTAATACAATCATCAAAGCCAAGGCTAAAGAAACCTTGCACATTTCGGGATATACTGTCTGGGTTATATATTGTGAAAAAGCAGCTGTATCCATAATGCTTAGTTGGCTTCTGTTGTAATTTCTTTTCTCAAATTTGTCTCGCTTTGCCTTTTTATGCTGTATTTATATAGTTTTCATAACGGGTATCTAGAAAATCTGTTTGATAATTTTTATATTATATATCTAAAAAATGACTTTTTTATTTGCAAATATAGCGCCGCAATTCAATGGCTTAATACTCCCAAATAGCTATCCCTCAATATGCTTTGAATTCAAGAATTAAGATTTAATAACTTGTAGTGTGATATCTAGTTAACATCTTTTAAAAGTAAAATTCTTGTTTTTTTTAGAAACATGTAAAGTCATTCCTATTAACTTAAAGTATCATTTGAGGATAATTAACCTAAGATGGTATATTAGAGGTAATAGAAGTGTTATGACAAACTCTAAAAGGAATAGTGGGAAAATTTATAAACCTTTAATTGGGAATATTACAGTTGTTCAAGTTTAAATGTGCGCTGGGTAGAGATATTTTTATAATTAATTATTTGCACTAACAGCCAGATTTACACTTTGCTT
Source organism: Batkoa obscura (assembly GCA_030770535.1). Lineage (NCBI taxonomy): Eukaryota > Fungi > Entomophthoromycota > Entomophthoromycetes > Entomophthorales > Batkoaceae > Batkoa > Batkoa obscura. The sequence goes on from JASVEC010000030.1 coordinate 224,126, forward strand.
AAATTTTCATTTGAAATAAGTAATCAAGTAGTATGTATTTGAAGTTTCACAGCTTTAAGGATGATTTATGGTTTTTAATAAAGTCAGAAAGATAAAAAATAATTAAAGTCTAAGCAAGGTAAAGAAATACTTTCAGATTTAAACCAAATTATATATTTAGTGTCTTACTTTTTATTTCAATATTATTTATAACTCTGTTAAAAGTTGAAATATTTCCTACTAATCTTTTACAATTCGTTGAAGGCCCTAAATCACCTTTAATTAATATTTTCGATTTGAGTTTTGCAAATGCTCTTTGATATTCCCTTACAAATTTATTAAAACATAATATGGTGATGTATTTTTATGTTTAAGAACTTTATTAACAATCTTTCCACCCAAATAGTACTTAAAAATGGAGAAAGTAATGGAACCAAAAAATATTCTCATATAACAAAAAGCTTTTGGTAAAAAATACAAAAACACAAAACAAAAATTGCAATTATAAGTATATCATGACTTAAAGAAATCAAATATATCATCGATAAATATGTTGCTTATAATCTCAAATTATATTTATATAAAAATTTCATAGTAAAATGTTACAGCTAATCTAGGCTAAATATGTAGTGTATAGTCATATCTTTTATAGTCTATATTTTGTATAATTGGTCTGGCTTACAGCTTGATATTGGCATTTTATTTTTAAATGAACAATTGAACAATTCACTTTAACTTAAAATAAATTGTAATTGAATTGTAAATATTTGAGGGTGTTTTTGGCTCTGTTACTTTTTCCACCTTAAGCTGCTATTTGAGCGGAAAATTTGTTGGTAAAATTCTTACACAGATACATCCCCATTTAGAGAATAAATACCACAAGGAACAACTTTGTTTACGCTTTTCAAAAACACTAAAAGTAAAAATCCAATTCCTACAAATTTAAATTTCCCATTAACCACAAAAGTTATAGTTTACCTTGTGTTCAGCAGTAGGATAAAGTGTTGTTTTTCCATAATCATCCAATGTGTAGAGTTTTTATTTTAAAAGATGTATAAATACCAAAGCCTTACTTTCCAATAGGGTTGTATTTTATGATTTCAATTTTTATCTTTATACAACTTTTTCTCGTAAATTACTAATCTGCCTTTGAGAATTCTGAATTACTATAATTAGTAGGCATTTTTGACTTGGTTCATATAGCTACAATATTTAAACTTTCTAATTTAAATAAATAACTTTGAAAACAGGATTTGATGGAATAAGATATATAGAACTCTCGATATGATGTAACAGTAAATATTTTAATACGCTATAAGGAATAAGATTTTTTAAAACAATAAATATATATAAAACAAAAAGTTGAATCTTTTTGAATCTATTTACTAAAATAAGAATGGCCACAGCTGCTTTTTCACAATATATAACCCAGACAGTATATCCCGAAATGTGCAAGGTTTCTTTAGCCTTGGCTTTGATGATTGTATTAGCAATGATCACATTAAGTAATAAATATAATGTACTGACTTAGTAGTATATTAATTGATTAATAATAACAGCAATCTATGATAAAAGACTAGTTGATAGAGTGACCCTTAGATTACAAACCGCAATCTCATGTTATGATATCTGGGCGCATGCTATACCATTGTGGTCACGTAAATATAACTATGAAGGATCTCCATTGTGTGTATTTATTGCTTACCAGGGATTGTCATTGCCTTTACTTTATTGCTTCCTCAACGTTGCTATTGGAATTAATTTGCAATTAGTTTTTATCCATGGCATTTATGTAACTAAAAAGATTGAAGCAGCCTATTGGATTGGATCAATTTTACTCACATTGATAATTACTATCCCATCTCTTGGTATGTTATTGTTTCTATATAATTATAAACCCATTAATGTTTTTCTCTTAGCAAGTGGATTACTTGGATTTGGTAAGTTTATGAAATGTTACCTTGCAACCAACGATGAAGATTATATTAAAAAAATTGACTTTTATGCTAATATCTTAATAATGATAATTTGTATGGTTTATTTGTTAGGTGTTACTATTGCAGTGGCAATAAAGTTATACCGTGGTTTAAATGTACTAAAAAACAGACAATTGGTAATAGATGCTAGCGAATCAAACGAAGCTATTAAGTATATTAGACTACTGACTTCAAGGATGTAAATAATCATTTTAATTAAGCTACACTATACTAATTGTTATAGTTTACTTTATCCAATACTTATGCTCATCTCACATTCTGGATTGATATTTAGTCAAGCAGCTTATGATCTTGCTGGAATTAACTCACATGAACTCGCTATATATTCTTATATAACAGGTGGTTTATTAGGGACCCTTAACTTTATTGCCTTTTGTTGTGATCCTACCATCCAGCATGCACTTAAAATAATATATTATAGAGTAGTGAAGAAGCGGGAAATTGAGATGTTTCAACCAAATAAATCAAGTAAGGACTTACTTTTATTTGAAGATAAATATTGACTTTTTAATTAGGTTATAATGACGCATTTGAATCAAAAGAAGCAGAAAATAATGATAAAGCGAGCAAGTTCGACAGCGAAACAGTAGACCAAAAAGCTATACAATATCATAAATTTATTAGAACTTTATAAAGATTGTTGCTAACTTTGAAACTTAATATCTCAAAGTAGTGTTTTCTCATTTCATTTTATATGATCGATTGTTTATGAACTATTTGCTATCAGATTATTAAACACATTGAAGAACTAAAAAGTATTATTAACCTCTATTAACAAAAGTTCAAGGTTTAAGTTTTATAAATAGTAGAAAAAAAGTACTGGATAAGGATATATCTTTTGTTCAAAAACGTCACTAAGGGTTTTTCTACCCAAGTAGTGCCTAAAAAGTGAAAAAAGCGATAAAATCAAGACACCCCCAAATGTTAAAAAATTGTTATCTATACTCCCCATTGAGCATAAAAATATCAAGGTGAGATAATATTTCCAATCAGATTATATCCAGAGTTCTACTGCACATTTAGGCTCAGCTTAATATGATTACTATTATTCTTCTTTAAGGATATAAGATCAAATCACTAGATTTTCATTACTTACAATAAAAGCATATGCATTTGGGGAACCTTTTATAAAGAGTTGGAATACTAGTAGAACCATGTTGATCCATTATTAAATTTGTAATCAGATTTAATTTATGCATATTTCGTCATCTAAAAGTATAAATACGACAATAAATGCCATGGAGATATATATATGTACCCGTTACTTGAAAAAAAAGATAGAATTTGATAAGCAAAAAAGACATTGCCATAGAAGATAATTTTTAAGTTAGTATAAGATTTTTAGCCAAAAAAAGATTCAATCATTGGATGCAGTAAAAAAATCTGTATATAGAGTTGCTGCTGCTCTATTACAATTTTCCAGAGGTGATTCCAAGAGTTGAGTCATTTATGCTAATGATCTTTTAATGCCTAGCCCCTATGTTTTGTTTGAATTTAGTATAACTTTTTTCTTGATGAGTAGTTAGGTCATAAAAGAGTTATAACATCTACAAAAGCAAAACTATTTACATATGTAAATATTTTGATGTTGCAATCCTGTACCTTTGCTGGACGAACTCGTGTAAAGTCTTAGACCACTTTAAAATCACCTTATATAATCATGTGCTCTGTAAAATCTGGTACTCAGTGTTTGGAGTCAAAAACAGCTACTACCTGATTGATGACTACACTATAAGTCGAAAGGTCTTGCTTTGTGTGACTAAGATAGACTTGGATTATGAGGAATAGCACGTAATAGGTTACAAACTATATAAGACAAATAGAATAGACAATACTAATGTAAAATCTACGTAAAATACTATTAAGAAAACTTAGTGACTTTATTAAATGTTCGAGATATCGGGGAATATTCAGTTAAAAAGCCTTGAGGTATTATGTTTTAGAATCTCTTTTGTACTCCGATAAGTATAAATATCAAAGCGAGAGGATTTTATTCTTTGAGACGAAGATAGAAATTTTCTTAACAAATCAGAACAAGAGCATGGGACTAATTGTCTCTATAATCGAGAACACGACAGCTTAGGCGATCACTATGCTATAATTAACCATGAGACTGACATAGCGATATTTCACACATGAGAGGGAGTGATTAGCCCCAAAACTACAATTAAGCATCCCTATATAGTACAAGTAATATAATAATAGCTTTTACATATCATTACAGTTACTTGTTCTTTGACTATCTATTAACTTAGCCATTGATAACTTAAGTAATTTTAACATTTAATAATCTATTTCTATCATTTAACAAACTACTTAGTAAATATCGAAAATTTTAAATTCTCTGTTATTTTCGTAAGATAAGCTAGGATTGATCTTTTAATTTTTCTATTTTCTGTAGACTCTATAACTCTAATTGGAACTATATCGCTTTTTTTGATGTATCAGATACTGAATAACAGTATAGTTTATTGTTATGTTTAATAAAGTGTAAATACTTCTTAATGCCTTGCATCTCTATTATTCTTTTTGTATTTTTGTTTCTTTCATACTTTTTAAAAATTATGTCTGTTTTCCTGTTATTAATAGTCGAGTTATTAATTTTATTATGCTCGAAAATAAAAGTCTCAAATCCCGAAATTAATTGATTGATACCTATTTTACCTAATGCTTCAAAACTACTTTTCCATTTTGAAAGATTTACAAAATGTCCATCAACTATACTTTTTCCATAATGATCAGCAAAAAAATCAAGATCAATATTTAAACTACTATTTATTTTAGGAATTTCTTTAAATATATAATCTAGGAACTCTCAGGATCTAAATTATTTCCTGTATCTTCCCATATATTAATTTTTGTAAACTTTTTAAATAAAAGCTCTGTAGAGATTAAATCGATTAAATAATCTCCTGCATATGGGAGTGTTTTTTTGACTTCACTACTTTTTCCATCTTTTAAGCGCTATTTAATTGAAAAATTATTAGTAAAAGTCTTGAATACAAAAATACATCCCCATATATATTATCTGATGAATATTTACCATCATTGTTTTTTTTATTAAATTTTGATGAAATAGTTGAATCATTTGAGGATGTATTTTTGTGTTTAAGAATTTTACTAACAAATTTTCCACTCAGATAGCGCTTAAAAAACGGAAAAATAATGAAACCAAAAAAAACAGCCCCATTTAGTAAATATTGTATAATAGTTTCAATTTGGTCATCCTTAATTTTTTTGTATTTTTAATAACAGGTTGTAATATTGATATTTTATTACTATAATTGCTTGTTTTTGAATAATCATATTGATTTATATTTATATTAAACCTAAAACTTTTACATTCATCAAAAGAATATGTGGATGTTTTTTTTGGCTTCATTATTTTTTCCATCTTTTAAGCGCTATTTAAATGGAAAATTTGTTAGTAAAATTCTCAAATACAAAAATATATCCCCATATACTCAAGCTATAATTGATAATAATGTTACTTGTTGATTTTTATTTCCTGTTTCTCTTAAAGCACTAATTTTATACATTGTGTGAAATATCGCTATGTCAGTCTCATGGTTAATTATAGCATAGTGATCGCCTAAGCTGTCGTGTTCTCGATTATAGAGACAATTAGTCCCATGCTCTTGTTCTGATTTGTTAAGAAAATTTCTATCTTCGTCTCAAAGAATAAAATCCTCTCGCTTTGATATTTATACTTATCGGAGTACAAAAGAGATTCTAAAACATAATACCTCAAGGCTTTTTAACTGAATATTCCCCGATATCTCGAACATTTAATAAAGTCACTAAGTTTTCTTAATAGTATTTTACGTAGATTTTACATTAGTATTGTCTATTCTATTTGTCTTATATAGTTTGTAACCTATTACGTGCTATTCCTCATAATCCAAGTCTATCTTAGTCACACAAAGCAAGACCTTTCGACTTATAGTGTAGTCATCAATCAGGTAGTAGCTGTTTTTGACTCCAAACAGAGTACCAGATTTTACAAAATAGTTTATTTATTTGATAACAAATCTGCAATGTTGGGCATGAAGCAGTTGATAATAAATATTTTTCAATAAAGCTTTATAAGAATATGTGTTTAAGGTCTAATAGAAATTCAACTAACTTACAGTATAAACTATAATAGAATGATTTAGAACTGTGTCCCCGGGTACCTTTATTTAACAAAAAAATTGTTTTTATAGAATTTGAAGCGAAGTCTTTAAAATACAAAATATTCAAATAACAAAACTAATTTAGACATCCCCATATGATAGAAGTGGGTTCAAATAAAAACACTACTTTTGCTTCTAAATAAGTAAAAATAAGATAACTTATGTGGTTTGTACAATCAATATAGTATTGATAATAAGCCAATGTATTTTATATAATAAAAAATCATCCATTGATTCTTTTTTAAATAATCAAATAAAAATATATGCCATTTGCTCAAAATGTTTTGAAGATTATGATAAAGTAATTGATTAGATTATAGTTCTGAAGGTGAACAAAATGTGGAATCTGTATAAATTTGAAATTGTTTTTAGACTTTGATTAATTTTTTAAATTTTATTTTTAATATATTATAAGCAAAATTTTAGGGTTAGAATCTTTTAAAAAACCTACATCATACCGCCCATACCACCCATTCCGCCCATACCGCCCATGCCACCAGCAGGAGCACCTGGAGCACTAGGTTTTTCTGGGGCATCAACAATCATACATTCAGAAGTAGTAAGAAGGGAAGCGACACCAGAAGCATCAACTAAGGAAGTACGTACAACTTTAACAGGATCTAAAATACCTTGAGCAATCATATCGACATATTCACCTTTAGAAGCATCAAAACCATTATTAAGATTGGCATTGCTTTCTTCCAAAAGTTTACCAACAACAACGGAGCCTTCAAAACCAGCATTATTGCAAATGGTACGACATGGTTTTTGAGCGGCTTGTTTAATAATATTAACACCAAGCTTTTGATCAAAGTTATCAGTCTTAACATTATCTAAAATTTTTGAAGCTTTAAGAAGAGCTACACCACCACCTGGTACAATACCCTCTTCAACAGCGGCTCTAGTAGCATTGAGGGCATCAACGATACGATCTTTCTTTTCACCAACTTCAACTTCAGAAGCACCACCAACACGGATGACAGCTACACCGCCAGAAAGTTTAGCAAGACGTTCTTGGAGTTTTTCTTTTTCGTATTCAGATACAGTAGCATCGGCAACAGCAGCTCTAATTTGTTCACATCTTTCAGCGATGGCATCTTTAGCGCCAGAACCATTTAAGACAACGGTATCTTCTTTAGTAACAGTGATAGATCCACAAGTACCGAACATATCTGGGGTAGCTTTTTCGAGTTTAATATCAAGTTCTTCAGAGAAAACAGTGCTACCAGTAAGGATAGCAATATCACCTAAAATGGATTTACGGTTATCACCAAATCCTGGGGCTTTAACAGCAGCTACTTGAATTTGGCCTCTTAATTTATTGAGAATACAAGCAGCTAAAGCTTCACCATCAACATCTTCAGCGATAACTAAAAGTGGACGGCGTTGAGTAGCAGAAGCTTCAAGGGCAGGGAGGATATCTTGAACAGCCGAGATTTTCTTTTCAGATAATAAAATCAATGGGTTTTCAAATTCCACTTTTTGAGCCTTAATATCGGTAATGAAATAAGGGGAGATAAAACCACGATCAAATCTCATACCTTCAGTAACTTCTAAAGCATCTTCTAAAGTCTTTCCTTCTTTAACAGTGATAACACCTTCTTTTCCTACTTTTTCCATGGCATTGGCAATAAGTTGACCAACTGCTTTATCACCATTAGCTGAAATAGTAGCTACTTGAGCGATTTCTTCACTAGTAGTAATAGCACGAGAATTTTCTTTTAAAAATTTAACTAACTCATCAACAGCAAGTTGTACACCACGACGTAAATCCATTGGATTACAGCCAGCAGCTACATTTTTAACACCCTCAGTAAAAATAGCTTGAGCTAGAACAGTGGCAGTGGTAGTACCATCACCAGCGTTTTCGTTAGCACGATTAGCTACGTCTTGTACTAATCTTTATATGTATTTATAAATAAGAGTATTAAAAAATAAAAAATAAGAACTTACCTAGCACCGAGGTTTTCAAATTTATCTTCTAAAGTGATTGATTTAGCAACAGTTACACCATCTTTAGTAATCTTTGGGGAACCGTAGGATTGTTCAATAAGTACATTACGTCCACGTGGACCTAAAGTAACAGCTACAGCTTTAGCTAACATATCTACTCCTTTTAATAATTTAGCTCTTCCATCGACTCCAAAGGCTAATTCTTTATGACTGGAATAGTTACGTACTAATGTACGTCCAACTTTATTTAATAATCTAGCGTTGTTGACCATGTTATTGAAAAATTCAAACTGGAATTTTAGTGATTTGATCACAATTTAAATATTTGAATGCTTCGAAATAGAGTTGTGACAGCTTATTTTATTGGTTCAATTTCTAGTTATTCTTGAAATTTGAATTTGAATCGCTTTTGATGGGATTTTAATTTCCTATTAGAGTCTAAACTTGATTGGTGGATTTATCCCTGATTTATTTGTAGTAATTTCTAGAATCATCCAAATTAATAAATTAAAGTATAATATATCTTATATTAATAAAGTAATAATAGTATTAAAATATTCATATAGTTTCTAGAATTGACCATGTACTCTAACGAGCCACTTTTAAATAGCGTTATGCTAATGCTAAATAATTTGACAATTATATGAGATTAATAAATTCAGTTATCTAGAAATATATCGTTTTAATATTTGATAAATGAAAATTAAGTTAATCTTAAAATCAAGTATTTTAAATGAACAGATTTTTAGTAATCAAAGTGGGCCACTTTCAAGCATTAAACTTTCATACTTATAGTAATAATAATATGAAAATGGTAATAAGGTGAAGCGACCACCTCCTATACATGGTTTATTAATACAATACTCTAATTATTGGAATTGATATGCTTGAAATCAATATCACTACTCTAGCTAAATAAAACTCAAAAATAAAATATATAATGATTTATCTTGATTTTTTATACCTTTTTTGAAGTAACATTTGTTTTTTTATAATTTTCAAATGTTAAGATTCTTTCAAGCATACCAGCTAAATAGTAGCAAAAGTTTGGTTTTTGCAAAATAAATCTGTTTTATTTTTTAAAGTCAAAATTAAGTTGAATCCTAAATTTATTTTGTTATAAAAAAATGTCGCAAGCTATTGGAAAAGTAATAATATTCAAATTAGCTAATTAATTAATTAAACTAAAAATTGTAGACAGCGTTATCATACGCCCGAGTATGGCATTTAGTTGATGCCAAAGATCGTGTTTTAGGACGTATGGCTACTGGTATTGCAACTACCTTAATGGGTAAACATAAACCAATTTATGATCCAGCTGGTAAAAAAGATAATATTAGACTGAAGAACTAAGAATAACAATGTTTAATTTAGCTGATTGTGGAGATTATGTAGTTGTTATCAATGCTAAAAGTGTAAAAGTAACTGGACGTAAAGCCGAACAAAAAGTATATAGATCCCATTCGGGTTTCCCAGGTGGTTTAAAAGAAGTACCATATAAAAGAATGTTGGAAAGAAAACCTGATGAGGTAACCTATTTATTTTTGTAGATATAGTTGATTTAAATATTGTTTTAGATTATACGTAAAGCTGTATCGGGTATGTTACCAAAAAATAGATTAAGAGATTATAGAATTGGAAGACTTTTAATATTCCCAGACGAAGATCATCCATATAAAGATAATATTATTAAGAGATATGATGAAGCTGAGACTATAGAAAAAAAAGAATAAGCTTAATAAATTAGATTTGACTATTATAACCGATGTTTGAATTTTTATAATAGATTCGATAACATTAAAGAGTAGAATAAAATTTTAATGATTTTTAGACTGATTAGGTTCCGAATTATATATAGATAAATTTATGGTAGTAAAAAGTATTTTAGCTTCAAATAAATAATTAGATAAATGATAATTGATAAACAAAAAGCATAAATGTATTATAAAATATTTAAATACAGACCTTATCACGAGGATGTTAATAAACTATCGCTTTAAAAATATGCTCATATTGAATGAAATTAAAGGACATATCAAGTGATTTGGAATTATACTCTAACTATTTTAATAAATGTACTTCAAAATACCTCCCTTTAGTATCATTTATAAACTCATTATTTTTAAATAAGAAGCATCTTTATTCCCTTGTATGTATGACAACAATTTTAATTACTTAGATCTTTCAAATGTATATGAGGGTTTTTTAAATAAATAAATGGAATACAAAAAAGTTGATTTTTAAAGGGTACTTATATAGTAGTTGGATATTTCATGAATTAATATATAGGGGTGTTTTCTTTGCCTCATCACTTTTTTATTTTTAAGCGTTATTCAGGTGGAAAATTTGTTAGTAAAACTCTTAAACACAAAAATAATATCCCCATACGTTGTAGTAGCACAGTTGTATTTAGATTATTTTCACTACAGATGATTAATCTTTTCCATGATTCTAAATTAAGTACCCTCGGTAGTTTTAATATTCAATAAGTTGGGTTACCATCAGTTGATTTTTCTTTCTTTTCATGTTGAAGAATATAATTTAACTTTATAACATTTCCATCATCTTGCCATCTATTACTTTCATAAAATTTGGTTGGCATTATATTTTTGCTTAATCAGGATTATAGAAATACTCAAACTTAAACATTTTAAGCCAATGAAAATTAGTCAATCTTTAGGATATTAGTGAAAGCTTTTGAAATTAGGTTTTAGTTTTTTACCAATGACAAGTATATCAAGTTCTCGTCAAGGGGATGAATTGAATGGTAATGCAAGTGATTCTTCTAGAGACCAAATTATTGGCACTGCAACCCCTTCAAATGCCGAGAAAAAAAATGTAGATGTAATGCCACGTCGATCAGCAGGTGCTTATATACCTCCAGCAAGGCTCAGACTAATGCAGCAGCAACAGTTAAAATCTGAAGCTCCAGATTCCGAGGTTGTTCAACGTATTAGTTGGGAGGCTTTGAAAAAGAGTATCAATGGTTTAATAAATAAGGTAGTTAACATACAAATTCAAATGATTTAATTTTTACGTTAATTAGGTAAATAGTGCAAATATAAGAGCAATTATTCCTGAGTTGTTCAGTGAAGACTTGATCAGAGGAAAAGGTTTGTTTTGTAAATCATTAATGAAGGCACAATCTTTTTCGATACCATTTACTCCAGTATACGCTGCAGTTGTATCAGTAGTAAATTCTAGGATGCCTATGGTAGGTGAATTATTGATCAAAAGAATCATTTATCAATTTAGAAGAGCTTATAACAGAAATGATAGAGCCCCCTGTTTATCATTATTGACCCTCTTAGCTCATCTCACTAATCAAGGTGTGGTAACTGAGATTTTATGTTCACAAATTATTATTTTATTGTTAGAACGTCCAACCTCTGACTCGGTTGAACTGGCTGTTGGATTATTGAGAGAATGTGGTCAATACCTAACTGAAATTAATCCTAAAATTGTAAATTTGTGTTTTGATCGTTTTCGTAGTATCTTGCATCAAGGTGAGGTAGATAAGCGAGTACAGTATATGATTGAGGTTCTCTTCCAAGTACGAAAGGATAAATTTAAAGACAACCCAGCCATACCAGAAGATTTGGATTTAGTTGAAGAAGATAATAAAATCTCTCACATGATCTCATTAGATGAAGAAGACATCGATCCAGAAGAATTATTAAATGTTTTTACTTTTGATCCAGATTATTTAGAACACCAAGAAGCTTTCCAAAGCGCAAAAGCGGAAATTCTTGGATCGGACGATGAAGAAGAAAGTGGGTCTGGTAGCGAAGAAGAAAGTGACAGTGAAGAGCAAGAGGTAGCACAGAAGGGGGTGGATATCATAGATAAAACTGGTACAAATTTAGTTAATCTTAGAAGAACAATATATCTCACGGTGATGTCAAGTTTGGATTATGAAGAATGTGCGCATAAGCTTTTGAAGATGAATATCGCTCCCGAGGATGAAGTTGAATTATGTTCAATGATCGTAGAATGTTGTTCTCAAGAAAGAACATACACTAAATTTTTCGGCAATCTAGGAGAAAGATTTTGTAAAATAAATCGCAAGTGGGCTGAGCATTTTGAACATGTATTCCAAGATATTTATGAAACCATTCATCGCTATGAAACTAATAAGCTTAGATCTATAGCTAAGTTCTTTTCTCATTTATTTTCTAATGATGGTATTCCTATGCCAGCCTTAGGTATTATATCCTTAACTGAAGATACTACTACTGCTTCCTCTCGTATTTTTGTGAAAATCTTGTTTCAGGAATTGGTAGGATCATTTGGTCTTTCTACTTTAAATAAGAAACTGAAGGACCCTGCTTTGTTTCCTGCAATCCAGGAGGGGCTATTCCCCATGGATAATCCTAAAAACACAAGATTTGCTATCAATTATTATACTTCTATTGGTTTAGGTGAACTTACCGAAGAACTCCGCGATCATTTACAAAAAGTCATAGCTGATGCTGCTGCTGCACGCGCGCTTAAGCAGGCAGATAGTAGTGATAGCAGTGACTCAGAATCAGATTCTGATTCAAGCTCTGACTCTGACTCTGACTCTGATTCAAGCTCAGCAAGCTCAATTCCAAGCAACCGAAAACAGGTTAGAAGAGATCAGTCAGTTACTCCTCCAAGAAATAGATACCTGTCCAGAGATATACAAAGAAGAGATTCGTTCAATGGACGTTCGCCACGCAGAAACTTCAATAGAAAATCACCAATTAGAGCAATGAATCGTGTGGCGGGAAGATATAACCCAAGCCGAAGCCCTAGTCCACGTGACAGAAGAAGTTTAAGGCGTCCAGTATCGCCTATCAGAAGATCTATCTCAAGATCAATATCTCGCTCAAAAAGCCCAATCATGCGTAGACAAAGGCGTTCAGTATCAAGATCCATTTCACCAAGAAACAAGTCATTAAGTAAACAAGGAAAATCACGTTCTCCAGTTAGAAGAGAACCACGTGGTAGGCCTGTTTCTAGATCACCTAATTTGAGGGCTAGACGTGATGCAAGAGAAGTCTCTCAGTCCCCTATTCGAAGAAACAATTATAGGGGCAGACAAGTATCAAGATCACCTTCAGTTGATGAAATTAGAGGAAGGGCTAACGAAATGAGTATTTCTCCAAGAAACAGTAATAGAAAGAATTCGCTTCCAGTATCTCCTCCAAGAAATAGGGCTAGAGGTAGATCTATTTCTCGTTCAATTTCACCTCCCGTAAGAAGACAAAGGTCTCCTGCGTATAGAGGTAGAAATGACTATCGTCCAAGCCCGGAAAGAAGAGATAGTAGACAAGGACGTAGTACATCTAGGTCATCACCCAGAAGACCATATCGTAGTTCTCCTCGCAGAAGAAACTATTAATTTTTTTTGACTTTATAAAATAATAAAAATTCTTTATTAGCTAGGTTTCCATTGTTATCTTTTATAATTTTAAAAAAAGTGAAACATTTTGAATCGTTATTAGTGCTATTATTATTTATACTATACTAAAAACACTAAAAAGTAAAATTATTCATCAAGAAAACAATCAATGATTTTATTAAAAGATCCATTTATAAACAGAATAACTTAAAGCAGCGATAGTCCCAGAAGGAATAAGCAACCAAAGCAAAGTTTTAAATTTTGAATGATTAATCCTTTTGATAAGTTGATCAATCTGTTTAAATGATTCTTCTAAATCTCCAGAATTATCAACAATAAAATTTGATAGCTTAATTTTATCATCTAATTTCATTTGGGAATCAATACGCTTATTAGCTTCTTCTAGAGTGATATTATCTCTAGACATTAATCTATTAAGTTGAATCTTAACTGGGCTAAACAATAAGAAAATAGTCATATAAATCCAAAACTGATTACCAATAAATTAACACATTCCCACTAGTGAACTTATAAATACTAGATTCGAAAAGCAAAGGAACATCTAAAATAATTAAACTGTAGCCACTTAAATAACATTTAAGAATCTCCCAACCCATCATAAATCGGATAATAGGATGAAGTATAGAGTTTAACTTCAGTCTTTTTTTCTCATTGTTAAAAATGATTTCTCCCAACTTTTTCCTATTAAGTGTTAAATCTGGATTCAAAATATCATCTCCTTCCTCTGGTCTATGAAATTCTTTTACTATTTTCTTATAGCCATAACTTCCTACTAATACCGCTTCTCTTGCTAATTTATCTGCGTCTACAATATAGTATCCTTTGTTTAATAAGTAACTAGATATACTACTTTTCCCTATTTCTAAAATTAATTTCCTGTTTATTGTTATGACATTATATCCTTACCACTAGCAATCCCTCCGCTTAAACCTAAAATATACATATTGAACTTCAATAGACACTTTATAAATTTTTATTCAAATTTTTAAAAAATAACTAAAATGACCAAAAAAGAGCAGTGAAGGGAAAAATTCGATCAACAAAATCAGTCTCACCAAAAAGATCATGATCTATTTGGTAGGCAAATATAAAGATAAGAACTATCAACTATCTAAGAGTAATTGATAAAAAATACAACCATTTAATATTATTGTGACCAGTGAAAAGGTCAATAGGAAAGTGGTGAGTATTTAGAATTTTCTTACAAAATGTGCTACTAAATTCATCAATAGTTGAAATAAACAAGAAATCAGCTGCATTATTGGAAGCTCTGTAAGTTTGAGAGTGTAACAGAGATAGTAGAAGCAAAACCGTTATTAATGAGCTTAGGTACATTGTGGAAAAATTAACGAAGTTTATTTGAAGATGGACTTAAAAAAATCAAATGAAGAGTCATAACACAGTTGAAAAGATGTTTACTAGTACTCAAAGCCACAAAAGTTCATCCAAATATTTAAAGATCATATGGGGATGTACTTTTGTGTTTAGGAATTTTACCAACAATTTTTCCGCTTAAACAGCGCTTAAAAATGGAAAAATAATGAAGTCAGAAAAAACACTCCTATATCTTGAGATTGTGAAGGATAATAACTACCATACCCCCAATTAATAATTGCAATAAACCCACCTTTTTCAATTACTACTGATTTGCAATTTAAATAATTATGGGACAATATTTTATGTCTAAAAGATGTATTTTTAAGCTTATAAAGTATTTTTTATCAAGCCCAGTATTAATGAGTTTCTGGGATGTTCAAATTCGTTGCTTATGAGCTTTAGAGTTATTATGTCTTTATAGATTTGTATAAATTGGCCCATTAATTCTGTTTTATGCCTTTTTTCTTTCAATATTGGAGTATCAAGCTTTATATTTCTCAAGGGTATACCAATATATAGAGATGTTTTTTCTGACTTATTATTTCTCCATCTTTAAGCGCTATTTAGGTGGAAAATTGTTAGTAAATTCTTAAATACAAAAATACATCCCTATATGGTAAATATTTGTATTCTTCAAGGTCGAATAAATGTATTGCATGATACTTTTTAATATATTCTTTAAATATGTTCACGTGAATTTTATCTATATTATCATTTCATCTAGATTTATAACTTTTTACTATATATTTCATGTTCCTCCTTTGGTATTCAAATATTTTTGTATAATTATATATATAAATAGCATTAGTCCTAGGAGTTTTCAATTAGTTCTACCACTATAAAAAAGAAGTGTATTCATTTTTCGATGTTTTTTGAATCAGTTTTGCTTTAGTTATAAGTTGTTTTCAAAATGTTTTTAATCAATGATTTAAATAAACATAAAGCAAGTGCAACATTATATCAAGTAAAAATTATTAATGAATAATAAACACTGTAATACATTTTATTTTTTTATTAAAAAAATTAAGTCGTTAATTTGATCAAATAAAAAAGCAAAGAATACTGATACAAATTGTAAAAGTCAAGCCAAGTCAAAAGTATCATTTGTACAAAACAAATTAATTATTTATAATTTAATTGCTCCTCAAAAGTTATATACGATTCTTCATGGTCCAGTGGTTAGGATTTTCCGCTTTCACCGGAACGGCCGGGGTTCGATTCCCCGTGAGGAAGTTATCATTAACAATTTAATGAAATCATATTTTTACATAAAAATTATCCACAGCTGATATTTTTTTAGTGTTGATTATCCATAAGCTACATTTATTATTTTGAATTTTCATGTATATTATAAACTTTTGTAATGTCTTAGTCTATATTGTAAACCACCTTAATAAAAATCAATTTTAATTATTGTTTAATTGTATTAAAAATTAATGTTTTTAAACTAATGTATAAATAAAGCCTTGTAATATCTGTTATATATGAAAATTCAAGTAATTAAATGAACTTAAACTTGTCTAAAATTTATTAACTTAAATGAGAGATGATTGAAATCAAGTAGATATCTATATTATTTATTATAGAGCCTAGAATACTACAATATGGATAATAATAGCTTACAATTAGAAAAGTTTTGTTTTCAAACTTGAGTAACTCAGGAGTATACGAGAAGTAGCATGGTATACTAAACCCAACCTCAAGTATTTTTCTATCGGTTAATTTAGTATTTGTATTAATAAAGAGATCAATTGAACAGCCACTATTTATAATTTTTACAGCAACCAAGTCTTTATATGTTGATAAAAAAGTAACTCTAATAAGCTCTTTGTTTTTAAATGTTAAAAGCCTAATTTTAAATCTAAGACATCACAAAATAAACTCCATGCTATTATTTTGTCGATTTCTTTATATTAACTCTTTATTTACAGCCATAGATTTACCTTAGGATTTTTAAGCTCATCTATAGATTTAGCAAATGGGGATGTTTTTCTTGATTTCATTACTTTTTCCATCTTTTAAGCATTATTTGAATGGAAAGATTGTTAGCAAATTCTTAAACAAAAAAATATATTCCCAAATTTTGTTTTATCATGATAGAAATGATTTTTATATCTTAAAATTACAGAAAAATCGATTATCAAAGCATTATTCTCACTATTCACTTCAAGGTGATAGTTCTTATCACTATAAATATATAAATAAAACATTACACTTTTACCTTGTATAATATGTGAAACATCGCTTTGTCAGTCCCATGGTTAATTATAACATAACAATCGCCTAAGCTGTTGTGTTCTCGAGTTCAGAGAAAATCAATCCCACGTTCTTAGTTTGATTTGATATGAGAATTCCTATATTCGCCTCAAAGAATATTCTCCCCTCGTTTTGATATTTATACTTATCGAAGTATAAAAGAGATTCTAAAACATAATACCTCAAGGCTTTTTAACTGAATATTCCCCGATATCTCGAACATTTAATAAAGTCACTAAGTTTTCTTAATAGTATTTTATGTAGATTTTACATTAGTATTGTCTATTCTATTTGTCTTATATAGTTTGTAACCTATTACGTGCTATTCCTCATAATCCAAGTCTATCTTAGTCACATAAAGCAAGACCTTTCGACTTATAGTGTAGTCAACCCAGCAATAGCTGTTCTTGACTCCAAACCCTGAGTACTAGATTCCACAAGTAGAACTATTAGAATCAATAGAAACACCTTTAGAACCCTTTTATCTTTCCTGTAATTATTTATAACTCATAATTTCAACTGAATTCTTAACAAAAAAGCACCTGAACTATGATCTAATGAATTTTCTTCTATATCACAAAAGCTTGATAAAGGTAAATTATTTGTTTCCATAAAATCAATTAAGTACTCTATAGATTCATAGGGTCATAATTATTCAAATTTAACAAATACCACGTATTATTAGTGATAACTAAAAATCAATTTTAAAACTATTAACCTTATTTATTTACAAAAAAAATATTTTTGTTTTTTTAATAGAAATAACAGTAATTGTATTTTTTTCTAACTAATTCAACTTGGGGTTATCTATATAAAAGTTATATTTTATTGGTCAATGGTCAATTTAGTAAATTACACAGTAAAAAAGTAGAAGTTACTATTAAAAGTTGACTTCCACATCCTATTAAAAGCTGTTATTAAATGCTTCTATAGCGCTTACATTAGTACTTATGCGAGCTCTATAGAGTTTATAAACATTTTTTAAATTATAAAACTATTTTTTGTTTTTGCTTATTTTTAATAAGCTTGACTTTAAATAGCTAATACATTGATCTTTATTAATAGTGATGCTATTGAGTGTTTCTGCCACTGGCTTTAAAATTCCCATGTAGATCTTAAAGGATGGGGATGCTTTTTTTGATTTCATTATTTTTCCATTTTTTAAGCGCTATTTGAGTAGAAAGATTGTTAGTAAAACTCCTAAACACAAAAAACATCCCTAGATATTTAAATTAATTTTAAAATTATTACCGCCAACTTGCTTAACTGTGTGAAGTATATGGGGATGTTTTTTTTAGCTTGAGGATTTTTTCCATCTTTTAAGCGCTATTTGGGCGGAAAATTTGTTAGTGAAATTCTTGAAAACAAAAATACATTCCCATGTTGTATTTTTGGTACCTTTCTAAATGTATCTATATTTGTGATGCTTTTTATAAAATGTTACAATATTAGGAATTAAACTAATTTCATTACTAATTAAACGTGTAAGCCTAAATTACATTAATCTTATAAATTAAAAATATAAAAATACAGATGAGATTACAACATAATAAATTAGTACTAAAATTTATTAAAAAACATAAAACTATCTATATAGTTGTAATTATAATTACCAATAGAAATATTAGTAAGAATCAATAGTTTTAAGCTTTTTTATATAAATAATATTTAAAATTTATTTTTATTAATAGATATTATTATTACAGTAATTTTATACCAAATATTAATCTTAAATAAATAAAATAACTTAAATTAAATATCTTTAATAGTCATGTGAAATCTGGTACTCAGGGATTAGAGTCAAAAACAAACACTGCTTGGTTGACTATACTGTAAGTTGAAAGATCTTAGTTTATGTGACTAATGTAGACTTGAATTATGAAGAATAGCAAGTAATATGCTAAAGACTATGTAAAACAAATAGAATAAACAATACTAATGTAAAATCTATGTAAAATATTATCAAAAAGATTTAGTAGCTTTATTAAATGCACAAGATATCAGGGAATAATTCAATTAGAAAGCTTCGAGTTACTATGTTTCAGAATATTTTTTATACCTCAACGAGTTGAATATCAAAACGGCAGGATAATGCCCTTCAGAATTGTACGAGAGAAACTGTCATAGTAAACCAAAATAAGAGTTTGGGGTTGATTGTCTCTGAACTCGAGGACACAACAACTTAAGTAATTGTTGTATTATAGTCAATCATAGAGCTGATAAAGCGATATTTTACACAGTAAACATTTTAATAATTTAAAAATGAAGTGTTAGCTAGGTCAATATTTAGGTACATACCAAACGATTTTAAAAATCCAGTAAGAAAAATAGATTTATGTAATATATGTGCCCAGTAGTATACGGGGATATATTTTTGTGTTTAAGAATTTTAACGAATTTTCCGCTTAAATAGAGCGCTTAAAAAACGGAAAAAATGATAAAGTCAAAAAAACATTCCCATATATATATTTACTATTTATTGTGAATGTGTTTTTAGTCAAGATAGACACGACTACTGATCTTTTTCCTGAGCTCAATTTTTTTCCAGACTGTTAAATAGATAAGCATACTATTCGAAAACTTCAAAGTTTTTAATTATTTTTTAATACTGAACATAATGATATTTTTAAAATTAAAAAAGGTTACAAAGGGTTAATAAATTCAATAGCGTATTTAAATCCATTGTCAAACAGCAAAAACACTAAGTGGATAAAATTTTATCTTGAATTATACTAAATGAATAAGTGTTAAAATAGATACTGTTATAGTTATTAATCAGTAATATGATGAATTTTGGAAATAAGATAAGCTAATGAAATTATTTTTATTAGCATAGATTTGCCATAGATGAGATCAAATAATAATCTATATTTTGTGCTATAGAACTTATTAAAGTATATCCATGAGGGCAATAAGGTACAACTGAAAAAACTAATTTTAAACTTAAATAGCTCTGGATTATATATAAATTCATAGTTCTCGTTAAAACCAAGTTTGACTGCTTTCCTATCAATTAAGTTAATATTTATACTAACAAAGGGATCGATTAAGCAGTTCTTGATTATAATTTTTACAGCAGTCGAATTTTTGTGTGTCGAAATAATAACTTCAATGAGCTTTTTTTAAAATAATAAAACCCCGATTTTAAATTTAAAGCATCGTAAAATAAGCTACATCCTATCTTTTCATCAATTTCTTTTATATTAATTTCTTCATGACTATGATATATCTTTGGAGCTTTGAGTTCATCTCCAAATCTAATTAGGCTAGTCTTAGAGCAACAGCGAAAATGATTTGTATATCTTAAAAGTCCAAGAAAATCGGTTATCAAAGCATCATTGTCACAACTTTCTTCAAGGTAATAATCTTTATCATTATGAATCAAAGGTGGAGGCATACCGCTTTTGTCTTATGTATCTGAATCATCATATTTAATACAATGATTCTCATGCCCTTCTTATTTTTCTAAAGCTTCTTCATAACTCATAATTGGAACTGAATCCTTAGCAAAAAAAGCATCTAAGCTTTGGTCTAGTGAATTTTTCCTATTCACAGAAGCTTGATAAAAGTAAATTATTTGTTTGCATAAAATCATTCAAATAGACCATAAATCCATGTAATCTTAATTGACCAAGTTTATTAAAAGCAAGTACCATCATTTAAAGCTAACATGATTTCTTAATTTGGTTTTTATGTGAAACCATATAACATTACTTTATTGGTTGATATCTAATTAGTAAATTACATAATTCAAAAAAGTTAATTAAATATTCTTATATTGCTTTTAGTATATTATATATTAAAAGCATAGACTGAGTTAGTAATAATATTAATCACAAAATTATAGTCAGAGTATTTAAAACCATTAAATCTTTAAATCCTGTGCTTTCAATCGAAAGCAGAACTAATTTTAATAAAGGATTTGGTTTTTTAAAAAGATTATGTGTTGAAGGCAGAGTTGATTAATATACTTAATAAATAAATTCAAAAGGCTGTTAAACCGTTTCTCCTGCAGGTATTGGTGAACCAAAAGAATCATTCTTTAATTTTTCTTTTCCTGTTTTGGATTATTTTATTTGAATAGAAAAGAAAAATTCATTCCAGAAAGAATTTCCTCTTAAAAATATATATCAAAGTAGAAGTAGAACCAACTGGGATCCAAATACCAATTTACAATATTGATGGTGAATGATCCAAAGAACGGATGAAGAGGAATCAATGACAGAAAGAAAAAACAGGTTGAAAAAAGAGTTGAATAAAGGAAAGGATAATATGTCTAATAGTTGAATCTTTACTAATATAAAGAATTTGGATTTAAGTTTTAGTTAGAAAATGTACAAACAAATGTAATAAATAGCAAAGAAGACATTCAAATGAATCAAAAAATTACATGTAAAAGGATAAATCTATTATAAATCTATTTATCGCTATTCCTATGCTGATTCCATCCTAAATTTTAAAAAATTATTAAATTTAAAATTTAGGAAGCCAAAGATTACTTAGTGTTTCGGAATTAAAAATAACATTATATAAATATATATTACACACTCCCTATCTGGTTTTTACTACCTGGTTTCCGCTTGTGTTTCTTTGTAAATAGATGCATAATAAATTATGTATCCATCATATGAAAATAAATTGGCTCTTTAATATACGACTAATGGATACTAAACTATCATCGCCTTTTTTAAACGTCCTGTAGTATATCAAGAGGCAACGAAAGCTGGTACTGCTACCATTTTCTGTATTAGCTTAATCTGTATATTGGAATCAGAAAAGAACGAGAAACTTACCCACGCTAGGTTCTTAATTAAAAGCTATATTTTGACGCTTTAGTGCTATATATTACTGAATCTCATATGCCCTGACTTAATAATAAGCTAGATGTCATAAACATAAGAAATAGTATGACTTCCTGTTTTTAACAAGGCAATTGAGCACATTGTAGCTTCAGGGTTAGAATATATAATTCTAAGCTAATAAAATACTTTGGGAACTGATATGGTAAATAAGGTGTTGCTATTAATTAAATCCAGCCAAAACTTGATCTCTATACAAGGCAAAGTCACCTCTTTTAAAGTTTTCTAGAAGGTAAATATATTTTATTTATACGATATAAAAGAGAAAACCTTAACTGTTTTAGTTTATATACTCTAATATTTAACATAATGCTGGTAAATGACATTATTATAAATGATTAAGTTTTTGTTTTTAATAAAGATTATCTTTTTAGTTAATCGTATATTTTTGTTGAGTGTTTTTACTTTGTTAAGATGTACAAAATCCTCAACAAGTGCTAGTTTCTACTATTCTGGCCTTGAAAATCTCATAGGTATAGTCAGTTTTGTTAAAGTATAGAGATCAGTACAAGAAATGTGCATTTGATTATAAACTTTTTTAAAATTTTATATATACTTTATATGAAGTAGGCAAATTATCCATTTAAATATGTGCTAATGTAAATTGTTTTAGTAAAGTTGAGAAGTAATAGTCAAACCATATTTTATGATGAAGATAATAATAAATAAGGTAATTTTTAGTAAAAGCATAATGGAATTATATAAAATAGAAGCGGGGTTAAGCGTAGCTAAATAACAGGCTAGTGATATATAAAAAATACAAAATTTGAAAGATAATAAACATGTGTTTAAAAACAATATCATAATAAAATAGCAAAAAAATAAACATTAAGCTAGTAATAATTTCATGATAAAATGATAACTTTAATAAAAATTCATAAATATAATAATTGCTTAAAAATAAGAAAAATGCTGAATATGTCGATTATCCTTATCATACTGTAAATTTTGTAGATACTGTGGATAATTATATACAATTGATGCTGGCTTCTCAATATCGTAACCCCAATTCATATTGTATAGGTCATTGTTTAACGAAATATCAGTATTTGTCGGGACAGGGATTAAACTGTTATTTAATGAAATGGAATGATTCATCGAAGCAGAAATTAAATTATTTAATGCTATAGTTGGGGGGATCGCATATGATTCAAAATTACTAGGATAACTTGATTTGTTGATGCTTTCTGATAGTATATTAGAGAAGCTACTAGATAACTCAGGAAATGTATTTAGATTTTTATCAACGAGGATACTTCTGTTATTTGGAGGAATACTAGTAGTATTAAAAGAACTCGTGTTCGTACTTTTGTTATTAAAGGGTGTATTAGCGTCATTGAATGAGTTCATATTTGTGTTTTCATTGTTAAGTTGAATATTATTATTGTTGAAGAAACTTGTGCTGATGCTTGCATCGCTATTATTGGTATTATTACTATAATCTGCAGTATATGACCCACCAGTATTATCTATTACATTATTCCCTTGTTTAAACCGAGGTATATTTCTTTTAGGACAAAATTTATAATTAGGAAACATTAAACTATGCTTTTTCTTTAAATCATTTGCTAGAGAATGATAGTGTTTTTTAACAGAATCTAGCTCGTTATTCCATAATTTACCAACGATTTTAGATATCATTTGGTTATTTAATTCTGGGTTCTCTTTTTTTACTTCAATGGACTTGTGTTTTCGATAAATCAAAAATGAGTTTAAAGGCCTTGGTATTTTTTCTTTGTTCATCAACCCTCTTGTTATTTCATTGTCTTTCTCCACTTGAGTGTTTGTATAATTATTAATATCACTGATATTAATATCATCGTTACTCAAAGTACCAGAAGGCAATAGGTAGGGCTGATAACCATCTGGTATTAGATATACTTTATAACCTGGAGGCTCATCTAGTTTATTTATTGTCTGCTTGACCGGTATTAACTTTCCAGGCAATATTTTTTGCAACTCAATACTATTTTTAGTAATGTTTTTATTCTTGTACTTCCTACCCATTTAGACGTATTCCCTCTGAAATTCGCACCTAAAGGATATCTGGTTAGATAAATATGCACTATAGTCATGGTTTTCTCAAATTAAGATTATAATAATGTTAAATTAAACCTAATCCGAAAATCATATGATTGTATTTACAAGGATTATAGTATACTGTATATAACAAAACAAAATGTTACTTTTATTTTTTTAGTATATACAATAATCCAGTAAAACTCTAGATTATGCTTACTTAATCTCTTACTAGAATCCTGCCTCTTTGGAAGCAGCTAATTATTTTTATATAAATATGAAGTGTCCTGTAATATATGAATTATCTTGCATATATTGAAACTTACGTTTAATTTTCGTTTTTTTCAAATAATTTAACAAACAAGGGAACAATGGGAAGTTAAATATAGTTTAATATTGTTTCTTTTCTTGTTTCAATTGATTTTGATTCAATTTTTTGATTGGCCCCAAAACAGTAAACTCTGTCCTTCTTAAGCCAAAAAACTAAGCATTAAAGGTTTTACATAATCAGAACATTTTTAAATACTATATTTATGATTTTAATATATATATTATAGCATTGTCTATACCTAAAGATTCTATATAGGTAATTTCAGAATTTCAGTTAAAATTAAAAATGAATTTTTTTTGTTCATTTCTTGTGTAACATAAAAATTTAAAAAATTATTAAGCAAAACTAGACAAAAAACACTTTAATAGTAATTTCAAAATTAAGCAAAAAAGCAATTTTTTTGCAGCATTCTGCTCCTCGTTTGCAATTTTTGCTAAAAGTCTAAATTAGACAAAAATTGAACCGAATTTTAAACTAACTCATAATTTTGGTTTATTTTTTGATTATGTTTTCACCCCTTAATTTCTTCTGTGATTAAGTCTTTATTACTCTTTTGAAACTTGATTTTTAACCCAGTCTGAACTATTTTATTACAAAGAACTTTAATCTATATCTTAATACAACCACTGTTGTTGGCCATTTCGCCCTTGTTTTTTTAATTATAAATAACTATCAATAACAAATTTAGAAATTAATATTTTAATTACCTTTGATGAAATATTATAAATAAGGCACTTTATTTTATTGAAAAACTTATGAGTTATGTGAGTGATAGCTTAAGTAAAAGAATAAAGGATACTGTTAAACTATAATGCTTAAACAACAGCCATTGATTTCTATAAATAAAAGAGAAGCTCTATATTTCATAAGTATGTAATAAAAGCGAAAATGCCACCACAAGTAATATTGAATAATGATCCGATTGCTATTTGGATTTACTTTTATATCAATTTTAGAATTAAATACATAATACCAAATGTTACTTTAATATATTAATGCTATATATTAGCCATTGTTTAGTATTGGTTTGCCTTCTTAAACATAAAATATTAAGTCAAAAGGATACTTTATTTTTAAATATCAAACATCAACCAACACTCGATCTTCATTTTAGCTCTAGACTATCACAATTAGCTTATGTTACTTTTTATAAATATTAAAGTCTTATAAAAGTTTAAGATTGTATAACTAAAAAACATGGAAAAAGATATAAAAGTGATGGGACGAGAAAAAAGACTATAATAAGGAATTTAACCATCATTTAGATTAGTTTTATTTGACATTCAATCTTTTATCGCCCCTTCGACAGTCAAAATAATTATAACATCAATAATATACTGAATGATATGTTTACATACTTTGATGATTAAATATTGGATTAATATAGGTCAATATATATGCCAATTTATTGCATACTTGCCACATCTACTTGACTCGAATATTTGTATTTTAAACTAGGTCCTTCTTTGATCTAAAATGCTTTAGCCAAATAGCTACACCCATCACAAAAACCATTATTATAATCGCAATAACGTTCACACGCTTATCCACTTTATTTATTTATTTATTTGTTTATTACTTATATAGGTAATTCGAGAATTTATCTTATGGCAATCACATTATTTATGATATTATCAATAAATTTTAATTTTATACCTTACCTTTATTATATTTTGATCCTAATAGCTAAGGTTTTGAAGGATAAGCTTCTAAATAAAATAAAAAGAAGTAAATGAATGATATCATTTCAAATGAAACCAAAAAAGTTTCCAGCTTTACTGTATTTAAATAACATTAGAATGTAGTTAGAGCTAGGGATGTCAATTAAAATTCGGGATGTCTTTTTTGGCCAAATGGCTTGTTCATTTTTAGGTAGCTTAAAATTTGCAAAATAATCAAATAAATAAAACTGCTGCTATTCTTTGGTGACCTATTAATACAGTAGTTTATTAAGAGAACAATTAGATTAAAATTTGGCAAAAATATATTGAACAGGCTTTAAAATTATCAGTTATACCAATATAGAAGGGTATTTTCTAAATAAGTAAATTTTTTGGGCTAAAATTGATTTGAAAGTCATTGATTATAACAGCAAATATTTTTATCTAAAAATAAGTCAATTTTTCTATAAACAAATTAAGCTATAAAACTCTATAGCTTTACCAGAACAGATCTACTTAAAAGGTTAAACTACTTTAGAAAATACTTTATAATTTAGTTACTAAAGCTACTACTAAAAAAGTTTCAAAAAAATTGTAATAGCTGTGTCAAAATAAAAAAGGCATCTTTCATTTGTTACCATAAAATAACACTGGGGATGTATTTTTGTGTTTAGGAATTTTACTAACAAATTTTCCACTCAAATAGCGCTTAAAAAATCGAAAAGTAATCAAGTCAAAAAAACATTCCCACCAAAGGATTTTTTTATTACTCTTAAAAGCTTAAAAAGAAAAAAGTATTAAAAAAATAAAAAAATTCTTATTAACAGTGGAATGTATGAATGACTTTTGCGCGGTATCAAGCTTATAGTTAAAATAATAATCATTACTTTGTTAAAAACAGATCATAAATAAATTGACTGAAAATTGTATATAAATATAAGCATGATAAAAAATCTTTAAAATGATTATTTAAACTACATTGCATATTCAAATTAATGGGCTTTGTGGGAGTATTTAAAGCGTGTTTAATTGTCAAATAAAGTCAAAAAAGTAGTAATATTAAGATTAAACTTAAACTGTTTGAAATCAAAATAATAAGAAATAATTTATTGTAAAATAATTCCTATAAACAATACAAGAAGCCATGTTCTAAATTTCAAGACTTTTTAAAAATAGTCACATTGCTTGTTGAATAGTATTTAATTTATTAAATGTTGACTATAAATGCTATTCTGTTGTCTTTTCAAAATAATATATGGGGATGTATTTTTGATTTCATTATTTTCTCCATCTTTTGAGCGCTATTTGAGTGGAAAGATTGTTAGTAAAACTCTTAAACAAAAAATACACCCCATATTATTAGGTTTTCAAAATACTATCTCACCATCAAATATTTAATCGAATTCTTTGATAATCAATAAATATATAACTTTATTTAATACTGATTGATAATTTACGTAAATTGTTTGATAATATAAGTGTTACAAATTATCAACATTACTAAATCAAAGAATACTAAAGTAACTATTTGAAAATACGATAAAAAGTTGATATTATT
The DNA here is from genome assembly GCA_030770535.1 of Batkoa obscura. Classification (NCBI taxonomy): domain Eukaryota; kingdom Fungi; phylum Entomophthoromycota; class Entomophthoromycetes; order Entomophthorales; family Batkoaceae; genus Batkoa; species Batkoa obscura. The sequence continues at coordinate 251,680 of JASVEC010000030.1, forward strand.
ATTTTCACCAATGTCGTTACTCTATGAATTAATTTGTGAAAATATACAAATTTACTCATGATTTAATTAATAGAATTCAAGTTAAAATCGCCATTAAAGCTTTTGATAATAGTAATTCTCCTTAAAATTAGGCTTAAATAAATAAAATAAAACTATAAATGCGTTATTAACAACTGCCAAACTATATAACAAATTAAACTAGAATAGACATGAATATATGTATTGTAGATACCCTGTATAAATGATATTGAATAACTTTTGTTTTGTAAACTATTTATATCTAAAATCATTTTTGACTTTTTATATAGAAAAACTAATGCTATGAGCTTAACTTCAAAATTAACACCACAAAGATAAGATATTAATAAACATGCTGCATCACTTAAATTTAAATAAAGATGTAATAGCCTATCCATTTTGAATTAGCAGTTGAGCAGAAAGGTAATTCAAAAATCTAATTAACTGAAAAAAGGTAAAAAAAAATAAGTGAAAGCACGTTTAAAAAAGAACTTGGATAACTGAAAGGATTAATATAAAATTAATAAAAAGCCAAAAATGTAAGGTAACGTAAAAACAGTTAAAATGAAAAGCAAGGAAAATAAAACTGACATTGGATAGCAATAGATAAATAAACATATTTAAGAAATAAAAGACTTTTTTTTATATTATTTTTTAAAAACATAATGATAAAATTTTTTATACCCTTATTACTTTTACTTAAATATACCTTTGGGAAAGCTGACATAGCTGATTCTGTGTTAGCTGATTTAGATAGTAAAGAATGGGTAGAATATTTAGTACAATTGGAGCCACATCCAGAAATTAAGAAGGATGCTAGCAGTAACGTAGAAATAAATCAATTACAACAACATGCTCAAAAGTCCCAAACTGAGTTGATGCAAAAACTTCAAGCTGCTCAAGAAAGTGGAGAAGTAAAGTACTATAAATCCTATTATATTACCAACACTATCGCTGTAAGCAGTAAAAAGGATATGATTAATGAAATTGAGCAATTAGATAATGTGGAGGAAATTTCTAGTAATAGAAAATTTTTAGTGAAAGGAAGCAATAGTAATGTCAATAATGAAGCTATCGTATTAAATGAAGTAAATTGGACTGGAGATACATCCCATTGGAGTATAGATTATATCAATGCTTCAAATATAAGTAACAGTGCTAGAAGAAATGCTGCTGAATTGAGATATGCCAATGCTGATACTGGGGTACAGTACGACCATCCTGCCTTAGTGAGCAACTATTTAGGTGCTTTGCCGGATGGAACATTCGATCATAATTATTTTTGGTGGGACGCAAATAAGAAAGCCAATAGTAGTCGCCCTAATTCAAAATGTGGAATTAATTCTCCTGTTCCTTGTGGAGATGACGATCATGGCACTCATACTATGTCAACAGTCGTAGGCTCACTTAATTTAGGTATTTCTCCTACCACCAAATGGATGGCTTGTAAGAATATGGATAATAACTTTGGCTCCCCTGAATCTTATTTAGGATGTTTGCAATTCTTCCTAGCTCCTACTAAATTAGATGGTACCGATCCAAAACCTGAATTACGTCCCCATGTGATTGGTAATTCTTATACCTGCCCACCATCGGAAGGCTGCTCTTCTACCACTTTCCAATATGCTTTAAAAGCTCTTAAAATGGCGGGTATTCTCATGTCCGTATCAGCAGGAAATTCAGGGGCTGATGGTTGTGGTTCTATTCAATACCCCCCAGCGATTGACCCAAACTCGTTTACTGTAGGAGCTCTAAATTATAACAGTGATGGTCGAGCTTATTTTTCCTCAATGGGACCAGTACCTTCAAGGATAAATTTATCTGGCCTAGATATTATGGCACCAGGAGTTAATATCACAGGTGCAGCCTTAGGTTCTTCTTATAAATCATTGGCAGGTACATCTATGGCTTCGCCACATGTTTCTGGAGCAGCATTGTTAATAATGGCAGCCTGTCCTCATTTAGAAAGAAAAGTTGACGAGGTCGAAATTCTTATACGAAAAACTGCCACCCCGCTTTATTCTAAATTGGGTTGTGGCGGTGATATAGGTACAACTTATCCTAACAATGAATTTGGATATGGAAAAATTAACGTTGGCAAAGCTATCGAAATGTGCCAATCTAGTTAGCCTATAACCTCTTATCTTTGATTTTAAAAGCATCTATTTGATTTAATCGTTGTTTATATTAACATTTTAATAAACTAATTTTAAATTTAAATTTAATTTTTAATTTTATCTTTGTTATTAGATGCTTAGCTAGAATACAGTTTTGTACTAGCTAATATCATATTCTATAGTTATATATCTTTTAATTTCAATTCTATAAGTTATTAGAGTTTTGATTTTAAAATTAAAGCGTTTATATTACTTGATACATTTAAGGTATAGATATTTTCGTTTTTTAAAAATAAGTCCAAAATTATAAAAAGTGATAAGAAAATAATAGTAGACATCTGATAGTTTAATAAAAGTACTAATATGAAAGTAGATAGTATATTAAGAAATAATAATAATAAAAAGTAATAAATAATGACAAACATGTTTACATAGAGAACATAAGCAGTAGTGTATCCTAAAATTGACAAGAATTAATGTTTTTTAGTTATAAAAATAATCATAGCTTTAAAATCTTACCAATAAAAATAAGTAATGACCATATGACTAAACAAAATGAATTTGATTGACGTGTTGTGTTGCATTTAGTTAAAAATTGAAGCATATAAAGAGAACAACAAATAAATAAATACTTTTTTTATTAATAACAAATATGGTCAATCGTTTACAAGATAAAGTCGCAATCATCACTGGTGCTGCTAGGTAAATAAATAAATAAATAAATAATTTTCAATAAATAATGAATAACCAAATTTTATTCAACAAATAGTGGTATAGGTTTAGAAAGCAGTATCTTATTTTTACAAGAAGGAGCCAAAGTAGTGCTAGCTGATATTAATATTAAAGCAATAGAAGAGAAATTAGATGTTATAAAGAAGAACGTTGACTTCAATATTGAAGACAAAATTTTAATAGCTCAAGTGGATATCTCAAAAGAGGCTCAAGTAAAAGAGTTAGTAGAAAAATGTGTTGAAAAGTTTGGTAAGTTAATTTAGATTACACTAGCAACTTGATTTTTATATAAAGGTAAACTTAATATTATCTTCAATAATGCTGGTATTATGCATCCAAAAGACGATAATGCTATTACTACTCCTGAAGATATTTGGTAATTATTATTGATAGCTATTTTTATTCTATATTAATATATTTTAAAATAGGGATTTGACTATGAATATTAACTTAAAAGGAGTATGGTTCGGATGCAAGCATGCAATTGAACAAATGCTTAAGAATGGAGGTGGTTCAATTATAAATACAGCTAGTTTTGTTGCTGTTATGGGCGCTGCTACTCCACAATTAGCTTGTAATATACGTTTTAAATTAAACTTTAATTTACTAATTTTTATTAGATACTGCTTCTAAAGGTGCTGTTTTAGCAATGAGGTAAATTTTTTATTTAATACTTCTATTCAGTATTTAATGTATTTTAGTCGTGAATTAGCAATGGTACATGCTAGAGATAACATTCGAGTCAACTCCCTTTGCCCAGGTCCATTGAAGACGCCTCTTTTAATGGAATTTTTGGACACTGCAGAAAAGAAAGAAAGACGTATGGTTCATTTACCAATGGGTAGATTCGGTAATTTGATCTTGGATGTTTTAATCATTTTATTAAAAGTGTTTTATAGGTGAGGCTATTGAACAAGCTTATGCTGCCTTATTTTTGGCTTCAGATGAATCTTCTTATATTACTGGTACTGACTTCTTAGTTGATGGTGGATTATCAAATGCGTATGTTACTCCTCAAGGCGACACTAAATCTGTGCCCCCGGTAAACTTTCAAAATCGTCTCTAAGTAAAATAAAAATAAAACATGATTTCATATAAACTATTTATTACACATTCTATATCATTAATCTATATTTAATATTAATCCATCAAAGGCAGGATATAGATTAAATAAATTTTCTAAACTTATTTGACTAAATCTTTTCTCTAACTCATAGTGATCTAACTGATGCGCCATGCCAACAGTATAACACGATTTTGGCTGGATCAATTCACATTCCTTTAACATTTGTTCCATACCAAAATGAGATGCATATGGCTCTTCTATAAACAACAGTTTTAATACAATACTATGTTATATAAAAATAATCTATTACCTTTTAATAAATCTAAAATCAAAATATTACAATTCAGCATATATTCTCTCGATTGATCGGATATTTTATTTGTATCAGAAACAAAACAAATATCATCAATCTTATACGCAAAGCACATATATGGTGTTATTTTATCTGAATAAAGGCCATGTTCGACTAAACCAGGGCTTATTTTAATATACAAAAAGATATAAGCATATGAAACTACCTGGCAAAGGAGTAATATCTACACCAAAAACCGAAAACGGTTCATATTCATTAATAATGTTAAAGTCTAATTTAGCTACCGCACCGCCACCTTAAAATCTTAGTTCATATATTTCATGAAAAAAGTTCAATTTTACCCGTTGCCTTGCTAGTATCAACTAGATAAGGGAAAGTTGACCTAGCTACATTCATAGTTTCTTGATTCAGATAAACAGGTATAGTTTTTGATTCCATCACATCACACCATGGTCTTAAATCGTCTAAACCAAACATGGCGTCCGCATGGCCGTGAGTTATAATAACAGCATCAATGTGCTTTATATTATTTTTAGTAAAGTGATTTAATGTCGAATCTAAATATGTCAATGATGTATATTTGAATTAAAAAAATCCTTTACTATAGAAAGTTTTCCCACAGTCTAATAAAATATTCCTAATCATAGTTAAGATAGTTCAATTTATCTAAATATATATTACTTTTCTCTATTCTCTTCGTCTAACACTTGAATTAAAACAGATATATTTCCTCGTACATTTTTACTATCTCTATTCAATACATAATCATTACAAACTTTACAATCTCTTTTATGGGTAATGCAATGGACATTAGGTAAACTTGAGCTTGGTCCTGTGCCCAAAAATATAACTCTCTTTATCATTAACGTATGCTGTAAATAAAAGTGCTATTTTTTTATTTTGCTATTAAGTAAAACTCAGTGTTGAAATTAAAGTAAAATATAATGGATTAGCCCAAAAATTTCCATCGAGATCTAAATATAACTAAGAATGAAATAGAATGGATAAATTATCAATAGCCAATCAAAAATTTAACAATCAAAATTTTTGAATTTTAAAACTTGAAGCCACAAAAAAGTTTTGTCTACCATAATAATCAACTAAAAGTTTTATCGTTTCAAACAAGAGCAGAATGAGCAGCCATAGAAGTGGAAGTGAAATGGAAAGTGGTAGCAGTTTTCAAAGTACCAATCCTGAAAAGAAAGGATGGATTCCTATGAAACAACCAAATAATAGTTATAAAAGTAGTCAGTTAGATGAACTCATGGAAGATGGTAAAAGTAGCTCAAGGACTATTAGTCGTTCAAATAAGTCTACAATGTCAAGTCGATCGTACAAAACAGAAAAGAGTAGCTTTTCAAATGTTTTGGTTAATTTAGAATTAGTTAATTCGCTAGTTAATGAGTTACAGCAAGGTATTTTACTTGACTTAAGTGTTAGAAATATTTTATTTTATTTTATTAGTAACATTAGCATCTACTAATTTTCAAGTAAAATGGGAAAATTTTATTAATATCAAAAGTATATTAAAAAAATTAGAAGAGGAACAGAAAGGTAATTAAACCTAAAATAATTATATTATAAATAATAAATAATAAATAATAAATAATAAATAATAAATAATAAAAAACAATGAAATAGATAATTTATTCCAAGTAAAAGAAGAAATTGATACGGACAGGTTTGAAGGAAAACTAATAAAACTTATAAAATTTATCGACCAGAGCCATGAACGAGAGTTAGAATCTGAAGAAAGAAAGCGTAGAATAAAAGAAGAGATGGGAATTGAACATAAATTTGATCAACTAAATTTAAATGGAGATTTTGTTTATCCTGAGCAGATAGATTTGTTTCATTTATCATCAGATTACTCACTTAAAAAAGGACGAGGTATTAGGTTGAATTCAGATGTTATGGTAGCTTAATTTCTTTTATTAAAATATATTATATTTATGCATCATTTAACCAGAAAGGAAGTAAAATATTCCAAATACCAATCCATTGTATGATGACATCAATTGATGCATGCTTAGATAAAGACATGAGTAATTTAACTTACACTAAATAATAATAATACGAATAACAAGTGAATAGATTATTTAATGGAAGGGATATTCGATATAACACATTGTAATCCAAAATTGAGATTAACTTTTTATCTTTATCTGCAAAAAATAAAAGGGATTTCCAGTAAATATCAAAGTTATATTGATACTTTGCCATATAAGCCCAATTCGCCTCTATTTTATTCAATTAAAGATATAGAGCCTTTTAAAAGTTCATATATAATAGGTAATATTATAATATTAATGGTATCTGATATGTTATAACATCATTCAAATAATAGGAGATGTAATGAATCAAACAATAGAATGTGCCCGATATTATTGTAATTTGTATCAACAATTGAAAAATAAAAATTACTTTGATATCAAAAAATTTACATTTAGTTCGTTCAAATGGTGTTATGCCATTGTATTAACGCGAAGTATTAACCTTCCGTTACCTACGCCTAAAATGAATAATTTTTTCCGACAATGTCAAGAAGTAGCTTTAATTCCAGTCGCTGATATATTTAACTTTGATTTTGACGCTTCTGATCCCATCTTTAATCGAAATACAGCCTGTTTAGAGTTGATTGCAGATAATATCTTATACGAAGATCAAGAGGTATCGTTATAATATTAGTATAAAGGATACTTAATAAGTATTTTATTTTAGATATTTATTAAATATCCAGTGTTGGACAACCGTGAACTGTTTTTGAGGTATGGTATTATCAATGAAAAGGGACTGCCATTTGATACAATTAGAATGGGTATTAATATATTAAAAAGCGATGATAATGATAGCACTCGACTAAAATTAAGCGAAGTATTAAATATACCACCTTATCATTATATAAAATTACAACGTAATCAATTGGTCAATAATAATAGTAAAGTAAAATTAATGATAGCGATTGCTAGTTATAATAAGTTTAAGTTAAAAGAGATAGAAACACAAATAGTAAAGAGAGGAATATCAGGTAGAGAAATGATTAACAAGATAGAGAATGATGAACATATATGGGATTTAATACGGCAATATTTTATCAATAATTTACAATTTCATTTAAATTACTCTATACCTTTTTCAAATTTAGAAAAATTAGTACAGTCTTTAGACCTTAATTCAGCTTCTTCGTTTCCTAAATTTTGGTTAATTAATCTTATCCTTTTTGAAATTAAATTTTTAAATCAATCTTTAGCTTGCTTTAATGATCAGATTTCTCCACATCAATCATAAAAGCCTTCCTTCAATCTATCTCCCATCACTTCCTTGTATCCCCCTTTTCAATAGTTTATCTGTCATTTCGTTTTTCTATTTTGTATATAATAAATAAGTCTCTTTTTAAAAGTTGAGTTTATGTTGTGTGTAATTTTTTAATTGTGTATACATGCAGAAGGTTTGATTATCTCAAATAAGGAAACATCTTCGAAGCTTAGAGACAGATGATAAAGAGTATATGGGGATGTATTTTTGTGTTTAAGAATTTTACTAACAATTTTTCCACTTAAATAGTGCTTAAAAAATGGAAAAAATAATGAAGTCAAAAACATACACCTATATTGTAATTAGTTTGTTTATTTTCTTAAAAACATTAATTTGTATAAATCTAGGTGTTACATTGATTAAAATTGTCAATGTTCTAAAACATTGCCTATATTTTCTTGTATTCTCAGCTCTAAAACGTTATCTTAGTATTGCAAAATTTTATATTTACTAAAACTAAATCTAAATTTAAGATTTTGTTTATTACAATGCACCCAAATCAACATTGGAACTTTTCTAATCTTATTGTAAAGGGCTGGGCTTAGATGTATTATATTCATCAGTTGTAGTAAATAATAAAGAAGTGGAAAACTTACAGTCAACTTTCTAATATGTAGCTTTTAGCTCAAAGCTCCTAATTCTAAATATATTAAGGTTTAGAAAAGAGGATAAAATGTAAGATAACCCAAGTAATTGATAAAATGAGCTGACTCTAAGCTTTTTAACGAGTTTACACTTGATTTTACTATCCCTTCTATTACATAAATTATTCTTACTAAATATTTCCTTCATATCATCTGTTAAATCAATAACATAAACACTTTAGTATTTGGCAATAGGTAGGCTGAGTTTAATAACTCTGTTGAAAATTTACTAGCTTTTGTTTCTTTTAAATTAACAACCCTAAAAAGTCACTATCAATTGAGCATTCCCAACCTACTGAGCCCTAAGTAAAGTTGCTATTTTCAAGTAATTATATATTGATATGATTTACATTATTCATATTGTAAAAAAGCTAGCTTCATCTATTGACCTGTACTTTCTAGTTTTCTTAAATTACCAAAGCATCTAATATTAAAATCAGTATCAAGGCACCCCTTAATGTTTAGCTCTAAATTGGAAGCAAAATTTATATTATGATTGATTCCAGAAATAATGGATCCTTCTATCTCTAATTTTAACATTTTTAAATTAATAATTTTGATTTAATATCTAATCCATTGAGATATATCTCATTTCTATAAAACATTTTAAGTAACTTTAATTCACTTGGGCTCAAATGTTTAATAACACTTTTAATGGTTACATTATTTTCATTGTTTACTCCATTTTCGACAACTTCAAGCACTTTGCATGTTTTAAATATCGATCTAGTAGCTCTAGTGATTTCTGTAATTTAAAGTGTAAATTTATCTTTTTCAAATTTGGTAATTCAATATTTACATATTTTTATCAATGTTTTTATTATCACTTTATCAGTTTTTTCCCTTTCAATATCATCATCACTATCCTCTTCATCTCCATTCTCTTCACCATAGTAATATTCTTCATTACAATTATTGTAATTGCCATCATAGTTTTCAAAGACTTTAATTTCAACTTCATAATATGGGGATGTTTTTTTTGGCTTCATTACTTTTTCCATCTTTTAAGCACTACTTGAGTGGAAAATTTGTTAGTGGAATTCTTGAATACAAAAACACATCCCCATATATATTCTACATTTGTAAAATGACTTAGACCCTCAAGATCATTGTAGCCTATACTCACACGCTTCACCAATGCCCTGTTCTGTTGAATAAATTTGCATTGATAAACGGCATATTTTGAATACTTTTTATAATTTTCATAAACTAAGTTATATTGTGTTTGATGCTGCTATTTTCAACATTCAATAGATATTTTGTTAAGAAATGTAACAAATATAGCTCTTTTGGATCTGAAAACTTCAACATTTTTTGTAAAACGATATCTGACAGTAAACTAAATTTCAAGGTTATTTTGGAATAAAAACAAGAAATGAATTTTAAATTTTTGATTTAGAATAGCGTTATAGCAGAAGGTTTATATAAAATATTCCTGAAAAAGTAGAATACTATTTGCTAAATCTCGAAGCAAATTTCTTTATAAGTCAAATAATTGTTTGATGACAATATAAAAATATGAAAAGGACTATAAACAAATTAACTAGTTATAGTATTATAACAATACTAACCAATATCTTGGCGCCAATTAGACAATTAGAAAAAGCCCAGATCAAATGAATGTTTGAAGAAAATTGAGCAAATAAAAAACCTAGTTTAATTTAGTATAAAAAAGGGTTATTTTATAATTCAAAATCCCTACTACATTTCATTGTTTGAGTAATATAGCCTATAATCTTTAGCTCAATTATGTTAAAAAGTAACAATAGTACATTTTATTAATGATTTTTATAACCTGTTTCATTATCTGTTTTATAGTTCACTTGTACTATTTATAACGAATTAATATATAATATTGGGAACAGGGAATAGTTGTTAGCCTTCCTAATAATGTATAAAGTATTTAAAGAAACTTGATTTTCTAAATAATCGAAATTATTAACATCATTTAGTTTACTTTTTATTTGTTATGAATGTTTGAAAACAAAATCGATTGCTCAAAGTTAATAAAGCATTTCCAAAAACAGAGGAAAAGTCATATTTGATTTTGTTGACTATCATTATAACTTGAAGCCAAATTATCTAATAGATCCTGAGTGCTGAAGTTAGATTTTAACCAAAGTATAGCTTGTTGTTGAGATATATCAGGATTTAATAAATGATGAATATCTAATTTCAGTTTGATTGCCTTTAAATATCTACTTTGATTTAAGGGTAATGTGGATTGGATTTGAGCTCCCTAATAAAACCAAAAGTTTAGACTATTAACATAATGTATCTGTTTGATCCTTACACTCAATATAGGCGGGATTAAATGTACTTTATCTAATGATTCCTTATTTATGAAATCCAATAATTTACCCATTTGGCTTATAAGTGAGTTAAGTTGCTCTAGTAGAATGATATAAATACTTTCAATATTAGATAATAACTAAACTCTTACCTTGCTTTATAATGTTTATTTCTAATCTACTTAATTCCTCACTAATCAAAAACAAAATAGTTTCATACAATTTATCACCATATTTTTTAACGAATAAACCTATAAATAGTAAAGGAATATATATATATATGAGTTTTAGTAATATTAATATTACCTATATTGGATCTTGTCCATTCAGCAGGATTTAATGATAATAATTGATTCAACTGAAAGTAAGCTTGGAACAAGTAAACGATAAAATCAACAGCTTGAGATTGAGGTAGCTAACAAAGTTGATGATTATTTTATATAGCTTAAGATATTAAATATTAATTACTCGAACTTCACCCTTTAATACTTTCTTAACTACACATCTAGGTGTTGAATTTGATTTCAAATAAACATTACTAAAAGATATAAGATAACCAGCTAACAATAACCATGGAGATAAGAGTTTATTCAAATTCGATTGTATTTGAGGATAGTTTTCTAACAATAAATTTACTGACTCATTGGCAACTGCGTTTTTAATTAGTGAATTAATGTTTTTAGCCATAATAAGATTGAAATTGATTGAAGATGAATCTAAACTCGGGATACTTTTTATACAAAATAAAGTGTTGTATAAATCTAATTCTTGAATCAATTCAAATCCGCTAATACAATTTTTGTCTTAAAGTATTCATTAATAAATGATTAATAGTTGCATATTAAATTTAATTTACTTTTAGTTATTTTATTAACTTCTCGACCTATCCTTTCTTTTGCTATCTTATTTTTTAATAAAACCTAACATTTGATTCAATTTGAATATCTGTTATTTAAAACTAATGAATTAATATTACTTTAACCTGTTCCGCTTTAGCAGCCTCGATAATATCATCATCTAATTTAAACTGTAATATAGTAGAAAATCGAATGGATCTTAACAAACTAAAAGGATCTTTTAGAAAAAAGTATTTAGCTTGTCTACAAGTTCTAATGATTTTATTATTTAAGTCATTGATCCCCTTTTATAAATATTGTTAATAAAGTTATAGCTTTTTAATTTAATTTACCATATTCGTAAAATCTTCTATTTGTTTTGTATGAATGTTATAATACAAAGAATTAATAGTTATATCTCTTCTCATTGTATCTTCATAGATTAAACTATCACACTAGCAATATCAGTAATATATTCTTTAGTTAATAAAGTATTTACCACAGTCGATTTGTCGTCAGTTGGCTCCAAATAATTGAATAAATCAATAACATCCACCTTTAGATTGTCAATAGTAAAATTGGCTGATTCTATTAGCTTTAGTTTATTTTCATTACTTTTAATAATGCCAAAAGTGATATCAATTTGTTTATTTTTTAAATAAATGCTTAATGCCTTGATAAACTCAAGTGCTCTCATTTTAGTTATCATCAAATCAATATCGTCACTCTCTCTGTTTAATAACTTAAGCATAAGTTAGTTTTTAATTTAAACATGAACTTAAAATTAAACTTACTTTATCTCTAACCCATCCTCCAACTATCCTTATAGCCAGTTTACTTTCCTGGCCTTGATTTATTGCTTCACTAAATTCAAGTAATAAACTGATTAATTTGTCTTCTTTTTTTGTTAAACTGATATTTGTTAGCATATTTTTTTATTTTTTATTTTATTTTTTTTAAATTTCTGTAAAGTATTTATATCAACTTTAATGTTCTTATAAATTTTATTAATTATCTGGACATTATGAGTCATTTGCTTTGCATTGCTTATTCACAAAATAAACTGTGTTAATGATCAACTATAGCCTTATTTGAATTTTAAATTCAAACCATCTTCACTTCCAGGTTGCATGCTCTGTGCTAGCTTAAGTTTATCATAATCTTTGTGGAAATTTACATTGTTTCTACTTGTAACTTCTTCCCCGATTACCGAATTATTTATACAATAATTAGATTCATAATACAAGTTTTCATAAAAAAGTATATAGGGGTATTTTCTCTAGCTTCATTACTCTTTTTATCTTTTTAAGCGCTACTTGAGCGGAAAAATTGGTAGCAATTCTTAAACATAAAAATGCATCCCCATATATTATAATAATAGAATTAAGTATTTATTGGTCCTTTGTTATGATTAGGTTCAGCTTTATACTTAAGATGTCATGAATTTAATTTTTGTTATTACAAAATCTGAAATACTGAGGCGACACTTTTAATCCATTTATACTGTTATTTTTTCATTTTCAAAGAAATTTTAAACTTCAATTATAATATTAATAATAACTGAAAATATTTTTTACTTTTTATTTTATTTTATTTTTATTTATTACCTTTTTTACTATTTTAAAGTTTTAAATTAACCGACGCAGCTATTTAAGTAAATATGTGCTAGTAAAATAACGAATTTTATGACTAATTGTTTATTATATTATATTAGTTTAAGAATTATTAATTTTATTTTAAACTAAAATAAATAGTTAATATGTAATGTTTTTTTGGCTTCATTACTCTTTTCATCTTTAAGCACTATTTGAGTGGAAAAATCATTAGTAAAATTCTTAAACACAAAAATACATCCCCCATGTATTTAAACTTAAATAACATACTAGTTAATTGGTCTTTGAATTTAAAATAGTAAAAAAAACAAAACAATTAATAAAAAAAATTCAAATCAAATGTTTGACCAGTTTCATATTAGTCGTAATATTTTTTTTACAATTTTAGTTAATAAATATTATAGTTGATATAAAATAACAAATTATTATTATTTTGATCTCAATTTTTAACTGAAATTTAATCAGTTTTATTATTATTTTTGCATCCTTTATTATCATCAGTGTTCTGCTTCTCTAGCGTTGTATTTGCATTACCTGTGACTTTATACAGCCATAATTCATATTCATTCTGCTAGTATCTGATTGATCATTTTAGTTATTAAAATTAGATTAAACAACATAACTAGTTATTTTCATGTTTCGTATCATTATACTTTATTATTTATCAAGTAAATGTTTTTTATAATGACCTATTATCAATTTAAATACTCAACTTACATAGTTTTATTTATTGTTTATAGTTTAATTTATAATATCATAAAATATCACCATAGTTTTATAATAATATTACTATATATAATATTCGGTACTTTTAAGGATTTTGATAGTCCCCCCTCTTTTGAAGTAGAAGCTAGATAAAATTATCCAACCAAAAATTCAGCAAAACAACTTTTCTATTTATTAAAATCAATTAAAACACCAAAATGAAATCCCATGAATCCATGTATGAAGTTGGAAAGAAGTTATATTCAAGTGAGAGGTTTAAAGATGCGAGCACAATTGTAAGTTCAATTCATAAACTCATGAAAAATAGGATTTAAAGCTATAAAAGTTTGATTTAGCCATAGGATTAGTAAAAGACGACTTAAAGTTCAAAAGTAAATTGTATGTACTACTTGGAGAATGTTACTCTCGTTTACAAGATCACAAAAAAGCAATAGTAAGTTTAGATGATTTTTTACCAGTTTTATAAAGTGGCTTATTGTTTTTGTAGTGGGCTTTTACACAAGCTAGTATCGAATTCAAAAAGTATACTAAGTTTGTATATAATAAATATACAAATAAGATCAAAGAATCAGACAGAGAAAATCTAAAGACAAGAAAATATTTTATTAGAGCTAAAATAGCATTATCCGAATTTGTTGACAACCAAACTATTAGTGCTACAGAGACGGTAAGTATTGTTTTGGTGTTAATTTTTATCTTGAAAAATTATGTAATAGATTAATAACTTTTTTAGTTAAAATCAGTATCTGTAAATTATTTAGATGAGGACACATTATATAGTCTATTTGAGGTGTATGCTACTGGTGATAAAAAGTATGAAGATACCTAGCATTTTGGATTAATTTTTTAAATTATGTTTTTAGTATTGCTGAAAATTTAGCCTTGAGAATTATTGAGTAAAGATTATAACAATTCGTTTTTTATTTTAAGTACTGATTCTCTACCACTCACTTAGAAAATCACCAGAATGTTTATCTATAATTGATTGGATAGCAGAAAACAACAACTCATTAGGAAGAAGTGTATTAAGTTTGACTAATGTTGAATGGATTCAAGAGTATATTAAATTTAAGTTTAATATTAATGAAAAAAAGGGAGAAGAGAGTAAGTAGCTAAACTGGCTTATGTTTATATTATTTATTCATGTATTTCTTTAATAAAAATTAGAACCTCTAACTTGGTTAAAAAAGAAATTCAACAATCACCCGTTATTTGCTGAAGAAGAAGCTGTAATGTACTATAAAAGCGGTGAGCTCTATAAAGCTATTGATACATTTAAAAATGTAGCTATTTAGTTATTATCTTTGGTTTATTTATTTGTTAATATTGAAATTAGGTTAAAATTGAGTTTTTAAGAAACAGTAGCAGCATGATTAAAATATTTAATATCTGTGCCAAATTTATGTGGCAGACGGAACTAAAAAGGTAGTTTTTTTATTTTATGTTATTCCCATATTTTATCTTTTAGATGGGCAGATTCTTGTTTTAGTGAATATGATAAATCGTTTATATCTTTAGTAGCAACTTCTAAAATGATGGAGATTGAATGTGACTTTATTTCGGCGTTAGCCGCAATTGAAAAGGTATTTGATACAATTTTTTTTTAGCATAAGTAACACTTTAGG
This sequence comes from Batkoa obscura, assembly GCA_030770535.1. Taxonomy (NCBI): domain Eukaryota; kingdom Fungi; phylum Entomophthoromycota; class Entomophthoromycetes; order Entomophthorales; family Batkoaceae; genus Batkoa; species Batkoa obscura. Next base: position 266,976 of record JASVEC010000030.1, read on the forward strand.
CATGTGAAATGGAGCCCAATAATGTGGATTTGTCAATTTCAAAAGGTAAAAAATCGTACTGGAATTTAAAAAGAAATACTAAATAACAACGATAGCTCAAATATTATTTAAACTTAAAAAATATAGTTCTGCTTATCAAAACTATTTATTAGCTTATGAAAAACAAAAAAGTTTTCTGGTATTTGAGGGTATTATTTATCAATTTTATTTAGTTATAGTATTTTAATTGACTTTATAGGTTTAATGATGTGTTCAATAAAACTTAATAATAGCATAGCCAAAATTTATGCTGATGAAGCTTTTGAAGAATTAGGTAAAAATTCTAAAATCATTTCTTTGATAGGAATTGCTACTTTAACTGAGGCTATTAAAGCTAAAAAAAGCCATCAGGTAGATTTAATTTATACTTTTAAAATAGTTGTGAGTAATTAAACAATGATACAGGAAAGTATTAGATTCTTTGAAGAAGCTATCAAATTAGATCCAAAGGATTCCTATCCAATAATATGGAAAGCTTATAGTCTAAAATCACGTTCAGCATTACATAAAGCTAAAGAGACGTAGGCTTTATAAAAATAGTTTTGGTCTATATTGATTGTTGTTTAGGTTAAAAGATTACGAAAAGGAGCATATATGCCCAGTTGTGTTAGCAGAGCTTGGATTTTTGGAATGTGAACTTGGGGACTTTGGAACTGCTAGTACTTATTTTAAAAGAGCGGAGTTGTAAGTAGAAACGATTCAATCGTAATTGACAAAATTTTAATCTAATTTAATAGTGCTAGACCAAACTTTCCATTAGCTATAAAAGGCAGAGGATATTGTGAATTTTTAATAGAATATTATAAAAGAGTAAGCTATAAAAAAGAGATTGTAAAAGATTATAATGTAAGTGAATTTGAATACAATTTTATTGAAGAGAATGAAGAAGAGTTGCCGCTCAACCCTTTTAAACATAAAAAAATATTAAATTCTTTTGGAGTCCAATTCAAACACCATCAAAAGAATATTATTATTGATGAAAGATTTAAAAAAAGTAACCCTCCGCCTAATTTTAACCTTGAAGATTATTCTCCCTATTTAATTAAACTAACTGATGATGAACTCTAAGTTAAATAAATACATTGGCCTTATTAGTTTTTGTATGCATATGCAAAACTTATCAATCTAAAATTTATTATTTGTTTTAGTAAATCAATGACACATGAACAGATCAAAAAAGGCTAAAATTATTAACTTTTTTCAACATGATTAAGTTGATTTGTAAATATTGCAAAGATTAGGTAGGGGCTAGAAAAAAATAAGTTATATACATAAGCGAATGTATATCTAAATTATGAAATTTATATAAAATTAAAAGTTCTGTTTTTATTCTTTATAATGAACTCAAATCAGCATTAGAATATTTTCAATCTCACCACAAAGAACGGTGCTTAGATGATATGTATTGTATTCATTAGTTATAATAAATAATAATAGAGTGACGGGTTTATAATTAATTTTTGTAAGTGAATCTCTTGATTTAAAACTCATAATCCTTAACATTCCAAGATTTGGGAAAAAGGATAAAAGGGAAAATAATTCTTCAAGGATCTCAGAGCATGTTAAATCTAATTTTTATAAATTTACATTTAATTGAATTACACCTCTCATCGTTCAGATTGTCATCACATAAATTACTGTTATTAAATATTTCTTTAGTATTACCTCTCAAATTAATAATATCTACGTTTTGAATATTTGGTGATAAATAAATTGAGTTTAAAGATTATTCTTTTGAAAATTCAAATATACTAATTTCTTTCAGTACTGCTAGTTTCAAAAAATCGTAGTTAATCAGACATTTTGGACTCAGATAGCCTAAATCAATGAGATTTGCTATCTTTAGTTAGTTTTATGTTCTTGACATTGCTTTTACTAGTATTAAAATATCAGCCATCGACATCTTTTAATTTTATACTTTTAAAACTCCTTAAATCACTAAAATACTTGATAGGAATATATTTTTTTGTTTAAGAATTTTACTAACAATCTTTCCAGTCCAAGTAGCACTTAAAAAATGGAAAAGTAATGAAATTAAAAAAACATCCCCTAATATTAAATTCAGTACTAAACAATACTTTAAATCTTAATATAAAATTGCGTACAAAATTTATATTAGAGTTGATTCCAGTAAAATAACTGAACTCCCTATTAACTTCAACATTCTTAAATTGCTAAATTTTGTTTTAACGATTTCCAAGTCATTAAGATGTAGGTTATAGTTGAAATGTATTTCGAGTGACTTTAACTTGTTTGGATTCAAACATTTAATAATAGTATTTAATTTTATAATCTACATAAATTTCGCCATCAATTAATTTTTGAATAATTCCAATGAGCTCTTGTAAAATCAACAGAATTTATCTGCAGCTTCTTTAATTTGAGTAGCTCGATATTCATTTCAATCTCCTTGGATTTCTTATCATTATTATTAATACCGCTATTGTTACTAATATCATCACTGTTATAATCATCACCATAGCTGCAATAATCGTTTTCATTGTTGCCGTTATTATCAATATTATAGAAATCATCGTGATTGTCAATAAAATCACTATTTAAAGTATCTTTAAAATTATCACGATTTTCGTAATCTTCGATTGAATAATCGTAATATATAGATTCTACATTTAGACAAGGACTTAAGCACTCAACAATATCATCGTACAAAAATATGTGTTTCACCAATAGCCCATTTTTTTCGACAAATCAATTTTGGTGTTTATAATACATTGGGTATTCTCCACAGTCATAATAAACCGAGTAAGTCAAGTTGTATTTGATAGCCCTTACTTGCATTTTAAAATATGTACTTGCTTAAGAAATGTAACTCAAATAGCTCATCTGGATCTGAAATTTAAGACCTTATTTAGTATGATATCTAGTAATAAGTCGAATCTTAATAACATTTTAGAATTGAAAAGAATGAAAGTAAAAAATACAACTTTTTTTACTTATTAGTATCGAGTTTTGAAATATAGGGATATATTTTTGTGCTTAAGAATTTTACTAACAAATTTTCCACTTAAATAACACTTAAAAAGTGGGAAAATAATGAAGTCAAAAAAAACACTCCCATATATAGAAAACTATTAAACTCTGATTTAATATACTATCAATTTAATGCTTTATAGAGTTTCTACTAGCTATAAAAGCCAAAAGATATTGTGAATTTTAAACAAAATAATATAAGAGTTAAATGCGAAAAACATATTTCGAAGGATTATAATATTAGATTTAATTATAGTTTTGTTAACGAAAATGATGATAATCTACTACTCAATCTTTTTGAAGATATAAAAATATTAAATTTTTCTGAAGCTCAGTTTAAACATTAGGTAAATGTGATGCCATCAATCAAAGTTTTAAGAAGAGCTTGTCTCCCAGTTTTAAGCTTGATGACTATCCTTCCTACTTAATAAAATGTTTAATATGCGATCACGAGCTAAATAAATGTGTTTATATTTATTTAGCTTTATTATCTCTATATTGAGTTCTATCAATTAATTTTATCGTTTTAATGATGTTCTAGACTTACCTTCACCAAAGGATATAAATCCGAAACCCTATTTCATTACAAACGCGTATCTTGTAGTGTCTAGGGACAATTACGGAAAATAGTTATGAGGTATATAATGTCAAATAAGGTAAAGAAATGATTGTACAATGTGGTCTTAAACCTATCCCTAAATCTTAAGTTGAGGAATCATAAATAACTATTGATTAAGTAAGAAGTATAATCTGTACTTTTTTTAAACTTGTATGAACTACTTCTCAAGTGTTTCTTTAGTAAAATTGTCATACTTTTATCATTTAAATTTTTACTATTTATTATTTATTATAAATCGCTTAAACTTAATTGGAAGTCTAAAAAATTAAATTCTTATTTTTTTTGATAATATTCTTTGAGTTCCATTTGAAATCTTACTCATTACACAAAAAATGTTGATCCACAATAAATTATATTTTGCTTTCTATTTATTACTCAGCAACTATCTCTTATTCGTAAGCACTGAATCCATAACTACAAGGTAATCGCCTTAATAACACCAAGTCCGACTAATATTAAAATTACATATTCAGCTTCCATCCACGCTGTTTTTGGCCCAAAGCATCAGGAAATTGTCGAGGATATTTTATACGATATTATTATGATTTAGAAGAAAAGATATGTAAAAAATATGTTTATGGGGGTTGTGGAGTAAAAGTACCTTTTAGAAGTTTGGAACAGTGTAATAAAATTTGTATTGATAAAGACTTATCGATTGCTATGGAGCTTCCCGTAGAATTCGAGGTTAGTAAGAAGTTTATTTTTAAACAGCCTTTTGCGTTAAGAGAGAGAAATAGGTTATATGAGCAATATCAATAATGATAAAGTAGAAAAAACAAGGGAAGTTGTATTGGTAGTGAGACAAAAGCCGATTAAGCAGCTCAGTGTTGGTTGTTATTTAATATAATAAATTAATACAATGCTTTTATTTTTAAACATTAAGTTCGAAATATCTCCAGTATTTGATTGTTTAAAGTTACTATAAAGGCAGTCTATTAATTTAAATAACTGATAACTAATAATTTAATATATTGATAGTTTTTTATAATAAGCCAAAAATAGTAAGAGCAATTAATAAATTTATGGGTTAAAATTTAAAGAGCAGCACAATTAACATCCAATAAATTCAAACTTTGCTATATAAAACTATCTAGATAATTAATTTATTTAACTAAAAAATGAGTTTACTCCAGTCTATCATCTTATTAATAACTCTAATCTGTCTCCTTCCAACATCCGTCTCGACCACTATCAATGAACAGTAATTCATACCATATTATTCATACTAATAAATACAAAAACTAATAAAATCCATAGGCTACCTACCGAATGCAACTTAGAAAAAAATTCAGGAAAATGTAAAGCAATTCATCACAAATATTATTATGATAAAACAGCAAGAAAATGTAAATCGTTCATATGGGGTGGTTGCGAAGGGCAGGTTCCGTTTGATAACTTAGAAGATTGTAAACAAACTTGTATGGATAAGATAAAGAGCAATAGGAATTTAAGCTCAGTAGTATCTAGGATCGTGGGTTATTTACAATAAATACTAAATTTTATTGATTGTCTTTTTGCCACTGGGTAATATTACAATGCAGTTATATTTTTCTATTGATCTTTGGCATTATTATATTAAAGGCTATAGAAAGTACTTGAATCTTTAATAAGATAAAATAATTTCGTACTTGTTAATATCACATTAAATGCGAAACAATTAGACATTTCATATAAATAGTTTTAAATCGTTAAACGTTTTAGTGACATTTCCAAGTTTTTATAGTAATAGCTTTGGCGTTTTAGCATTGTGTAAAAAAAAAATATGTTCATTCAATATAAAAGGCTTATGTTAATTGCTCTATTTTTTCTTTTTTTATTCCATTGATTGTTAAATCAATATTTAAACTTTATCCATATGGTAATAAACTATAGCATAAATAAACAATCATTTTTTAAAATGAGTATGAAGGAAAAATAGCCCAATCAAAAAAAGATTGATACTCTAAAAAAAAGACCAAGATCAATTAGTGAGTTGATGGAAAAGTTAGAGATAGCAGTAGCATTACATTTGTCCTAGAAGTCGACCCGTTTGAATCTCTCATTGTTCTTAAGAAAGTCAATGTGGTAGTAACGAGTCTCAATGAATCTTTTGAATACAAAGTTACTGAATTCAGTAACATTAGGGATAAGAACCATACCATTCTCATTGTTAATAGATTCATAGGGTCTTGGATGAATAACAGAAATGGCCCAAGTAAAAGCTAAAGCCTTGGTAAATGAGGCAGCATTATCAAAAAAGGCTTCGAGTTCAAAAAACCAAAAGATATCGACTTTACAAGATGTGTTAAGCTTGCAAAAAATTTATAACATATTTTTAATAGGTATCCAAACCTCAGGATAATCTCCAACTATCAAATCCGAATCAATCTCATCGATAATAGGATCACTTTGAAAATTCACTGCCTCACATGGCTCAATTAAATTATAAGCATGCTCGAGAGAACATCTAAAATTGATATTATGAGAATTATATTTCTTAGAATCATTATTATTATCATTATTAGTTATAATCTCAAATTTGATAGGAAACCATCTTCAAAAGACTGTCTATCTATTGTCGACATAATAAATTTAGGATACAAAATTTCTTTAAGAAGGTCTGTAATAATCTATTGGTTTAACTATTAGATCCTCTTACTTAAGATCTTCTTCAATATTAATATACTTCCAATAAAACCGAGGTTCGGGAGTGCCGTTAACTAAACAATGAAACAAGCTAAACATCTGTTCATAGGGTTTATAAGTAAAATAACACAAACCTTCTACTATACTTATTTGTTAGCAATAGGCAGTTAAAACTCAAATTTATCACAATTTTTTGAGTTGGTAATTTGTGCAAAGATAATCTCTAAAAAAAACTGTCAAGATAATCTTAAACTTATTTTTTAATCCAATCCAATCCCCTATAAAAAAAGCAGTATATAAAAAGAAAATGGCAGAAACGATACTTAGCCAACCAGTCCCATTATTCGATGATGGAAGTAGCGTTATCCAAAGAGAAATTGAGAAAGAAGAAGATCATTTAGAATCTATGGAAGTACAAGAGTTATTCAATTTAGATAATATCGTCTCAATATTAAAAAAAAAATCATTTAAAAAAGTAAATTTCATTACTTTATTATTATGAGAATTAATATCAATATCAATTTTTTTAGATTACTTTACAGTTCCCAGATAATTTATTGAAATACTCAAATAAGATAGTGAATTACTTGAATACAAGTTATAATACTGAATATTTTATTTTGGCAGATACATCGTATGGAAAGTAAGTTAGTCTATTTCAATTTTTTTTTATTCATTAAGCTTTATTTCCACAGCTGCTGTGTTGATAAAGTAGCCGCTTCTCATGTAGATAGTGACTGTTTAATTCATTTTGGCCACTCTTGTTTGTCAGGGTAAGGATGATAGAAATTAAACTTTGAGTTAAATTAATAATAGGTAGAGTTGAAGATATCCCAGTAATTTATTCATTTGGCAAAAGTAAATTAAATGTAGAAGATTGTGTTGAAAGTATCTATAATTTAATCAATAGTGAGTTGAGTGAAGTGAAGGAAATATTGCTTATGGGTAATTTGTCTTTGTCACATTTAAATGGTCAGTCTTTGATTCATTTTTTATAATTAAAAAGTAATAACTTTAAATAGAAGCAATAGTTTCACAATTAAAACAAAAGGGAATTCAACAGAATATAGTTGATGGAATAGTACCATTATCACAAAATGTGACTGAAGAAAAAAATAATAGAAATGATTTAGAGTTAAGTTATAAAGACAGAAAATTATTAAGAATTTCAGGGCGTTATTATTCAACAGATAATATAAATTATGATTTATTAAATAATCAAAACAACGAAAGTACAGTTTTGTTTTATATTGGTGAAGAAAGTATTGAATTGACTAATTTATTATTAAATGTCCAAAACAAAATTAAAGTGAGTTTATTAAGTATTATCATTGATTGTATAATAATCGTTATAATTATTAGTTATACCGTTATGACCCAATAAAACAACAAAGCTTTCTAGATGGAGTAACAGTAAATCGACAATTAATGAGACGTTATGTACAAGTACAAAAAGCTAAAGATAGTACGACATTCGGTATCTGTGTAGGAACATTAGGCATTGAAAATAGTATGGAAATGATAGAAAAAGTAGAAAATTTAATAAAATCTAAGGGCGGTAAAAGCTATACCTTCGTAATGGGTAAACTCAATGTTGCAAAATTGGCGAACTTTATGGAAATTGATATTTTTATTTTAATTGCTTGTCCGGAAAATTCTTTAATTGATTCGAAAGAATTTTTTAAGCCTATTGTCACTCCATTTGAATTGGAACTTGCTCTAGATTCTAGATTAGAATGGAATGGCACTTACTCTACAGAGTTTGAGGCTATTTTTAATAGTAAAGAGAAGAATGAAGAGACTAAAGATGAAAATGGAGATGGAGATGAAAATATTAATGATGAAGATGAAGATAAACCTCATTTCTCTTTAATTACCGGTAAATTTGTAGCACCAAGAAGACATATCAACATAGCGATGGATAATGAAACGAATAGTTCGTCGTTAACAACAGTTAACTCAGAAAGACAAATTTCTCAAATGATGGGTTCAACAGCAGGTAATATCTCAATTAGTTGTTTTAATAGTTTGTATATTAATTTCTGACGTTTTAGGCGAATATTTAGCTAATCGTAGTTTCCGTGGGCTGGAAATGAATTTGGAAAATAATAAAGTAGAAAAAGCAACAGAAGGTAAAATGGGGATTGCTAAAGGATATTCAAATGAAAAGGAGCTTTAAGTTTTTGTTATTTATTTTGGAGTTTATTATAATTATGAATAATAATAATAAAATTTTAAAAATAGAAGTTCAAATATTTAAATAACGATTTTTAATAAATCCAATCGATTTTATTTAAATAGTATTATAGTGTTAAATTAGTTTTATTAAATAGTACTTTGTGTTTTTTATTTTTTATTCATACATAATTCATAAGAATTTTAACTCTGAGTTTAATAGGCTAAAAAATGAATAAATACGAAACAAAACGAATAAAAATGGTCACTTTGACATGGTTAAACTTAAATTAAATTATAGCAAAAAATATAATCCATTTTTATTATTTAATAATTATGTGGACTAAACAGGAAATTGATAATAATAACATCAGTAATAGCATAAATAATAGTATCAAAAATAACGACGGAAATAATAACTATAATAATATCACTAATAATAACACCCCTATCACTAATAACACTCCAGAAGCTAGTGATAATATAGGTGATTTCAATTCAATTCAATATAGTTTAAGAAGGTGTGATCAGTGCGCTAAAGGTCATAGGAAATGCGATCGAAGATTGCCACAGTGTTTGTCATGTACAAGCAAACTAAAGACATGTACTTATTTAAAGTATGCTTATAAAAACAATGATACATTCAATCTATCAAGTATAAATAATTATACTGTAAAGTTTGCTGAAGATAGAAAGGGACACAAAAGAAAAGGAAAAAAGGAAGAATTACTTTTAAATAATAATGACAACGATGACAAGTTAGTCACAAAATCATTTTATATACAGAATATCTCGAGCGGGATGATTAAATATTATACAATGAAGCAATTCTTTAACAGGTTTCCAAGGAAGGGAATATTTGAAAGTATGTCCACTTTATTACAACACCCAACACCATTTAAAAACAACAATAAGCTATTACTGTTTTTCCAAATTGCAGATAACTACCAAACGATAAATAAAGAGTGTCGAATTGATTTAAGGAACTCTCAAAAGTTAATAAAAGGAAGCTATCATGAAAATCTTCAAACAATTTTAAAGGAAGCTTATATAAATTATTTTAAATATTACAACACCAATTATCCATTATTTATTAAAAGAGAATTTAATTATAATTTGAGGAGTAGGAATCTAAAATTGGCTATTTTATTAGGCGGCTTAAATAGGATGAAAGTGAATTCAACAAACAACTCGATAATAAATTTTATCCAAGATAAATTAAATGAAGATATAAGGAGTCCTTATAGATTAGCCATAACTTTAGAAAACGTTCAAGCGGTCTTTGTATTAATGCAAAGCTCTTATTCTACTCCTTGGTTAACATATAGTTTTGAAATTTATTATTCTTATTGTGTAAAAGGAATTGATGTACTTGGTTTGCCATTTAATTTCAAAAAACTAAGTTCACAAAGTAGAAAAGAAAGAGTACTATTATATGCTACTTTGTTGTACTATTATCATTTCCTTGGCCTGTTCCTTAGGCTTAATTTTTCATTACCTTATCAACCTTATTATTTAAAACAATACTTTAGACGCGTCCAAATGGATATTTTAAAGTTTCAATGTTTGAAAAAGAATAAGGATATTGATTTTTATTATCAAATTTTACTAGCATCTTTTTATAATGAAATTGGTTCTATTTTATATTCTATTCGACTATTAAAGGAGAATTATATTAATAATATAGAAATTATGCGTGTGGATAAGAGCGATGGTTATAGTGACAACAATAGCATCAAAAATGTAATTAAACGGATTCAAAAGGTAAAAGATCATTATTTTAAATTATTCTTATTATTAAAATTACAAACGAATAATAACATTGCTAATAACAATCTTAATTATAACTATCATTATAATCAACGTATCTTGTTTATCTGTCATTTTCTGATCTTTTTTAGCAAAAGCTTAAAGTTTTATAATTTAAATGATGATGACTTTAACTCCAATTTCCATAATAACTCAGACAATAAAAGATATTTGTCAGAAACCATAATAGAATGTGTAACATATATAAACCACGGTATCCAATTACCTGCAGGTACTTTATCAAACATCGATGTTGCTTTATTAAGCCATGGTATTGCTTTTTTTGTTAGATATCAACCTTATTCCCGTTGGAATTTAAAATGGATCATAAATCAAAGTTTTGAGTTCTTAAATCAATGTGCTAAATTAGAAACTTACCTTTCGACTGCCTCTATTAATAATAAAATCAACCTTTTGATCAAAAATACCCTTTTTAAAAAGCAGAAATGAGTATGCTGTTTTTGCTAACCTGGTGTTCCTCTCTTGTTCCTTTGTTTTCCTTCTTGATAGTTACTTTATCTTTCTTCCTAATAATTAAATAAAAATAATTCCATAATTAACTTTATAATTTACATTTGGCAGTAATATTACCAACATGATTAAATTATTCTTAGAAAAAATAAAATCCATAGAATCATAAATATTTAATTGTCTATCGTTGCTAAGTATATAGTTAGCATTGATTGCTAATTGAAAACTAATATAACTTTATTTTTTAGTTTAAAAGAAAGATAGTAGTCGCAATTAAATATGAAGAAGCAAAACAATATTTGCATGATAAAGCTTTAAGACAAAAGGACATGTTTAAATTAACAATAAATAAACTTACCAAACATGCTAAAAAGAACAAATATTTCAAAACCTTGAAGAGAAAGCCATGTCCATAAGAGCCAAATGAGCTCTCGAGTATTTTATTTTAAAAAAGCCAAACTTGGGTGTACTATAATAAATATATGTGGGTATGTCAAAGCAGCTTAAAAATTAACATAAAACTAAAAAGATATTCCAGTCGATATCTGCCATCTTCCGATTGAGTAAAGTTCCACAATTATCTGTTTAAAAAGAGCAAAATTTAATTTCTAATAAACTTTATTATAGAATAATTAAAGCAATAGTTTAAATAACTTGGATTTTCTAATTTATTCTATTTTTCATTTTAGTTCATTTTCTTCTCTTATTCAAACATCACAAAATAATATCATTAGTAATAACAATTTATACTCTCAGAAGATGTATAATCCAATTCAAATGTCCGCTAGTAGTAGTCAAGTAATTACCAAAGATATGCTACCTAATACTTATCGATGTAAGCAATGTGCTAAAGATCATAAAAGATGTGACAAGAAACTCCCAAAATGTCAAAGATGTATTAATCTAGATAGAAGCGAGTGTGTTTATATAACAAAGCCGGTTATAAGACCCATGATCAAAAAAGAGAAATCAGCGAAGGTAGTAAAAAAAAAAGAAAAAGTCAATGTAAGAAAAAGGGGGAGTAAATTAGGTTTAGAATTAAGAAGCAATATGAAAGTATTTAAACTCCAAACACAGCCAAAGATAATACTTAATGCAATAGATATGGGTAGCGATGGCAGTAATCTATATCAGCAATTGTATCATTCATTTCCACAAAAATGTTCATTTGAGCACTTATTAACGATGAGCCAATATCCTCAGTTTCATTTAAAAAATCCAAGGTTTAATCTATTTATTAATTTAACACAGAAGTATCGATCTATTGTTAAAAATCTTAATTACTACAAGCCATCAGTAAAATATGAAGACCTGTTATTATATGAAAATATAAATAGTAAGTTTATAAAAGAAGGGATAAATGGAGTGTTAAGTCAGGCGTATAATAGTTATTTTGAGTATTACAATGCTACATTCCCACTATTTTTGAAGAAAAATTTCAATTTTAAACGTATGGATTATTATTTGAAGTTAGCTATCTTATTAAGTGGTCTCGGTAGGATGAAAAAAAGTGAATTAGTCAGTTACTTAATCGATACTATTCAGCTCAAACTATATAACAAATTTAAGTATTTTTATACACTGCCGCCAAGTTTAGCGATGATTCAAACTTTATTTATATTAATACAAAGTAGTTTAAACATTGCCTGGATTTGGGCTAAAGTAGAGTATTATTCAGATTATTGTATTAGAGCAAGTTACGCCATTGGACTTCATTTAGATTATTCCAAATATAACCCAAAAATCAAAACGGAAAGGATAATGTGTTACTGTTCATTAATGGTGTTTCGATTTATTATGGCTTTATCTTATAAAAATACTTTTCCTTTGCCTTATCGACCTAAAGAATTGGATAAACAATTCAATAAGATTTTTGGGGCTTTAATAACCGGAAATGGTCTCAATAATCAGTTGTATAATGGTGATCCAGAGTTTATTTGTTCAATAATTTTGATATCCTACTATAATGAGTTGAGTTCGATTATTTATTCGATCAAGCAATTGAAAGAAAAATACATTAATTATAATTATAGACAAAAGAAGAATGACACAATTCGAGTTGAATTATTTACTAGGAATGCATCTATTAAGAAGAAATATTATCTTATTTTCTTACTGTTGAAAATTCAATTGACAAATTTAAATAATAAGAATTACAATGTACAGACGATTAATAGTTTTATACGATCAATTGATCAAATACAACTTCGAATTTTGTTTTTTCATCATCATTGTAACTATTTTCTATTTAGTTTATCATTTTACAACTCAATGAACTCTTTAAATTTAATAACCAGCTTTCCAGAAGACTGTAATCTTGTTATACAAGCATTATTAGAATGTAAGGCCTATCTAAACTATGCTATCCAACTGAACCAATCTCTTAACCCTAGTTTGGATCTCAATATCATTAACGAAGGCATGATATTTATTATTAGTAATTATAAATATTCCAGTTTGAACTTCAAGTCTATTTTATTTAAAGTTATGGATCACACTAACTGTCTGGCTAATTTTCATTCCGCTTTCTCAAGAGTCAATTTTTTGGATAATAATATTTATCGCCATCTGCTTCAACTATTGAAAATTAAATGATAATAAGTCATTCTTGTTAAATATTATTTTCAGGCTTATTATTCTTTGTATTTTAAAATCATCAAAAAAAAATGCTACTCATTGCATATAGCTTACATTTTGACTTTCTTCGGCTTTAAGTTTCTCAGCTACGTCCTTAATTGTTTTCTCGTAAAAACTAAAGTTTAGTTGTATAAATTGCTTATTAATTGATATTGTGATTTCGCTATGTATTTTTCGTTACCACTCCCTTCTAAATCCTCACAGAATCTTTTACCATTTGAACTTCGAATCCATCACAATTGCCAATCCCCTGCCAACCTTCTTTATAAAGTAATAAACTATGGGCCATCTTGAGTACAAACTTGTAGCTGCTCATCAACTTCGATCTAAAAATGTCAAGTTATAGTTAAAATCTCTTTTTTTTGGTATCTCCTATTAGTTATATCCTCTTAAATTTGTTAAAAAAAGTTTATCCCATAAATCTTATACTTTTATTAAAATTTAAAAAATACTAACCATAATAACATGATCTTTTCAAACACTGTCTCATTTATACTTTAGTTGAATCAAAAATCAAACTTTATTAAAACCAAAGTTGATTTAAATCATGAATGAAGTCTAAACTAAATTTATTTTCATTTATTTATTCCAAATGTCATTGAAATTTGGCTTATTATCGGGTATTATATTATCTAAAACATTTAAATTTTCAGATCTAGATAAATTATTTGAGCTATGTTCCTCAAGCAAGTACATGTTTAAAAATCCATGCAGAACTATTAAATATAACTTAAATCATTCAGTTTATGAAAACTATAGAATATTATCAAAATATCACAGTTAACAATACGAATTTATTGGACAAAACGAACTATTAATGAAGCATATAGCTATATACTATAGCTTTTTTCAAACATTTAAACTGTTGCCCAAATGTAATATATATATGGGGATGTATTTTTATGTTTAAGAATTCACTAACAATTTTTCCACTCAAATAGTGCTAAAAAATGGAAAAAGTAATGAAGCCAAAGAAACACCCTTATATTTTATAGTTTGGGTATAAGGTATGTTTGAACAATCATTTACGTTTTACTTTTTTTTACAGGCTTTAAATTATTTGAAATCAAATATTTTATATTAATATAAATATTATAAACTTATTCTAATTATTTGTTTATCGTAGCTGATAAATTTAATGAGTTTAATATAAACTTAATTATTTACAACACAATTAAAAAAACTAACACTATCTTAAATGTATTATAATAAATAAAAACCAAAGTTTGGTTTTATCAAAGCCTAATAGTTTATATATAAATTCAATTATAATTATAGATCGCTTTATCTACCTAATAAATTTTTAAAACTTTTATAAAATTAGAACAAGGTTATTATTGAATCTTTTTAATATTTTGTAGAATATTAATATCTTTTGATTTAAACGCTTATATATATTTAAACTAAATATATTTATTATAATGTTATGATATAAATTCATTATAGATACAAAAGCCATCATTTTTAGAATTTTTATATTTTAAATAAAAATGGTTTAAATAATGCTATCTATATAAATTAGTTTAAACAGAGAAGTTTTAAAGTCAATTTAACTTTTAATAGTCTTAAATAACTTATTAAAATAACATAATCTGTGAAATATCGCTTTGTCACCTCTATGATTTATTACACCATAATAATCGCTTAAGTTGTTGTGTTCTCAAGTTCAAAGACAATCAATCCCAAGCTCTTATTTTGATTTGCTATGGGAACTTCTAACTTCATTTCAAAGAACATTATCCTCTCGTTTTAGTATTCATGCTTGTTGGAGTATAAAAGGGATTTTTCAACATAATAACTTGAAGCTTTTTAACTGAGTTATTTCCTGATATTGTACTTTTAACAAAGTCATTGAACTTTTCTGGTAGTATTTTACATAGATTTCATAGTAGTACTATCTATTATGTTTATCTTACATAGTTCGTAGCCTATTGCGTGCTATTTTCCATAATTCGAGTTTATTTTAGTTACATAAACTAAGACCTTTTGACTCCAATCACTGAGCACCAGGATTCCACAAAACTATAAAAACTAATTGTATGTTTTATGTCTTAGCATTCAAATATTCATTGTACTTCATTTTTGTATTAAAAACTATATATATTTTATAATGTTATATTATATTACATTAAAAATTATGTTTTTAAGTTAGTCCAGGGTAAAATTTTACTATTTAAAATTTTATGTTAATGTGTCTATATTGGATAGCTTTTCTATTTATTATTGATATGACGGAAAAATTTCAATGCGATTTTAATTAAAATTAGTATAATACTGAGTAAAAAGATATAATATTTAATAAATTTTTAAAATCTCGATATTTTTTTAAAGGAGCTATTAAATAAAATAAACAGATATGTAAAATTGAAGCTTTTTTATAAACAATTATATATGGAGGTGTTTTTTTGGGGTTCATTACTTTTTCCATCTTTTAAGCACTATTTGAGCGGAAAAATTGTTAGTAAAGTTCTTAAATACAAAAATACATCCCCATACTTTAGTTAAAATTTGAAGTGGAATATTACCTTAGATTTATCAAAGCACTAAACAAAAATAAATAAATTTTAGATGTAGTTCTTGTGCTATTATACAATATTAACTTTATTATTCAATTTTTGTTTTCAACTGAATTCAAATTACATAATATAATACTCAGTTAAAATGTCTTTTACTATAATATATTTAGAACAAAATCAAAATAATAAAGCATATAAAAGCTGTGAAATATCGCTTTGTCAGTCTCATAGTTAATTATAGCATAACAATCGCCTAAGCTGTTGTGTTCTCGAGTTCAGAGAAAATCAATCCCACGTTCTTATTTTGATTTGCTATGAGAATTTCTAGCTCCATCCCAAAGAATATTATCTTCTCATTTTGATATTTATACTTTTCAGAGTATAAAAGAGTTTACAGAGTATAGTAGTTCGAGGTTTTCTAACTGAATTATTCTTTGATATCTCTAACATTTAATAAAGTCACTAAGTTTTCTTGATAGTATTTTACGTAGATTTTACATTAGTATTGGCTATTATATTTTTCTTATATAGCTTGTAACCTATTACGTGCTATTCCTCATAATCCAAGTCTATCTTAGTCACATAAGCTAAGACCTTTCGACTTATAGTGTAGTCAACCCAGCAATAGCTGTTCTTGACTCCAAACACTGAGTACCAGATTTCACAAAGCTGTAATATTTCCATGCTAATATCATTTAGTATATTAAGAAAAATATTTCTAATAGCTATTATGTTGCCTATAAGCTCAACCGAGCCGAAATTGAAATTCTATTTAATTTGTCACAAAATCTTATGTTTATTTCAGATGTAGTAGTGATCGTAAATGGTCTAATAAACTTATATTTATATAAATGATTCTCAAAGACATCATCAAATTTACTTCTATGGGAATTGGCCTCTTTTGCCAAATATTTAAGAGCATGACACAAATCATTTGTCTGAGTATTATATTTGATAGTAGTGAAATCGAATCTAGTAGATTTGTTTAAAAAATTTGAATTTAACTTTTTTGACTTTATAATATTCAAAGATGTTCGTATTGATATTGATCTTGGTAAATCAAAACACCCTAATGTAAAAGTATTATTATCTTTTACTAGACTTATGTTATCATTATGTACTTTAAAGAAACATTCAGAATCATCAATCAGCTTTATGTGTTTCAATACTCTAAGATCATCGAGACATCTAGTATTGAAGTCATTTCTTAAATAATCTTCATTTATTAAGTCCAATATTGGAATAAAGTTAACATTTGAGTTAACCCCAGTAGAGACAATGACAGAATCATCTAAGTTTACATTTAATAGTTTTAAATTAATGATATTAGAATACAATGTAAATGATTTATTATAATCATTCAATGTTCCAAGATTTCAATTTGATCTATATAATCTTCAAATAAATGGCTATTTAATATGAACAAATAATTTTCTTGAATTTATTAGTTTTAATATTTTATATAACAAATCATCAAGTAATTGGTTGAACTTTATTTTGTTTGACGAATTAAAAAATAATAATATTTTTTGTACAAAAGTAACTTTATCATCAAAATATCCCTGAAATTTTATTAGGTTACGAAGCAGTTTTAAATAGCTGTTTTTTAAGAATTCTATTAGAATTTTTCCATCTAATTAGCTCTTAAAAATATACAAATAAGTGAAACTAAAAAGACATTGGTAAATAAATCAACATGGTTGAGTGTACTTAAAATAAATTTAGAAGTATACTTGAATCTCTAAACCATCATACTGGATAGAAGAAATGATGATACCAATAGACTTAAATATCTTAGCACATCTGCTATCAAAGTTAATTCAGGTAGAGCGGCTTTACTTTATCTAATAGCAAAACAATCTTAAATCCAATAAATTTCCTTTTGAAAGAATGTATTTATTTATAGATTGTTGAAAATCCATTCATAGAATTTTTTTTATTGAATTTATAATCATAATTAATATTTGTACAAAAAACGCATTTATTAAGAAATTATATAAACACTCATTATAACTTCTAAAAGGCATTTTAACATTTTCAAATTTTATAAGAACTTATGCGTAGTTTTTTAAGTGAGCAATAGCTGCAAATAATGACTCGATATTTTTAGTCTAACTCATTTAAAATTAAATTTTTTGTTTTTTCCATTATTCTCAATAAAATGAACAAACTTAAGCTCCATTTAAATCCAAACGAACTCAAGCTAAAGAACTTACTACTATCCTTATCAAATTGGATCAATAAAGATATTAATGGGGATAAACTGGTTTTACGATTTGCAGGTGGATGGGTAAGAGATAAGGTAAGTTTACTAGTAATATATTCAGACTTCTTTTCATTAACGTAACCTTTTACACAGCTGTTAAAAAACGAAAGTAATGACATTGACATAGCAATTAACAATCTCACTGGTGCTCAATTTATGCAGAAATTTAAAACTTATATTCAAAATGAAAATGTACAGCTATCATCAATTGGTAAAATACAAAGTAATCCGGATAAGTCAAAGCATTTAGAAACGGTCACTTTTAAAATATTTGATTTGGAAATTGACGTGGTTAATCTGAGAACAGAAGTTTATTCTGAGAATACTAGGATTCCAGATAAGGTGGTAAGTGGAATTGAAATAGTTTTGGTAGAATTAATGTTTATATTTAATTTTCATAGGAGTTTGGTACCGCTTTAGAGGATGCTTTGAGAAGAGACTTAACAATTAATGCTTTGTTTTATAATTTAAATAGTGATGAAGTAGAAGATTTTACTGAATTGGTAAGATATATCGTATTATAGTTAACATTTCTATATTCATTTTGTATAAAAGGGCTTATCCGATTTAAAAAGTCGAATTATACGCACACCACTACCATCATTGCAAACATTTAGAGATGACCCTTTAAGAATTCTTAGGTGTATCAGATTTGCTGCTAAATTGGACTTTCAATTGAATACTGATATTATTGAGGCTATTAAAGATGAGAGTTTAAAAGTAAGTATAATGTTATATTCTACATTACTTTGTTTATTCATTTTGTCATTATAGACATTATTAAAAGATAAAATATCTAAAGAAAGAATAGGTATTGAATTAAATAAGATGGTTAAAGGTAATTTAATAATACTATATAACAATAATGTAATTATGTAATAATATAATATTCGTTAATAGATAAAAATCGTATTAAAGCATTTGAATTAATAAAACAACTTGGGCTATATTATATATTATTCCAACCAAAAGATATAATATTAAAACATCAAACAATGGAACTAAATTATTATTTGGCTATTACTAAACATTTAAATTTGGCTATTGAAATTATAAATCAATTGAAATTGAATCAAAACAATAGTCAACAGAATGGTTTAGTTAATCAAATAAGTAAAATAAGGGAGGAGATCACTGAATTGGAATTTAAAGAGAATTTAAATAAAATGGATTTATTATTATTTAGTGCTTTTTTATTACCATTTAAAAAAGAAGAATTGCATAAAAAAGTTAAAAACTGTAGGGACTTAATGCAGTATATTATTAAAGAAGAGATTAAAGTAAGTCGTTATTTTATTACGTTTATATTTATTTTACCTTTATTTTATTTTATAAGCTTCCTTCAGTTGTTGCTGAATTTATTACTGATATCCATGGTGGTATTGATAAGTTGGAAAGTTTAATTAAGTTAGATTCTAGCCAATGGGATAGATATAATATAGGTAAATATAGCTATGATGACACAATACGTATTTGTATTAATAAGTTTCAATCAGGTCTATTTATGAAATATAGTAAAACAAATTTTCAATCAATAATAGTATTATCGATTGCTATAAAACAAAGTGAAGTAGATTATAATATTATTAATCAAAGTAAGTTTAAATGTTATTATCACACATATTATATTCATTATTTCGTTTAAGCTCAATTCGATGAGTACGTATTACAACTAAAACAAATGCTAAATTTTATAATTAACGAAAAGTTAATTACCATTTATTTACAAGAGCCTTTATTAGAAGTAAGTTAACATATAAATGAATACTGTTATTTCTAGTATTAACATATTAAATTTTAGGGTACACAAATTCAAAAAGCATTAAATTTAAAACCTAGTAAAGTAATCGGATTATTAAAAAATGAAGTAGAAAAATTGCAATTATTAAATCCAATTATTAAAGAACAGGAAGCAATTGATTGGTTAAAACAACATTATGGAGAAGCTGAACAATTGAAAAGATTACAAATAGAAAATCATATTAAATAATATTAATATTAATTAGAAATAAAATAAAATAATAATTTTAGTTAGTATTGTATTATGTTTTATTATTCATCATCGTCTTCATCATCATCATCACTATCTTCAAATACCATTTTAAATAGTTTATCACTTGGTTTATCTACTGGAATATCTATAATATTATTCATGATAATATCATTATTATTAGTTTCATTTATAATTTCATTTTCATTTTCAATTCCAATACTTTTAAAATCTAATACTTTATTTAATGCTTTTTGAGATGTACGTTGATAATTTAAATTATTTTCATTATTATTATTAGGATTGATTTTAATATTGAATCTTTTAGATAATAAATTATTAAATTGAAATTGAGTAACAACTCGATTTAACCTTCCAAATTGACCATAATTATATTCTTTAGTTTCTAAAATTGAATTCTACATAAAAAACATTAATAGTTAGATATTCATATATATATAAATATAATGACTTGAAACTTACTTTATCAACATTATCCTTATTTTTAGTTTCTTCCTGTTGTTTTTGAATACTACTTTTTATATTTAGAATATTTTGATTAGTAATCAATCCAGCTGGCAGTTTAGTTTCTTTTTCAACAATTGTTTGTTTACTTGAAGTAAACCGATTCATCATTGTGTTAATTAATGGTCGATACATTTGAATAGCTTTTTGAAATTCTTGAATTTCTTGGATTTTATCTTCTATTGTAAATTCCTAAAATAAAATAAATAAATTGTTTGCTGTTAAATTATATAATATATATTAATTATTAATATTAGATACTTACTTTAGACCAATTAGGTGGCAATTTTGTTAAATTAGAATAATAATCTAAAAAATTTAGGTATCTTTGTTGTTTTTCTTTATTGGACTCAAATGGAATAAAAGCTTCTTTAGCTTTTAATGCTGATTGTTGATCAACCATTGAATAACTCAACATTAAATTTAAATCTTCGTTATTTTTATTTCCTCTATCATCATCCCACCTACTTTTCTTATTTATTCTATTACTTCCATTATTATTATCATCGTTATTATATTTTTCTTTCCTCTCAATTTCCTTTTCTAATAAATAAGTTTCAATCTCTTTATTATCTCCTAACATTTTTTTTCTTTCTTGAAAATTTAATTGAGCGGTTTTAGCATTATTAATAGTGTTGATATCTTCAAATTCTGCTTCAAAATTAAAATTAGAAGGTATTGTTGGTTTTTCATAACTAATAATAATATATATGAATGAATAACTTATTTTATATAATTAATAAATGAAACTTACTTAACTTCATAATAAATTTCATTAGCTAATACGAATGATGGCAAAGGAATGTTTAGATCTTGACATTTATCTCTCTTTAAAAAAATTACAATATCAACTTTAATTCTTTACAAAATAATAATAAACTAAACTTACAACTAAATGATTAATTCTAATGTTTGAATTCATTAACAATAAATTTTGAGGTGGTGGTGGTCTTCTTTTTTTGCGAATTAATGTAATTTTTTCTTCTCCATCACTATCTTCTTCTTCTTTTATGTATGAAGTGTTCTCTTTTGTTTGATTATATGGGTTAATATAATAATCTCCATCTTCATCAAGCTTATTATCTATTTTTTATATTGGTATAATTAGTACATATTATATATCATAATATATGTTATTATTATAAACTTACCTTGGTTTAAATATGAACTTAAATGATTTAATGAACTACTAATTTCCTTATCCTCTTTATTATTGTTATTATCTGATAAATTCAATCCCTTTTTATCTTTTTTGTCAATAAACTCAAATAACGGTACATCTTTAGGTGGTAATAATAATTTTTTTATATTAACCGTATTATTATTTAATTCATATTTTTCTGTTTATTTAATATTAAATATATTATTATTATTATTGAATACTCTTACTTTTTAATAATAAGTCTAATTTATTTGAACCAATGCCATAGCCTGGTTTCCATCCCATTTGTTTTAAAATTGCTATACCTAAAAACAAAATTATTAATATTATAATAATAGTAATAATGATAAAAACAATAATATTATTGTTATTATTTACCAATTGAATCCTTTTTATGATCAACAAATAAATTTAATATACTATCCGAAGTACTGCCAATAACACTATAATAAAAATAAATAAACGAATTAGTATTTGACCTCAAATATCCTCAATAATACTTACTTTGGTAATTGTTTTAATTCTTCTTTTCTTTTTTCCATCAGTTCTTCAAATTCTTCATCAGTTGTTTTAATTTTAACCATTCTACTTTGTTTTTTAATATCCTGGAATAAATTTTGTTAATTTCAATTTAAATAATCCAAATCTTTGCCTACCTCAAAGTCCTCTTCATCCATGAAATCTTCGACATTTAAAGTCACTTTTTTAGCTTTTTCCTTTTTACTTGATTTATATTCCATTGGTTTCCATCCTGTAGATTTGATTAGTTAGTTAACTCTTTATAAACTATTATTATTAATCTTTTGAATTACCTTCTTTACTCCCTACAGTATTAAAATACCCTGCAGAAAAGCCACCTGTAAACGCACCATGAAATCGTTTTCTACCTCTTTCATCTCGAGCCTAAATAATAGCGATTATAACCCATTAACATACATTCAATGTTTCATCCTTCATTAATGATAACTTAGTCTCTTTCATTCACTTACCTCTTGCTTCCAAACGGGTACAAAAGCACCTTTATCAAACCTAGAATTTTCTGCTTCCAATATACTTTTTCCTAAGAATACATAATTTTCATTGGATAGATCCATTTCTCCATCATCATCATCTGCATAAGTGCCTTTTAATTGTTTTTTATTATTATTCATTATTAAACTTAAAAGTTGTTTTGATCAATTTTATTACTCATTAACTTGTAATATCACATTAAAATCAGGGAGATTTCAGAAATTTTTTTTTTATAGCAAATGTTTTAATCTAGAATTAGCGAATGGCCTGGCTAGCTCAATCGGCAGAGCGTGAGACTCTTAATCTCAAGGTTGCGGGTTCGACCCCCGCGTTGGGCTTTGATTGATATTACGATTTATTTTAAATGATTAATCTAATCATATTTTAAGAATTTAAAATAGAGCTAACACTAATTTGGTTCTTATTGATTATTATTATATAATGATATAAACCATATTTTTTATCGTTATTCTGATTAACAATGAGTTTTTAAATTCTTATTGTTATCTAAAACAAAGATTGTTCAGACTGTTTAATTTTTTCAAAACAATCTATGAAACATAAACTTTAGAATGCCTGCTTTAATTAATAATAATGTGTAAAAAGAGTATCAAGATAAGTTGAAAAAAAGGATAGAAGGGGGATATTTTGAAGTGAAAGAATCAAAATGACTAGCATGATATTACATAAAATTAGTACAAATATTCCACTATTACTCTGAAGAGGATTTTGATAAAGTATTTAATTTGAACCTTTTAAGCTTCAACTTCTTTATGGTGATGATTGTATCCATTGAGAAGATTCGTTCTTTTAAATATTAAAATAGAAATATTAATTAAATTGACCTTCTTTTTTAATTGATAAATATATTGTAGTTACTAAATATTTAATTTAGGCTACCAATTATTTGAGTCCTAGTATGCTTTTAACATTATTTAGAGTAAGGTTATTAGCAGGATTGATTTTTATATTGGTTATACTAGATTATCTAAGTCTATTATTATTTTATTATTTAGTGATATAGTTTATAGCTTTAACTGTACTTATAAATTACTTGAAGTACACATCATCTAAGTTAATTTTTCAATTTAAAACTGCTTCGTAACCTAATAAAATTTCAGGGATATTTTGATGATAAAGTTACTTTTGTACAAAAAATATTATTATTTTTTAATTCGTCAAACAAAATAAAGTTCAACCAATTACTTGATGATTTGTTATATAAAATATTAAAACTAATAAATTCAAGAAAATTATTTGTTCATATTAAATAGCCATTTATTTGAAGATTATATAGATCAAATTGAAATCTTGGAACATTGAATGATTATAATAAATCATTTACATTGTATTCTAATATCATTAATTTAAAACTATTAAATGTAAACTTAGATGATTCTGTCATTGTCTCTACTGGGGTTAACTCAAATGTTAACTTTATTCCAATATTGGACTTAATAAATGAAGATTATTTAAGAAATGACTTCAATACTAGATGTCTCGATGATCTTAGAGTATTGAAACACATAAAGCTGATTGATGATTCTGAATGTTTCTTTAAAGTACATAATGATAACATAAGTCTAGTAAAAGATAATAATACTTTTACATTAGGGTGTTTTGATTTACCAAGATCAATATCAATACGAACATCTTTGAATATTATAAAGTCAAAAAAGTTAAATTCAAATTTTTTAAACAAATCTACTAGATTCGATTTCACTACTATCAAATATTAATAGTATTTATACTCTAATTTATTATTTCCCCATCTATATACATGAAGTAGAAGAATTTGACCTTAATGAAAGTATCATTAATAACGTTTTTGAGTATAATTCATGTAAGTGTACGTTTGTAAATTGAATTATAATTGGCAATACCTTTAATACCTCACTTGTTAATTTTTTATTTCTACCTTTCTTTCTAAATCTTGAGATTATTAAAACCAAAACTTTTAAGCTAAAAGATATAGATACAGAAATTAGTTTTGACTTACCGCCCTTTTACCAATTGTCTCCCCTATTATATCCAAAGCAAACCATAAAATTTGTGATAAATCAAACAAAATTTCAATGTTGACTTGGTTGAACTTATGAGTCGACGCTTAACTAAACATTCTTTTTGTTATACAATATGAGGCTGTTTTTTTTAGTTTCATTATCTTTACATTTTTTAAGCGCTATTTGAGCGGAAAAATTGTTAGTGAAATTCTTAAGCATAAAATACATTCATTTACTAGAAGTAGTCCTCTTTTATTTTTAAGCAAAATAAATTTTAACCAACTACCCGATGATTTGTCATATAAAATATTGGAGTTAATCAACATAAAGAAATTCTTAAATCTACGTTTATTAAATAAATATTTAACTAGAATTGCGGATAAAGTTATCAGATATTAGATGATTTATTCAACGTATACTAAATATAACTTTGAGAATGAAGACAAAGGTGAGATAGATAGAGAAACTAGATTCAAAAACATTATAGAATATTGAGGTTGTCTGAATTAGTTTCATTATTTTATCCAATTTTTCAAAAAATTGTATTTTAAAAACTTCGCTTAAAATTCCATAGAAATGAATTTTTTATTAGAACAAAAGCACCTTGAACACAGTTCTAAATCATTTTGTTATAGTTTATACTGTAAGTTGGTTGAATTTCTACTAGATCTTAAATATATATTATTATAAAGCTTTGTTGAGAAACATTTGTTATCGACTGCTTTACAACCAACATTGTAGATCTGTTATCAAATAAATAAACTATCTTAATATTATAATTACATTATTAATATATTGCTAAGTTAATAAGTAGCTACATAGGAGAGAGCGGTTAGCCCCAAAGCTACAATTAACTATCCTTATATAGTATAAGTAACATAATAATAGTTTTTGCGTATTACTACAGTTACTTGTTCTTTGACTATTTATTAACTTAGCCATTAATTATTTAAGTAATATTGACATCTAATAATTGATTTTTATCGTTTAACAAATTATTAGTAAATATCGAAATTTTCACTCTCTGTTATTTTCGTAAGGTAAGTTGGGATTGATCTTTTAATTTTTGTATTTTCTATAGACTCTATAACTTTAATTGAAACTATATCGCTTTTTTTTGATGTATCAGATACTGGATAACAATGTAGTTTATTGTTATGTTTAATAAAGTGTAGATACTTCTTAATACTTTCCATCTCTATTATTCTTTTTGTATTTTTGTTTGTTTCATACTTTTTAAAAATTATATCTGTTTTCCCATTATTAACAGTCGAGTTGTTAATTTTATTATGCTCGCAAACAAAAGCCTCGAATTTTGAAATTAATTAATTGATATTTTCTATTTTACCTAACGCTTCAAAACTGCTTTTCCATTTTGAAAGGTTTCCAAAATGTTCATCAACTATACTTTTTCCATAATGCTCAGCAAAAAACTTGAAATCAATATTTAAGCTACTATTTGTTTTATGAATTTGTTTAAATGTACAATGTAGGAACTCTTGGGATCTAAAATGATTTCCTGTATCTGTCCATATATTAATTTTTGTAAGCTTTTTAAATAAAAGCTCTGTAGAGATTAAATCAACTAAACAATCTCCTGCATATACTGAATCATGATTTAATATTTCAGATAAATAGTCAAAGTAAACTTTGGCTATTTTTTTATCATCTTTTAAATATAAAACACCAAAGCCTAATACTGATATAGCTTGTTTATTATAATTATCTAAATTTATTGAATTTGGTCTTGTTCCTATTTCCATATTTTGTTTAAAATCTAAAATCATTATACAACTTTTATTATTTAATTTTTTAATAGTTTTATTAAATGTATTTTTTTAAGTACCAGCACAGGATTTATGTAATTTGTATAATTTTTCTTCTTTATTGAAAACTTCTTCTACTTCTGCTTTTTTTTATTGCTGTGTTTATTTTATTTTCAGATAACCTTTTTCTAACTGTATATTGGGCATATATATCACATGAATCTGTTTTTCTTGCTGTATTTTTGGAACTACTTGGTATATATTTAAAAAATGTTGACCTAGCTACCGCTTTATCTTTTAGATCATTCAAATATTTACTATATATCATTCTTCTACTTTTATTTAATATATATATATTATCTGATGAATATTTACTACCACTATTTTTTTTTATTAAATCTTGTGAAATATCGCTTTGTCAGTCTCATAGTTAATTATAGCATAACAATCGCCTAAGCTGTTGTGTTCTCGAGTTCAGAGAAAATCAATCCCACGTTCTTATTTTGATTTGCTATGAGAATTTCTAGCTCCATCCCAAAAAATATTATCTTCTCATTTTGATATTTATACTTTTCAGAGTATAAAAGAGTTTACAGAGTATAGTAGTTCGAGGTTTTCTAACTGAATTATTCTTTGATATCTCTAACATTTAATAAAGTCACTAAGTTTTCTTGATAGTATTTTACGTAGATTTTACATTAGTATTGGCTGTTATATTTTTCTTATATAGCTTGTAACCTATTACGTGCTATTCCTCATAATCCAAACCTATCTTAGTCACATAAACTAAGACCTTTCGACTTATAGTGTAGTCAACCCAGCAATAGCTGTTCTTGACTCCAAACCCTGAGTACCAGATTTCACAATCTTGATGAAATATTTGAATCATTTAATAAATATGAGGATATTTTTTTTGATTTCATTGCTTTTTCTATTTTTTAAGCGCTATTTGAGTGAAAAGATCATTAGTAAAATTCTTAAACAAAAAAACACATCCCCATATTGTATAATAGTTTCAATTTGCTCGTCTTTGATTTTTTTTGTATTTTTAATAACAGGCTGTAATCTTGATGTTTTATTATCATTATTGCTTATTTTTGAACAATCATATTAATTTCTATTTATATTAAACCTAAAACTTTTACACTCATCAAAAGAATATACTGAAGCTATAGTTGGTAATAACGCTACTTGTTGATTTTTATTTCTTGTTTCCCTTAAAGCACTAATTCTATACATTACTTGATTAAGTTTATTATTATCGATAGTAAACTTTGATAATATATGGGGATGTATTTTTGTGTTTAAGAATTTTACTAACAAATTTTCGGCTTAAATGGCGCTTAGAAAATGGAAAAAATAATGAAGTCAAAAAAAACACTCTATATCTTTTCTTTGTTTTGTTTTATTATAAGATTCCATAAACCCTGAGTTGTTATAAGTAGATCTTAAAATTGATGTAAATGAATTGCAATATTTATATTGTGCACTCCTCCCTATTGTATTGAAATTTTCAAAAATCCCATTCTCAAGTTTAGTTATGAAAGTTTGCATTTTATTTTTATTTCAACAAATAAAGTTAAATGACTATATTTATATAATTATATGTCTATTAAATATCTAACAGAGATAACATAAAACATATGGTTAGAAAAACTAACTATTTAAGAAAAGGAAACAATCAAAATAAGTTTTAAATAAAAAGATTTAATTTTAGACTTTTTAGATTTAACCATCACATTAGGCACAAATTTAAAAATTTGAAGTTTGGATTAGTTTCCAATTTTGAAACCAATTCGGACAGCCCCATATATTAAATTATAAACTTTTATTGCTTTTAACTTATTAAATTTTATATTAATTTTAATTTTAGAGTTTTGCTTATTTCCAAAAACAGCTAAAATTAAAATTATTAAAGATTATTTAAAATATGGTAAAAAATTACTAAATTCGTTATCATCGTTTTATATTTAATTTAATATATATGATATTTATAATTTATTAATAAAAAAAATCGAAAAAATAATCAAAAACATATTGATATAAAACTTTTAATAATATAGAGATATCTGAATTAGTTTCAAAATGTACTTAAAAATTAATCTAAATTTCAAGTTTTTAAATTTACAAGTCTGTGAAATATTGTTTTGTCAGCTCCATGATTGACTATAACATAATAATCACTTAAGTTGTTGTGCTCTCGAGTTCAGAGACAGTCAATCCTATGCTCTTAGAAATTTTCATAAAAAATCAAACTCCATCCCAAAGAATCTTGTCCTCTTGTTTTGATATTTGTACTTGTTGGAGTATAAAAGAGATTTTAGAACATAATAATTCGGGGCTTTTTAATTGAATCATTCCCTGATATCTTATACATTCAATAAAGCCATTAAATTTTCTTGATAGTATTTTACGTAGATTTACAGTAGTATTGTCTATTATATTTATCTTACATAGTCTGTAGTCTATTATGTGCTATTCTTCATAATCCAAGTCTATCTTAGTCACATAAAGTAAGGCCTTTCGACTTACAACATATTCAATCAAGTAATACTCGCTTTTGGCTCTGATCACTGAGTACCAGATTTCACACCCCGATTTATTTTATAAAAATAGCAGAAAGTTTAAAATTTTAATATTTACTAAACAAGTAAGTAGTTTATTGAATGATAAAAATTAGTTTCTAAATGTTAATATTAAGCTATCAATAACCAAGTTAATAAATAGTTATAAAGCAAATAATTATAATAAAAAACAAAGACCATTATATTATTTGCATCACGTAAGGATGATTAACTGTAGCTTTAGGGCCAACCACTTCCTTCTATACAGATCCTGCTAACTTACAATATAAATTATAATTTAAAGCTGTGCTGTGGGTGCTTTCGTTTTTGATAAAAAATACTTAATAAAATTCTAATAGAAGTCAAATATAAAATATTTAATTGGATATAAAATGAAACTAATTTCGACATCCCTATATAATATTTAAAAAAAAGTAATATTTTACAAGCTTATCAAAACTTTTGATAAATAAATAAAGAGTATAATCTATTATTAGTAGACATTTTAAAATGCAGAGCCATTATAATAAATATTGACAATTACTAATTCACACGTATTATTGTCAAATGTAAATTAGTTTTATTAATAAAGTTACTAAATCAAGCAGAAACACGATTATAGCAATGAGAACAATAAACTATTGAGCCTAAAAATAGAAAAATAGCTAATAGAAATTGCGTTATCATATTTTTATTAAATTATTTAATATAATTTGGCCCAATAACTTTCAGAGAAGTTGGATTATTAATAAAATGTTAAATTATTATAAACCAAAAGTTATTATAAATCTCATTATTGGATTATTTTTAACGATATTTAGCATTGAAATCAAGTCTAATAAACTTGCTTTAACTGATGTTTGATAATCGACAAATCAAATGCATGTCAATTCAATATCAAATCAAAACTCGTCAAATTTGTAAGCAATTTTTCATTTCATAAAATGAACTTTGAAATTCGTAAGGATATTACGTAAGAAAGTATAGTAACTTTAGTTTAGAAAAAGTATAAAAGCACATTCAAAATATCATTTTAATCAAATTCATCAATTAAAAACCAATGTCACAATACAAAAACTTACAACAATCATTAGATCTCAAAGGTTTAAAACTTAAAAATCGTGTTCTTCTCTCTTCAATGACACGTAATCGTGGAATTGTACCAAATGATACCAATATCGATTTTTACACTCAAAGAGCATCAGGAGGTTTGATTTTAACAGAAGGCATTCTTATTGAGCCCCAAGGTACTGAATGGCCAGAAGCCCCGGGAATTTGGAGTAAAGAACAGATCAAAGCATTCAAAAGGTTGAATGATGCAGTACATAGTAAAGATGGTCTAATTTTTGGTCAATTATGGCATGTAGGAAGAGCTGCCAACACATTACATAATGCTGGTGTAGCTCCACCTGCTCCTTCTGCTGTTCAAGCTAATGGCGGTAAATTCCGTTTACTTGAAGGCAAACCAGGTTATTCAGTTCCAAAAGCCATTGAGGATCCTAAGGAATATGTACAAATGTTTAAACAAGCTGCTATCAATGCTAAAGAAGCCGGGTTTGATGGAATTGAATTACATGGTGCCAATGGCTATTTGCCTCATCAATTCCTTGAATCTCACTCTAATAAGCGCACTGATGATTATGGTGGTAGTATTCAAAATCGTTCTCGTTTTATCCTTGAAATCATTGATGCTTTTATTGAAGTATTCTCAGCTGATAGAGTTGGTATCAAATTGTCGCCATGTGGAGGTTATAATGATATGGGTGAAAAAACCGAAGAAGAAGCCTATGAGTTATATAATCATTTAATTTCAGAACTTGACAAACGCAATATTGCTTATATCCAACTTGTTCGTCACCTTCCTGATTTCGATCCAACCAATCGTGGTCTTAAACTTGATGTTGAAAAATTCTTCCCATTGATCAAAAATGCTAAAATCTTCCTCAATGGTGGTATTACAGCTGAAGAAGGAGATAAATATATTGCTGATGGTAAAGTAGATGCCATTGTGTATGGCCGTCCTTATATTTCTAACCCAGATCTTCCAGAACGTTTCTTTAATGGTTATGAATTGGCTCAAATTACCAATTATCCAGCTCTCTATTTATATGAGGGGGAAGATCGCCATGTTGGTTACTCTGACTTTCCTACATACAACAACTAGTAGCTTCATTGGTCTTAAAGTGTATTAAAAATTAGTATTATTTATATAGATTTTATTTTAACTTTTAGTGTATTTGGTTTTTTTACTATAATAGAAGATTAAGGTAAGACAGCAGTTACTAACTTAAGCAAATGGGACAGATAAAAGAAAGAGCAGCCCGCTATTTTTAATAGAATAGTAAGTAAAAAAAAATAGCTTTTATTTTTTAGGCAGATTATTATAAAAGAATACTGTTATCAAATTCATTGAAAATAAAGATTTGAATGAAAAGTAAAAAATTCAAAGGTAAGTTAAAGAGATAATCTAAACATACTTATTAAGAATAGAAGTCTTTGATTTTGAAACGCTATTGTATAATAAAACTATATAAATCAAACCAAAGTACTTTCTAGCTATTCCTTTAAGTTTTTGAGGTTGAATATCCAACAAATTGATAAGTACATTTAACAAACATGCACAAACAAGATTGTGTGGCCCCATATACTATTTGATAAGTTTTATGGAAACAAACAAATTATTTTTAGAAGGCCTCTGTGACATTTACAGTATAGAGTGGACTTGAACTTTAAGAACTTTTTTTTGGAAATTCAATAGAAGTTGTTAGCTATAAATTAGCACAAGGGAGGCTCCAGGAATGTAGAATCAATTGCATTTACTAGGGTTAGAAAGATTTAATACTTGGAGTAAAGATGGTATTTTATAATCATTTTTATATGATTAAGGAGATACCAGTACCAATTGGATGACAAAAGTACTACTTTAACAGCTAATTTTAGGGATATTAGAGAGGATCAATCACCGTGTTGATAATAATGAGGTTTGGTATTTAAGGTGCGCAATGATTTTATAATTTGTAAGATCAACCATAAGCTCAGAGGAGAAATCAACACCAAAGAATTTATGAAAAGACGGATTAGAATATACTTTATACTGGTTCTAGTTTTAAATTGTATCTTTACTATTTAAAAGTAATAGTACCACTAGAGTTACCTTTTATTATTTATAAGTAATTTCTGTGAAGATTCAAGGCGATTGATATGTCATGGAACTTTTTATTGGTAGTAATATTAAATCGACCAATAGGAAAATCATTGAACTTGAAGAGAAAGAGGAGTGTAGACTTAAACACATTCCAGAGCTATTTAGGTCTGACAATGAGCTCTTTTGAGCAATAGTATATTATTCCCAACCATGTACTGTTATAGATCCCATTACTCAAAATATTGAGGTTTATTTACCACCGTCTATTTCCAGTTTATCCCAATAAAGCATTGATAAATTCTAGCTAACATCATAGTATTTTACCTTAAAGTTTTATAGATTATAGTGACTAAATAGAGATTTTACTAAATTACCAATACTATAACTTTTTAGTAGTATGATAAAGGAATTAAATAGCAACACAGCTTTTAAATGGACAGACAATAGAAAGATTGTAAGAAAGTAGATATTATTGCTCAAATAAGCAAATGTCATTTTTCTTATAGAATATGGGAATGTACTTCTGTGTTTAAGGATTTTACTAACAATTTTCCTGCTTAAATAGTGCTTGAAGGATGGAAAAAGCAGTGAAGCTAAAAAACACCCTCATATACATTTTATTTATATCATAACAACGAAACTAGAGAGTCAAAGTTAGAGATAAACTTATAACTCCAAAAGTACATTATAATAATGAAGAAGAAATTGGTATAAAAGAAATTGATGAAAGAATAGGGTGGAACTTATTTTGTAATACTTTAAATTTAAAATTAGATTTTCACTATTTGAAAACAAAAAGTACATTAGAATTATATTTTATATCAATATGTAAGGATTTGATTGCTGTAACAATTTTAAATGTTGTTGATCATTCTATTGATCCCTTTATTAATACTAATATTAAATTAGTTGATAGAAAAATAGTTGAAATAGGTTTTAGTGATGATTGCTGTTTTGAATTTACCCCACAATTATTTAGGTTTAAAAACAAGGTTTTCCCAATTATTATATATCATCCACATTCGTATCTTGTTACTGACCCCATTGGAATAAACTTAAATAGTTATTTAGTATCATCATTGTCGCATATATGCTAATAAATAATAAATGACATTATATTTCTTAAATTTTTACAAATTAAAATGATTTAACCTTTATTTTTAATATGGATGATAATATATATTAATAAAAATCAAACAAGTTAAAAAGTATTTATGAGGAATTTTCTTAGGGATAAAAAAAGGGAAAATAAAAAATAAACTTCGTTATTCACTAACTCTTTTATCTATTTGTTAGTTATAATGAATAAAGGATAGTGCGGATTATCGAAATTTATATTAATGTATCTTTTTTAATAGTAAAAGCTTAACATTTTTATTTCAAATATTTAATAACCTTGACAAGAGCCGGGTCCGAAGATTTTTAACTTTAACATGCCGGTCTATATAAATATTAATAAAGCACTTTATAAAATGGCTCTTGTTTTCATATTCACCAATATGAATTCTTTCGACTTTCTAACCTCTTTGTCATAATAACGATTTTCAAGTGATACTATATGGGGATGTATTTTTTGGCTTCATTATTTTTTCCATCCTTTAAGCGCTATTTGAGTGAAAAAATTATTAGTAAAGCTCTTAAACACAAAAATACATCCCCATATAGTCACTTAGATCTAGATTTGTTTTATATCACAATGGCAATCTAAGGGCTGTTAGTTTATTATTAGTGTTAATGGTAACTCCTTTACTGTTTCCCAATAGCACTTGAGGCTGAACCTGAGATCAAAGAAAGGGACAAAACAACTGCTATAAAATAAAATTTACAGTTTATAATATTGAATAAACTAAATTACAAAAATTTGTATTTAAAATGAATCTAAATTATAATTAGCCTCAAATTACTAACTTATAATATGATTTTTTTAAAATAGTTTTTATTTCCCTACTAAGTTTATTTATTTTGAAAGCATTTAATGATTAGTTATTTAGCTATTTAGCTATAAGCTATAAACTGCTTAAACATTAAATATTTATTTATAATATGCTTATGTATTAGTTGTTTACTCCTTTAGCCATTTAGCCATTTATCAGCTTTTAACTCTCAGTTGTGCAAGATGATACTGGGTATGATAGCCTTTTGTAGCTGCCAAATATCATTTAAACTATATTTACCATGAAAGTAAATGAACTATCGATTTAACATATTAATGGATAATTTATATCACGAAATAAACTGTACATTTCACTCAAAGTAATTTGAAATTTAAGAGTCAGTTTGCAACCCTTTAATTTTTCTGCCTTTAATATCATTCCTTATACGTAATAGTTTTATAATAATACATATTGGTAACTGAGTAATTGAATGACCTATCATTATTTTCTACTTATATCATAATAAAGTAAGGTCATAATGCTGTTATACTAAAAAAATTTGAACCTTTGATGAGCAATCAAATTTTTGACATGAAATGGAAATTATTAATAAATAAATCAAAGCAAAAAATCTTTTCCCTAACCTTAATATCAGCACTAAAACCCATACTAAATCATAACTCTTAAGTATAGTTTGCTATAGTGTTTTGACTTAAACTACTATAAATTATTTTTAGCTTTGTAAAAAATACTCAATAATTTAACGTAAAGTGTCATATAAGGGAATGGGTTATTATTGTGGCTAAGAGTGCTTAACCATCACATGCCCTTACTAAAAGCCGAGGATTTGATTCCTCAAGTAGGCCTCGTTCTAAAAATATAAAAAACACGACTTTGTATTTGCTCATGTAATTTGTGAAAACTGACATGAGTTTCATCAATGTACTATTTTGATACCACTTTCAACTTTATACAGTTTATTACGAAAAAAACTGCCACGTAATTTAAACACCCAAGTACTATTTTGTCAAATTTTGAAATAAATTTTGATAAAATATTGTTTTATAAGATGTTTATTTGATGATATTCATAATTGCTATCACAACCTGATTATAGTTTCATTTTTTAAAAATTCTGAGAAATGCAGGTTATTTGATAAAGTTTTAAAAAAAAATCAATATTAAAGCTAGTATTTCCATTTACTTCGAAAGAAATATAGCCAATAGAAAATGAAAGAATAGTAATAATTTGCTATTTTTAATTTAATTCCAAATAGATAAAATGTCCACATGATAAAAAAATTGAACTTTTTTAATTTGAACATCACTTTTTATTTGTTGTATTAATAAATAAACATCACTTTTTATTTGTTGTATCTGTTTCTTGGTTTATTTATTTCTTTGGCCTATTTATTTATACATATATAACTATATATACTATAGTTTATTATACTTTTATTTGCTTATAGTTATTTTTATCAAATCATCTCATTAGTACAAAAATATTTTTAAAATTGTGATTGTGAAGTCATCATAGAACACTAATAAAAAGTTGCTATTCATCTAATATGGTAGCTAAATATCAGCGATATATGTATGTCGAAATTTAGAAAATTTTACTATTGGATTGTAGATTTGAAAATGAAACAAATAGGTAATTCTTTCATTTAACTTTCTCTCAAAACTTTATAATAATTTTAAAAACTTGTAATTAAATTTAATTGTAAATTTTGATTGTGAGAGTATAAATTATGAGTTACTAGAAATTCAGGGATAAAATGATTTTCAAGCCTATTTTTTGAGTTTTCACTTTGGTTTATCAAAGATTTTTCTATATACGGCAAACTGCGTTCAGCTTTATACTGAACCCAAACATAGTAATGTTAAATGATAATTTGAATGGTTATCAAAATTAACTACATTATTTATTTAAACACCTTCAATGATAGTAAACTTCTAGTAGGTATACTCTAATAGCACATGAATTAGGATATCAACTTAGAATAATAGTATGTAAAATATCGTTTATTAATTAGATAGTGGACATCATGTATATTTATTATAGTCAAACATAATCAGCACAATAAAACTTCCATTATTCAATTTATTTTCTGATTTGGTTATCACAATATAAAAATATATATATGAAATCAAAACAATCACTAAGTAAATAAGTTAAAATAGGGTTATGAGCTTTACAGTTTTACTTTTAAGTAAAAGAAATGTTAAGTATCTATCTAAAATTTTAAACATTTATCTATTATATTTAGTGTGTATGATGTTTTATTTCGTGACTAGCACATGTATTTTTTAACTGATGCTTATCAAGTCTGGACTCGATGCTTTTATAATACTTAGTATAATCAAATATAATAAATAGTTTTGTAATGATTTTACTCCTTTAAAACCTGTTTGTCAACGCCTGAATGAAGGCTGAAAAGTAAGCTTTATAAAAAAATTTAAATATAGAATGCAATACAAAATCAAAGAGTGTGATATAAAGGAGTGAAACCCAAATACAAAGTAAACAGCATTATATTCCTTTAAATAAAAAATGGACTTTAATGACTGATATAATGACCGATACGATGATATTGAAAAGTAGTCCACTATTATGTAGAAAAAACAATTCAACTGTCTGATTTATCATGTTATTACCAAGGTTAAAAATATTTAAATATTTAAACAGGTTTGAATTTTAGAACAAATTGAAAAAAAAGTTATTTGTTTTGTATTATATTTGGATATTAGAGCTATTTTCTATGTATGATATAGTTGAAACATGTTTTTTATTGTTAAACAATGAATAAAACTGGTTGATTAATTTCCTTCTTTTAAAACTGAAAAACTTGTTATAAGCTTTGATTAAGATAATTAACTAAACAGTCACATAGAATGAGTCTAGTACTTTTCCGCATGCTATTATTAAATATTTTTTAATAATCATCATCCTACAACATTTATTATATGTAGTTATATCAACTAAAAATATATATACCTAGCAATTGCTTTTATCAATAAAAAGCTAGCCTTCTAATATTTAAGCTTGAATAATAACGATGGTACTTAAATATTTCGATATATTTTAATTTTTATGTTATAGCCCCATTTTAGTTGTAGCCGTGCTTTATACAATTAAGGAATTTTAACCAATATATATATAAACCTGTTTACATTTATATCACTGTATTTGATTTTATTGAAATAGGATATAAAGAAAAAAGATAAGCTTATAAAGAATAACTTTCATGAACTGTTATTCCCAGTACTATTTTGGTAGATGTCCTATTAATAAAACAATAGCAACAGTTTTAGATAATCACAATAGGGTAGTTG
This sequence comes from Batkoa obscura, assembly GCA_030770535.1. NCBI lineage: Eukaryota > Fungi > Entomophthoromycota > Entomophthoromycetes > Entomophthorales > Batkoaceae > Batkoa > Batkoa obscura. The sequence goes on from JASVEC010000030.1 coordinate 304,499, forward strand.
GATGGTACTTTATATTTAAAATTTTCTGCCTATTATAAGCCTAAATAATTATGGTGTCTTATTTTATTTTATTTATTCAATAAATTTTAAAATGTACGCAAATTGGGAAGACTCAAATTATGAATTTTCAATAGCTTTATGGGTATTTCATTATGCATATTAAGATAATAGATACTTCTATCTTGGGATCTAAATGATATATATATAAGTTAATAATAGTGGTTTAGTTATGAAATTTTATGTTAGTTTATATGTAAAAGCTAAATAAATAAGGCCATTCAATTAGTTAACAAACATTAAGTTTATTTAAAAATATACCAGTATAGATAAAAAAATGACAAGCCTCATGCTTATGCTTATAAAATCCTCATAAAGATCTAAAGTTTGAGGCATTATGAAAAATATGAATTAGATGATTTCAATAGAGAGTAATCTTCTTGCTGAAGATTATATTAACTAAAATGGAGTAAGAGTAAAGTTTGAAAAAGATGGTTGGACCTTGATCGTTGGCTCAATTGGGTGAAAGTTATTAAAGCAGTTAATAGCAGTAGATGAAAACTTTATGTCTTTCACTGGGTAATGAGTACCTAATAAACCTAATGATCTGAGCGGTGGTAGAAGCAAAGATCCAGTTTCATGGTTAGAGGCCCTTCTTTCTATAAACTTGGGGCTCCTAACAGTAGGTGTATGGGTAGATGAAGAGGCTTGAAACGCAGATGGCAGCGTTAGATTGAAAGTATTCCTTCTTATTCTGTTTTTTTTTCCGCTTCTTTTTGGCACGTATTTGTATCCTGGATACAGAGATGAATGGATGACCTTTTCCTGTTCTGCTTTTTGCTTGTAAAGCTCTTTGACATCGTCTGGCTCATTCTTCCACATATCTCCTATTATTACGCTAATATTCTGATTGTTTTCACCTGGCATAGTCATTTGGAGCTCTTGCTGTTTTTCCCTTCTGTAGACGAAGAAGCAGTTCATAGGACGTGGTACTTTTCCTTGAACGCTATTCTGATGTGCACTACCGTTTGTATCTTCTTGTAGTTCCATGAGAGCGGCCAAAATTACAATAGTTTAAAGTTTCAATATTTGAATTTTACTTTAAGATGTAAATTTCAAAAGCGGTGCATTCCGCTCTTTAAATAGTTGTAGTTTGTCCAGTTCGAATATCTCCTAATTAGGAAGCTAATAAATTATCCTTAAGAAATTTTATTTAAAAGCCACCTGATGCTAGTATCAAATCTTAACTTTATTTGCAAATTCTACCAAACTCTAAATTAAAAAGTTATTAACCTACTTCAAGCGTAGATCCAAACATTTGTATATGATATTAGAGCTTTAAGTTATACGAGCGATACTAATTCTTTATTAAACAAGATAACTAGAACTTTTTTGTATTAAATTTAAATGGAAAAGTTAATAATAGAGAATAAAAGCATTTATTTGAAAGTATACAACCTGTTTAGTTTTTGGAATTTTTTATGAATATTATATTCTTTTCCAAATTACCCCATATATAATTTAGCTTTCATATATCTTAATTAAGTGCCACTTTGTTTCGTGACTCACATACTCATAATGCTTTATTTTTAGAACTTAACTAAAACTTTCTTTTTTCTTTTATTTACGTTATAAATGTCATTCAATCTTTTAAAATAGATAATATAAAGTAAGATTGCTAAATAATACGTAATGAAGATACTTGAAATGATTTATGTTTATTAACTTTAAAATATTATAAGAACCAAATCGTAAGACGGTGAAAATAAGAATAGTGAATTATTCCAAAATAGAAGTATAATTACATTTTATATTACAATAGCCTATCCACTTACAATTAAGTATTGTAATAAAATACTATAAATAGGAATTTATTTGGTAAACATTTTTATATTGGAATTCATTTAAAGACCATTTTAAAATGGGTGATGGATTTTATCAGAGCACTGGATAATAGTTTGTACTTTATATAATTTATAGCGAATAAGATATTCAAAAATTGATACTATATACCCATATTACCGCTTCTTCCTATAGCTTTTACTTTATATTACTAATGCGGTGCCTTTTTTTGTTTGTTTTGAATGCTCATCTTCATTTAACTCACCTTTTTATTGACTAATAATTATAAATTACTTATCAATTATAAAGATTTAAGTAGCTAATTCTTCAAAAAGAAGTGGCGGATACCTATTTAGTAAATTTTACAACACCATAATTTCTCAGGATAAACTATAAAGGAACATACTAATGTTTTTCCACTTATCCATTAATACTTAAATTTATATTTATGCTAAATTTATTGTGATTATCTTATATTTATTTTGTGAAGATTTAATAAGTTAAAGTCCAACCTATATAATAAACTTGTCGATTTGATTATATGACAGTTCATAGTTTTGAATTTTAGACAAGTTAAAAATTATGTATATTTAAATATTAAATTACGTGCTATTAATATTTTATACCAATATAACTCTTTAGAGAAGGAACATTTATAGCATTGTCTAAAATTTGGTTGTTTATTTATTACTATCAGCTGTCTTAGATAAATAATCATTCATGTTATTTTTTGATATAGCTCAAATACCAATTTTCTTTAACTGCAAATCTTCAATATTATCCACCAAACGATATAGCAGTCTATTAAATGAAAACACTACTAATCAATCCTTTAATTATAGTATAGTAATATGAGGATATTTTTTTGGTTTCATTACTTTTTCCATTCTTTTGAGTGCTATTTGAGCGGAAAATTTATTAGCAAAATTCCTAAATAAAAAACATATCTCCATTTAACAACTGATGCTCAATAAAATCAAAGCTATTAAGGTTAAGATGAAAACTAATAAAAGTATGATAATTTACAATGTTAGTAATTTATTCAATGTAATTTTATGAATATTGTCCAAATACAATGTTACATTTCTAAATTTAATTCTAAAATGCTATTGAACGCTATTGACAGCACAAGTAAAAATCTTCACTAAGCTTTTATGAACAGTTGTATTAAAATAGCATCAAGGTATCCTTACTTTTTTAGTAAAAAGTTTTATAAACAAAGATTCAGCGAGTTATTATTTTCAAATAAAGTAAATACAAAAGTACAAGAAATAAAATACAATGACTATTTGAAAATTAAGAAATACATTCTAACTTAATAAAGGTTTTTGTTTCCTATTTGAAGTTTTTGAAAATTAATTCAATTAAGTAATTTTTGGAATTTTCAAAATATTTAATATCTCACTTATTATAAAACCTTGGGGCTGGGCCCATTTAGCTACTTGTCCAAAATCCAGTTATTTAAAAAAATAGATAAATAAATACAAAATACATTGATTTTATTGTACCATACACCTAAGGTTTGGAATAGGGACCTTTCTTTGGTTTCTGATGACATCGATGACTTTAATTATCAAACCAGGCGGAGCTTTGTATCATGAAGAAATGTCAATGTGACACTAGCTTCTCAAAGGAGCTTATAACGAATAGCGATATTATCTAGCCATGTATTAATGGATCGCAATGGGAGATAGATAACTAAATTAAGGAAACAGATGGACTTTTTTTCTAACTTCCCTTTTCAGATATTTTAAGTGCTAGTAAAATTTTTGAACACAAAATACATTTCCCTATAATATAGGCCTTTAGTATAAATAATTAGAATTTTAATGTAAAATAAAAAACAAAATGATAGAAGAGAGCATCTTTAAGCATTTACTAGAAACATCAATCCTTACCGTTCTTGTGACAATCCTCTTTATATTCATATCTACACTTAAAGAAGTAAGAGCTTTGAGGTGCTCAGGAAGAACATTTCTACTCGATTAAAAAAAAACAAAGCAAGTAGATAAACCTTTCTTTATTTCATTCCTTACTTTAAACCATCACTACAAATTTTATGTAACTTGTCAAGATACTAAAAGGCTATATAATCGTATAAATATTTTAAAACAATAACCCAATCTAAAAGCATCGTAACTTGTATAGGAGAGAAATTTGAAAATCGTATAGCGTGTACTTGCTCCTTTAATTAAATTTAAATGAACGTGAGTGTTTTAGAACAGTATGTATATTCTGAAACGTTCATTTAATTCAGAGTAAAATATTGTTATACAAGGCTAACATTAAAATGAACTTATTAATAAATTTTACAATTTAGATAAATCAAGAGCACCTCAATTATAATTCGTCTAAACAAATTTGTTCATTTTTATATTATATTTCTATTATACATCTATTTTATTTATTTATTCAAGCTCCATTTAAATGAAAACATGAAAACAGACAAAATTTACCAAATAAGAATAAATATAAATAAGTAGATTTAAATAGAAATATAGATAAATTAGTCAGTATCTGTCTGATCTTTCAAAGTTATTCTTTTTAAGAAAGCTATTAGAGTGTTTTAAGAATCCTTATTGCATTAAATAAAGTTTTCTATAGCTGTCGCAGTTCTTTTTCAGCTTACTTGACTACATATTTAAGGGAAAAAAGTCAAGTTGAAATTCTATTAAAAAATGAGGGTCAGTCTTAAAGAAATGGCTATTAAGTACCTAATTGTAAAAATTATCGCTAAAAAAAAAGTCTCAAGAAAGTTGCAAGAACTATAAAGCATGTTAAGTCATGTTCCATGAATAAATTCGAGTATAAATCCATTTAGGTTAGATTTTTATAGTTCGATAAAAAAGGCAACATAAGATAAAGCATTTAGTATTAAAAGTTCTAAATATGTAATAAATTAAAAATAATCCATTTGTTTTTATGGGGTGTTTAAAACCGTATTGTGATTATAAAAATAAAAGCTTATATTATGAACAAAAGTAATTATAATCATCAATTTTTTCTGTACTACTACGGAAATTTTGTATGCTATGAGTTATTTTACTTGGCATTGACTTTACTGAATAAAGTTCAATGTACTCATCCTTCATTGTTGACTTTTCTATTCATATTATTTTAAAAGTAAAAATTAAAAACATTTTAAAAAGATGAAAAGGTGGCTAACTGATAAAGAATAGTGAAGGTAGACTATTGTTGTACTTATAACATTTGTCTTGTTACTTTTTTCTTTACCCTATTTGCTAATAGACCACTTAAGAATTAATTGTTTTTTCAAGAATATACAAACAAGATATAAAAGGCAAAACAAAAAATATAATGGTTGCTTATGATTAATAAAAACTTTATTTTTTAATCATTCGCTTATTTATTACTACTTTTTTTGTGTAAATTCATTTTTAATTAGAATTAGTACTATCGCTAAAAATAGTAGATTTCTACAGTTTTCAACTTTACTCATGAAAGTGATATTGAATTAGAATAAGTAAAGTACTAATCAGTTAAGTATAGTAAAACCCTTGTTAAAATATAATATTTGTTAAAAAGAGATGATAGCTAAGGGCTTTAGCTCTTGGTTTTTGTATTCTATAATTTTGATCAAAAAGCAATTATAAGTTTTAAGATATTATGGTCCTTAAAACTTATTAAATCCAGCCTTGTTTCAAGTAACAGTTTTTTCACAATTCATGAAGGTGTGATTAGTAATTTGTACAAACGTAATAAAGAAAGTTTACATCGACTTACTATATAGAAGTTAGAAAACTTCCTCCTACATAATTTATTCTCAATCTTATAAAGATTTCATCAATTAAAATTTAATGATTAGGCGAATTGCTATATCTTTATGAATATTTCTTTACATATTATATATAAGTGAATAAAGATTACCTTGTTCTTTATATTATTTATTATATTCTAGACAAAGTATATTTTGTGGCATTCTATTTCTATATATTCACATAAATTTTTGTATTTATATTGAAAGTTTGATATTTTCCCGCCTTTAATATAATATCCGAAGCTTACAATGTTTATAATATTTATATATGTTAAGAATTATAAAGTACAAAAAATATTTACTATAGATCACAAGCATTTATGAAGATCTATTAAGTAGACATGAGTATGTTTTTTTTTGATTTCATCACTTTTTCCGTTTTTAAGCGCTATTTGAACAGAAAGGTTGTTAGTGAAATTCTTAAGTAAAAAAACACATCTCCATATCCATACAAAAACAAGCACAAAACTCAGTGAGAATAATCCGGGTTACCCTTAACTTTTAATCTGGTTTACTAAAAACTAAAGTTGATCCCATTGGAAGTTGGCTAGATTAGTATGCTCTTTTTAAAAAAGGCTATGCATATTACATGATCAACACTAGTAACAAAATTACTTATATTCCTATTCAAATTGTCATATATGATTTAATTGATAATAGCGTTGAAAAGCATCATATTTACATAGTATAGGTTTGAAGACGTGAGTCACTATGGACACATAATCATTTGCTTAATTGTTGACGATTTTTTGATAGCTGCTAGTAATTGGGCAAATGGTTAGTGCACTCATGGTGGCTCATATCCAAATCTATGTTGGATGCCCTTAATTCGCAGTTAATAACAATGTTTGGTTAAATCGATCTCAATTACAAAAATTATTATTAAGACATATATAAAATAACCATGAAAATTATATATCTATTCATTTATTGAATATTCTAAAACTAAACTTTGAACAGTTTTTATTAGTATAGATAGATTATTAAAAATGTTTGTTTATTACAGTATGACTACTGTAAATTAACATAGGATCAATATAAAATTCGCAAATTTGAAGTTTTTAGCAAGAAATTAGTCAGCTTTAGGGTACATCTAGGTACCCCTTTTTACATATGGGACTGTTTTTTTAGTTTCATTATTTTTTCATTTTTTAAGCGCTATTTGAGTAGAAAGATTGTAGTAAAATTAAAAAAAACATTCACATATGCCAATAATTTTTGATGCTTTATAATATTTCTAAAACTATACTCTTTTGTAGTTCTGTCATAACATAGTTCACTGTTTGTTTGAAATAAAATTAACCTGAAATAAGGGGATGGATTTTTATGTTTAAGAATTTTACCAACAATTTTTCTACTCAAATAGTGCTCAAAAGATGGAAAAAGTAATGAAGCCAAAAAAACATCCCCATAAGGTTAAAATCAGACTAAGTTTAAAGATTAAGCTTTAAAAAATCAGATGAGCAAATAAGTGACTAATATCACTGCATCCCAGATCGCAATAAAGCTGCAATAACTGTATGTGTGAGTTCAGAACTAGGTTAAAATTCGAAATAATTTTCCTCAGTTTTGAATTAACTCTAAACTTATAAAAACAATGTTAAATGAAAAATAAAAAAGATAAAGCATATGGGGATATATTTTTGTGTTTAAGAATTTTACTAACAACTTTTCCGCTTAAATAGCGCTTAAAAATGGAAAAAATAATGAAGTCAAAAAAAACACTCCCATATATTTGTTTATTGTTTCTCTTTGTTTTTTTAAATTTTAAAGTATATAAAGTCATTCAATTTATCAATAGAAACAAAAATCCCCTTTATTTTCTTAGTATTCATGTTTACTTTGGAGTAAATTTCAACCGGAAAAAGGTTGAACCTTGGACTTAAATTTAGCCATATGGAGGATATATTTTTAGTCAATAGTTTCTAACTTTTCTGCTCAAACAGTCCTTAAAAAATAGAGAAAGTAATGAAACCAAAAAAACATCTCTATGTATAAAAATACTATTTAGATACTTTAAGATTTTTTATTAGTTTTTATGTTTATATGCTTATATTTCTTTTGGTAACAACTAGTTAAAAATCACCATAAAAAGCATTTGGGATATAAATTTTATATGTACTTTTGATATTTTTGTTACTTTTAGAATTATTTCGAAAAAGCATATAAATATTATTTATTATTTAGGATACTATAGTCTAAATCTATTTTCCGTATTATCGATTCAATAACATTGTTAGATATTCAGTATGATTAAAAAAATTTAGTGTAATACTACTATATTACTAAAGCTCATTAATAACTCTATTAAATCTATGTAAAGTATTTTAAAAACTTTTTTTAGAAAATGCATGTCTAGATTGGGGAAATATAAAATCAATATTATTTTATTTGAAGTTACTAGATGAGTGACATTTGTTTTTGTATAACTTTAGCCTTCTTAGTTCTTTAGATTTACGTTTGTTATTGGTAGAACTTTCATTCATAATCGGTATGTTCACTTTGACCGACAACAAAGGTGGTACAAGGGCATCCCATGATTTTTGATGAGTTTCAATGATATCATTATCCAATTTTAAAATTTGTTTCTCAGTGCTCACTATAGTTCTATGATAATCTTCTAATTCTTTTTCTAGTTCTTTATTATGTAATCTTATGCTTTCGTATTTTAATATCATGGATTTATAATAATCTTCATAATCTTTAGTTATATCGTCTTCCTATTAAAACGAAAATTATTGTTGATATATTAAGCTAATTATCAAAATTACATGCTTTTCAATTATTTCAACCACTTGTTTATTTCTATAAACTTGGAATAATAATCTTATTACAACTACTAATACTTTAATTTCCAAAAATAAATGCAAAGATTGAATAGTATCAATGATGCTCATAACAATGTTCATCAATAGAAAACTAGAATCTAATACTGCTAATTGAATGGTATATAACTTAACATTTGTCAAAGTAACTAACTTTATAGCTAATTCTATTATAAATAATAATATAAAGGGAACGCCTAATATATCAAACACTAAATGGAGAATCGACCTTTCATTAAATTTAATGCTCTTATTTTTGACTAAAGTGGACCCTACATTAATACTTTTAGTACTATTAGTGGAATAAAATTGAATTGAATTTACTATATGCAAATTCAAAACTTATAACAATAAGATAAAATATGGAAGTCAACATTGTTTTGTAATGAAATGAACAGGAATCCACAATTTTAAAAGCTTTGTATTGGTATTTTTGGTATCGTGTTATGTTCTCATCATGATTTAAATTTACTCGATTTAATATTATTTTATTTTCCAAGGTGCCAATATTCATTTTATAAAAAAGTCAGAGGGGATCAATTTAGTCCTTATATAATAATTGAAATCTATTAGTAGCTGTAGTAAATTTATTAAATCGATACTGTTATAGTAATTAAGGCTGTGAAAAGCTCTTAATAAAATAAAGGAAATTAAATACTCTATTGAGTTTAAATTCACTGTTATTCCAATAATTCTTATTTTATATACCACTTTTTAAACAATTGGGGCTGTCCTAATTGGTTTCAGAATCTACTTAGAAATTAATCCAAATTTAAAATTCCAAGTTTGTGTTCAATATAACGGTTAAATCTAAAAAGCCTAAAATTAAATGTCTCTATTTAAAACTTATTTTAATTGTTTCCTTTTCTTAAATAGCTAATTTTCCTAACTATATATTTTATGTTAGTTCTGTTAGATATTTAACAGATATATAATATATAACTATATGATTATATAATTATATAAATACATAATTATATAAACACAGTTATTTGACTTTATTTGACTTTATTTTTTGTTGAAATAAAAATAAAATGCAAACTTTCATAACTAAACTTCGAAATGGAATTTTTGAAAACTTCAATACAATAGGGAGGAGTACACAATATAAACATTGTAATTCATTTACATCAATTTTAAGAGCTACTTATAACAACCCAAGGTTCATGGAATTTTATAATAAAACAAAACAAAGAAAAGATATATTATCAAAGTTTACTATCGATAATAATAAACTTAATCAAGTAATGTATAAAATTAGTGCTTTAAGGGAAACAGGAAACAAAAGTCAGCAAGTAGCGTTATTATCAACTATAGCTTCAGTATATTCTTTTGATGAATGTAAGAGTTTTGGGTTTAATATAAATAGAAATCAATATGATTATTCAAAAACAAGTAATAATAATAAAATATCAACATTAAAACCTATTATTAAAAATACAAAAAAAATTAAAGATGACCAAATTGAAACTATCATACAATATTTACTAAATGATTCAACTATTTCATCAAGATTTAATAAAAAAAATAACGATAGTAAATATTCATCAGATAATATATATATATTAAATAAAAGTAGAAGAATGATATATAGTAAATATTTGAATGATCTAAGAGATAAAGCAGTAGCCAGGTCAACGTTCTTTAAATATATACCAACTAATTTCAAAAATCCAGCAAGAAAAACGGATCTATGTAATATATGTACCCAGTATACAGTTAGAAAAAAGTTATTTGAAAATAAAATAAATACAGCAAAAAACAAAGCAGAGATAGAAGAAATTTTCAACGAAGAAGAAAAATTATACAAATTACATAAATTCTGTGTTGATACTCAAAAAAACACATTTAATGAAACTATTAAAAAATTAAATAATAAAAGTTGTATAATAGTTTTAGATTTTAAACAAAATATGGAAATAGGGACAAGACCAGATTCAATAAATTTAGATCATTATAATAAACAAGCTATATCAGTATTAGGCTTTGGTGTATTATATTTAAAAGATGATAAAACAATAGGCAAAGTTTACTTTGATTATTTATCTGAAATATTGAATCATGATTCAGCATATGCAGGAGATTGTTTAATCGATTTAATCTCTACAGAGCTTCTATTTAAAAAGTTTACAAAAATTAATATATGGGCAGATACAGGAAATCATTTTAGATCCCAAGAGTTCTTACATTATATGTTTAAAGAAATTCATAAAATAAATAGTAGTTTGAATGTTAATCTTAATTTTTTTGCTGAGCATCATGGAAAAAGTATAGTTGATGGACATTTTGGAAACCTTTCAAAATGGAAAAGTAGTTTTGAAGCGTTAGGTAAAATAGAAGATATCGATCAATTAATTTCAAGATTTGAGGCTTTTATTTGTGAGCATAATAAAATTAATAACTCGACTGTTAATAATGGGAAAACAGATATAATTTTTAAAAAGTATAAAAGAAACAAAAATACAAAAAGAATAATAGAGATGCAGGGCATTAAGAAGTATTTACATTTTATTAAACATAACAATAAACTACATTGTTATCCAGTATCTGATACATCAAAAAAAAGCGATATAGTCCCAATTAAAGTTATAGAGTCTATAGAAAACAGAAAAATTAAAAGATCGATCCCAGCTTACCTTACGAAGATAACAGAGAATTTGAAAATTTCGATATTTACTAAGCAAGTAAGTAGTTTGTTGAATGATAGAAATAGATTGTTAAATGTTAGGATTACTTAAGTTATTAATAGCTAAGTTAATAAATAGTCAAAGAACAAGTAACTGTAATAATATGTAAAAACTATTATTACTTGTACTATATAGGGATGGTCAATTATAGTTTTGGGGCTGACCACTCCCTCCCATGCAGCTATTTATTAACTTGGCAATATATTAATAATGTAATTATAACATTAAAGTAGTTTATTTATTTGATAATAAATCTACGATGTTGGTTATAAAGCAGTTGATAATAAATATTTCTCAATTAAGCTTTATAAGAACATGTATTTAAGATCTAGTAGAAATTCAACTAACTTACAGTATGAGCTATAATATAATGGTTTAGAACTGTGTTTGGGTACTTTTGTTTTAATAAAAGATGTGATTTTATAGAATTTTAAGCGAAGTTTTTAAAATACAAATTTTTTCAAAATTGGATAAAATAATGAAACTAATTCAGACAACCCCAATTTATGAATAATGTTGCTTAGCCACTTTAACTATAAAAAGTCAAAATTTAACGTAAAATTTGCCAACATTTGAATAGAGTAATTTATGTGTTTAAAGCCCGTTTTTAATTGAACAGTATTTTTAACAACTTTAAAAGTGTATGAGTTAAATGTTAATATTTAATAAAACCTCAATTAAAGTTTTAATTTGAGGAAATTTATTATCATTTTTCTCCTTTCCATTATTTTAAAAAATCCTTATTAACTGCATCAAGTTTCGGTTCTATAAATCCTATTCTAACAATCTGAACCACAACTTAAATATTAGTTACTGACAAAATTAGTTTATCTTTATCCAAGCTCTATTTTAAAGATGAATGTTTTAAAATGCTTATCATATACTTGAAGTTAATAATTTGATCTCTGTCTATTTATGCTTTCAAATTTTTTATTTATAATACACCAATGCTTTTGAATATGGTTTGCTATCTTCGCTCTTTAAAACAAATCTATCTTATAAATAAATGAATTACTTTTTTCTATATGGATATTGGCTTTATTTAAATACTAGCTAACTTAGTTTATTTTTTAGGACTTTGGAATACATTTCAGTTTAATAGTTAAGCTTTTAGGGATAAAACATTTATATGGTTTTTCAAATTTTAAAAGTGCCCATTACATTCAATTTGATTTATATCAAGTTTTAAAAATCATACTGAACATAGAAAAGTATGAAGTTAACATATGTTTTAGTTCTTGAACTGTCATTAAAAACAATCAACCAAGTAATTATACTATCCGTTTTTTTAATATTATAAAATAATAATTTTTAAGCTTAAAGAAGTTAACGATTCAAAAGAATGTATAAATCAAGGGATATATACTTATTTTTAAAATCTAGATTCTTTTTAACGGAAATTAAAAAATCAAGCTTTAAGTTTGAAGAGATAAAAAAATCTCAAGCTCCTTTATTTTAAGTCCTTATCAAAAAAGGAAACTATAGTTTTCAAAAATTGATTCAAATTTAAGCAAAAAAAAAAAAAGCATTTTAACAAAAGTAAAAGAAATGAACATTTTAATATAAATTTGCCTTGATTTTTTACTTTTAATAATGATATTAGATAAAGATGAAATAAAAACGTTATTTAATGACTATTAATAAAATAGGCTAAAGCGCTAGCTTTGTGTTAAATGTTTTTTAAAACGATTTTTTATAATTAAATAAAGAGTTAGCATTTTATTATTGTTATAAACCAAATTTAACATATTAGTTGAATTAAAAAACCCAGAATGGAGCTAGATCCAGAAGGTTATAATGTTTTATTTCAAAGCTGCTTTTATGGAGAGGATGTAGTGGTTGGGTATTATTTAACATTTAAAAGGTTGCGCTGATGCTTGCATGGTAAAAAGTTAAAATTGAAAAATATTAACCTGTGTGATTTCTAAAACTACTAATCATTTAAAATAAAATAGAATTTTTTTGTTGACAAAACTATTAATGTTTTGTCTTGAAATAATATTGTATTAACACTATATTTTATTAATTTCAATTATCCTTTATTTGACTATTAAAAGTAATATATATATATAAAGTAGCGTTTTTTTAAGCTGTGAAATACCGCTTTATCAACTCCGTTCCAAAGAATATTACCCTTTCTTTTTCATATCCATACTTGTCGGAGTATGAAAGAGATTTTAGAACATAGTAACTCAAGGCTTTTTAACTGAATTATTCTTTGATATCTCGTACATTTAATAAACCCACTAAGTTTTATCAATAGTATTTTATATAGATTTTACAGTATTATTGTCTATTATATTTGTCTTAGTCTACAGTCTATTGCATGCTATTCTTTATAATCTAAGTCTATCTTAGCTATATTAAATCAAGACCTTTCAACTTGCAACTATTCAATCAAGCAATAGCTGCTTTTGACTCTAACCACTGAGTACCAGATTTCACACTTATTGGTTTTTATTTTCTATTTCTTTTAAAGCACTAACTTTATGCATTGCTCAATTAATTTTATTATCATTATAATAAACTTTAATAATTTTTTATTTATTTATTTGTTTTATTGTAAAATTTTATGAACCCTGGGCTACTATAAATAGTTATTAAAATTAATGTAAATGAATTACGGTGTTTACATAATATGGAGATGTATTTTTTGTTTGAGGATTTTATTAACAACCTTTCTGCTCAAATAGCACCTAAAAAATGGAAAAAATAATGAAATCAAAAAAATCATCCCTATATGCTTTCTATTGCTATATTGAAGTTCTTGAAAATTCTATTTTAAGACTTAATTATAAAAAACAAAATGAAACAACTATATATCTATTAAAAATTTAATAAAGCTATTTTAAAAATTTAATAAAAATGATATAAAGTACACAATTGAAAAAGTCAACTATTCAAAAAAATTAAAACTTTGATTAATTTTAAGTAAATTTTTAAACTAGTTTAGATATTTACATACATATAAAATAATAAATCTAAATAAAAAAACTTTTTTTCAACTAAACTTTCATTAGTATATAAATTAATACTAAAACAAATATTAAATATAGCAATAAAATCATAACTGATAAATGTTCTCAAAATAAAAAATACTCGCATATTATTTATAAATAATTAATATTTAAAAAATTTTGTGCTCTGTATTTTTAAGAATTTAATTAAAATTAAACACTAGTTGAAAATAATTATATGGAGATGTGTTTTTGTATTTAAGGATTTTGCTAATGATTTTTCCGCTCAAGTAGTGCCTAAAAAATGGAAAAGTAATCAAATCAAAAGAAACATCCCCATATATATAAACCAATGTAACAGGGATGTATTTTTCTTAGGATTTTTATTGATAATCTTTCTGCTCAAACAATGTTTAAAAAATGGAAAAAGTGATGAAACCAAAAAAGTACCCACGTGTGCTAATTATTTTTTTATCAAATTAATTATAATAAGGAAAAGTATTATTATATAAAATATAAAAATTTTATTATAACTTTATATCATTTAAAGAATAAAATTTAGTTATTGTTAGTTATTAATTATTTTTTAATTTTTACGTTTGATTTACTCTATCATTAAATTTACTTTTTATCAATCCTTTTGAGTATTTTTGTGTTTTTATTACTATATTTTTTAGCATATTTTTTACTAAAATTAGAATAATTAATTAATCTATTTATTACAATTCAAAGATAAAATCTGGTAATTTTTTGGTTTCATTACTTTTTCCACTTTTTAAGCGGAAGGATTGTTAGTAAGATTCTTAAATAAAAAATACATGCCCATTTATTTTAATGCTATTTATTATTTGTTAGCATACATCAGACAATGGTAGTACTAAATAACTATTTAAGTTTATTCCAATGGGGTCAGTAACAAGATACGAATGTGGATGATATATAATAATTGGGAAAACCTTGTTTTTAAACCTAAATAATTGTGGGGTAAATTCAAAACAGCAATCATCACTAAAACCTATTTCAACTATTTTTCTATCAACTAATTTAATATAAGTATTAATAAAGGGATCAATAGAATGATCAACAACATTTAAAATTGTTACAGCAATCAAATCCTTACATATTGATATAAAATATAATTCTAATGTACTTTTTGTTTTCAAATAGTGAAAATCTAATTTTAAATTTAAAGTATTACAAAATAAGTTCCACCCTATTCTTTCATCAATTTCTTTTATACTAATTTCTTCTTCATTATTATAATGTGCTTTTGGAGTTACGAATTTATCTTCAATTTTAATACTTCTAAGCTCAGTATCAATAAAGTAATTGATTGTATATTTTAATAATCCAGGGAAACCTCCCATTACGATACTATTTTCTAAACTCTCTTCAGGATGATAATGATCATTATAAATAAAAAATCGAAACATCCCACTTTTGCCCTCAGCATATAAGTCATCTTTAAACTTCTCTTGTACTTCCTCATAACTCATTATTTCAACAGAATTATTAACAAAAAAAGTATCTAAACTTTAGACTAAATCATTTTCTTCTATATTATTATAACTTGATAAAACTGAATTATTTATTTCCATAAAATCTATTAAATAGTCCATTGACTCATATAATTTCAATTGTCCAGGTTTATTAAAAGCACATACCATTTGTAAAATGTTTGTAAATTTTTAAGGGGTAATTTAGTCTTTTTAAATTATATACAATAATTTATATAAGAGCATTATTTTATTAGCTGTAATTTATTTGGTAAATTTTAAATCCAAAAAACAAATGGGAGTGTTTTTTTTGACTCCATTATTTTTCCATTTTTAAGTACTATTTAAAGCGAAAATTTGTTAGCAAAATTCTTAAACACAAAAATACATCCCCAAATGTATCAGGATTAAATAAAAACATTAATGATAAAGTACAAAATTAAATCAAAAACAACTGGTTTCGCCTTTGAAGTTAATTATTTATACTTTTAATAAATTTTATTATTTTTATTATTTTTTTATATCACCCCCATAATATCTATTGGTATTTCCTCTTACACCTGTATACTTAAGTAATTTAATTATTTTCCATCTAAAAATCCTATACAAGTAAAGAAAATAATATTTTATAATTATTTTAGTGTTAATATTTTAATGATAAAATAATTTTATAGTATTTTCATTTTTTAACTATCTTTTAAATTAATAACTCCTACTTAAAGAGTATATTTTTAAAAAAAGATATTTGTTTAAATAAACAATGATAAGTATTTTTACATTACTTTTTATTTATTCGTTTATTTACATTATTATGAACTTGTTTTATTGTTTTCATTAAAACAAAGCCTATATATTAAATATTATATAAAACTTTAAAATAAAGTAGTATTACATCAGTTATCAAATATTAATAATTTATGTCAATAAATTAAGTATAAACAGTATCAAATAAACATTGATGCTTAAGCAATATAGCCTACAATAGTACAGTATTATACATAATAATTTGTTATTAAAAAAAAGCTTATTTTTAAATTTAGGTTTGAGTTTAAATAGCTTTAAAATATATTTAAATATTTGATTTTTCTTTAAACTATGTTTGATTTTATAACTTATTTTTACTCTGCTTATTTATATTGCTTTAATCTCAGCTAAACTGAATATTTTTATTTTATTAGAACTTTTTAATACCGTTTTATAACTGGGTATTTTTATTAAAAATTTAATAAAAATAGTTTTAAAATTTAATTCATATTTATACTGTAATGTATCGCTTTATCAGCTTTATAATTAGTTATAATGTAATAATCACTTAATTTGTTTATAAAACTAATTATAGTCTTATAATTAATTTGGTTATAATTTATATGTTACAATCAATCATGGAGCTGACAAAGCGATATTTTACAATTCAAAGTATGATCAGTTTTTATTTATTAATTTAGTATTTATATTACACTACGGATATAGTGAAGAAAAATTTCAAATTGGAGTAAAAAATAATACAATTTTTAGCAAATAAATAAAATCTAAAACAATATTAGAAAAATTTTCAATTTTGTTCACTTTTGTTCTAAATCGTTATTAAAATTTTTTTGCTTCAGTCTGTCTCAATGTTTTTTAACTATATCCATGATATAGAGGTGTTTTTTTAACTTTATCACTTTTTCCATCTTTTAAGCACTATTTGAGTGGAAAATTTGGTAGTAAAATTTTTAAACACAGAAATGCATCCTCATATAATAAAAATATTGTATATTAATTACTTTAAGTCATAAAACAATTCAATATGGTTTCTTTATTATATCTAATTTGTTTCTATTTAGATGAATTAATATTAAATAGGCTTATTACAATCAAATAATATATTTATTGTAATTACTCTAATAATTAAAATAATAAAATAAATAAATCCATAATACTAAAGTAAAGTAATAATAATTTCAAATATTACTTTAATCCAATGATTGTATATTGATAAATGCAATAAAAGTTTAGAAATATTAAAGTTCATGTTTTGAATTACATTAAGTCATTATTTGGCAAATAAATAATAAAATAAAATAAAATAAAAACAAAGTATCTATTTACTATTATTAGTTAAGTTATGATAATATAGTTATCAAGTTTTAATTAAAAAGCGTAATTTAAAATATAGTCTTTTGACTTTAAAGAAACTGTTTTATATACCCTTTACCATACAAAATTTGACTAAAGCTATAGATTTAGCCCTAATACGAGCTGTAATAAGGTAAAAGGATGGAAAATATTTAAAAATAAATTTTATTAAGGTAAATTACTATTTTTATTCCTAAAAATAACTAAAAATTGTTAATTACTTTTAAAATAAATCGAGTAACTTATTGGGCTACAACTTACTATACCATATAATTCAATAACCTCATAAAGTAAATTTTATGTTTTAAAAACACTGCTTATTTATATTATTAATAATTGCTTTAATATTTAAATTTAGTTATATATTATAAAGCTTTAAAGTCTATTTATGTTTCATCTTGATGTATAAGTCATTTTTCAAGGCTAAATAAAACCTATATTGTTAAAATGAGGGCAATTTAAAAAGTTAGTTATACTAAGTTTAGTGTTGAGATAAAGAAAGACTAATTCTTTATAAGGAAGTTATACTATAAAATAAATTTGGCTTAGATAATTTCAAAGTCTATAACCCATATCCTTTATTAATTGTTACTACCCAAAGCAATCTAAAGAATTAAATCTGGTATACAAAAGTGAATTATAGGCAAAAGTTTACAGCTATTTTCAAAAGTGGATTCATTGTAGTAAATTTAACTGTAAAAACCCCTGATCAAAGGAAAAAAAAGGGGTAGAATAAAAGCCAATAATAAATTAATATAAAACAAAAAGAAGGCAGGAACATTAAGCCAATGAAATCCTTAAATTAAGTATATTTCTACGATATGAAACGTTTTAATTAAGTTTATCAAGTTGAATTCAAATAAATTACCCCAATTTGTTAATAGACTGACTATGTAGGGGGAATGATAAAGAATAAATATTGAAATAAAAACGAGTTCTATAAAAAGGATTAACTTTAAAAAGTTAATATAATAGTCATCAACTTGTTATAATGAAATGTATCAAATTGGAATAATGTTTTTAAGTATTTTTTGTTAAATTATATAAAGTATAAAACCAAGTCATTGATGATTTTTATTAGGATCAATTTTTATAATTTTTGTATATATTGATCAACAATATATTTTCAAAAGTTGATCATTTAGAATTTAGACTTATAATATTTAACCTTATCAATATCGCTTTCATTTACTTTTTATACAACTAATTCTTTTCTGTCACTAAAGAAATAGAATAATTTCATTATTATTTTGATAATAATAATATTATGGAAAATTGTCGTTCATTCATAAGAGATACTTTATATCAAGACAATGGTAATTGCTATTTACTTTTAATTGACAAGTAACTAATGTATTCAATTTAGGATTAATGCGTAATGCTAAATCAATAAAGACACCAATATTAAGTATGAGTATACATACCAGTACTAGTCATAGTTCATTACCAACGTCACCAATAACTGGTGATAAAGAAGATGGTCATCAAAAAAACCCAACCAAAAGAAAAGAAACTGCTGAAAGAATGAGAAAATGGCGGGCACTAAATAAAGAAAAAAGTAACTATTCAATCAAGTTCATTTTGATCATTTATTCATTGTTTTAGATAAAGAAAATGACACTAGATGTCGTGTATACAGAGTTGCTAAAGAGCGTTTCGGTCCTAATGACTCTATTGAAAAAAGACAATTTATTGAGCTTGAAATTAAACGCCGTAACGAAAGACGTAGATTAAGGGAGTTAAAAAAGGGGCATTGCAAAACTTTGCATAGTAATAAAGAAATCGATTTTAATATCGAATCTAAAAATCTAGAATGTAACCTTCCTACTTTAGATTCAGTTCTAAATGGTACATGCCTTTATTATAAAAAATTCATTGCTAATTTTATTTCATAGTTGGATCTAAACAAGTTGATAAATCGTTACTTTTGGAGCCAAAAACAACATCAAGCGTAGACCTTACTATCCAACGTATTTTAAACGATTGGAACTTTAAAGGCGCACAATATGTCTGTAAAAAATCTTTCCTCTAAAAAGTTTTTCTTTTAGAAAGTCGTTCTCTTAAAAGTCTTTCGTTTAAAAGCTTTTCCTTTACACAATATTTCTTATTATATAGATAACTAATTAAACTATTCAATAAAAGTTATTATTTTAAATCTAAGCTAAAGCTTCTTAAAAATTTCAATATCAAAACACTCTTAAAGGTCGAATTTTATACTGTTTAATACTGTAGATGTTTGAAAATATTTAATAGCATGGTTTCACTTATAAAATAGCTCAATGTAAGGTATTTATAACATTTACGCAACTTTCTTTTACTAAAATCTTAATATCAACACCTACATGCTTTACTCTTTAAATGTTTTTTTATAAAAAATCTTAATAATTTTAAAAGTTCAGATCATATTTGATTAAAACTTTGATTAATGCTAATTTATTTGCGTCAATTTTAATACTATTCGTTATGAGCAGTAATAAATTAAATTTTCGATTTTGTTCTGTCTCAAAAAACAAAATGCTGGGTGAAAATCATTTAAAGATTTACTTTTAAATATTAAAACATAATTAAAGATCCTTCGGTTATTGTGATCTTTTTATTATTGTTTTCAAAATAATTAAAATCAAATATACGCTTTTTAGTGTTCTATTTACACCTTTTGTAGCTTAAGAACAGTAGTCTCTAAAATATTCTTTAAAATCTACTTAAACTAAGCTCAATAAAACGAATTAAATGATAAGAAACAGGATAGATCAACTTAAACGTGGCTTTAATTGAGTCGTTAGTCTATTTAAAAATATTGAAAGGTGTTTATGTAGTTGTACAGATGTTTTGTAAACTCAAAAGCAAAGAAAATCAAAAATAAGATTGGATGAATGCAAGTCAAGGATAAGCTATTAATAAAATTATAAATTAACTATAAATAAACTTTAATTATTGACTTATTTTTGCAAAGGCCAAACTATCTATCAACAATAAATTAATAATAAATTAAACCCTTGCAATCCAGCCAATTAAAGTGATAGAAATGAATTTCAAGGAGAAATGGCGATATTGGCTAATTGATTTGAGAGGAGCAAGCAAGATGACAATAATAAACCACATTACTTCGAACCACCTAAAAAAGGTATAGGAACAAAATTATTCATCTAAAGTTAAAAAACTAATTTAATATAAAATGTGAACATTATATAGAATTTAATTTTCAATTATTAATACTACAGTAATCAAATTATGGCGGGCAAAAAATATGAATGGCAAGAGATCAATGATACACTGCAAGCAAGGGTATTAGAAACATATTTGGAAAAGGAAGAGATTAAAGTCTCATTAGAAGTTAAACAAATTGGGGAGTCTCAGCATAGTTTGTATGAAATTGATCGTAGCGTTGAACAAATAATTAGTTTAATAACTATATTGGATGACTCAGATTTCAATGAATTAAAAGATAATTTTCAACTAGAAGATGATTTAGAAGAGGTATTCACTTTGAGTATAAATTTATTAACTGCGTTAAAAGATTATAAACAAGATGTTAGTGAATTCTTCAAAAAGCACAAAATCATCAAAGACAAAAGATTACAAAGTATTAAAAGTGATGATATTAAACCTGAAAAGCGTACTAGTTGGACTTCTAAATTATTAAGAAGGTTTTCTAATCCTAATTTGAAGGAAAAGGAAAAGGAAAAGGAAAAAGTGAAGCAAAACTCAACTCAACTTCCAGTTAAAATAGTAGATTCGGAGGTTATGCCTCCTTTAATCCGAAGTAAAACAGAACTAAATCTAGATGATGTGCTACCTAGAAATAAGTCCATAATTTCAAAGTTACTACCAGTAAATATGACTCGAAGTGCTTCAGACCAAGCCCAGCCTGAGGAGATAGAGAAGCCAAAGCTAATCAAAAGTAAATCAATGCTTAGTATCAAAGGAAAATTATCAAGAAGCAAATCTTTTCGCGATATCAAAAAGAAAACAAGTGTCAAAGAAAGTAATGTTGCTAATCTAAGAATATTACTTAACGGTGATGAGATTCAATGGATTGTAAATAAAGACATGGAATATGAAAAGTTAATTAGAGGTATAAAAAATCGTATTTTATTAAACAGTATTAAATTAGACAATTTGAGTGATATTGAATTTTGCTTTGAATTGGAAGAAACTGTGTTTATTTTGGATGAATCTAATTACCAAGGACTCTTGAGCTTAGATGAGCCAACTCTAAAATTAAAAGAAGAAGAAATCCAAACAATCGATAGTAACGATGGCACTACTGTATTAAATGATACCGATGATTATAATTTTATAGATTTTAATGGATCAAATATTAAAAAGAAGGATGGTATTGCAAAGCATAAGACCTTTGCAAATATGAGTGAGTATTTGGAAACACCTCTTCAAGCTGAATTCAAGAAAATAATGAAAAAAGATTTATGGGATAAAGATGTCAGTTTAAATTTATACAATGAAGAGAAGGCTCCTCCAAAGCCTAAATTAAAGAAAAGTCATACAACGTATTCACATATAAACCATAATCGTTTAGTTATTCGTGAAGAGAGGACAGCGAAAATAATGTTAAATCATATGTTACATTTAGAAATAAAAATAAATATCTATCATAGTACCTTAAAAGGTATTTTGAACGATTGTATCGTTAATTTTAGTCAACACGGGGTACCTCTTAGAAGATTAAAACATATGATTTTAATATTCATTAATCCCATGAATAAATCCGATCCTTTTATGGCCGTTCAAGATGAAAAGCAATTGCAATGGATTTTTAAACAAAACTTTAATACTCTGTCTTTCTTGTTAGCTCCTAATACCTTCATTAATCATAGCGAATATCGTAATGGTGTACGCTGGGATCAACATCCAAACTTAGTCCAACTTATTTAATAAGTATAAATTTAATAAAATAAAGTTAATTGTTATAATTAAGATAAAGTGTTCATGAATTTTTATTAATTTATTATAAATCTTCCTCTTGTTTAAGTTCTGTTAGTATCTTTTGATAACCTAATACTTTATCCAAAAGGTCATGATTTTCTTGTAGTAACCCATCTACCCTTTCAATAAAAGTGGGGATAGAGAAGGGTGAGTCTTCCATAAAATAGGGTATTTCAGAATACAATTCTTCTAAAATAGTTAGTAGTTGCTCGTGTTGTTGCATTAAATCATCATCCTGTCTTGATTTCAAATCCAATATTTGTTCGTCTTTTTGCTTATTTTCAAGCTCTAATTGTTCTATCCTTCGTTTTAATATCTCGACTTCATTTTCTTGTGTATTAATAGATGATTTACTAGTGATGTGTTGGTTCAATTGCTCTTCAAGCTGTTGAATCTTATTTTGAGAATCCTCTAGTTTACCTAATAAACTATGAAATGAAATCGAAGGTTCTAACCCCTGCTTAGTTTCATTATTTAGATTAGTTTCTGGCTTTAGATCGTTATTAACTAAAGTAGGAGTGGTCTCTTGACTCGATTCAATTTCCATATATATATCGTCTTTAACAGCATCTTGGCTCTCTCTTAATTTAATACTTTGTTTAAGTTTACCATAGCTTTTATCTACTCTTTGATAGCCTACACCTAAAACTGAGCCATTATGCAAGTCTAATAAATGCTGTATTTCCATCGTCCTTCTGTAAAGTTTAAAAATTTCCTTTCCTACCTCTTCTAATTTTAGATTAGCAGCGTTTAATTGCTCTTGAGCTTGTGTTATCATCTTTCTGTTCGTTTGGTACATCTTTATTAATGCTTTAGCTCCATCTCGAACCTTTATCTCTAATAGTAGCTTGTGTTCTAATACTTTTAATTTAGACATGTTCATTTCTTTTTCCTATTTAAATGGTTATAATTTAATTTAGTTTAATTTAAAGTATATAAAGGTTACCTTCTTTAATAAATCCAAGCTTTCTAAAGTTAATATCTTAAACGGCTTTATTTCAACTAGAGACTGGGTCAAAAGAAGCTGCAATAATAGTTGATCGGCTGTTTGTAATAAAGAATCTGTACTGATAAGATTTTCAGATTGCTCTGATAATTTCTCATCTTTTAAAATATTAGGAAAATGGTTACTAAGTGCGTTTATAGCATTGGGAGATAGTTGAGGTAGTTTATTAATATCTTCTGGATTCTTTTTCGTTTCTTTTGCTTGGTTGATATTCTGATAATCTTTTGTTTTAATTGAATCAGTTAAATAAGCAGATGTTGGCCTTGCATTCGCTTTATCTTGAAATTTATCACGAAATTGTTCTAAACCTGCTCTGAGATTTCCTTTTTCGACCGAAGTATTTCTTCTACGTGTAGAAGGTTGGAAATATTGTTGGTTAAACTGATCCATTTGTTCGTTTGAATAAGGATGATTGATAGAGTTCTGGTTATTATTATAAGGGTCTTTACTTTCAAGTACTGAAAAAGGTCGCATTGAAAACCGCTTTATCTTTTCTTTGTTTAACTAAAGTTATAAATAAGGATTTGAACTATACTATATATAATTTTGAATACCTTGGATTCCATTTTAAAAAAGGTAAATTTTTAGGAAAATTAATTTTACTTTCCGTTGTTTTGTATGGCTGTCCAAATTATTTGGAATATAATTTCATTGGTGGTTCTCACTTATAGCCCTTAACCACCTTTCATTTGTAATTCATAACAGTTGGTAAACTATTTCATTTAAAATATCATAACATTTTTGGGATCATATAAAGGCCGTGAAGTAAATCTTCACGTATATATAAAGATGTAAGCTGAAATATATATGATAATCTTTATAATGTTACTATAGCATTAGATGAGTATTATATGGATCAAGATTTGAATTAAGAACTTGTAAAAATTCCAAAATTAGTTAAATGAATATTTAGAATTAACATGTTTACTGAGTTGCTAAATTTGAAGGATTTTAAGATTTGGCTTCACTGAATTCTCAAAAATTTCCGTAGAGTATCCCTCATTTTTTAATACTGTAAAATTAAACTTTATTTTAGGGAAAGGTAATTTTCGAAATTAATAATTTTAAAGCTTAATGAATGAAAATTTAACACAGGATTTATATTTTTGAATTATGCCTGCGTAATAATGAACCATAAAATATTAAAATCTATCATAAAACAAAAGTCACTGCATAAGCTGGTTATGGCAATAATTTAAGGATGCTTAATTACACTCAATGCAAAATTTTATGATTAAACTTGACAAGTTTCTCGCAAATTTTAAATTTGATACTCCTAGAAAATAAAATTAATTTTTTAACAAAACTTAAAGTAGTTCTCAACACTATCGATTTGAAATGACGAGACTAACCTTACAAAATCCATTGGTAACGATGAGTCAAATTAAGAGCACACCATCATCAAGAGATGGTATATCAGAAACATTAGAATGTGAGTTACGTACCTTAGCATGTACATTTATTCAAGGAGTAGGCATCAATGTAAAAACATCACAAAAAACAATAGCTACGGCTTGTGTTTTATTGCAACGGTTTTATTTTGTAAAGTCAATAAAAGAGTATCCAATCATGGATATAGTCATGGGTTCTTTATTTTTAGCTGGCAAACTTGAAGAAACTCCAATTTCGTTTAATAAGATTATTATGAGTTTTGATTATATTGTTAAATTAACTAGAGAATTGAAGAATTACCTTGAAACCCCCCATGGAATAGTAAGTTTAGATATTAAAAAATTTATGACATATTAACTTTTTGAAGGAGGGCTTAGAAATGAAGGACTGTTTATTAGAAGGAGAGATGGTGTTGCTAAGGGAATTAGGATTTAATGTTCGAGTTCAACAACCTTATGTATTAATGATCAATTATATGCAGTTGCTCGCATTACATGATAACATAGATTTAGTTCAAAAAGCATGGAATTATTTAAATGATAGGTAAATTACAAAAGCTTTAAAATAATTCAAGTAAACGATTATTAGTTTAAAAACAATAGTTTATGTAAGCTATGATCCATCAACAATAGCCTGTGCAGCGATTGAATTGGCTTGTAGAGAGTCTGATATAGCTTTACCAGGTAATCCATTGTGGTATGAAGTATTTGAAGCTAGAAAACAAGACGTTGAAATTGTTATGGGTTATATGAAAAGGATTTATACTAGAGTAATCGATTATTGGTTACCGATAAATAAGGACGAGTTGGAAGATTATTTAAGGGGCGATAGGCATCGTGCTGATGATAGATAAAAATGGAATTTAGCACTAGGGAATATATTTTATTACTATGTTCTTTAGTGGATTTATTCTTTATTTGTTTATATTACCATTTAATATAGAACATAATTAAATTGAATCATTATATAGTGAGAATTTATGTTTTAGATTCATTAAGCTATAAAGTGTTAATAAAAGTTAAACATAAATAAATTTTGAATGTGAATTTGCTTTATATTTTATAACACAGTTTATATTAAATGTAAATGTTTTTATGAGTGTATTTTCAAGGTATCAAACAATTAACCATTTAATGTTTCTACTTTAAAACTATTTTAAAAATAAATTTAAAATTATTTCGTGTCTAATACCAATATCATTTAATTTAGTTAATATATGTATTTGCTCAGCGATTGTAAAAATTATTTATTAGTAGTGCATCTTACTGTCTATAAGTTTATATGTTATACTGCTGCTTGCCTGTCTCTATAAACAAGTAATTTAAAAATAATATTCATATTAGTAAATTTTTACAAGCTAATGTAGTTATCTATTATACATTCTTAAGTTTTATATAACTATATTAAACAAAACTTATGCATTCAACATATTATGATATGTTTTTTACAGTTAATTAATAGAATCTTAATAAAATCTATTTTTAGCATACAAAAAATAAGTACTGTTATTATTCTTTTAAAATAAAACTAATTAAAAATTGCTAATAAAATTACTCTATTAGCATACCTTTTTTGAATAGAATTTAAAATGATTGCCAATTAAATGGACCATTCATGTTCCAAGTAAGATGCCATCACAGTTACCTTGAACCAAAGTATTTTTTCTAAGAAATTTTAATTGGTTCCATTAAGTTTTAACCAAAAAAAATTACAATTTATTTATCCCCAACACACAAATATTTAATTAATTATTTTATAAAAAAGAAAATGACAGAAAGCAAAAAGGATCCCAGTTCCGATCAAATATCCCCCTTTGCAAAGAAGGTCAATGATAAGGATCATCCCAGCGCTGCTTATGATAAAGAAGCTTTAAATAGTCCAACTTCTAGTTCTCCATTTAAGTTTGGGGTGCAAAATTTGAACTTAGATAAAGCTTTTATTTCAAGAAGTCAAACCAAAAAACCAAGAAAAAATATAGGACCTTATCAGATATCAAAAACATTAGGTTCGGGTAGTATGGGCAAAGTGAAACTTGCTATTCATAATGAAACTGGTGAAAAGGTAAAATTTCAAAGCAGTTTATTATTAAAGCCTAAATTAAAGTTTTTCAAATAGTATGCGGTTAAAATCATTCCACGAAAAGCACCGATCCATAAAGGGGCTCCAAAGGATGAAAGTAGAGATATTCGTATTCATAGGGAGATTGCTTTAATGGTTTTAGTCAACCACCCTTATATTGTATCTTTAAAAGAAGCAATGATTATGCCTCAACATTACTATCTTTTCTTTGAATATGTATCTGGTGGCCAAATACTAGATTATATTATCTCCCATGGTAAGCTTAAAGAAAAAAATGCTCGTCGATTTGCTAGACAAATGTTATCTGCAATAGGTAAGCTTGTAGCTCTAATTTTTTTTATTTTTTTATTGATTTTATTTAAAGATTATTGCCATCGTCACTCAGTAGTACATCGAGGTATGTTAAATAATAACATTTTTAGTTATTTAAGTTAATTGATTATTAGATTTAAAGATTGAGAATATATTAATTACAGAAGATGGAAATATAAAAATTATTGATTTTGGACTTTCGAATTTATTTTCAACAAAATCCCAATTAAATACTTTTTGTGGTTCCCTTTATTTTGCTGCTCCAGAGCTTCTTAGTGCTCAAGAATATACTGGTCCTGAAGTAGATGTTTGGAGTTTAGGTATTGTATTTTACGTACTTGTTTGTGGTAGAGTACCATTCGATGATCCCAATATGCCCGCTCTTCATGCTAAAATTAAAAAAGGAGATGTATCTTATCCCACTTTTTTATCTAGAGGTAATATAATAATAAATTTTTATTTGTTGAATATTAATAGAATTCCATTTAGAGTGTAAGCATCTATTATCTCGAATGCTTTGTACAAATCCATCGCAAAGAGCAACAATAAGCGAGATATTAAAACATCCTTGGGTAACAAAAGGGTTTGAGAATCCAATAGAAAATTATTTGCCACAAAGAAAACCAATTGAATTACCATTAGATATGAATGTAATTCAAAGGATGAAAGGGTTTGAGTTTGGAAATGAAGAAAAAATTAAAGCTGATCTTGAAGAGATTTTAAGTAGTGAACAGCCTGTTGAAATTACTACTTCTAAAGTCAAAGAAATGAAAAAAGTACCTTTCTTTCATAAAAATAAATCGGTTGTAGAAACAACAACGGTTTATAATCACCCTCTAGTTTCTATTTATTATCTTGTCAAAGAGAAGCTTGAAAGAGAAACTAAACCAAACACTAGCCAATCATTTAATATTGTAGAAGAGGAAGCCAATGATGCCAATGGTCCTGATTTAGCTTCATCTATTATACATTCCTTTAGACCCAAAAACAGTCACTCTAATCAACCAGATATAGTCATAGCAGAGCCAGATAGTCCATTTAAAGATACATCAGAAAGACAAGGACTAACTAGTCAAAAATCTAAAGAACAAGGAGAAAATGAAAAAACGCCGAATGTATTAAAGAGATTAAGTTCCGCTATGAAAACAAGTAAAACAACCAATTTCCATCGACTTTCACATGGTCCAACTAATGATATATCTATGCCCAATTCACCTAAACCTGGTGTTGGATCTAGAATTGGTAGAAGAATATCTCGACTTATTACTAGACATCTTAGTATGCAAGAACCAAAAATGAGAAATAGTTTTAATGAATTTGATAATTTGGTTGCTACCAATGATGTTCAAAATAACCTACATCCTTCCCCATCTTCACCCCATGGGGATCATGATATTACTTCTCAAGATTCGAATGCGGGATTAGTAATTGATAAAAATAGTGAAGAAGGTGTACGTCCTCATCTAAATCAAATGAAACCAAGGAGTGCTACATTAAAGGGGTTATTTTCTGTTTCTACTACTAGCACTAAAAAAGCAAAAATCATCAGTGATGATATTTTAAGTGCATTAAAAAAACTGGGTATTAAATGGAAAGAAATTGATGGGTACTTTGAATGTCAATATTGTCCAGATATGATGAGTTTGGAAGGTGTGGGAGAAATTTCACATTCAGAAGAATCAACAGAATGTTTGGAGAATGGAGAGTTATTGAGTAAGTTATTTAATTTAAAGCAAAATAATACAAATAATAATTTAATTTAATTAGGATCAACCAGTGTATCTAAGAGTGGTAGTCCACAGTTAAGTGCCCAAGAATTTATTAGGGAAGAAAGTTTGGAGATTAAAGAATTGAATGGGACTTCAACAAGTCGACCAGATTCTAAAGAATCTTCACCAAAAAATTCACCTGATTCTATTAATTCTACACGTATTTTGTCAGCAAGGCATGAAACTGTAGCTAAATTAAGCAACCCTAATCGTGGATATTCTAATGAACCTACAAGTAATAGGGTAGTTAAATTTCAAATTCATTTGGTGAGGATAAAGGTATTATTAAGGTTACATGGTATTCAATTTCGACGATTGGAAGGACCTTCATGGGAGTATAAAGCTATTTGTTCCAAGATATTAAATGAACTTAAGCTGTAGTTTATTTGACATTTCAAAGTTATCTAATTGAATACTCCTCACCTCAGCCCTTACCCCACTTTGTCATAGCAGCTTTTTTAAATTTTTAATATTTTCAATTGCAATAGGTTAACTAATTCTCTTTCTTTTTTTCGCTTAGGCTTGCTTTGATACATTTATTTAGATTATTTTTTTAAAATGTTTTTTTTAGGTTAAAATTAGGATCGCTTTTATTTTATATTGCTAATAAAAATTTTCGATTTTTAGGTGTTTTTTCAATACTAACAGAATGGCATAACTTGATTTATTATTTATGTTCTTGGTTTTTCATACAACATCCTTTAGTTTTTGTATTCTAATGTAAAGTACCCAAAACATATAAAGTTAATAGTAGTATATTTGAAAATAGAATTTTATTTAAAATTTGTTTAGAAACAAGGTTGATAGATTCAATTATTATTTTAGTCAGAACAGTATTATAAATCTTTTAATACCCTTGTATTTTAATTTCAACCTTTTTCTATCAAATTATTAACTCTCTAAAAATAAGCATAAACAAAAAAATTTTTTTTGATTAAGAATAGATTTTTATAGCACAAAATGAAAATTTCTAATGCTTTCAGAAAATAGAGTACCTATCTTTAACTCTAAGTCTAGTGCTAATCTAATTGTGATATTAATGTTAATATCAACACTAAATAGTATTGAAAAGCCGAATTAATATTATATTTGAGCTTAAAAACTTCCATAAAGCAACAAATGCTATTGAATTTAACTGTGGATACTTTTAAAATCCTATTGATATTTCGGATTGAGTTTTTTCTACTTTCTAACTCCCAGGATTTCAAATATAAAAATAGATTATGAAACAAACATTAATATTGAAACTTTAACTGTTTTAACATTAGCCTGTTTATTTTAATAGACCTTTTAATAAATTCAGTAATTCACTTTTGCTAAATATAAATTTGCGGATAAATTGAAGTGTTTTACCAGCTACTTGGCAATGAAATTATCCATTATTAAGCTTTGTTTATGAACAAATTGTATAAATTTTAAAAACTTATGCTATTGCTTTAACTAAAAAAGCTCAATTTTGAAGTTTTCATCTTGGCAAAATAGATAAGGCCAAACTATTCAAATTAGTAATAAAAATCCAAATTCAATTAAATAACTTATTTAATTCAAACAACAATACTATTTATGAATTCAATAGCGTTGTAAAATAAATATAATTTTTATCAACTACTTTAATAACTAAATGATTATTTCTATCTTACATAATTGCGATCTTTTTTGAAATCGTTTAAATTGAAGAAATATTTTTATAAACTCCAATTTAATCTGGAATCTAATCAAGTTCCCAATGTTCTATATAGAATGGTTTAGAATAACAATTTCATTCATTTATTCTCTGAATTTAGTATCTACCAATAAAATCCTTGAAAGTTGGTTCTATTAGATATTAAGAACTAATATCAGCTGATCATCAGAAACTATAAAGTCAACTTTTAAGCTTCGGCTACCCTCAATTTTTTAATTGAAAAAACGAGCTAGTAAATTAAAACTATGGGCTACGATACTAATACTTCATATCCGCCACAACAAGGTGGTCAAGGTAAGTCTTTTATTATACTGGTATTCAATCTCAATATTAAGCTTTTTTTAGCTTATCCACCACCACCTGGTTATAATCAAGGTGCTCCAGGACAACAATCATATCCACAAACTCAATATCCACCACAAGCACAATATCCACCACAAGGTTATCCACAACAACAAAGCTATCCACAGCAAAGTTACCCACAACAACAACAGCCGTATGCAGCTCAACCACCAATGGCTCAACCTCAACCCCAACAACAGGAAAGAGGTGGGGGCGACTTTTGTATGGGATGGTAAGTTATTTATTTTTATAAATTACCCTAGTAATTTGTTAATTTCTTTTAGTGCTGGTGCCGCTTGTCTATGTTGTTGTTTAGATTGTTTATTTTAGATAAGTGAAAGGGAATATTTAATTTTTTTTAATGATAATAAAGTTAATATGTAATATAAATAAACAAATTGGGACTGTATGAACGTTATGAGTTCATGGTAATAATATTTTTATTATATCGTTGCTATTGACAAGGGTTTCGTATTATAGCTTTTATCATTTTCAATTTGTGTGTTGAAGCTTACCTGCTATTATTGCTTTAGTTTAGCTCATTAACTATCTTTTAACTCTTGACTTATCTTAAACAACACTTATTAGTAATACTTTAACAATCTATTGAATTACTAATATCATAAATGATTGTTTTTGATATATTTATAATAAATCTTCCTAAAAATAGAAAGTTTAAACTAAATTTTATTAATGTAAAACTAAAAATTTAACCTATTTGTTTTTACAACTTTTTAACTTAGCCTGCTTAATCTTATAATAAATTAATCCAGTATTTTAAAGTATACCATGTCCAACAATAATTTCACAAAAGAAAAGCCCAACGAGCAAGAACTTATCTTGGCTAATTTAAAATTGAAATTACAACCTTTTCAAATATTAAAAACGCAAACTTTTAACAAAAAATTAAGAGAACAACAACTAATTACTAATTTATTAAATGATTATTTTAACCTAGCTGATAAAACACATTTATTCATCACTTTATCCCAAGTACCTCAATTACTTCATCAACCCAGCTTACTTCCTTTTACAGTTCTTGCTTTAGCTGCACGGTATACTACTAATTCTATGGGTTATAAAATTCAATTATTAGAAGAATATTTTATAACTAAAGCCAAACTACAAACCGCTTATCAGTTAAGTTTAATATTAGATAGAAATAGTGGGTTGAGTAGTAGAATTGATACATTTAAAGCATTTATGTTATTATCATTACTGGAAATGATTCGGTACTGTGATACAAGTTCCATGTTGTTGGCTGGTAAATTTATGTTTTATTTTATAGGAATTTGTTAATGTATTATTAGAATATGCCTTTAGGTATGAAAATTATAATTAGAACAATCAAACTTTTAGTTTTAATATATTTATTTTAGATTAAGTCATACCATAGGTATTCAAAATATTTTGACTTATAATCCAGATGTAATAGCTTGTTTTAAAGTATTAATTATAAATATGAAGTATTTTGCTTTATTATTCAATAATGTATTATTAATGCGAGAAGTATTCAAAACGCTACAGTTGATGGAAACTTATCATAATTTGATTGATGATAAAAAAAGACAAGAGATTGAAACGCATATGAATAATTTACATGAGATTTGTTTATGTCCAAAGCCGTTAATGAATATTTTAAGTTTTGCTTATGAAGAAGCTTGTAAAGAGTTGAAATTGATACTGACAGATAATAATAATAATAATGCAAATGAAGTAAAAACCCAATATTTTAAATTACAACAACAAGTGTATACTTGGTTTCATACTATTCAACCTATTCCCATTATAGAATGGTATCCTTTCTTTTTAGCTTGGAAACAAGGTAATTTAACTTCCGAACAATTAATTCAATATGATACAATAACAATTTATGAGTTATCAATATTATTATTGACTTGGCCAACAATTGGATTTTGTGAATCAACAATAGAATTAACAGAGGAAAAGAAATATTTGTTATTACAAATTGCAGATAAAAACTATGATAAAATTCAAACATTTATTAATTTAATGATTCAAGATAAAGAAGAAAAAGAGAAGAATATCAGATCTCCTTTTTCTATTACTTTACCTTTAATTATTATTAAAATCTATTTAAATCATATTAAATTATTAGATAAAGAGAGTATCTATTTTAAATCCATTATAACAAAAGTAGATTTACTACAATCTTGGATACAACCAAAATTAGGCTGGGAAGATGCAGAATTTGGCTTAAATAATATTCATAAGATTCGAGAATTTTATTTATTATAAATAATAATGTAATATAAAATAAAAGTGAGTTTTTATTTTATTATTATTTTTTATTCTTTATTTTTTATTCTTTTATTACTATTTTTAAACTTGTAAAATAAAATAATAATTTTAATTTCAATTTTTTTAACTTAAACCATAGAACAACCTGGGCAATTGTGTAAATTATCATGGATAAAAATATCACAATCAATACAAAACTCAAATTGACATTTAGGACATTGGTAATGTTCATTATTAAGTTTACTTAACTTAATATTATTAGTATTGTTATTATTCTCTTTTTCTTTTTCATTAATTTTTTTTTCAAATCTTTTAAAACATCCAGAGCAATTTGATTGTTTAAATCTAATTAAATTTAATATATTATTGTCATTTAAAACATAAAACAGTTACTCTTCTTCTTTTAGCTCAATAAAGTTATCAATCGGAAATAAATGATGGTATGATCTTGCTAAATGAGGTGAAGAAATTAATGTTAATCCACATACATTACACTCTGTAGGTATCTCACAAACTTTAGCTTGACATTGAGGACAACGAAAGCCAGAAGCTTTAATTTCATTGTGACTGATTAAATAAAAATAGAATAAATAAACAACTCTTTTCGTCAATACAATAAATGTTACTTACCAACAGCAAAGTGAGATATCCGATTCTTTTATTCTTTCTGGGAATCCCATTAATATTAAACTAGTTTCAGATTTATTTTCCATTGCAACAATAGGTGGTGGTGTCATATCAAATAAGATATCTTTAAAATGATTTTCATTAAATACTACATTATACGTTCCTAATTATTAATTTAACTTAATTTAAATACAACTTAGATTATAATAAATAAACAAATAATTCAATTATTCTCATACCCATAGTTTCATTTGCTAATTTTTGAAATACCGCTACCTGAGCTGATAAACCAATAGTTGAACAGCGTATGTTCAATTGTTTCATTTCTTTAATAGTAGTGAAAATGTTTCCTGGATCACATGAAGTTAGTGAACCAAATACAGATAATACTTCTCTTGAGGCATGGGAAGGTATATGTCTATTGATAAAAAAAAGAAACAATGTTAATGCTCAACATTGATTTAATCAGTTAATATTGACTTACATCAAAGAACTTTTTGCTAATTCTAAAGAATTTTGCAATGAAGGTTCACCCCCCGTTTCATGATTAGATTTCATTTTGATTGCTTTTATATGTTCCATTGGATTTCCTAATATATAAGGAAAATCTATTTATTTGATATTTATCTTTAGGATATTACCACTTAATTCGGATATCTTTTCAGCTAATCCATTTCGAGTAACTATTATACCTAATTGTGAAATCGGATTCTGATCAAAATATTCTGTTATAAAACTTTCTAAAAAAGCTAATGTTAAAAGTAATCGGCTAGGCCTCAAATCTTTATCATTCATTGCTAATGATAAATCAACTATTAATATCATATGTCGGATAATGCCCCTTTGTACAATAGCAGTATCACGCTTTTGTCTAAATAAATTTCAAACATTAGTTTTCTTTATTTTTTTTTGTTTTAATTTTTTTATTATATTATCTCATTTCATTTTAAACTAATAATAGTATTAATTCACTTACCTCCTCTTTTTCAACTGAATAGCTAAATTTTGAATCAAATTTTGTAAAGAACCTTTTTCATCTTCTTGTACTTCTTCCCAAGAACGTTTAAATGTTTCTTCCCATGAAAACCCTTTGCTTCCTTTTTCTTTATCTTCATCATCTACATCATCTACAATAATTTTTTCGACTGTTGTTTTGCTTTTTTGTGTGGAACTCATTTTAGGTTAATAAAAAGATGAAATTAATTTTTTTATAAAAACTGATATTTAAAAAATTGAGATATGCTTATTGGTTAATGATGTACTAAGTCAAGAAGTATTTACTTTATTAAGAAAATAAAAAAATATTGATATATGAGAGATGTACAAATTAGTTTCATTTTTTAGCCAATTTTTAAAAATTTTGTGATTTAAAAACTGCTTAAAATTTTATAAATTCTATTAAAAAGCAAAAGTATCTAATACAGTTTAAATTGTCTCATTATAGTTTACATTGTAAGTTAGTTTCATTTTTGTTGAATTCAATGGAAATTCCTGGATTAGCAAGGCTTTTACTAATATAGTATATATATTGATATTAATTAAAGTTATAGTATGAAAACAAATACATCTTACTATAAAACTTTGTTAAAATATCTACCAATGGCTGCTTTATAACCAATATTAAAGATTTGCTATCAAATAGATAAATAATTTTAATGTTATAATTAGATTATTGATAGATTATTAAGTTAATGAATAACTGTACAGAAAGGAGTGGTTAGTCCCAAAACTATAATTGACCCTCTTTATATAATACAAGCAATATAACAATAGTTTTTACTTATTATAACTGTTTACTTTTTGACTATCTATCAACTCAACTACTAATGACTCAAACAATATAATATCTAATAGTCTATTTCTATTATTTAATAAAGTATCTACTTGCTTAATAAATGTTGGAACTTTGGAACTTTTGTTATTTTTATAAAATAAACTGGGATTAGTTTTCTGCTTTTTTAATTTTTTATGGACTTTGTAACTTTATTATATTCATAGACAATAATCTTAAATTTTAAAATTAATTAGTTAATATCTAGGTGTGTGTTTTTTGACTTCATTATTTTTTCCATTTTTTAAGCACTATTTAAGTGGAAAAATTGTTGGTAAAATTCTTAAACACAAAAATACATCCCCATATGATTAAAAAAATAATTGGAAAAAAATAATCAAAATAAGTTTTTTAAGTCAAATTTCTTTATTTAATTTTAAGCTTTTTGAGTTTGACTAATCGTACCATTAAGGACTTACAAATTTAAAACTTAATTTGAATTAACTTTTAACTAAATTCTGAAACCAATTGAGACATTTTTATATAATTAAACAAACTTAAAAATAAATTTTATAAAGGCATACAATGACAATATATTTATCAATAGCAATAATAGCTGAATTTTTTAAAAGAAAATACAAGAAATTTTAAAGACAGTTCTATAACAATTTAACAACTGTTAAGCAAACACACAATATATTTAACAAAACCTGCTTAACTCAAGAATTCGAATGAAGAATAGATGACTGCGGCAAAAGCATGTAACTCAGAGCATTCAGAAGCCGTCTAAAATAAAAATAAAAATAAAAATAAAAATAAAAATAAAAATAAAAATAAAAATAAAAATAAAAATAAAAATAAAAATAAAAATAAAAATAAAAATAAAAATAAAAATAAAAATAAAAATAAAAATAAAAATAAAAATAAAAATAAAAATAAAAATAAAAATAAAAATAAAAATAAAAATAAAAATAAAAATAAAAATAAAAATAAAAATAAAAATAAAAATAAAAATAAAAATAAAAATAAAAATCCATTAT
Source organism: Batkoa obscura (assembly GCA_030770535.1). Lineage (NCBI taxonomy): Eukaryota > Fungi > Entomophthoromycota > Entomophthoromycetes > Entomophthorales > Batkoaceae > Batkoa > Batkoa obscura. Next base: position 341,427 of record JASVEC010000030.1, read on the forward strand.
TTGAAAATATTAAAAAATACTTACATCAATATACTTATTATCATTCGTATTAAATACTTCTTCTGGGATACTTGATAAAGTAGGTATAATTCTAGCTAAGTTAATAGCTCTCGGAGTTGATTCGGAATCCTTAGATTCGAATAATGTTTGTTTTAACTCAATTAATAAAGGTTCCATAAATAAATCCAAAATTTTATTAAAGACTAATTTGAAATCATTGCTATATAAAAAACAATTGTTAGTACTAAGACTTTATATTTTGATAATGAGATATGTCTACCTTTCAATGAAATCTTTAGTCTCATTTAGTAAACTTCTTAAATCATGGTCAACTACTGTATCAATATATTGTTTAATATTTTGTTCGTTAGTTCCCATAGTAATAGGTAAACTATGTCCATTTGCTTGTAATACTTCAAATTCCGATTCATAATTGTAAGGCAACATAGCATTTAATATGCTAAGTAAAATCAACAATAGTATCAATATACATAATAATATTTTTAATAGTTGCTTACCTATCATTAGACATAAATAAAGCGTCATCAATATTCAATCTTAATTTCATTGTCAATTCCAACAATTCAGTATAATTAAATTTTTTTGATAAAGCAATACTAAAAAAACAAAAAAATAAATTTCCTTTTTCCATTAATAAACAGATATTCTCATTTACCTTTCCATTTCATTTTTGACTACATTATGAATTGTTTCCATAACACTTTGATATCCACGGTTAATAAACCACCAAGTAAAAGATAAAAATAATTTTTCGTTTTCATAGGACATTTTAGCGGGTGTACTAGTGGAGTCTCTATTTAATGCTTCCAAGTTAGGATGGGCGCCTATAATCGATTCAATATAAATTAGTCGACCAACTAAATTCATTTGTATATAAGTCAGTAAACTCAAAAAATTAATTAAGTATAAAGAGCCAAGAGTACGGGTGAAGCCTAATAAAAAGTTTAATTTTAATAATTATTACATAGTTAATTACAAAGTATACATACTCATTATCTTGACTTGTTCCCATAGTTTTAATTTTAATTGTTTTAATTCTGTTTTATCAGTTGTAGTGTTCTTTAGCTCTGTTATCTGCTGGACCAAATCTTCTACTGGATAATCTTTAAACAAATTGGTTTTAAGTAACCCCAATAAAGATTTAATCACTTCATTAGTATCAATTAAATTTTTTTCAAATCTCTTTTTTAAACTATAAAATAAATAAGTAAATAAATTCATCAATTTAGCATATATTGTTTTAGGTTGTAAACTTACTTTTCTTTAGCTTTCCTCGATTTCACTTGATCCATTTGAAACTGAGTTATTTTATCTTTAGTATAGCTAGAAGCAAAGTAAGCAAAGGAAACAACACCACTAATAATTAAGATGGGTCGCTTATATCGATTGTAGTAATCTACTACTTTTTGTAACATATTGAGATGGGTATAGATAATAGTCCTAATTGTATAAACTTGAAGGTAATATTGAATGAAAAAGTTGCTATGTAAATCGAATTACTATTTGGAATATAAAAGAAAAATTAAGGTTAAATTAGTATTCAAAATTATGGGTATAGGCCTTACAAGGGATAACTAATTCTATGTTAAGGGTCGATTCTTTTTTTATTGAGATGACGTAGTGAAAGAAAAGGGGCTTTGTTGATATTTTCAATCCAGTTTTATTTTAAATCAAAATTTCGGGCTTTGATTTTGTATCAACTTATTTTTCATGAATTTGAAAATTAATGCCATCAAAAAAACTTCATTCAAAAGTATAGTTTCAATTTAAAATTTTTTAACCTTTCTTTTAACAAAAAAATGAGCCAAAAAAAAGCGACCAAGGGCTCAGATGGATTCAAAGAATATTATACTAATATTTATGGTTCCTCCTGGAAAGATTTATTAAAATGTTTAAAACGACCCACACGACATGTGATGATTTACAATTTTCTCGCTAAAGATAGTGAAGTATATAAAGAATTAAAATCCCTTGAATCAAAACTTTTGGAATCCTCTCAATCAAAACTTGAAACTTTCAACAAAGATAGTGAACTTTTAAAATTTTATCATAAAGATAATTGGGTTTCAAATTATTGGGATCATTTATTAGGTCCTCAACAACTAAAGCTCAAAGGTGTAGATGTAGATTCCGAAGAAAATTTAGCTTTCCCCCCACCTCAAGTGTTTAATGACGAAGGTCTACTTTCTCATTATTGTTTAGATGCTGCTTCCTTACTTCCTATCATTGCTTTAGACTTAAAACCTAGTGATAATGTATTGGATCTATGCTCAGCACCTGGAGGTAAAGGAATGTTAATTGGTCAACTATTATTTGAACCTCAATTTACAGAAGCAAAAGAAGGTGAATATATAAAACGTACAGGACGATTACATTGTAACGAAATGAACCGAAGTCGATATGATCGATTACGTCAAGTGATGTTAAGTTATTTTGGTAAACAAGTGATCCAGTTACCACCTAATAATGGGATGGAAGAGGAATTAAAACCAATGTTAAAATTAACTAACTATGATGGTACATTATATGGTTTATTTAAAGAAAAGTATGACAAAATATTAATTGATGCACCTTGCTCTTCAGAAAGGCATTTAGTACATTTAGAACAATTAAAAACATTTGATAGTAAAATAAGTTTGAATAATTCCCATACTCAATTAAAATTATTGTTGTCTGCTGCTCAAATGATAAAATTAAATGGTAGAATTGTGTATGCTACTTGTTCGTTATCTGATATGGAAAACGATTTGATAATTAAAAGTTTCCTTGATAGAAGACCTGGATTATTTAAAGTGATAGAATTTCTACCAGATGATAAAGGGTTGGAGAAATGGGGTAAAAAAACAGAATTTGGTTGGCTATGTTTACCTCATCAATCCTTTGGTTGGGGTCCAATTTATCTTTCTGTGTTAGAAAAAGTTAAAGAGGATGAGTTTATGGGAACGGAAGAGTTCGAGGAGGTACAAGAGCAGTAGAGATGAGATAGATGTTATAGAATTAAAATTAAAGTACTTTTTTTAATAAACAGAGATGTTTTTTTGGTAATTAAAATTTAAAAAAATTCAATATTCAAAATGAATTGTTAAATAAGTTTATTGTTAATATTGAAAATAGAAATAGCCATAATAGATATGTAAAAACGGTTTAAAGTTTAAACAGAGTTATTTTTATTAATGAAATTAACTCTTTGTTTAATATAGGATTTAAAGAATATGGAAAAATCTATTATCCTATAATAAAATAGTATTAATAATATAATGTCAATAATAACATAATAGTATAAAAGCTTATATTAAATATATTATCAACCACTAATAGATTTACTACATAAATAAGAAAAGTATTAATTTGAATTTCTAATCCATGAGTCACCTCACTCATTAACCTTGGTTTTTTGACTTTGCATAAAACTGCGAATTTTTATTCGAACTTTGCAAAAGACAGAGCAAAAAAAAGGTATAAAAAGACTAACAAAGAACTCATTTACTTTTCATCACAAAATAAATAAATAATGAGTGATAGTATTAAACAAGCCATCGAATCAGGGGTTGGAGCCGTGACTTCTAAATTACAAGATATTGGAATTTTAGGTGACTCAATTCCAGTAGAACAAAAAATTACTCCATGGGAAGTGGAAGGTGAAGTTGATTCAGAAGGTAATAAAAAGGCTGTTGATTATACTAAATTAATTCAACAATTTGGTACCAAGTCAATTACCGAAGATTTATTAAAAAGATTTGAAACTTTAACTGGTCATAAGCCTCATATATTTTTGAGAAGAGGTTTATTTTTTTCTCATAGGTTAGTAAAGAAGAAGAAAAGCCATAAAAAGAGATGTTAAATAACTTATTTTTATAGGGAGTTAGATAAAATCCTTGATAGATTTGAAAAAAAGAAACCGTTTTATTTATATACTGGTAGAGGTCCAAGTTCAGATTCTATGCATTTAGGTCATATGGTGCCATTTGTTTTTTGCAAGTAAGAGAAAAGCAAAATAATAAAAAAAGAAATATTTTTTAATATAATAATAATAATAATTTTTTATTTTAGATGGTTACAAGAAGTATTCAATGTGCCAATAGTGATTCAATTAACTGATGATGAAAAGTTTTTATTTAAGACTAATTTAACTTTAGAACAATGTAATAAGTTTTCATATGAAAATGCTAAAGATATTATTGCAGTTGGGTTTAATCCAGACAAAACCTTTATCTTTTCAAATATTGATTACGTTGGGTAAATTTTCTAATTTGATTTTAATAACTAAATTTTATATCATTTTTAGTGGTGCCTTTTATCGTAATGTATTAAGAATCTCAAGATTAATTACTCATAACCAATCAAAAGCTACTTTCGGTTTTACTGATTCGTAAGCTTATTGTTTTTATTGATTTATTAATCATTTTATTAATATATATAAATATTAGTGATTGCGTTGGTAAATATCATTTTGTATCAATTCAAGCAGCTCCTTCATTTTCCAATTCTTTTCCACATATCTTTGGTACTAAATCTGATATCCCATGTTTAATTCCTTGTGCTATTGATCAAGTAAGTTTATTCTTGTATTATTATTATTTATATTGATATTGTTTATTTATTTAATTTGTTATAGGATCCTTATTTCAGATTAACTAGAGATGTAGCTCAACGGTTAAAATATCCAAAACCAAGTTTAATTCATGCCAAATTTTTCCCAGCTCTTCAAGTAAGTTAAAATATTTTCATTAAAATACTTCATATTTAATTTAATTTAGGGACCACATACTAAAATGAGTGCTTCGGATGATAATTCAGCTATTTTTATGAATGATACACCAAGTAGAATTAAAAATAAGGTAAAGTTGATTTATTGTATAATGTAACTAAATAATGATAATTAACGTATTAATATTAATAATATAATAGATTAATAGATATGCTTTCTCTGGAGGAGGTGCTACTATTGAAGATCATCAAAGAGATGGTGGTAATCCGGATGTGGATGTTTCTTATCAATACCTTTCTTTCTTTTTAGAAGATGATGAAGAACTTGAATCTATTGCTAAGGTGAGCTTTTTTAAGTATTTAATAATAATTTAATAATTGTTTTTATATGAAATTAGCAATATCGTGCAGGTACTTTAACTACCGGAGCATTAAAACAAAAGACAATTGGATTACTTCAAGAATTTGTTGCTAATTTTCAAAAGGTAATTTCAAAGTATGCTTTTGTTATAAGTTCTAGTTTATTGATCATTGTTTTTTATTAGCGTCGTTCTGAAATTACTGATGAAGTATTAAACAGATTCATGGATTCAAATACCAAAATGGAATTATAATTAATTATAATATAATAATAAAATTTTAGTTTAAAAAAAATCGGATTGTTTTATTTTTTACTTTATTGTTATTTTAAATATTATAAAAACCCAGTCAAATACTCAACCATTTGAAAATGAAAGTCAGTTTTAAGTGCTACTTCAGCTATATGATCCTCATTAATATAAGCTAATGATTTTTTTAATGTTCTTTTAAATCTAAGTAAATATAAAATAAACATACAGTTAATAAATCATAATTAACATAACAAATAGAATCCACTTACTTTAAAAGTAAAATTAAAGCTAAATAATAAGCTTCCTTATTATTTAAATAAGAATATTCTTTTCTAAATATATTTAGAGTATTGATCCAACATAATATATCTTGAATTAAATTTAAATTCAATTGAAACTCAATTTGAATTCTTTTCCATCTAAAAAAAGTTTATATTAATAAACCGTTCTTGAAACCCATAATTTTCATTCCTTATAAAAAAATACAAAAAAAACACATACTGTTCTACCATCATTTTAGCCAATATCTCTCTCCTGATTAATACATTTTCATCATTCGTTGGATAACTCTCATCAAATTCAAATGTTATATTGTTTTCTTCACTTAATTTTAAATCTTCAAAATATTGTTTACTTAATGAAGTTATTGAACTTTCAATTAATAAATAAATTTTTCCAAATGGCCGCAACTTAGGTTTTTCTTTAGGATATTCGGGTTCTAGAAACCAATCGGCATCTTCTTCTTCTTCTTCTTCTTCTTCTTCTTCTTCTTCTTCTTCTTCTTCATTATTTTCATTATTTTCATTATTTTCATTATTTTCATTATTTTTGTTATTTTTGTTATCTACTTCCTCTGCCTTTATGCTATTGATCTTTGATTGTTTTTGTTTTATTTCTAATTTTACCTTATTTTCTTTATCCATCTATAGAAAATATATAACTATTAATATATAAAATACAAAATCAAATTTACTTTGTCTTTTATCTTTTCTTTTTCCTCTTCTTTTTCCTCTTTCACTTTCTTATTCTTTAAACTCAATAACTTGTTGTCTTTATCATTATCCCCCTTTCCTTTTACTTTCACTTGATAACCTTCAATAGCATCAAACCCCTCTTTACCAACCTCAAACTTAATATCTTTAAAATTGATTTCTCCTTTATCAATTATCTTTAACTCCAATGGTTTATTATTTGATTTTAGATTAAAATTTATTCCATTTAACATGTTATTTATATATGTTTTTTTAAATCGATTGTCCGAGATTAATGTTGGCTTAACATTTTTATTGGCTCTAAATAATAAACTAAGTTAAAGAGTGTTCTATATTTGAATTATATAACTAAGTTACATATATTCTTTTACGGTAATACCTAGTGGAATGATTTCAATTATTGGCCATCTAAAACAAAAAAAGAAGCATTAATATCTATTTAGTAGAGCCTTAATCTTCTTTTCTTTCAACTTACTTTTTAAAATTTCTCATATAAATGGGTTCACTTGTCAATTGTGCTTCAAAATATTTATTCGCCCCATAACAGATATTAGAACAATAAGGTACCAGTGGCGTGGTATCATAAAACTTGAGTTTCTTTCCAGAAATCTTGATTTTTTCTGATTGTTCTTTAGGTGCATTAGAACATAATGGATAACCGCAATAATTGGTTGTATTGCGTTCTATTATTACTTCCAAAAAATCAGCGGGAGTGAGGTATTTGGACTAAAAGAAAAAAGTTAGTATTTGATGGGATTGTTAATGGCTTATTGAAATGATATCGGAATATGGGAATATTACCGATTCTGTTAATATTTGTTCGGTTACTTTGGGAAACTGGTATAGTTTTTGTTGCCATAAAGCTGTTAATTTTTCATATTTGGTTCGGTTTAATACATTTTGATGAAAGATTAATTCCTTTGGTTCGTATTTTTTAGATTCTCCTTTTTTATTGTCTGTTTGCATTCTAAATTTTAAAAAATAGAAAAGTAAAAAATCGCAGTTTGCCTTTTTTTATTTCTTTAATCCTTTTTCCAACTTTTTAAAAAGAGAAAAAATGAGTTTCACAGAATCAGAAGCAACAGAGCAAGCGACTTTAGCCCAAGAAAAATTTCAATTTGGAGAACTTGAAATGAATGTATTAAAATTAGTTTATTTAACAAAAGATGGTATTAATAATTCAACTTTACAAAAAAAAATGAATGGAATAGAACCTAATCTTATTGTTAATGCTGTCAATAACTTATCTTCTTTTGGTTTATTGGACTTTTTTATGGTAGATGGACAGATGGCATTTAATGGGGTTCCTATAACTAGTTTGGAAAAGTAAGTCTCTTTTTTAGTTAATGAAATTTAAAGTGAATGGAGATTTTTTTGACTTTTAGATTAGATGAACTTAATGAAGAAGAAAAAAGAATTTATAAGACAGTTGAAGATTCTCAAAATGAAGGTAAAGACTTAAAATAAACTAGTAATTTAAGTATTTAAACTATCTGTAGGTATTTGGATCAAAACATTAAAATCAAAAACTGGGTTACATCAAAATGTAGTTACTCGATGTATCAAAGTATTAGAAAATAAGAATTTAATTAAAGCAGTCAAATCTATCAATAATCCAACTCGAAAAGTATATATGTTATGGGATAAAAATCCAAGCATAGAAATGACTGGAGGGCCATGGTATACAGATCAAAATTTAGATGAACAATTTGTACAATTATTATATGAACATATCTTTAAATTTATTACTCATTTAAGTTTTCCTCGCCAGATACCTGAAGCTTCAGGATTAGGCGCTTGTTTTGATAGTGGTTATACAATGTACCCAACTGCCACTAATATTTATAATTATATTGCTACATCTCAAATTTCAAGACAAAAATTAACATTAGATGATATTAGAGAAATTTTAAATTTACTTGTTTTCGATGGTAAAATTATCAAATTTATGAGCGATTTTGTACCAAGACCAGGGTTTATTAATCAATATCAAGGTCAACAAAATAATCATAATAAAAATAAGGATAAAGATGAAGATGAAGATAAAGAAGAATTTCAAACCGAATTCAATAATGATGCTTATGATTGGCAATATAAAGCAGTGTTTTCAGGTGTTTTTGAAAAGGATCGAAATAATACTAATGCTTTAACAGATATCCCGTGTGGTACTTGCCCAGTAAGTTAGAGTTAAAATTTATTCTTTAATTTCTTAAAATAATCAATATTGTTTCTCATTGTTTTTTTATAGGTTTATAATCAATGTCATCCAAATGGTCAAATTAATCCCAATACTTGTGAATATCTTAAAGATTGGTTGGATTTTTAAGAATTGGGAAGACATTGAAGGGATAACAGTTATAGATCAATTTGCTAAAATAATAAATAAAAAAAGTTTTATAGTATAAAATAGATGCTAAATTGTATTAAAAATAAATAAGAAGTTTATATCATGCTTGTAAAAGATAATCTTCAATAATTTTTAGATATACTAATAATATTAAAGTGGTAATCAACAGACATTTATTTAATCTCAGCTATGTCTAAATTATATCTAAAAAATTTAGTGCATTATTTTTAGAGTTTTAAATTTTGGTAATAGCAGTATCTTATATATAAACTACAAGGACTTTGAGATCATTAAACCTGACGACGTACTATTGATAAGTTGACGCGAAGTAGGTCAAAATAAATCCAGTGTTTGACTAATGGCAATGAAAAGTTTCAAAGTCTTTGTAAACAGGTGTAAGGTAGATGATATATTTTAGACTAAGTTAATTATATCAATGTAACTAATAAGCTTTAAAAGCATAGTTTACTTTTTTGGATAAATAAATTACTCTTAATAAAGTGAGGTTCCAAAGGAACAGGTTTAATTACTCATGTACTTTCTATAAGTATAAAGTACATTACTTTGCTACATTCTATATACATACTTAATATATACGTCATCAAAGTTAGTCATAACTTTGATATTGGCCTTCTTTACATTACTTTCTATAATACATTCCACCTTTATTAAATCCTTTCAACTATATCATCCGACTTAATAAAGTAGACGATTTAATTAATAGTTCTGATAGATAAATTACAATAATTAATTTAATAGCTGATTTTAATGTAACTTATGAAAAAAAATCAAGAGCATTTGTAAAGATAATGGATAAATTAATTAGCAGAAAAGAAGGATAAAAAGAACAATAAAAGATAACTTTATTTATAAATTCTAAATTTCGTTTTTGTTTATTTATTAACATTATTAAATGAAAAAAAATACTATAAAATTAATCAGCTATTTTATCAGCTTTGTATTTTTTAAATTATAATATTCACAAAGGTTAAGCTTATTTTTTTATTACACATCTATATTAATTGATTTTGTTTGTTTAAAAAGCTCAAATTTTTATTAAACAGTGTATTTCTTCACATATCCGTCAATGAAACCTTTTAAAGTATTAAATGGGGCTAGTTCTTAACAAATTATCTAGTTATTTTATATTCATTTCGCTAGCTCTCATTTAAATTGATATTTGGGGATGTATTTTTGTGTTTAAGAATTTTGTTAGCAAATTTTCCGCTTAGATAGCGCTTAAAAAATGGAAGAAATAATGAAGTTAAAAAAGACACTCCCATATAATTGCTGTAAAATTTTAAATTCATTATATTAAATTAAATCAAATATTAAATTTTGAGTAAAAAATAGGCTTAATTTACATTTTATTTTTGAAAAAATTATAGTTAAACTTTATATTATTAACATATTTATTTGTATCAAAATTATCTACTTTCAATCACTTTGTATTAACTTTTTAGTTATTTGATCACCGACTGTTTAGTCATTGAGTTATTATCATTTGCTATAATAAATCAAGTTAAAAAATAGAATCAATCAATATTTGAGGATGTATTTTTTTGTTTAAGAATTTTACTACAATCTTTTCACTCAAATAGCGCTTAAAAAATGGAAAAATAATGAAACTAAAAAAAACAGCCTCATTTTTTTGTTCTTGAAAAGTAATAGCTTGAAGCGTTTTATTAACTAAAATAAAATATTAAATATTAAACTAAGTAAACTTTGGGAATAGTGTTATTCATAATATTTTCTTTGTGAGTGTAAAGTAGATTTGGATTCTTTTTATCTCCAGTAGAATTAGAGAGATAAAATAGCTTCAATTATTTCTTAATACCTTAAACAATTTCTGATTAAATGATAAGTGAAGTTGAATTAAAAGGTAGGATTGATGATCTGGAGGGCTGGACTATATAGAAATGAGACTATTGTGTATAGTTTATAATCTCATTAGAAGGATTAAAGGTCTAGGTTAAAAACTCAACCTTTAAAATAAAGTAGAGGGCTACGTTAAAAGTCATATGAGATAACAGTTGATATTTTACTAATATTTTTCTAATTAAAAAAGTAGAAAATGGGGTATTTAGTTTTAATTTAGAGTATAAGTAAATTTATTTATAAAACAATAACCGCTTTTAGTGTACTTTTTATCTACAGTTTCAACCACAAGTTAATCACTTTGTATTTTGCATAACAAAATTAAAGAAAAAGGTAGATAAGTTAAGGAGTAAAAAGATATGCTTAATTCATCGTTCAAACTTAAAAACAAGTCTAATTCATTATGGCTTAACTTTAATATATAAAACGATAACAAGTCTGACTCATTCGTAATATTTCAAGGATTAAAATTTGAACAAAAAATAAAAATAATAGTAAGCAAATAAAAAGATAACGTTGTTCTGCTTTATTAATGATATTAAGACAAATTAGCTAAAGATATTTATTTATTTGTTTATAGAATATCTAAAAAGAAAAAATAAAGTAATAAAACTACTCAACGATACTAATGTGTAGAACACATTAGGGATCTATAAAAAAATTAGTAAGAAAGTAGTAAAAATAGCTGATCTTTTTGATTTGATTTGATTTTATCAAAGCCAATTTTTTAGTTTTAGTTAAATTTAATTTTTTTGTAATTTGCTAAATAAAGTATTAGCTAATAAAAGAATGTTCTTGTATTGATTCAACTATTAAAGCAAATTCAAAACATTGGAATTTATTTATCTTAACATTTTGAGTTGAATTTCTACAAATGGTACGTGTTTTTAATAAACCTGGACAACCAAAATTATATGGATCAATAGATTATTTGATAAATTTTATGCCAGTCAATAAGTTACTCTTATCAAGCTATAAAGATATACAGACAATTTATCCAGATCAAAGTTTAGGAGCCTTTTTCTTTAAGAATTCTGTACAAATAATGGGCTATGAAGAATCACAACAAAGACAAAAGGATTTTAGATCTTCTTATTTTGCATGCGAGGACTCTATGACTGAAGGTAAAAGTAGTATGTTTCGATTTTTCATATATAATGATAAAAATTATCACCTTGAGCAAGATTGGGATAGTAATACTTTAATAACAAATTTTCCAGGACTTTTGAGATATACAAACCATTTTTATCATGAAAATAAAATCAAAATAGTTAAATTTGGAGATGACTTTAAAATCCCTCAAGTAGATTATAATAATGAAGAAATTAGTATAAAAGAAATTGATGAAAAAATAGGATGGAACTTATTTTGTGATGCTTTAAATTTAAAATTAGATTTTTACTATTTGAAAACAAAAAGTACATTAGAGTTATCTTTTATATCAATATGTAAGGATTTGATTGCTGTAAGGATTGAATATACACCTCTAATGATCATTTTATTAATACTAATATTAAATTTGTCGATATGAAAATAATTGAAATTAGATTTAATGAGGACTGTGAGTTTTTATATACTCCGGAATTGTTTAAGTTTAAAAATGAAATATTTCCAGTTGTAATTTACTATCCCCATACATATACTGTTATGAGTTCTAACGCAAAAAATATAAATGATTATTTAATATCATCTATGTCTCATATATTCAAATAAATAATAGCTATCACTAAACTATTTTTAAATTTTTATAAAAAAAATTGATTTATACAACGCTTTAATTATTACACAAATATATTATGTATGAATAATATACTATGATGATATTAAAGTTAATTTTAGGAACCCTTTTGTAGAATGGGGGTATTAGAACATATTATTGTAAGGTGTATTTTAATAACAAATATAAAAATAAATACATAAAGCTTAATTAGTCCTTTATGTTAATTTATTCTCTACAACTCGTTTAAATTAAAAGTATATCAAATCAAATTTATGTGGGGATATACTTTTGTATTTAAGAGTTTTACTAGCAATTTTCCACTCAAATAGTGCTTAAAAGATGGAAAAAGTAATGAAGCCAAAAAAACATCTTCATATAAGTTATTGTTCTTTCTTTGCATAAACTATAATAAATGCTTTTGAACTCCACTCTTTTATCTTTGAGGCGACTAAACCTTCTTGTTCTCAATTGGATTTATCTCGGATCAACCTTTAACCTTTCCGCTAATTCTTAACAAAGGATACTGATTTGTAGACCATTTACATACATTATACAAAATTCTCTCTCAGGTCCACCTTGGCTCCTTCTTTCGCGCCATTCTCTCTTCTTAGTGATTGTAAAGCTTTGAACCAATTTGAGTTTGCTTTAGTTTCTTAAGCTCTTTTTATATTCAAAGCTGATTGCTCTACTTTGAAATATCCAAGATCTAGTTTAGTTGCTACATCCTCTACACACTTACCTATTTTCACCTCCTATCAATTTTTTTATTCCACAGTAGTAAAGGCACTTGGGTTTCATTGGTTTCTTAAGATTTTGAGAAAAAGCTTTAACAAATGAAATACTATTAAAGTTAAATCCAAAGCTCGTGATTGTAAACTATTATATTATCGTGTTTATTTAAAAGTTATTCTCCGCTTTATTATCGAAAAACGCTGCAATTACCTATAAAAGCTAGCTCCTGATCAAGTTCCTAAGATTTGATTTATTCAAATAATCAAGAAAATATAAAAACTACTTTAAATCCTCTTAAACTTTTTAAATTTTTTTTAACTTTTACTTTTAAACTTTTTACTTAAAGGCTTATTTTAACTTTTAAACTTCAAAAAATGACAAAACCTGGAGAATTTTACGAATATGATACATCAGTAGAGCCATTAGCATATACCAAAGAGCAAGTGTTTCAATATTTGAATAGAATCCAATATTTCAACGAAGGAGAGGAGCAAGCATTGCCTGAATTGAGCTTACAAACTTTACAAAAGATACAAACTAGACACTTACATTCTATTCCATATGGAAACACTTCTTTCTTTTACTATAATGAACTTGATCAGAAAGATGAAAACCAAAATGCTCCAACAAATCCAAATAACTTATTAACAACTAAAGGAGCTAGCCTTCATCCTTTGGATATATTTAAAAAATTGGTTACAGAGGAAAGAGATGGCTATTGCTATGAGCATAATATTTTATTATCTCATATACTTACCAACTTGGGATTCAATAACTATATAGTAGGTGCACGTACAGCTGACCAAGCTTTATTTATAAAAGAAAGGAAAGTTGTGATGACTGGACTAAGACACTGTGCCATTATTGCTGAATTAAATGATCAAAAATATTTGTTAGATGCTGGTTTTAGTTCAATTGGGAATTTTCAACCTGTTCCTGTCTTTGAGCAAGTTATTGAAGATCCAGAATGTGAACTTGTTCCTCTTCTAGATAATACTCATTTACAAGTAGTACGTAGATATCCACCAGGCCAAAATCATCTATCTGCTATGATCCCACCATTTTACTTAGCTCGTACTTTAGTACCAGCCTATAAATTAGATGAAAGTTTAGTTGGAAAAGAAGAAGGAAAAGAGAACATTTGGTATCCACTCTTCTTTTTTACTTTTACTCCTTTTTTCCCTAAAGATATAGCACATATCAATTATTATTTAGTTATGGATCAAACAAGTACCTATAATGAGCATCTCATTATTAGAAAATATATACAAGAACCTGAAGGTACTATGGCTAAAGTTTTTGATAACCAATTGAAACTTATTACCCTAGATGGAACAGTTAAAAGAATTCATTTAGGAGACGAGAACGGTAGAAGGGAAGCACTCAAGAAATATTTTAATGTGGATTTATCGAGTCTTAAAGAGGTTATTCCTCCTTCCTTTGTTACTTTTGATACTTAATAAAAAGCAATGTTAGATTTAAAAAAAGTTTATTGATATATCAATAATAATAAAGCTTTATGTGCTTTTATTAATAAAAAATGGTTGTTTATAATAAGCAATTAAGAATTTTAATACAAATGGAGTCTAAATTTCTCTTGCTTCTAAGTTGCTTTCTTATACATGGTTATTACAGCTCTGTAAAATATCAAATGGTAAAATATTTATACATCCATATCATGAAAACTTTGTACATTTCTTTGGATTCTTACCATAGTAGTATTTGACAGCCATGTTTTTGCACTTCTCTGATGTGAATCTATATTGTATTTCACACATGATCAGAATTTGTTATTCAACCTATTAACTCATTTATCATTACTATACTCATTATCTTAATGTTAGATCCGAAGTTGGACTCAAGATAAAATAGGAAAGCAGTACGATAATTGTAAAATAAAACCTTGAACTAATTGCTTATTATATCAACTCATAGCTACAGAGTTTTTTTGCTTTTTTGGAATACTTTTAAGCAGTTATAAATAATATATTACTGAAAATCAGCTGTATACAACACAGTTTTTAAATTGTTTGAGATTAACAGTTGTATATCTTTACTATGAACAAAGAGTTTAAAAAAAGAGATAGTAACATAATAATTAAAAAACTAGAAAAAAATTAAAAAAGTAAATAGGCAATGATGTCGAAATATAACAATGCTTCAGATATAAGTGCTAATATAAAACTAGTTGCTTCTCAAATTTTACACTTAATATAAAACAAATGCAATAAGTCATTAGTGCTTTAGTAGATATGTAGGATAGTATATCGTTATTTTAAAATTTTGTAACTACCATTATCTCTAATATTTCGCAATAGCTTATACCCTAAAGATAACTAAAAATACATTTATCAGAATCAAAGCACAGCAAACCTGTTTTTATTTAATTAATAAAGACAGATTATATGTTTTATAAGCTAATTTTATTTCAATATCTAATTACTACTTAATGTTTACTTTTGCATTTTTGCTTTTTAGAAATTTTAGTTTGTTCGTAAATCCCTTTAGAAACATCAGATGAATCACCAGAGTTCATGCTATATCCTGGAATAGCGGTAGGTTTTTCACCAGCAACTTCACTAGCTGTTTGAGGGCTAGTTTGAGATTTAGTAGCAGCTGAAGTTACTGAACTAGCTCCAATTCCAATACTAATTTCAGTTGTTGAATTAATCATAGTTTTGCTAACAACTTCAGTTGGCATGCCAGCACTAGCTTTGGTACTAGTTTCGGTACTACTCATAGTTATTGAATTAGCACTAGTGCTCGTAGCAGTGGATTTTATATCACTTTGAAGTTCACTCTTTGATAAACCAGGGCAAGATTTTAAATCCTTTTTTGAAGGTAAAGCTACCTTACTAGCGAATCCTTCAAAATCACATTGGGCTCCTCTATTCACTGCATTTTGCATAATAACAGAACTGCGTACAGTAGAGTTACAAAATGAAAATGGACCATAAACAGCTTTCACAGTATCAGTAGAAACATCATCACAAGCTCCGTTGGCACAAGTGTAACCAAAGATTTTACCTAGTTTTTCACCACTTTCTTTCAATAAACCTTTAGAGTTGATTTGACATTCAACGGATTGTAAAGCACAAGCACAAACATCATCTGATGGTGTTAATGGGAGCTTTTCAGAAGCTTTCCAGGTTTCGCTAATAGCAGGACATTTGACAGTTTTGATTTCTGGAGTATAAGCACTTTTTTTAATTAACTTTGGCTTAGCTTCAGAATAATGTTTCTTTACTACTTCAAAGTCAGGTAATAGATCTACTTTATCACCATTGATCTTAACTAAACCATAGTCATTATCTTCTTGACTATATTCATAAACAATACCACCAGAAAGTACTTCACTCATCTCTTTATAAAGTGCTCTAGCGTCCCCAAAGCTTCTTGGTTTAACTACATTACAGCCATATTCAGATAGAATACTTGGGATACCCAATTCTGCCATTTCTTTGACTTTGATATCATAGCCTGATTTTTGCATATCAGACTCACCACACCAAGAATAGATATTAATACCATAAAAATCAGCTTTATCTTCTTGTTTGCCACAAGCAAAGAAATCTTGAACATTCTTACGAATAGCTGGGTCATCATTGTTAGCATAGCCAACAGGAATGGCACGGGGTTTAGTTTTGATGTAAGCTTTAATATCTCTCAAAGCGGCTTTAACATGGGCTGAAGAAGGAGTGTTTGTTTTATCATTATTAACTTCATTACCAGCAAAGAATCCAAGTACATTATTATACTTGGAAAACACATCAATCTTTTGTTTATAAAAATTATACACGGTAGTATCATAAGCTGGCTGATTACGATTAATTGAAACATCAGGGGTTGGAAGATCTAATAACACATAGATACCAGCTTCATCTAACAATTTCATACACTCATCATGGCTCTTATTACTATAAGTTTCATACACACGAATGGTATTAGTACCTAAAGCTTTTAAATGTGGTATATCCCTTTTGCAGCCAGCAACATCAGCTAAAGGATCATAATTACCTCCAGCCCTTGGCTGATAAGCTACACCTTTCATGAAGAATTGATCTCCAGTTACTGAATCAAAGAACTTGGAGCCTTTAATCTCAATGGGGTTTAAGGCAAACAATAAGCTTGGAAGAGTAAGGTAATAAAATAAAGTTGGAATCATTGTTCAGTTGATCAGCTATGAGCTTTTTAATATTAAGTTATGTAAAGTACAAATGTATAAAGTAGTTTGTTGATTTAGCATCTATTTAGCCTCCCTTTATATATACTCATCCTTTATATTTTTTAAATAGATTTCAACTACTTTATTTAGCAGTTACCAATTCCCCTTTTGCTTGGCTCAAATTTTATAATTTTTGGCAAATTTGTAGTCCTCATTATTAAATTATATTGGATTTAATCAAACTAGGTAATTCTATCAAGCGTAAATCTAATAATTATATGATTTCACAATAAAATAGTTGTAATGTTCTCTACCTTAATATGAAGTTACTGTTGGTCTTATAGTCTTATCCAAATACCCAGATAATTTGAAATCTGATTATAAGTTGCAGTGTTCTTTAACTCAACACAAGCCTAATGGTGATTTCATAGTCTTATTTGAATAAGTTATAGTTGGTTTATAAGTTATAATATTTCTGAATACATATCTCTTATAATACCCTTCCATACTTAAGAACTCTCTACTTCCTCCCAATACACCTCACCCTGATTCTAAATTCAATTTTTTAAACTAATAAATAGTATAAGACTTATTCTTAAAATTTGAAAAAGTTATCTAATGATATCAATTTACTATTGGACTTGTGTCCTATTTGAGCACTTGAGTGTTTGGTATCTGCTTATAAGTCGTAATATTCTCTACTTCGGTATAAATTTATTGTTGATCTTGTAGCTTTATTTGAATGTGAATAATTTAGAGTCTATTTATAAGTCCCTATTAATTATGAATCGCAGACTAATCAATTAGTTAAGCTTGATTAATTTTTAATAGCGCCTAAAAATAATTACCTTATTTGTTATATTTTAACTCGCTAAACAAAGCAGTAATAGTCTGAATTTAAAAAAAATAGTAATAGATTGAATATCAAAAATAATATAATTGCCAACATAAATAAACTAATATTATAAAATAATGTAAGCTTATAATAGCAAAGTCATTATTTAACATATAAACTTATTTTTATTAAACACTTCTGATAAAAGGTTACCAACAAAAAATGAATATAATTTAATATTATTCTTAATTGCAAATCAAATAACAGTATTATATTATTATCACCTATTATAGTGACCTCACAAAGTTTCGCCAAATTTCAAGTATCTAATTTTAAACACTGATTTCTCAGTATTAGTAATTAAAAATCCATATTTTTTTACGCTTTTATTTGGTAGGTATCTTTTAATACGTGTATAGAATATAGTTTTCATATATTCAATATCGAATAAAATATATAAATTTATTTAAAAAGTAAAAAATATAATAGCTTTTGAGCATACTGTATATTATATTACTAATCAAGTTTCTCATATAATTTCTTTTTCCATTTTATAATGAAAGGCCTATTATATTCCAAGGCCTTGAGAATTTGATCAGCCACGGATAGTCATTTTCATTACATATTTCAGTACATTGTTCCAAGCTATCAAATGTACTTTAATTCGGTAGCCACCATATATATACTTTTTACGGGATTCTATGTAGAGTCGTGATATTATCGAATAAAACGTCCTCAACAACCCCTTTATTCTTTGGTTCAGAAGAACCTTGGGAGTAGGCTATGATCCGAAACTAATATGGCTATCACTTTATCAATTAATCGATCAATAGCTTATTGATCTAGACTGGAAATAAATAAATGGGGATGTATTTTTGTATTTAAGAATTTTACCAACAATTTTTCCACTCAAATAGCGCTTAAAAAATGGAAAAAATAATGAAGTCAAAAAAACACTCCCAAATGAATAGTAGGAATTAAGTAATTAGTATGAATTTATTATTTGGTTTGTTTAACATTGGCTAAAAGCTGAATTTTTTTTGAAAGTGTGTGTCTAAGGCAATGCTTATTACATCAACTCAATAGTTATTGAGGAAGAACTTAATTAGAAGAAATCATGAGCTAGGGGACTATAATAACTATTATGAAAGTGATCATTTTAAAGATGAGATAACGAATATGTGACTATGGCTTTCCTATTAAATTATGAATAATATAAATGCAAGTTATATAATTTTATGTATTTTCACTTGATATTTGTGCTTTTAAATCAATTAATAAATATAAGAAACAGGGCCAATTTAACCTTTATATTTGGGGATGTATTTTTGTATTTGAGAATTTTACTAACAATTTTTCCACTTAAATAGCGCTTGAAAGATGGAAAAAATGATGAAGCCAAAAAAAACATCCCCATTTACTTGAAAGCTATCAACTTCACCCAATAGACGCGCAGTATCTTACAGGGTTGATATGACTTTTGTGGCCACTTTTGAAAAAGTTATAATTATATTAAAAAATAGAAAACAAAAACTAGTATAACACTGTTAAGGATTGATTTTAAAATGTCATAGACTGTTAGAACTATTAATACTAAAACAAAAGCTTACTAATATATATCTCTTTATTTATAGATTTTACTAATAATTTTTTTACTGAAATAACATTTGGGGATGTATTTTTGTGTTTAAGAATTTTACTGATAATTTTTCCACGCAAATAGCGCTTAAAAGATGGAAAAAGTAATGAAGCCAAAAAAAACACTCCCATTTAAAAAATGAAAAAAGTGATAAAACTAAAAAAATACTTTTACACAGGAATGTCCAAATTAGTTTCAGAATTTAGTTAAAAATAAATATTATTAAAGCTTACTATTATTATTAATAAACTCAATCAATCAATGTATAAAATTAGTACTTTAAAGGAGACAAGGAATAAAACCAACAAGTAGTATTAGTATCAACTATAACTTTAGTATTTTTTTGGTAAATATAAAAGTTTTGGATTTGATGTAAGTAAAAATCAATATAATTATTTATAAATAATTAATAACGATAGAATATTAATATTATAAGCTATTATTGAAAATATAAATTAATGAATAAATCAAAATTATTATATAATATTTACTAGATAGTCCAACTATTTATCAAGATTTGGGGATGTTTGAATTAGTTTGATTATTTTACTCAATTTTTAAATATTTTGTATTTTAAAAACTTCGCTTAAAATTCTATAAAAACAAATTTTTTATTAAAACAAAGGTTCCCAGACACAGTTCTAAATTATTCTATTATAGCTTATACTGTAATTTAGCTGAATTTTTAATAGATCTTAAATACATATTCTTATAAAACTTTATTGAGAAACATCTATTATCGACTGCTTTACAACCAACATTATAGATTTGTTATTAAATAAATAAATGTATTTAATACTACAATTACATTATTAATATATTGGTAAGTTAATAAATACCTGCATGCGAGAGAGTGGTTAACCCTGAAACTATAATTAGCCATCTCTATATAGTACAAGTAATAATAGTTTTTACATATTATTACAATTACTTGTTCTTTGATTATTTATTAACTTAGTTATTAATAACTTAAGTAATATTGACATTTAATAATTGATTTCTATCATTTAACAAAGTATTTACCTGTTTAGTAAATATTGAAATTTTTAAAGTCTCTGTTATTTTCGTAAGATAAGCTAGGATTGATCTTTTAATTTTTGTATTTTCTATAGACTCTATAACTTTAATTGTAATCATATCACTTTTTTTTGGTGTATCAGATATTGGATAACAATGTAGTTTATTGTTATGTTTAATAAAGTGTAAATACTTTTTAATACCTTGTATTTTTATCATTTTTATTATGTTTTTGTTTCTTCCATACTTTTTAAAAATTATATCTGTTTTCCCATTATTAACAGTTGAGTTATTAATTTTATTATGCTCGCAAATAAAAGCCTCAAATCTTGAAATTAATTGATTGATATTTTCTATTTTACCTAACGCTTCAAAACTACTTTTTCATTTTGAAAGGTTTCCAAAATGTCCATCAACTATACTTTCTCCATGATGCTCAGCAAAAAAATTAAGATAACATTCAAATTACTATTTATTTTGTGAATTTCTTTAAACATATAATGTAGGAACTCTTGGGATCTAAAATGATTTCCTGTATCTGTCCATATATTAATTTCTGTAAGCTTTTTAAATAAAAGCTCTATAGAGATTAAATCGATCAAACAATCTCCCCCATATGCTAAATCATGATTTAATATTTCAGATAAATAATCAAAGTAAATTTTGGCTATTGTTTTATCATCTTTTAAATATAAAACACCAAAACCTAATACTGATATAGCTTGTTTATTATAATAATCTAAATTTATTAAATCTGGTCTTGTTCCTATTTCCATATTTTGTTTAAAATCTAAAACTACTATACGACTTCTATTGTTTAATTTTTTAATAGTTTCATTAAATGTGTTCTTTTGGGTATCAGCATAGAATAAATTTTCAATAAACAAGAAAAATTATACAAATCACATAAATTTTATCTTTGCTTTATTTTTATTTCTGTATTTATTTTATCTTCAAATAGTTTTTTTCTAACTGTATACTGGGCACATATATTATATAGATCCGTTTTTCTTGCTGGATTTTTGAAATTACTTGGTATATATTTAAAAAATGTTGACCTAGTTACTGCTTTATCTTTTAAATCATTAAAATATTTACTATATATCATTCTTCTACTTTTATTTAATATATATATGTTATCTGATGAATATTTACTATCGTTATTTTTTTATTAAATCTTGATGAAATAGTTGAATCATTTAGTAAATATTGTATGATAGTTTCAATTTGGTCATCTTTAATTTCTTTTGTATTTTTAATAATAGGTTGTAATGTTGATGTTTTATTATTATTACTTATTTTTGAATAATCACATTGATTTTTATTTATATTAAACCCAAAACTTTTGCATTTATCAAAAGAATATACTAAAGCTATAGTGGATAATAACGCTACTTGTTGATTTTTATTTCCTGTTTTCCCCAAAGCACTAATATTATACATTGCTTGATTAAGTTTATTATTATCGATAGTAAACTTTGATAATATATCTTTTCTTTGTTTTGTTTTATTGTAAAATTCTATAAACCTTGGGTTGTTATAAGTAGCTCTTAAAATTGATGTAAATGAATTACAATATTTACATTGTGTACTCCTCCCTATTGTATTGAAATTTTCAAAAATTCCATTTCGAAGTTTAGTTATGGAAGTTTGCATTTTGTTTTTATTTCAATAAAAAATAAAGTCAAATAACTGTATTTATATAATTATATAATTGTATAGTTATATATTATGCATCTATTAAATATCTAATAGAAATAACATAAAACATATAGTTAGGGAAATTAACTATTTAAGAAAAGGAAACAATTAAAATAAGTTTTAAATATAGAGATTTGATTTAGGCTTTTTAGATTTAACGTCACACTAGACACAAATTTTAAAATTTTAAAATTTGGATTAACTTCTAAGTAAATTCTGAAACCAATTCGGACAACCCCATATGTTTGCTTTTTGACAAAATATATGAGGATGTTTTTTTTGGCTTCATCACTTTTTCCACCTTTTAACCACTATTTGAACGAAAAAATTGTTAGTAAAATTCTTAAACACAAAAACACATCCTCATATGCAATGTCTTTTGATTTTTATTCACTTGTTTCATTTTTATGTAGCATAAAATTTTAAAAATGATTAGACATTTCAATAAGAAACTATACAAAATCAACAAAATACAATAAGCAAAGCTTGTTTATATACCTGTTTATTTTGTGAAATACCGCTTTGTCAGCTCCATGGTTAAATATAGCATAATAGTCATTTAAGTTGTCATATTCTTGAGGTCAGAGACAATCAACCCCATGCTCTTATTTTAATTTTCTATGAGGATTTTTACCTTCGCCCCAAAGAATATTATCCTCTCATATTGGTATTTATACTTGTCGAAATATAAAAGAGATTCTAGAACATAGTAGCTCGAGGCTTTTCAACTGAATTATTCCTTGATACCTCTTACCTTTAATAAAGTCACTAAATATTCTTAATAGTATTTTACATAAATTTTACATTAGTATTGTCTATTTTATTTGTCTTACATAGTCTATAGCATGTTACATGCTATTCTTCATAATTCAAGTCTATCTTAGTCACATAAACTAGGACTTTTCGACTTACAGCTAGTCAACCAAGAAAGAATTACTTTTGACTCCAACTACTGAGTATCAGATTTCACAATTTAAAAAAATGCTAGATGTTAAAAATTGAGCTTTTAATAATAAATTAGATATCAAAACTTTTTTTTAATATATACTGCTATTGTAGCTTTAATAATATTAATATTTTACAACATTTTTGATAAAAATAAATAATAATATTAAACTAATTTTTAAAATATTATTGCAACTTTTATTCTTTATTCTTTATTTTTTATTTTTTAAGTGCTATTAAGTAAAAAAACTACTAATGAAATTATTAAACAAAAAATACATCTTTATATATATAATTTTATTATAATATTATCTAAATATTGCTTTGGTTATTTAAATTGTTTAATAATAATGCTATAATTATACCATTAAATTTTAGTTTAGTTTCATATTTGTTTAAAATTACATATTTAAATAAGAACTTTTTTAATAAGGACTTTTTTATTTTTACTTTATTTTTTAAGTTGAAAAAATTTTAAAGCTTTAAAAACTTTTTTAGTATACAAGTGTGTTCTTTTGATTTTATCACTTTCTTTATCTTTTAAGCATTATTTAAGCAGAAAAACTTTTATTAAAACCCTTAAACAAAAAAATATTTAAATACACCATAAAACGTTAATATTTTTTACTTTAAAATGTATGTAGTATCTTTGAACTAAAACGTATATTATTAACTTATTTAAATAAATGAGGATGTTTTTTTTGATTTCGTTGCTTTTCCATCTTTAAACGCTATTTGAGTGGAAAGATTGTTAGTAGAATCTTTAAACAAAAAATACATCTCCAAATACAAAAGTTATTTATGAAGTTATATTTTAATTAAAAATATTTTAAATAAAATAGTGCTATTTATATAAGTTAATTTAAATAGTATATTTTTAACTAAAACAATACAATTCTAGAAATAACAACCTTTATATTTATAATAAGTCTGCATTATAATATCAAAATTACATTTATAAATAAGCTGATTATAAATAGTTTGGTTTAGAAATAAAAATTTTAAAATAAAAAATATTAACATTTTATATGATTATATTAAGCTAAAAGTTCTACTAGCCAATTTAATAATTAGTTAATTAAATTACCATAGATTTAAATTTTATAAATGATATAAATCTGAAATTACAAAATTAATTTTTTTTAAAATCTTAATAAGAAAAAAAAAATCTATAAATTATTCTATTTTAACTTTTTTAAAATTTTACTACGTTTTGTACTTGTTTGTTTTTAATAAAACTTATTTTTTATTTAACTTTTTGACATAAAAACGAATACTCAATTACTTTTTCAACTTATTTTTTTATCATTTAGGGATGTACTTTTTTGTTTAAGTTTACTAACAATTTTTCCACTTAAATAGCACCTAAATGAAAAAAGTGATGAGACCAAAAAGCAATCCTATATAAATTTATTAAAAAAAATTGCAGTTAATCAATTTGATTTTATATTTAGAGACTTTTTGCCTCTTATTTCTTTTCCTGAACCTTCAAGCACTTAAGATCAACACTTTCAACTTAATAAGCTTACACTCAGAGGCTAATTATATTCTTACTACCCTTTCACTTTTATATTAGCTATTACACTTGATATAAATAAAGTATCTCATGATAGATTAGAAAGTATTTGAAATTCAACATAGGTAAAAACTATGTTAAGCCACCAATAAAGTACTTTTAAAAATATTTAAAGGTTTAACATTTTTAAATCTAAATTCATTTATATTTTTAACCCTGTATAGGTGTAATTAAATTTGTACTGAAGTTTTTGTGCAAATTTCAGCAGAGTTACAATTCTGATATGTAGAGTTAGGTTAAGTTTTATTAAAATAAAATACTCAGCATAGAATAAGCTAGACAGCTGCATTTAAGAAGTGACCATCCCCTTTCTTTAAAATGTACATTATATCATTCTGGATTAGAATTGTAATCTCTACTGGAACCCACCCAAAACCTCAGCATAAATTTAACTACCTATGTTTTTATTTTTTTCATAATTTTAAATATTATAAGTGATTTATTAGTTAACATTTAGCTGAGCTCCTATTTCAATGATTATCGAAAGTCATCATTATTATATGGGAGTGTTTTTTTTGACTTCATTATTTTTTTCCATTTTTAAGCACTATTTAAGGGAAAAAATTGTTAGTAAAATTCTTAAACAAAAATACATCCCCATATTTAAATTATAACATTAAAGCCAAAATTTATTCGATCAATAGAGAATAATTTAAATGATATACAGTTAAAATTTATTTTAATGTCCAGTTTGTGAGCCAACGCTAGTACTGGTGGTAATAGAATTTATCTCGTTTTGAACTTCATTCCCTAATGATTCACTTTCACTTTCGATAAACCAGGGCAAGACTTTAAATCCTTTTTTGAAGGTAAAGCTACCTTACTAGCGAATCCTTCAAAATCACATTGGGCTCCTCTATTCACTGCATTTTGCATAATAACAGAACTGCGTACAGTAGAGTTACAAAATGAAAATGGACCATAAACAGCTTTCACAGTATCAGTAGAAACATCATCACAAGCTCCGTTGGCACAAGTGTAACCAAAGATTTTACCTAGTTTTTCACCACTTTCTTTCAATAAACCTTTAGAGTTGATTTGACATTCAACGGATTGTAAAGCACAAGCACAAACATCATCTGATGGTGTTAATGGGAGCTTTTCAGAAGCTTTCCAGGTTTCGCTAATAGCAGGACATTTGATAGTTTTGATTTCTGGAGTATAAGCACTTTTTTTAATTAACTTTGGCTTAGCTTCAGAATAATGTTTCTTTACTACTTCAAAGTCAGGTAATAGATCTACTTTATCACCATTGATCTTAACTAAACCATAGTCATTATCTTCTTGACTATATTCATAAACAATACCACCAGAAAGTACTTCACTCATCTCTTTATAAAGTGCTTTAGTGTCCCCAAAGCTTCTTGGTTTAACTACATTACAGCCATATTCAGATAGAATACTTGGGATACCCAATTCTGCCATTTCTTTGACTTTGATATCATAGCCTGATTTTTGCATATCAGACTCACCACACCAAGAATAGATATTAATACCATAAAAATCAGCTTTATCTTCTTGTTTGCCACAAGCAAAGAAATCTTGAACATTCTTACGAATAGCTGGGTCATCATTGTTAGCATAGCCAACAGGAATGGCACGGGGTTTAGTTTTGATGTAAGCTTTAATATCTCTCAAAGCGGCTTTAACATGGGCTGAAGAAGGAGTGTTTGTTTTATCATTATTAACTTCATTACCAGCAAAGAATCCAAGTACATTATTATACTTGGAAAACACATCAATCTTTTGTTTATAAAAATTATACACGGTAGTATCATAAGCTGGCTGATTACGATCAATTGAAACATCAGGGGTTGGAAGATCTAATAACACATAGATACCAGCTTCATCTAACAATTTCATACACTCATCATGGCTCTTATTACTATAAGTTTCATACACACGAATGGTATTAGTACCTAAAGCTTTTAAATGTGGTATATCCCTTTTGCAGCCAGCAACATCAGCTAAAGGATCATAATTACCTCCAGCCCTTGGCTGATAAGCTACACCTTTCATGAAGAATTGATCTCCAGTTACTGAATCAAAGAACTTGGAGCCTTTAATCTCAATGGGGTTTAAGGCAAATAATAAGCTTGGAAGAGTAAGGTAATAAAATAAAGTTGGAATCATTGTTATTAATTAATTATAGACTTTGTAATTTCAAATTAAGCAAAGTAGAAATAGATTAAAGAAAGTCACTAAGTTAAATTCTATTTTATATTCTATTTAAAGCCACTCATCCTTTGGTTTGTTGATGTATTAATTAATTGAATATTTGAGCTTCTTTATTTGGTAGTTTTTAGTTGTTTTTCTTTTACTCTGTTTAATTTCAAAGAACTTTTTGATTAAATTTGTGGTTCTCATTATTAAAATTTGGTGGATAGAATAAAATTAATTGTTTATTAAGCCCAAATGTTCAATGATTCAATGATTCAATGATTTCACTATAAAATAATTCTAATGTTCGGTACCTTGATGTAAACTTACTGCCAATTTTGCAGCTTTTTTTAAGCTATTTGAATAATGTGGAATCTATTTATTAATTGTAATTAATTATAATTATCAACTTATTAAATTAATCAACTCAATTAATTTTCAATAGTATCAAAAAGTAATTGCTTTATTTGTTCCTTTCTGGTTTATTAGCCCACTAAGCGCTCTTTCTCTAACAAAAAGTGTCAATTTTCCTGATGCTAAATTTTTTGTCTTAACAATTAGTTTATACGTTGTCTAAGTCCCTTTTTTTAAAAAAAAATTCTTTAGTAAAAGCTTTGATTCTGCATAATTGTCTAAAGTCACCTGTTTTTTGCGTATATATACGACGTATGCACTTAACGGGTTAAGCAATAGTAGACGTCAATTAAATCTTTAAAATAATATTCATTATTGATAAAATAAATATGAGGATGTATTTCTTTGTTTAAGAATTGCCCTAACAATTTTTCCGCTCAGATAACGCTCAAAAAATGGAAAAGGTGATGAAATCAAAAAAACATCACCATACAGTGTTCTAAAATAACGTAAGCTGACAATAGAGCCCCTGATTAATATATAGTATATTCTTGTGAGAACATATCTGATAAAACGCTATCAATAAGAAGTAAATACAATCTAATATTATGCTTAATTATGTATTAAATAAAGTAATATTGCTTTATTACTATCTATTGTTTTGTAATTAATTATCATATACTTTCATTAAATGTTGAAATTGCATATATTGAATGCATTGTATAAATAAACTAAGTAATATAGAGTAGTAAACCCATTAAAAAGTCCAATAAAATATTAAAAAATTGAACAAGCATCTTGACTTTTAATAAAAGTTATTTCACATAGTCTCAAACCAAAAGATTTTTTATATAAAAAGCTTTTATTAAAATGAGGAGCTTTCGCTCACTTAAGATATTAATATCTGCCTAGCAAAAAATGCTCTTTCTAAATCTCTAGGCGTTAATTTTTTACTTGGATCCCCTTTAAACTCTTCTTGAAACTTCGATATCACTGCTTCAACCGTAGCAAAATAAGTCATATAGACCTTAGCTGTATATGACTTACTTTCAATTCCAAGTCCAGTTAAACCCTCATCAGACATGTAAGGTAGATTCGATGACATCATACTTAAAATACCTATAATTACTTTAAAAAAGTAATTAAAATAAGAACAATAATATACCTGAAGCAGTAGCAGGACCAAAACCACGAATTTCACTTATTTTTTGAATAGATTCAAAAACAGTATCCTTATGGTTAAAAAAAGTTTCAGAGTCTATTTATAATTTAACTTTTGTATTTAGAAATAGCAAAAATTTACCAATTTTAATTAATTTTTCATACACCTCATTCATAATCTTTGTAACTTCTTCTTCTTTGTTTTCTTTCACTAAACTTGCTAACCTCATTCGATATTTTCCTCTCTATATTTTGTAATTATTTTTCATTGATTTAAATAAATAACAATAAACTTACTGAAAGTTTCCAACCCATAATAGTTGTAAGATGATCCATTTTAATGTCATTTTTAAAATCAATCTTATCCTCACCTCCACCAAAAAGGTATTTTTCCAAACTGGTTAATTTTGGTGGACCATCAATTTTTATAATCCCATTTTTTTGAACCAGTTTTTCAATGGAATTTAATACTGGTTGAACTTGTTGTTCAAACATGTTCTCTTGTTTATATTCTAGTGCTTCTTGATACCGGCCAACCCATTGTAATATCTCTTCAAAATCAATATCGGGTACATTATCTAAGTCCTTGGGCTCAACGATACTCTTGTTTGCCTTAGATTTCCTTGCAGTTGCTGGCTTTTTGGGCATAGAGCTTGCCCCTCGAATCTTTGGCATCCTTTTTATATGTTCAAAAAACAATAGTAGTATTTTTTTTAAAAAAGAGTATTGTATGTTTTTGGGATTCTTGATTTTGTTAGCAATTTATTAAGGGCTTTCATTGGCTACCTTTAGATCTTTATCCCTTAAGCTTGGAGTTTACTTTGTGAAGTAAATATAATTTCACTTAAATATAAATCATCCTAAAATTATTAAGTCATCAAAAAGTCTACCTTATTGTTTCATTCGATTTTTAATATAAAATCAACTCAATTTTCTTTATAAATTCAGCGCTTCAAAGTTAAAGAATTTCTGCATCAATTTTCAATACATCAAATTAATATTCTAAAATAACTTTGCACTCATTAGTTTATAAAATTCATCAGTAAAATAATAGCACGTATAAAATATTCCATATCTTTTTTATTTAAGATTTAAACTCAAGAGCAATACGATAATAAAATTGCAGTAAAATTTAATTAATTAAATGACATTAACAATATATTAAAAGTGCAAATACGAAAGAAATATGACAATATTACACTTGAACTATCAATCAAAATAGCTTAAGTGGGTTAACTTAATTAATATCGCCACTTAAATCAACCAATTAGAATTAATGTTATGAAAAGGGGTTATTCGTTCCAATGACCAACTTAAAGTAGAACATTAAAAAGAAGCCAATTGTATGTGATGAAAATTAAATTTTCTTAAAAGAAGAAAAATGAATTAATAGCATATTAATAAAATAAGTATATAATCCACAAAGCATTCCATAACCATTTCTCTTTTATATAAAACAAAATAACAGTTTAGTTTTTAATCAACTTTAAATAGTTTATTATATATCTATTTAATTCTATTTCTTATTTAATTTACTTAATATAATTATGCTACTTATAAATCAATTAATTTTAGCTTTACTCCCACTTTCAGTGTATTCTATTAATCGCATTGAAATCAAAGGAAGTAAATTCTTTGATAGCGAAACTGGAGAGCAATTCTTTATGAAGGGTGTAGCTTATCAACCAAGAGCAGGTGGTAACTATGA
This sequence comes from Batkoa obscura, assembly GCA_030770535.1. Lineage (NCBI taxonomy): Eukaryota > Fungi > Entomophthoromycota > Entomophthoromycetes > Entomophthorales > Batkoaceae > Batkoa > Batkoa obscura. The sequence goes on from JASVEC010000030.1 coordinate 371,696, forward strand.
TCCATTAGCAGATGCAGAAGGATGTAAAAGAGATATCAAATATTTGAAAGATTTAGGTGTCAACACTGTTCGAGTTTATGAGTCATATCCTTGGAACAATCATGATGAATGTATGAAATTATTAGAGGAAGCTAATATCTATTTATTATTAGATTTAGCTATACCAAAAAGATCAATTAATCGAATGTTACCATTTTATGATACTGATATTTTGGTTCATTTTAAACAAAATATTGATAGTTTTTCAAAATTTAAAAATTTAATTGGTTTTTTTGCTGGTAATGAAGTTACTAATGATAAAAAAACAACTCCAGCATCCGCCCATATCAAAGCTATTTTAAGGGATACTAAAGCTTATATTAAAAATAAAGGTTTAAAAATACCGGTTGGCTATGCTAATAATGATGACCCAGATGTACGTAATATGATTCAAGATTATTTTAATTGTGGTAAAGATGAAGAAAGAGCAGATTTTTATGGTATTAATATTTATGCTTGGTGTGGTGATTCTAGTATGCAAAAATCAGGCTATGATAAACGTACTGAAGAAGTGAAAAATTATAGCATACCAAGTATTTTATCAGAATTTGGTTGTAACGTAATTACCCCTCGTCCATTTGGTGACCTTGATGCTTTATATGGTGAAGAAATGGCTTCCGTTTGGTCCGGTGGTATCGTTTATGAATTCACTGAAGAAGCTAATAACTATGGTTTAGTTGAAATCAAAAATGGAAAAGTTAAAACTTTACCCGATTTTAATGTTGTCAAAAGCAAATTTAAAGATAGTAAACCTAAAGGTACTAATAAAGGAGATTATAATCCAAAGAGTAAGAAATCTAATTGCCCATCTGTTGAAGATGATTGGAAAGCTTCTGAAAAATTACCACCAACTCCTAATGAAGATGCTTGTAAATGTATGTTTGAATCACTTGCTTGTCAAGTGAATGACAATGGCCAAGCTGAAAGTAATGGTGAAAAGGTAGGTAAACTTATTGGACAAACATGTGGAGACGGGGTATGTGATTTGATTAAAAGCGATACTGAAAAAGGAGAGTATGGGGACTTTTCGATTTGTGATGCTACCACACGTAATTCCATTGTATTTAGTGAAGCAGTTAAAAAAGGTGCTAAATGTGATTTTAATGGATTTGCTTCAAGTAATAAGAAAACCAATGGCAAAGATAGTAAAGAATGTAGTAAACTAAACCCTAATTTAAAAAGTGCTCCTAAAGCTAAAAAAATTGATGGTACTACCGAAAAAAAATCAAAGAACTCAAATTCTTCTAAAGATGAAGACGACAGTGACGATAAATCTGGAAGTAAAGATGATAAAAACGGTGCTTCATATGCCACTCATTCTATGTATACCCCACTCTTTATCTTTGGGTTCATTTATTCTTTATTAAATTAATAAATAATTTTCATTTTAAATTAGTATCTTATTTTTATATACTATTTTATAAAATTATGATAAAATCAAAATAGTAATGTAAAAAACTAAAAAAGAAATAACATTCGTAGCTTAATTATTTTATAGTTAGAGCTTTAAAAAAATAACATAATATAAAATAGTAAAGAATTGAATTAGCGAGAAGTAATAACTAATTCAAGGAACTAAATGATAAATTAATTAATTAATATTTTGAAACTAAAATAAAACTTACATCTTCATATCTTATTTGGATCCAACCATCACCATCTGTATCAAATCTACGGAAGGAACCAGTGAGTACATTTATTGTAACACAAACTTGAATAAAATTATCAAATGTAATATTTCTACCACCTACGTAAACACAATAATCAAAAATATAATTCCATTCAAAAATAACAAATTATAACTTACCATGTCTATCAAATTTAGTGATAAGTAAATTTATAAAACGATCACTTAAATTATAACCAAAAGCTCTTAAAGCCGATTTCAATTCATTTTGATCAATAGTACCAGATCGATCCGTATCAAAACTTTGAAAACATTTTTTCCAATCTTCAATATATTTCCATAACCCTTGAAACTCATTAAATCCAATAGTGCCATTATGGTCCCGATCAAACATTCCAACCATTAAACGTACTGTTTCATAATTAAAAGGAGACCAATCGCCTAGAATTTGAGGATTTGAATGAATAAAAGAAATTATAATTGAGATGAATTAAATTTAACTTACCATTCACTAATGCTTGTTGTAATTCCGTTACGGATAATTGACCATTGCCATCGGTATCAACGGATCGAAACCAAGACCATAACTGATTCTGGGGTTGTTGTGTACTTGGTGGTGGATAAGCTGAATTTTGTTGTTGATTATATGGATTTTGTTGCATTTTTGTAAAAAAATAATAAATTGATTTTATTACGCCGTGTTTTTAAGAATTGGCATTGGTTTTAATGAAATCATTTTCATTGGTTCATTGAGTTGAAGTTGAATGATTTTAATGAGGTCATATGTATTGACCTCAAATCTTTATTGATTTTCTTGAAGATTGAGGTTATAAATTGAAAACTCACCTTGCAAAAGTTTGATCTCATCTAGTTTATAATATTTTAGTAACTTGAGGTTATTGAATCAGTTCTGTTTTGTATGTCATTTTAACAAAAATATAAAAGCTTTTCTGATACTCTAGAATGAGGTTTTGATTAGTTTAAATAATGAAAAGTTTTGTCAAATTTTTAGAAATGTTTATTTGTATTGAAAATAGATTCATTACTAACTTATTATATCAGATTTATATTGAATTTATACTTAATTATACTTAATAAGTTTTTCCTTTTTAAACCCTGATTATAATTTAGTCTTAAAACTTAAATTAAACTTTTATGTTTTGTTAATATACAATAGAGTATTATTGCAAATATTTTTAATTAATTTGTATTTTTAAAAATATACTCACTTTTTACAGTATTAGACTATCTAATTTATAACTAATATTTAGTAATACTATTATTTTAATATAAAAAACTAAAACTAAAGCTTCATTTTTAAATTTGGTAAACTATTGTTGAATTAATATAATAATAAATAATAACTACTTTATTTGATTTCAATAAGAATTCTTTATTTTCTATAAAACATCAAACAAAAATTGAATATCTCAATTGAATCAATTTTAAAATCATACCCACCATTGAAGTTTGAAATAGCAGTTTTTATTAATTTAATCAAACTCCAAGTGTCACTTTAGTAAGAGACTAAACTATTCAATAATGATATTAAAAAACATATTATATGAAAGAGAAAATAAATACAAAAATATAAAAATGATCAATAAAATAATTCACATTATTTCTTTTTTGTTAATATTTTGAATGTTAAAAAAGTTATTCTTTATATTTATATTACTAGCTATTGTAAATAACACTACCTTATACTATTATGACTTACCACAAGTCCGATCAGTTATGGAAATTTTAAATATAAAAACAAAAGGCTATGAAGTCTATCATTCATCTCCAACATTCACTCAATCACTTCCAACTTCCACATCTTTATCTCCCCATACCCATCAACATCAACAACATCAACAGTATTTTTCACCAAGTAGATATTCTCAATTACTATGTTCTGAAAAACCGATCTTACAAACAGGTTGTAAAGTGAGGTCAGAGGGACCAATAGCTTATTTTTTTAGTAAAAAAATGAATAGATGCTTAGGATACAAAACGAATAATTGTTTATCGACGGTGTTTTTTAATAAAATGCATTGTTTTTCAAAATGTGGTGGTAGGGGAAGAGAGGAAAGTGAGGGAGGAATGAGAGACTAACGTATTTTTACCTCTTGTAAAAAAAATCGATGTTAAAATTAAAATTAAAATTGTTTGTTGTTTTGTTTTGTTAATTTTTAATTGAAGACATGCCTATCATCAATTGGGCGATAAAGTCGAATTGAAATTTTTACAAAAGTTAACATTTTTTTTGTAAAATAAAAGTAAAAAATTTCAAAATTTGAAATGTTTTTTTTAATTTTTTAATTTTTTCAAAATGAACACTTCCGCCCCAACCAAGGCTTCGTCCCAGCCTATCAAACGAACAGTTAATGATTTTAAGTTTGGTCGTATATTAGGAGAAGGTTCTTATTCAACAGTAATTGAAAATCCCCAATATCCCACTCTTAATTAACATTTAATGATTCTCTAATTATAGGTAGTGGAAGCAATTGAAATCAAAAAAAATAAAAGTTATGCGGCTAAAGTAATTAGTAAAAAATTTATCATAAAAGAAAATAAAGTCAAATATATTTCAATTGAAAAACAAGCTTTATCAATACTTAATAAACATTCCCCTTTTATTGTTCAATTACATTATACCTTCCAAGACCCATTGAGATTATGTAAGTGATAATTTTAAATTGAATTGGGAAGAATGATTTAGTAATAATTTTAGTTTATATCCTTGATCTCGTTCCTAATGGGGATTTATTATATTATCTTAAAAAAGTAATTATTTGACATTATTATAAATATCATATAGTTATTAAATATCAAAACTAAATTAGAAAAAAATATTTGAATTACCTATTGCTAAATTTTATCTTGCTGAAATTGTGGAAGCTATTGAATATATGAGAAGTAAAGGGATTGCTCATAGGTAATTAGAATTAATTATTAAAATGAAACTACTTATTTCATTTTATTCTATTTTATTTTAATAATAGAGACCTGAAACCAGAAAAGTAAGAAATCAAATTTGTTATTATTATTAGTTATTTACTTTTTATTGTAAATAGTATATTATTAGATCAAAATATGCATATTAAAATTACAGACTTTGGTTCAGCAAAAATCTGTAATAATCCAGCTACAACTACAACTATTGTTGATGAAACTAAAGTAAGTAAGTATTATTATATTTTAATAATAAAACTTGTAATAACAACATTACTTTATTTTATTTTGTTAGCCAAAACCAATTCATTTGTAGGAACAGCTCATTATGCTAGTCCCGAATTATTAGAAGATAAAGATGCAAATCAATCTTCTGATTTGTGGGCTTTAGGTTGTATTTGCTATCAATTTTTAACTGGAATTACACCATTTAATGCTAATAATGATTATCAAATCTTTCAAAAAATAGTAGCTTTAGATTATAAATTTACAGATAACATATTACCTATTGAGAAAGATTTTATTCAAAAATTATTAGTAAGTTTTGTATTATTATTACTAGTTTTTTTATAATTAATATACTTTTAGGTTAAAGAGCCAGAATCTAGATTAGGTGCTTTAGATTTTAATTGTTTGAAGCAACATCCTATATTTGATAAGATTGATTTTAAAAATTTACATAATCAATTACCTCCCCCTTTAAATATTAAACCACCTACAATTGATAATTTTAATGAAGAAGAATGGTTTCATTTAGATGAAAATAAATTGCCTTTAGTTTGATTAAAATATATAAATTATCAATTGCAATGATTTATATTAACTTTAAATAATAATAATAATTGATAATAACATATTTAATATAACATAAAAGATAAGAATAAGAATAAGAATAAGAATAAGAATAAGAATAAGAGTACAAACTAACTATATTTACCAATAAATTCGATGATTACAATAACCACCTGGATTGTTTAATAAATAATTTTGATGTTCTCTTTCTGCTATATACCATTTATCAAAAGGAGCAATTTGAGTTATAATTTCATTTTTCCATTTATCTTTAACCTCTAACTTAACTTTTTCAGCTATTGCTTTTTGTTCCTCATTATGATAAAAGATAGCTGAACGATATTGACTACCTCGATCGTTACCTTGTCTAAAAACAAAAATAGAAGAATTTAGTATAAAAAACAAAAGAATTTAATAAATAAAAACCTACTTATTTAATGTAGTTGGATCATGAATTCTAAAAAAAAAAAGAACTAGGTCTTTATATCCAATTTGATTAGGATCAAATTCTAATTGTACTGCTTCAGCATGACCCGTTTTACCACTACATACTTGACGATAAGTAGGATTTTCAATATTACCACCAGTGTATCCAACGGAAGATTTAATAATTGCTTTACCGAATTCTTTTTTAAAATAATGCTCAATGCCCCAAAAACATCCCCCTGCTAAAGTAGCTAATTGAGTAAGATTACTCATTGTTGTTTTGCTTTTGTTTTTTATAAAATCAGAAGAATGTTAAATTGAAGATTATGAGTTGTACTTTTTATAATTATTATTTGGATGACCTCATCTAAGACGGAAATTAGTCTAAGTTAATTTGATTTTTATTGGTGGACTTAATGCTTGGTAAGTTTTTTTTATTAGTAATATCGATTTTAATTAAACTAAATTTTTATTTGCTGCAATTTTATTCAATTGTTTATAAAAGATAAGTTGAAAAAAATAATAAAAATAATAAAAATAATAAAAAATTTATTAATCTAAACAATCTCTTTTAATATCAATAAATCCACCTTCAGCAATATCATATTCAACTAACAATTGATTGACAGTAGAATTTTGTCGATAAATTAATTCCAAATGTGGTATTGCTGGTTTTCCTTGAGATACTTCAATAAGATATTAATAAAATATTATAAAAATATAAAAATTTATTACCCAAGATGGCACTATTTAATTTATTACCCAATTGTTCTCTAGATTCGATATTTAGTAAATGTTTATTATTACATAAACTTAAATCTTTATATGCTAATAATGAAAATAAATCCTAAAATACATTATAAAAGGTTAATTGTTAATTTATCTTATAAAAATTTAATAAATAATAAAACTGAACTTACAGTTAAACAATTTTTAATTTCTGGATTATTAGATGAGTTATATTGTTGATATAATTCATTACAAAAATTCAAACAAGATTCGATACTTTGATTATTATTATTATCTTTATTATTGTTATTATTGATGTTAATACTATTTAACTCATCAATTGATTGATATTTCTTTAGACCATATAATTCTCGCATCATTTCAATAAATAAGCGACAATTTAATTGAAATAAAATCATTTCATTGTTTTGAAATACATTTGGATAATAAAATTTAGTAGCTTCAATACTTTTTTCAATTTCTCCTTGTAATATGTATTCTTTAATACCTTTTAAAAAAAATAAAAATATTAATTAGAAATCGATTATTATTATTATTATTATTAATTAATTTATTATTATTATTAAACTATTTAAAAAGTTAAAATAATAATTACTTTGTCGTCGTTGAATATCTTCTTGTTTATTTTCTTTTAATTGTGCAATTATTTTATTCCTTATATTATGTTTCATAGTAATATCTTCCATTTCTTCAAGTTGACTTATATCAATATTCAAACAATTTTTGACTAATTTATAAGCAGTTGAAATATAGCCATGATGAATTAAATAAGAACAAATTAAAAAGGAGATTGCTGAATTATTATCTTCTTTTTGTTCATCTAAATTAATTTTACTTTCATTAATTAATTTCCATATTTTATTTTTTTGTTCCTATTTGAATTATTTTTATATTAATATCAATATTGATATTATGTTATTAAATAGTTTACTTTATAGTATTGTTCAATATCAAACTTAAACTTATGATGACCAAAATTCAGTTCAATTTCAATACCATGAGTTTTTAAACCAATGCAAGGCAATAAATCTTTCTTTATATCTTTAAATGCAGTACCTATTAAGTTGAAAATATATAAGATTCATTATAAAATGAATTCGTTTAAAAAAATGATTAAAAAACTTACCAAGATTAACTCCATTTTTAGTAAAAAAGATAGTATTTGTATAATAATTAACACCACAACCTAATATATCTTTTTCTACAAATTTGGTACCGTACGTTTGTAATTTATTATTAGAATAATATAAGGTATTGTCATTTAAATGAAACCCATAGCTATTTAATTCATTCCCTTATTTAATTATTATCTCTGGTCTTTTATTATTTATTATTCCTATTAAAATTTACCTGGTAACTTATTAAATTTAATATCTGAGGTACATAATCCAATTACCAAAATACTAATATAATGTTTAATAAGTATTATTCTATTATTTGATATTCTAGAAATAAAGTTTACTTATTATCTTTGAAATTCTTCAATTCCATTTCAAAATAATACACTCCACATTTACCCGGTATCGAATTATTGGTTTTAATAACCACTAAATCACTATCCTCTTTACCTATCAATTTTACAATGAATACACACCTTTAATTCCAGTTTTAATTTTAATTTTACCTACATATTTTAATTGATTACCCATTGAGTTTAACTCCATTAAGCTATTTCTTTCTTTCAAATTCAAACTGGAAGGTAAATAATCTCTTTTATATGAGAGTTCTTCTGAAGAATTATGTTTGTTTTGTAACCAAGTAGAAAATGAACTATCTTTTAAATAATAAGGTACAAAGTGATTTGACAATTCGGAAGTTGGTGACATGATTGATAAGATTTCCTTTTTTTTAATTGTTTGGGATGAAAAGGGGTTTAATTTAAGTGCTTATTTTGCTCAAACTAAAACTACTGTTGACGTATTTTGTAAAACGAATAAATTAAAGTTTCAATTCAAATTCAAAATTCAAAAAATAAGATAACTTTAATAACTAGTTGAGTTTTAAGTTTTGAGTTTTGATGTTTATTTAATTTTGAAATTTTTAATAATTTAGCCTAATCAAAAAACAATATGTAATTTAGCAACAGGAGAGCGTGTAAAATACCCATTCTAGTAAATGTGTGTATTGACATATTATGATGATAAGTCTGAGTTTGGTATACCTTCCGCATGTCCTGAAGAGTAAAAAGAAGGCCATAATGCCATACTGAAGTCAAAATTATCCAATTAATAATATTGAAAATATGGGAGTGTTTTTTTTGGCTTCATTACTTTTTCCATCTTTTAAACGCTATTTGAGTGGAAAAATTATTAGTAAAATTCTTAAATACAAAAATACATCCCCATATCCTAAATCATTATTTGAATGATAAAATGCTTTCCAATAATGGTAGAATGTATCCTCGCTTTTTTGTATTACAAAATAATATTTATCATGTCTATATCCAGGTAAATTTTTTTTAAATATGATAATATCTCGAATATTAAAGAAGAAGATTAATATAGTTTTTTATGACAAGATTGAAATGCTATTGAAATATGTTGATGGAAGCAATAAGTATATTCACTTCTAAAGAATTTGCTAATGTTAAATCGATTATCAATCTGGAACATGAGGACTGTTACAATTATATAGATATTAATAGTTTATTTATAATTGGATATGTAGATGGGAGTGACGTTATAAGCTCTGAGATATGGGAGTGTCCCAATAATTCACAATGTATTGAATGATCGGCTTGATTTAATTTTAGAAATAAAATAAAGCTTCATATTTATCATATATCAATTTTTCTTTATTTAAAGAGAGTATTACTATAATTATGCATAGAACGTTCGCCATCGACTTCATGCCTAAAAATTCCATCCATTTATCTCTCCTTTGCCTTTCATTGAATCACACATCACATCGACATTACTAAATAATTAGTCAATAATTTTAAAAAAAAATTAAATATATAAATTTTATGCAAACAATAAATAATAATCGGGCTCCGTTAGCTCAGTTGGCAGAGCGTGGTGCTAATAACGCTAAGGTCATAGGTTCAAGCCCTATACGGAGCATGTTGTAATAAGCCTTTTTTTATATAAAAATATATTATTAATAATCAAATATATAGTAAAATTTTATTGAAGTATTAATACTAATATCAAAGTTATAATTTTTTTTAATAGTTCTGCAATGTTTTAAAAAATGAAATTTAATTTAAAGTATACTTTCCCACATTATTTAACTATCAGATTAATACATTTGTATTATAAATTGTTTTAACCCAATCTTCTTACCAGTCTATGAATTATATATCAACCTTATGACTGGATCCATTTTCTGTTTTAAAATAACAACAACCCTATAACAACAATCATCAATTCAATTTATAAATATTAACAAACAATCCAAATAAAAACCCTTAATATAAACATAAAATATTCGATAGTAAAAAAACTAGTTTATTTTTTAGCGCTTGCTTTTAAAGCTTGATTGGATTTATAAACTAAAATATCTTCTAAAACTAAATATAAAAGAAGACATTAAAACATTATATAATACAACAAATCTAAATATTTACCATTAAGATTATTTCTTTTTTTAGCAATAGTATCTTGTAAAGTAGTTAAATTAGCTTGTATCTCTTTGACTTTTTTATCATAATAAGTTTTAGCCGAAGATATTGACTAATTTGGATCAACATTTTTAATAAACTTAAATAGAAATAAAAATAATAAAATTACCTTTTCAACATAATAACCGGTACCAACGTCCACAATAACTTTTTGAACATCTCTTAATTGACCAGGTACATAAATGTGTTAATAGGTTAAAGATTAATAATAAATTATCATTATATGTTTCATGTTAGTATTATTATTTATAAAAAAAGGATATTGAACTTGTAAGTGGTACTAAGATTTGGTTATCTAAATACAGATTAAAATTAAGAATTGATATTCAATTATACTTATTTTTTTATATAATTACCTTTATTCCCTTCATTGATTTCATTCAAATTTGTTTTACATTCTAAAAATGTAACTTGAGCTTGTTTTAATTTATTAAATGAAGTAGAAAAATGAGAAATTTCCTAAATATTTATAATTTTTTAATCCAGTTTCAAATTAATGTTATATTTCGTTTTACTTCTCTTAATTGTTCTCTAACTTGCTCCAATTGTTGTTGTGGTAGAGAAGCCAAATCTATCATCTCTGAATTTTTATCTTGTGTTGCCATTGTTTTCTGGTTGTTACTTTATTTAAATCCGAAAGATAGAGTAAAAGCATTTTCAATTGTTTTTTTAAAAATAATTTCGATGTTGATATTTTGGTCGATATTTTAAACCAATGATAATTTATTGGGTTTAATCTTTATTCAAATTTCAAATTTACTTTTTTGAAGATGGCAAGTGAATTGGAAAATCAAGTGAATGCAAATGAAAAGGAGATAAAAGGAGACTCAATAGAACCTCAACAACATATAAAATTATTATTAGAAAATAGTAAAAAAAGAGCATTAGCTTTATTTCCTGAAAATAAACAAGTGATAGATACCAAGTTAGAAGATATACCAGCAAGGTAAATAAATTTGATTGAAATTATTATACTTTTTTAAATGATTTTATTTTGAAATATTTAGTCAAAAAATAAAATTATCCGTAAAAATAAAAGATGAATATCATAACCTAAAACAGTTACCAAAATCTTTAACTAAACAACAAAATAAAGTAGATCAAGATAAAGTAGCAGGTAAGCTAATTATTTATTAAATTGCATCATTAATTTATTTTTATTCTCATTATATCCAGTTGAAGATGAAGATTTATCAATAGAAAATGAGTGTGTGACAAACGATGCATTAAATCAATTATCCATCAATCAAGGGTAATACCATTTTATTATATCAAACTATGTTATTAATTTTTATTTTGAAGTACACAAATGGATGCTTCAGCAGGGGTGTTAACTTTATTAAATAAAAAAAGTAATACTTCCAGTATATTTGGTACTGGTGAAGGGGGCGCTTTAATTAAACGTCGGGAAATTGATCGAGTTAAACCAGAATGGCATGCTCCTTGGAAACTTATGAGAGTAAGAATAATAGATAACCTATTTTAATTTATATCAATTATGTTAATTTCAATTTTAGGTAATATCAGGTCATTTAGGTTGGGTAAGATCCATTGCTGTTGAACCTGGCAATAAATGGTTTGCTACTGGTTCTGGTGATAGAACAATAAAAGTAATCATTTTATTTCATTTTAGTATTAAGCAATGTTATTTATTATTTGATAAATAAATAGATTTGGGATTTAGCGTCTGGAACATTAAAATTATCATTAACTGGCCACATAAGTACTGTAAGAGGTTTAGGTGTATCCTCTCGTCATCCTTATTTATTTTCTTGTGGTGAAGATAAAATGGTGAAATGTTGGGATTTAGAATATAACAAAGTGATTCGACATTATCATGGCCATTTATCTGCTGTATATGCCTTAGACATACATCCTGTATTAGATGTGCTTGTAACAGCGGGTAGAGATTCTACTGCAAGGGTATGGGATATGCGAACTAAACAATGTATTCATACATTAACCAGTCATCGTGGTACTATACCAACAGTTAAATGTCAAGAAGCGGATCCACAAATTATTACTGGATCTATGGATGCGACCGTCAAATTATATGATTTAGCGGCGGGTAAAACTTTACATACACTTACACATCATAAAAAAGCGGTTCGAGCTATTGATTTACATCCAAGAGAATTTTCTTTTGCATCGGCTTCTCCGGATAACATTAAACAATTTAAATGTCCTGAAGGTAAATTTATTCAAAACTATTCGGGTCATGATGCTATTATCAATTCTCTTTCAATTAATCAGGATAATGTAATGGTTACTGGTGGTACGTTTAAATAATGTAAAATGTAACATAATATATAATGTATTTTTATTTAGGCGATAATGGTAGTTTAAAATTTTGGGATTGGAAAAGTGGATATAATTTTCAAACAGTGGAATCTTTACCTCAACCTGGATCTTTAGATTCCGAAGCGGGTATCTTTAGTTCTTCTTTTGATAAAACAGGTTTAAGATTTATTACTGGGGAAGCAGATAAAACTATTAAAATTTGGAAGGTAAATTCTAATAATATTAATGGAATCGATGGGTTCTATTTATTTATTTTATTTTATTTTATATAGGAAGATGATCAAGCTACTCCAGAATCTCATCCTATTGATTGGAAACCTTCTTTATTTAAAGAACGTTATTAAATTATACAAAATTTTAATTATTATTTATTATATTTATACTATCATATTATTATGCTTATTTCATTATCGTTTTGTTGTATTATTTAATTCAATCCAATATTGTAAAAGCAAAATACCTAAAAAAGTGTGAAATAATAGAAATTAAATAAATGTTAAAGACAATAAATTTTATTTAATCTAAAATAAAATGATACAACATAAAAACAACTTTTAAAAGCTTTAAAAATAGAAATGAAATCAATTACTCAATTTAACTCTTAATTTTAAAACTTGGAATGAATTCTAGAATCAGATACTTTAATATCTGGTTCTAGTAAGTCTTTCAATCCATGAGATGGCGGTGAACTAATACTATTGGAATGAATTTGTCCTCCACGACTATAAATTTTAGCTTCATTATGACTACAAGTAGAAAATGTAGATAAGGTTGGTGATTTACAACTAGGGGTGTCTACATTTATATTTGATTCTGTTAATATAGTATGATGATTAAAATAACTCGAGCTTGTAGAGGATCTAGTAAACACACTAGTCATACTAGGAAAATGATCTAAGGAAAAATTTCTCCTTGGATGCATAGAGTCTTTTTTTGGTAACGGTGGTGAACGACTATAAAATTTACCTTGATTTTCATTATTACTTGCATAACTGCTATTAGTATGGCTATTGGGTGATAATTGATCCATTTGAGTTTTATAGCCTACTTTAAAATAATCGATATTTTCTTGTTCTTGTATTGAATTAAACTCTTTAGAAATCTTTGAAATACCCTCTGGTGATTTCGTTCTCATTGAATAAGGAGAATAAAGCGGCGTGGGTGGGGATGAAGGTACTGAAGCTGAACTTCTTGAAGGTGCTAATTCTTTTTTTGCTATAATTTTATCCGATAATGAATAAAATAATTGGGGCAAATCATCAATCAATACATTTCTTAATTTGGTTTCTATTTGAGATTGTAAAAAGGATCGAATTGGTTCTAAATCATCAAAAGAGGAGCTGATCTCTACCCCAACAAGTGGATCATTTTTAAACGATAAGGCTATCCCTGTACTTTTTGAAAGTGATAATGTTATAATTCCTCTTAATTTTAATTGGCTTAATTTTAACAGCATTGGCATAATCAAGGGCTGGTGAGCTGCAAGTATCCCTCTTCTTGCTTGAAGACTTACTTCTGAGTTAATAATAACTGGATTAACTTGTAATTTTGTTGTTAATTCTATAAAAGCATCCCCATTATAAGTTAATTTCAATATGCCTTTGAATTTATCTTCAGATAACTCTCCTATTTCTAATATTTCTAACTCTGGTGCCTACAATAAATAAAGGTTAAGTATATATTTGAATTAAAATTTACAAAATTCTCAAGAGAATTTAGATTTATAACTTGTTATAAAAACTTACTATTGTACCAAAGTTAAGTTCTTTAACTACAATTTTATCCGCTACCATAGCTGGTCTTGTACCTTTATTTAAAGCACTGGTTAGCATATCTTGAGCTTTATCATAAAACTCTTGTGGAAAATCGGACCATTTAAAATTAAAAGCCATTTAAAAAGATAGAAATTTAAACGGATGAATTTACAATTGACATATAAAATGAAAAATTCAAAACATTAACTTTGGGTTGACTAAAATTTTGTAACTTTTACCCCACCAACCATTTGATTTTGAAACCTAATTTGTAAATTTTGAGTTATAAAATTAGACTCTAAATTTCTAGATTTTAAGAATAAACCATAGATTTCAAATCTCATAATGAGATCCCAACTTCATCATTGGCCAATCAACTATTACTTAAAAAGTTTGAAAAGGTTTCAGAATCCCACTAATTAAAAATCCCAATGTTTCAAATGGACTATAAATAGTCCCAATTTGACATCCGATAAGCTTTATCCTTGTGCACGGGTAAATCCAGACCTATGAAGTACCTACTGAGGTTGGATCATTGCTGGTTGAAAACTAAGCATCCGATGACCCACAATAGATCCTTGTTAAGATCTATTGTAATCTTTGGAAGGAACACTGTTCCTAAATTCTCAATAAATGATTATATTAAAATTCTGTAAAAATTGACTTTGATATGATGACTCTCTGATTACAGTGACTAGTAATAATGGTGTAATATTAAAGTAGCATCAGCTAATTTCTATTTACTATTTAAATGAGTGATAGCTTCCAATTTATTTAAATACAATTTTGACCCAATAATATTAAATTAATCTATTAATATTCTCAATAGTAACTAAAATCAATCTCAGTTATTTTAGAATGCAATTTCTCAGACAAGTAGCAAAAGGAGCCATGATAAGTTGAAAAATCTGAATTGTTCAATTTAAATTAAAGTGTTAGTATTGAAGGGGTTGTTAATATACGCCTAAGCCTTCCTCTGAATGCAAAAGTGGAGACAGAATAAAAGTATTTTTATCAAAAGATCCTCCGTTCAACAAGCCAAGTTTGAGTTAAGATTGGGCCATATTGAAAGTTAAAGTCAATGTAATAATATTGTCAATGTATAACCTAAATGAAAATGATAAAGTAGTACTTGGATAATTTTAAAATAAAAATTACAAAAAATAGATTTTTTCATTTAAATAGTTTTATAAAATAAATCAGAATGTTGACAACTTTGAATATAATAATAAATAATACAGACAAATTGCTATAAATATTTCTGTCTATTTTAATGGGGACAAAAAAGAGCTTAGATAAATATAAAACAATTAATAATAAATAAACAAATACCATATAGTGATGTATTTTTGTGTTTAACAATTTTACCAACAATCTTTCTGCTCAAATAGAGTTTAAAAAACGGAAAAAGTAATGAAATTAAAAAAACATCCCTCATACATTGAATTCTTGATATTTTTTAAAAATCTAAAAAGCTTTTATTTATTAAAGAGGTAATAAAATGTAAAGTTAGCTAAAAAGGTTATGAAGCCAAAAAAAAGTAATGCAAAAAACTACTAGAATAAAAGAACATAGTTGAGCGTAAGAATACTGGCATTTGACTGGGATAACTTAGATAAATTTATATTCTAAATGATATAAACTTGTGTAGGGGTATAGTAGAGCAATCGCTGCCAGGGAAGTAGAGAAATTATTTTCTAGTAATTTAGCTCAATATGAGTGGATAGCTCTGAAGGTAGTAGCAGTGAGGGCTTAGAAAAGGGAGAAAGAGTATAAAGACAAGTAATAATTATTTTTAGGTATTAAGATATTTTAATATTAGCCCAGTTTTCATTTAATATTAGTATACCAATATTGTCTAATCATTTAATTTCTAATTTTTATCTATACTTATATTTTAGTTTTCATAAATTTTAATGAAACAACTTTTTCTTTTTTGAAGAATCGAAGCTCTGTATCTTATTTGCAACAATAAAAACTCAATGCCTCACTCTCTCCCATATTACAAAATATTTAAAAGAAAATGGCTTTTCCTTTTAAACTGCATTTTAGAAAACCCACCAAAGCTTGGGTTTTATTCATCTCTATCAACAATTGCTTTTCATCACCCTTCGCTACAGCCTTGAACTTCAGGCTGAAAGACCTTTCTATTTTCGATCTCTTTCCAGATTAACCCAGGTTTTTCTTTTACACTAATAAAGCACAATGTTTTCAATTGAATTTTTTTGAATTCAATAGTTTACTAGTTGATTTAGAGGACACAGCTTATTAATGGATAGTTTTTAGTAATATAGAAAGTGTGCTTAAGAATTTCCTACCCTTGAATGGACATAATAAATAAAACTAGACCCAAAGTGATGCTAGTTTTCAAAAAGCTATCTTTTGACTTGTAAGGATGGTGAACTTAACTAGTGTGACTGGCACCAGTGTTAACTTTAGCTTAAATTAAAAAGGCTTCAAAGTATTTGCAAATCGCCACTTTCTAATTTAGATTACAGTTTTTTTGCTATTAGTAGACAGAATAATTACACCATCATTGTCATCTTTTCAAATATATTGACCTAATATTCCCATATATATCTTGAGCTTTGATATCGAATAAAAGTTTCTAATTTATTTTTATAAATGATTTATCTATGTCTATAAACTAAAAAAACAAATACATTTAGCTTGAATTAATAATATTTAAGTAAATATAAGTGTTAAAATGATTCTGTTTTTTGTACTTACTAATGAATTCAAAAATATCATATTGAATAAAAAAAGAAAATATAAAAATCTTATAGCTATTATTGCTATTGTTTCTAATTTAATAAGAAAGATTATATACCTACATTTGATACCTTATCGTTAAAGCGATATATTTTATTATAAATTTTACAGTCTTTCAGTCAACACTCTCCTTGCTATTAATGCTTCTTTAGTAGCTGTTATGTTAATATAATGATTACTGTCTTTGGTACATATTTTCAAAAAAAATCCAACGATCGTCTAAAGGAGAAACAGGTAGCCAAGGATAACGCACTCCTTTTCCTTAACTAAGAAAATGAACTCCCCGTTAAAAGAGTGGCATTAAAGTAGTGAAAAATATGTCTTATCCATCGATGTATTTCCATATTTTCTAAATCTTCAAAATTTCTTCAGATATGATATACATGTGGGGATGTTTTTTTTGGCTTCATTATTTTTTCCATCTTTTAAGCGCTATTTGAGTGAAAAAACTGTTAGTAAAATTCTTAAATACAAAAATACATTCCCATATATTGATATTCTTCAAATCCTTAAACTATCTTATATAAACCAAACGATCCAATATGGATGTATAATTAGAAAAATAATCATCTAGGAAATCAGATTATAGATTAAAATCAACTACTTTAATTAAGAAAGTTTTGACCATAGCATTACTATTTTTTTATCTTTTAACTTAGTTTCATTTTATGATGTTAAAATTACTCTAAAAAAATGCTAGTCCTGAATAAAGCATATCTGATTTTCTACTTGCTAATTGTTATTATTATTTATTTATACTCAATCCCAATCAACAAGGTAATACTTTATCAACAGTTAAATCAACAGTCCCTCCAATTTAAATGTATAGTCCACATCTACGTTAATCCTGAAATTAAGAATCAATAAGTTGTTGAAGCTATATTATTCAATAATATTGTGGCTCCGAATCAAAGTTGTAAACAAAGTATGTATATAACAACTCTAGAGTCAAAGTACTAGTTGATAGTTTGAAACAATGCACCAAAGTATAATTTCTTCTCATAATTTTAAAATGAAAAGGCCATTATTATACTCTGAAGCCTTAATAATTTGGTTAACCATAGATAGTCATTTTTACTACATATAAAAAGCACGGTTAGTAATACAATGTACAGTACCCCCAAAAAACTACCATACTTTTTAATGTGAAATAAATTCAAAGATTTTGTTTATTATTAAGTACATAAGCAGTATGTTTTAGAGAGATATTAATATATGCTTAACAATATAGGTGTAAAAAAGTTATAAAATTGAATTACTAAGCATTAACAAATTAACGTTAAAATTAAATGTATGAAATTTTTTAATTATTTATTAGGGCTACTGTAATCAATTATAAAAAATAATACTATTTACTTTCTAATTAAGTATAAGTGATGCTTTGACTTCATTTTTTATTTTTTGAGCACTATCAAGTGGAGAAATAGTAAATTTCTTAAAGACAGGTATCCCCGTAGTATTAATCTATCTACATCCACTTCTTATCAGTTATATTTTATCAACCATATTTTAATAAAAATAAATTGATAAACTAATTAATAACTCTATTGTATAAACTTAGATTATTTTAAAAGGTTGTTTTATTACTTTGGCAATTACATTACCCTAGGAATTTGAACTTTTGCTTTACATAGTAAGCTAGAATAACACAAATAAAGTGAATCACTTCCTGTTATCATTGAATATCAATTATGCTTACAAATTTAATATTAAACCGTTTGCTATGTTTTAACACGCTTTCAATACATTAAAGAAATCTCAGTTACCGGTTAGGATGATAAATGTTTCCTATATTTGAAAATTAAATTATTTTGACCAAAATTCTTTATGACATTGCAATCATCTACTTTTAAAAAATAAAATGTAAAAGTGTCCTGAAATACAAAAAGCGATATAATAAGTCTATAAGTTATATTTTATTATATTTTATTATATTTTATAATAGCTTTTAAATTATTCAAATATTGAAGCAAGGTTATACAGCAACAATAGGGTCGAACTAAATCAATAGTACTGAAGTAAAGAAAAATGTAACTCATAAACAAATAGCAAACTATTCAAGTGTTAAGTAAGGGTACAAGGTCAACAGTAAGCTAGTATTAGGCCAGGTAATTTTTCTTAGTTTCAAGGATGGGTCCCATATCGTTTATTACTTTTAAAGTAGGATGTGTTGGAAAAGGAGTAATGCTTATGAATATAGCCAAGAAGATAATGATTATAGTTCAGTTAATATTGATGGAGATAAGGTAAAATTACTGCCTAGTTTTGATGTAGTAAAGAAGCATTATGTTAATACTAATCTAAAACTACTTAAAAAAGATATCTACACTTCAAAAAACAAAACTGTTAAACTTTCTGCTGTCAGAAAAGCTTGGTGAGCTTCTGATAAGCTTCCATCAACTCCTTCAGGTAATATTTGTGCTTATCCTTTACAGTTTTTTGAATCTTAAATCAATTACAAGCATTTGTTGAAAGAAAATGATGGAAAGTTAGGTAAAATTCTTAACTAAATTTATGTAAATAGAGCTTGTGATGGTTTTTATATTAACACTGCTGAAGCTGTACATGGTCCATTTCCATTCTGTAATTTCACTGTATGTAATTCTATTATTATACAAATTACAGTTGATAAAGGAGTAGAATGTGAGTTTGGAGAGTTTGCCAGTAAAGTTACTCTACTTTCAAAGAATTTAGAATCATACCCTGGTTTAACAAAGAACGGAAATTAGCTATCAAAAAGTGATGCAAAGTCTATTGTTGTTAACAGTAATACTAGTTCAGCAGCTTACTATGGAAAATTTGAGCGCAAAAAATGCATATTTATATATATTGTTCTTTTATAAGTTTTTTATTTTTTCTAATAAAGTTTTCCTTTATTTATAAGCATTTTTTGCTAATAATATTAAAATGTTTAGCTAACAAAAATAGATTAATAGATGATTATAAATCATTCAAATTTTTTATTGATTGAAAAATTGTAGTTTTATGATGCTTTAGTTTTATAAATTAGGTTGTTGCTTTTAATTGTTAAAATATTATTTATATTAAATATTAAGAGATTAATAGCTATAAGTTTTTAAAAAATAACATATTATGCTATAAAAGGTCAAAGCATTAACAACTTTAATACACTTACTCAATATCTAATACAACTTAAAGGGAATTGACTAATTGCTATGCAAATATTTTTATAGAGTATGCTATAACATTTTATTCTTATAATTTACTTGTTTTATTTTTTAAGTTTAAAAGTCCAAAGCCCTCCAGTACTTGATTTGTCAAAGTAGAAACAATATACAAAGAGACAACGCTCCAAGGGTAGTGCCAGTAGTGAATTGGACAAATAAAAGTCAATTCGTTATTTTATACCATACCTTATGAATTTTATTTATTATCGTCTGTTATGTTATTATCACTTACCACTTTTTAGTGCTGATAAAAATATTCCGACCATGAATTTATAAACGTTTCTAAAACAAAATTTACTAGACATAAATATAAATAAATCATTACTTATAGTTATCTAAAGAAAGCACTATAAAAAAAATTAGATATTTCACATTTTAAATATTTATTTTGAATGTTTACAATATTAAAATATATTCGATAAAATAAGTTGATGTAATTTTATCTAAGTTATCATTGAGATTGTTTCTAGTCCTCAAGAAAAATTAGTAATTATACCAGAGATCATAAGGGCAAAGAACACTAAATGAGTACTAAGATTGTAATTAAATTCTTTAAATATAACGGTTAAAGTAGAGTTTATGGTTCTAAGTACTTCAAGGTTTAGAAAGAAAAACAAAAAATAGCGACATCCTTCAAATGTACTATAGAAATGATGAGTAATGAGTTGTTTTATAAACGTACACTTAATTGGAATACATCCTTTGCTACCTATATTAATCACATTTAAATTACCTTTATTAAATATTTCTCTTATATCAAACTTTATCAAAAGAAGAGAAATAGTCTGAATAATTGGTAAAATTGAAATCTTATACAATAATTCTTTTGATAAATAATCCACAAACTTCTCTTAAGGTTAATAACTTTAAACAACCGTAATTAATCGTAATTGACCGTATCCCTAAAATCTAAAAGATTCAAAGTGGTAATATTGTTGCTTTCAATTGATTTTATATCATGTATATTAATAAAAGAAACATTATCACAAATTATTAACTTTATATTCTTTAATTGCTTCAAATCACTGAAAGGTCTAAACATTAAGTTTCTTTCTATTTCTAGTTTCAAAGATAAACCAAACTTTATATTGGGACTGATTTTAGTTGTATTAACTAGCTCATCCGACTTTAATTGTAATGCCTTCAAGCTATCAAAGTTTGCTTTAATCACATTAAATCCGCGTAGATCTAAACTACAAAATGAATTTATTTGGATTTAAACAAGTGAGAAATATTATTAATAAACATAACATCTTCAAAAATCCCAAGCCCTTTAGGTTGACACAAATAACTGCCAAATAATACTAATACATGGATAATACTAATACATGGGAGTGTTTTTTTTGGCTTCATTACTTTTTCCATCTTTCAAGCGCTATTTGAGTGGAAAAATTACTAGCAAAATCCTTAAATACAAATATACATCCCCGCATGTTTATAATTAACTGAAGATACTTAGCTTTGATAAATTTGAAAAATTAGCATTTATTTTGGTACCATCATCACTGTTGTCATTATCAAGTATATTATGATGTACAAATTACACATTTGGATAATAGTTCAAGTACTCGATAGTGGTACAGTCTACCTTCATATGTCTCATTAATAATCCGTTTTATATAATGAACCTCTTTTGGTCAAATTCAAATCATACATAGTTATTATAAAGTGAATAAGTAATATATTTGACTATTCTGTCCACAATCTTAAACAAATACTGTTTGAAAAATTCACTATCTCCTCCAAAACAATACCAGGTAAGAAATTGAGTCTAGATGGCACCTTGGTGTAAGTTTATGAAAAAAGTATTTTGATTTGTCTGTCTATTATAGTTTTCAAGTTATAGCTATATCTAAGTAAATAATTTATTAAATGAGTAAACTGTGATAATATTTTTGAATCATGATAAAATAAGCCCTTGTCACATCTTAGCCTTTATTAATTAAGCTTTATTATTAATACATTAGTAAATATTGAGTAAGTTTAACACTAATGAGAACAATGAAATATTAAATAGACCCTGTTCTACATGTATACTGAATTAAGTTAATGCTGTTTGACATTATAGTACAATTCAAAACAATTTATAAGAGACTGAAGTTTAAAGGTCAAAAACAAAACTGTTTTATACTCAATGAGAATAATAACAAGCTATACTTTTATAACCTTGTTAATTTTATTATAATAATGACGTACATCTTTGGTATATAAAATTAGTATTATAATCAACAAATAAATCAATAATAATAGCTTTATCTAATTTATTGCTGTTTTTTTATTTCAATTCAATTGTCGTTTTATAATTATTAAAATAATCCTACTAGTTTTTTTAAAAGAATAAATTTTATTAAATTAATAATATAAGATTAGATTTGAATTAGTGATTTAAAAATCTTTCTGAATTATAAGCAGTTTTTGACCCCAGATTATAAATGTCTTGTTACTTACAAATATATAGTTATAAGATTCTTAGATTTATTTCTCACGTTTTCAACCTAGATCTCTTATCAAATTCAAATTAAATAACTCAAATCAATATGCTAACATAGGTTACTTTCTAACAATTATATATTAAAATGTTATAAACGCATCGACTTGCATTAATATTATTAAAATAAACAAATTTATTATCTAACACCATTTCTTGTAATTACTTATTTATTGAAAAATAAGAATGATATATAAACTAATAAATCAATAAAAGGTAAATAACCTTAATTACCGTGATTTCAAATGTAATAAATAATAGATATAAGCCTAATGGGCCTCATATCATCATTTGTAATGAAGTCCAATGGTAATTTTTATAGCATTTAGAGTTATTTTATTTATAAACAGTAAGTAGTATACTAAGCTACTGTTACAATAAACGTGAACTTTAATATTAGTTTGATTTGTTAAATAGATTAATTTATATTCAAAGTCATTTTTTATCCCTCATTTTGAATTTTTTCAAATTAAATCGAGACTAAGCTGGAAAAATATTTAAAATTAGACCAGGGTTCTTAAACTTACTTATGTAAGTTATTGATCAATCAAGAGCCAAACTAAACTTTATTAAATGTTCGGGGGTATAATGACCCCTGTTCTCTTTTTCATAATTAAACATAGCTATTTTTGTTAATGACTCATTTGAGAATTTACCAACTCTTTCAAGGATACAAACAAATATTCTAAAATTCTAATAAGTAAATAAAGTGTGAAGTATGCAGCAATTATAGCGAAATATTCCAAGTTTTGGAAATTATCTGTAATTCTAGAGTATTAATGATTTTGCATGTGAAAGCCTTCGCTAATATTATACTATGTAAAGATTTTCTATAAATTTGAACATTAACATTGAATATAAAACCATACGTATTAGACCACTATCCTTTCTTAAGATATAACTATTATACTCTAAAAATGATATTACTTTATAAGAAAATATTTTTTAACTCAGGTTTAACTGAACTACTATTTATCTTATATCATAAATTAATATTCAAATTGATGAAACTTGAATATTAATTTAGAAAGCTCATTTGAATAATAAATTAATTTAAAAACATAAATTCTTGATTAGATAATCAACGGTCATATAAGTTGTATCATATCTTTAATAGTTGTAAGCTAATTATAAATCATAAGCAGTACTAAATACAAAATCCTGATGTTATACATGGTAATGCAGTTTAATCTAGCTTCGTCTTCAATAGTAAGCTAACTTAACCTATATACCAGAACTAATTAATGCTTTACCCAAGTAAAATGTTAATTCTATAATTAATATAACTTAAACCCAAAATTTATTAATAGCTCTAATAAATAAATGGAATAAAAAGTCATTATAAATTTATCCTAATAAAGAAAATTCAATTAATAACATTTTCTTAATTAATTAATTAATATATTAAAGCAATTATAAAATTAATTAATATAATTAATTAATTTTCATGTAATTTATTATTCATCTTAAGGAACTTCGAAAATTTTGGTTTTATTTCATATTTTTATATTTATTTTTATATTTATTTTTATATTTATTTTTATAGTTATTTTTATAGTTATTTTTATTAATAATATATTTAAAATAAGATTAGGCTATATTCCGCTTTCATTATCAGGGTGATGTCATGTTTCAGTTTATTAATAAAAAATAGTAGATGAATTTTAATTTTTTTAAACTAATTATTTGCTTTAAAAATAAAAATAAGATTCAATAGTTGGTTACTTTATAAAATATAAATTTTAGGATAGTCGTCATTATTTATCCTAACATTCATCAGATGCTTCATATTAAAGAAGGGTTTACATACATATGGTTTTTATTTCCAATAGTTTATTTGCTGACTAAAAGGGGAATGAAATCATATCATATAATCTATATGCTTACTTTTAAATACTATATTATATTAATATAATAGTAATAATAATAGTTTAATAGCTTAAAAACAGTAATTAGGTTGTTAGCCTATTAAGTTGGTTATAGCAAAGTTTAATATCAAAACTTGAGCTATTTTCAATATAACCCAATTGATTGGTTGAAATGAATGGAGTTGTCGGACAAATCAATCAGTTACCAAATAAAAGGTAATTGAGAGGACGATGATAAACATTCAAATTTAATGACTAAGAGTGGTTATTAAATTATGGCAGCAAACATCTAAATTTATAATGGCTAAATCCTAGATTCCTAAGCAACCTAAGGGAGATCAACCAATAAAATCAATAACCAAAATTACAAACTACACTTACTGTAACGTAATAAATTAGTTGCTTAAAGAACAAAAATTACAGTGGTGAACTTTGCAAAGAATAAATAAGCAACTAAAAAAAAGATATAAAAGCAAAAACTTTCCATTTTAAAGTTTAATTGAATTTTTTGAAACAAAATTTTTTGTTGACATAGTTTAACTGTAAATTAAAATTTAATATCAATTTAATATCAGAGTTGAATTGATATCTTTTAAATATGAATAAATTGAATTTCCCGTTTAAATCAACCAGTAAAGTCAACTTGGGTTTACACTCCGCTGCTGCATCTGGAAACATAGGCCTTGTTAAATTTGCATTAGATAATGGTCAACCTATAGATTCAGTATTAAATGGTTTATTACCAATACATATAGCCGCATGTCATGGTCAACTCCATATAGTGAAATATCTCATAGAAAAAGGATGCGATGTTAATGGAAGAAGAAAACCTAGAAGATATTCTGGATCATTATCTTTATCTAGGAATAAACAAGAAGTTGGCTGCACTGCTTTACACTACGCTGTAGCTAATGGTAATTTAGAAATGATCAAACTTTTACTAGAGAATGGAGCGTTGGTTCATGTTTTGGATAAGTATGGCTCAACCCCACTTTCTATCGCCTTAGCTAGAGGAGATGTTCCAGCCACCATGTTGATGACTGAATACTTAGTAAAACAAGAGCCATTGCTATATAAAATGTTAAAGAAAGACGTTAAATCCGAGTTATGTTTAGATATAAATGATGTAAATATTAGAAGAAAAAGTTTATCGGATCTAAAAGATAAGTCATATAATTTAGTTAATTACGACACTACAAGTATTGTAACAATAGCTAAATCAAGCCCCTTAGTAAGCTTTTTAAATCAAGCTTCCAAGCCAAATCTTTTAAAGATATAGAATTCTATCCCTTTTTTTATTCTCCTTCCCCCTTTGTAAATACTTTATTTATTACACCTGTACAAGCAATAAATTAGCATAAATTAATTTTTGTTACTGTTATTACCAAGTATCTATTTATTAGATTATTAATTATTTAAATTTCAAAATTGCAGTAAGTTTTTTTTAGGACCAATCTATCTGGATTAATCGAGATGATTGGATTTTGATTGGATATTTTTCGTTTATTCACCGCTTCTTTTCTTATCGAATTATGCAGCTTTTCCAATTTCTAATTAAAAATGAGAATGACCTTTATCAAAAAATTATAAATTAACAATTGATTGTCTATAATGTTTGAGTTTTCCCGCTTTTACTTTTAAAAGTGCCCTAATAATTTTACTTTTTTGTTTAATTATTTTTATTTTTAATTACATTTCGCAAAAAGATCCATAAGTTTTATTGGCTTAAATTTGGAATGAGGTAATAGTGTGGTTAATTTAAAAGTTATATTTAGATTGAGTGTGAGTTAAATTCTAAATTTAAAATCTTAGCAAAAAAGAGTGTAAAGATGATGACTATAGTCATACTTTAATAAAACAAAAACAAAAACTTGGCAATTTTACTTATCTATTTTTAATACCATCAAGAGTAATTGTGTAGTATTAATATTAAGTTTATTCATATGCTTATAAAGTTGTCAGCCAAACTTTTTAATACACTCTTTTTCAACCTCCGTATTGAACTATGCGATTATGATGAAAAATTACATGATTATTCTTTTTCTTAAAGCACTTTTTTAAAAGTAGATTGATATAATAATAGATAGCTAATGAATAAATACAAAAATAGCAGTCTATTTATATGGTTAAAAGCGTAAGCTTGAACGGTGTATTGTTCTTTGAATATTCACTATAAGCATTTGCTTTGATGTACCAGATATATTTTTCCCTTTGAATATTTGTTCATTTTTCAAGATTAAAAATGGAGGACTAGTTGCTTATTAAAAATATATATGCCTAGGCATTGTTAAGGAAATGAAGGATATTTTTGTATAAGTTTAATTAGGAATATTTTATAATTCCTACTTTTAAAAAGTGAACACAGCACTGAAATGATAGGCATTACTACATGTTATTATAAAATTGTTTTTCGGATTATTTTTACTGCTTCTTTTTACTACTTTGTATCTTATACTAATGAGTACAAATGTCTTTCATTCTCTAAGCGCTATTTGAGTAGAAAGATTGTTAATAAAATTCTTAAACAAAAAAATTACATCCCCATATTTTAAAAAATTTAGATTTGGAATTCATAGCCAATTCATATTCCTCGGTCCTTAGGATTATATACATATTCCATGCAAAATCAGCTTTTGATTTTATACATTTCCATCTTTCAGGTTCTTTTTTAATAATTGAATAGAGAATCAAATAGTAAACTGACTTTTCCCCTATAATTGATAGACTGTCTAAGAACAAATTTGGATGCGAAATTATTTCCAAATAACCTACTGCTCTCTATATATTTGTTTAAATATCTATAATAAACTACTTGTGGGGGGTTGCCCCTTTCAAATACTTTTAAAAATGAGACAATTTTTGGTCAGCCTAAAAAGCAAAATATGTATTTAGTTAGGAGCAGAGGTAGTATAAAACTAACATTATATATGGAAGTGTCTTTTTTGTTTAAGAAATTTGCTAGTGTTTTTTTCACTCAATAGTGCCTAAAAAATGAAAAAAGTAATGAAACCAAAAAAACATCCTCCATATTTTAAAGATTGAAGGGTCAAAAAACTTACCAGAGCAAATAGCTAAATATTCAACATTGATCGCATTCATTACTTTTAAAGTATTATTTGAATCTTGATATAAAAATACTTTTGAGCAGAAAACACAGACTATTTTTGATACTTTTATATGTGTTAAGTATGGACAAAGCTTTGTGTAAATATTAAAACTGACATGTCATTTTAACTAAACTTTTAAAATTGTGTTTAGAGTAGGTTATCCTATGGGGATGTATTTTATATTTAAGAGCTTTACTAATAATTTTTCCACTCAAATAGCGCTTAAAGGGTGGAAAAAGTAATGAAGCCAAAAAAAACATCCCCATGATAAATCGAGTTGCTTTTTAGCCATTTGTTCATATCCTTTCTTTTCTGTTTTTTATAATTGAGCTATTGATTTTTGTTTCAAGGAATGTCTTTCAAAAAAGAATATCATAAAAAAGGGATTATCACATAACAAACATGAATCAAGATATAAAAGTGATAAATCCGCAATTAAATGTATGCTTAAGCTTGTAGTTTAAGTTATTACTAACCAAAGTTATAAATTATTATCAAAAACAATATAAAATAGTACGGTAAATCCATTTTTTATTAATTGAAATAAAACAACAAATTCAAACAGCTTTCTATCTAACTACCAACATTTAATGTTGGTACAAAACTTCTTAACTTCGTTAGAAATACCTGTATGTAATATTAAAAAGAAACTTGAGTTTGCAAGAATACCGATTAGAAACATGATTTCTGCAAGTTGATTCATAACAAGAATAATCGGATTTACTTTACCATAAATGTAATGAAAAATACTTTCTAACAAGTGAAATAAAAAAGAACCAAACATACAGGTAGTATAAATAGCCAAGATTGTATATAGTTTAAGAAAAACTATATTATACTTGGAGTTTTTATCACTTATAGATTGATTTGAATTGCAATTCATTTCAATTTCAACAAATTTTTGCATGCTCGTTATATTTCTAGCTAATTTATAATAACAATAAGTTATTATTACTATCCCAAAAAAGAAACTAAAGATTGAATAATAATATGTGGTTGCTCCAATGGTTGAATCAACTACAGGATACATACATATTAATTCAGTAGCAGATGGTACCATTAAACGTTGGGATACACAGTATATTGACAATCCAATAAAAACGAGTCCATTTAAATGTATCGGTAAATACACATACCTTGGCAATTTAATTTCGGAGATTTTACATAACCTTTCCAAGGCTAAAAATACATTGATTTGAATCTCATAATAATAAGCTGCTCCTATAATAAAGCCAAGGACCTGACAACCCAAGTTGATATTAATCAACTTTACGCCATATATAAAATAATATAGATAATCGATCGAGGTCACTAAGGGTGCACAAAGCTCTACTGAGGCTACTGCTATAATTAATTTTAAATCTCTTGCCAACGGCTTCACTTTAAAACAGAAATATATTAAGAATGTGTTGAGGAAGACTGCTGCGAATGCCAAAGCTATGATAAGGTAGTTAGTTGAAAAGAGAGGATCGTTTTTATCCATTTAAATGAACAGATTATAAAGTTAAATCTTTTAAAAAAATTTGAAAAAATTAAAAATGCCTATTTATATAACAAAGGCTTATAGTCATTCTTTTTATAAGAATTTGTTATTCTAATTTTACTGTATCAAACTTTTAAAACTTTCCTTTAAAATCACATTTTTCATTAAAACTTAAAAATATTTAAACATAAATTACTTTACGTATGAAGTTCATCTAAAGGCAGAGGTTATTCAAGAAAAACCCGATAACATATATAACAATGGTAGAATTTCCAAGGTTTCTAATAGCATGTATCAATTAGAATATTTTTTAGTTAAAGATAAAATCAAAATAGATAATTAATTAAATTAGAAACCAATCAAGCTTCTAACCAGGCCCTATTTTAAGAATAATTGATGGGATCAAACTCAATTGTTAAGTTAGAGAATTTATACGATATTTAATAAATGAAGGGTCTACTTAAATCTCAGATTCGTTTATTTTTAGCTATAATTTAATTTTTGCTATTATACTAAATAAAGACCAATACTATGTACTCTATTGTGGAGTCGCTATATCAAACATTTAAAAAGTACCATAAGATTAGATACTAAACATCTTAAAAAAATTTTGACAGCTATAATTTATATTTTTTTATTTAATTTATGTCCAGCATAAGTTGATCTCTTTTAACTCTATATCTATAATGAAAGGTATATTTTATTTAAGAATATAAAAGTACTGAATAATTTTAATATAGAACATTAAAAACATCTTTTAATATTAATAATTTCAACAATTCTCTTATAGCAACAGCGCCCTTGAAAAAATTCCGTTGCGAAAAATGCTTGTACTAATTGACTACCAAATCTATTCAATTAATTAGCTTGACAAATAAAACGCCTTCCCAGAAAGATTCAAGATTTCGAAAAAACACTCTTTAACCAATAAATTCCTTTTTAGCGTTATCAAAGACAAACTTTGAACCCCAACTAGCTTTATAAAATTAGAAATTATTTTATTAGGCCTTTTCGCAAGTTTCCGTAATTTTGAATGAATCTTTATGGCAGCAGTATAATTTGTATCAGTAAATAATTTTTACAGTAAAGTAACTTTGTTTTATCCAGAATAGAAGAAACTTTTGGAAAAACCTAGAACAGTTTGGTTTGTGGTTGGGATGTCTTTTGTTTTTAACTTCTTTTCAACTATTTTTGAAATTAAGGAGCTATATTTTTTTGTACCCATCACACATTTTGTATATATTTACCAATGATGAAGCTTTAAATAGCTAGAAGTAAAAAAACTCGAAAGTTGTAAATTCTAGTATTTTGTTAGTTTTGGTGGTTTTTGCTTAAAATTATTTAATACTCTGGGCTTATATATTTGTAAAAATGTACTTTATATTCGAAAAAACTAAGCAAAGATTAGAAAATTAAGACATTTAACTGTAAGCTATCCTAATAAATCAAAAAAAGTAGAGAGTAGAGAGTGATTTTTGTCAAGGTTTCTAAAAGGACTGTAATTCCAACAGGAAAGAAACGATGAATTAATGAAATACATCAAGTAACCTTGGCTTGATTTTATAGCTTTTTTTAGAACTATAATTATTGAAATCATAATAAAATAAGTAGCTTATTACCATTGGGAGCTGAACAAACGCTTACCTTTTCTCAGTAAAAAAATACTTATAAAATTATGGAAAAGTACCTGTGTTACAATTTGAGGTAATGTATAATATAACTTACAATATCAATATAAAACATTGCATCTTTTTAAATAATCTTAATTTATAGCTTACAAATAGATTGAACTAATTTCTATTATTTTTTTTGAAAGGGATTGACTCCAATTGTCTTATTAATTAAAATAATATGGGGATGTATTTTTATGTTTAACAATTTTTCCACTCAAATAACGCTTAAAAGATAGAAAAAGTAATGAAGCCAAAAAAAACATCCCCATATACTAAATGCTAAGGCTAATTAGATTTAATGACTGCTTTGTTTAATGGAACTTCTCTAAAAGTTTCAGAAGAGAATCTAACCTTTTTATATCTTCAGTAGATATAGAGAAGCAAAGTAAGATACATTTTGTTTTTACACTCGATATGGCTTTGATAGAATGAAAAGGCTGTTACGATTGAACGGGAACAATGAAATTGTCAGTGAAATAAATTGTACACAAGATAAACCCTTTATAGAAGTTTCATACCTGGATGGAAGGGACAAAAGATATTTCTTAAGGAGATACGTTAATAAGTAAGCAAAAAATAACAGAAAAAGCAACTACACGGTTTACAACTAAAAAAGGCAAAAGATAGAAAGAAATAGTATCATAGGTTTAACATTGAGGCACAAAAGGTAAGTATATATAAGTACTATAAGTTCAGTGATAAACAATGGTACCATTTGGCTTCAATGGGTTCAAACTTCACAATGATGTCTATTAGGGTAAAGGCTATACGGTTAGATTCCTGTAAATTGCTAAAGACTTAGAGTTGAGGTTCTAGCTAGCGAAAAACTGATAAAAGGGGTTGGGAGATGAGGCAGATTTATGTAAAAATAAGTATATTTATTTTTGCCAGAGGTATACATTATAAACTTATTTAGAATTTATATTGATCAGATACATTCTACTTTTTATAAGGAGTATTAGCTTTTCGAAGCTCCAAAAGAAAATGTTAATGGATTTAGTTACAAATTATTAAAATTTATTATTATTAATGAACTTATTAAGTAGTATATAGGGATGTATTTTTGTGTTTAGAAATTTTACTAATAATTTTTCCACTCAAGTAGTCCTTAAAAGATAGAAAAAGTAATGAAGTCAAAAAAAACACACTCATATATAATTAATGCTTTAAATGAAGCATGAAACAAAAATCAGCAAGTAGCATTATTATCAGCTGTAGCTTTAGTATATTTTTTCCGTAAATATAGGGGTTTTAGACTTAATATAAGTAAACATTAGCATAATTATTTTTGAATAATTATAGCAATAAAATATTAATATTATAATCTATTATTAAAATATAAAATAAATATAAAACAAAAACAACCAAATTAAAACTATTATATATTTACTTAATGAGTCAACTATTTTGTCAAAATTTAATAAATAGAAAATAATGGTAAAAAATATCTATAATATATGGGGATGTATTTTTGTGTTTAAGGGTTTTACTAACAGTTTTTTCATTCAAATAGCGCTTAAAAAATGGAAAAATAATGACTAAAAAAAACATCACCGTATGGAGCTGTTTTTTTTAGTCATTATTTTTCCATTTTTTAAGCGCTATTTGAGTGGAAAGATTGTTAGTAAAATTCTTAAATAACGCCTAAAGGATAGAAAAAGTGATGAAGCCAAAAAAAACGCCTTCATATATTTAAAGAATATTAACTTAGCTATTGATTTATTTTTTGAACTATTAAAATATTTATTATATGGGGATGTGTTTTTTATTTGAGTGGAAAAATTATTAATAAAATCCTTAAACACAAAAATACATCCCCATATGCTAATTTTGAAAATGTAATAAGGAAAACAGGCTTATATAATATATGCGCCTGGTATATAATTAAAAAATAATAAATAATGAAGAAATTTTGCTTTAATTATTTATCTGAAATATTAAGTTATGATTCAGTATATATAAGAGACTGTTTAGTTAATTTAATATCTAAAAGGTTTATAAAAATCAACATATGTGGATGTTTTTTTGGCTTCATTATTTTTTCCATCTTTTAAGCGCTATTTGAGTGGAAAGATTGCTAATAAAGTTCTTGAACAAAAAAATATATCCTCATATAACAAAATTGGTAATTTAATTATCAATAATAAAAAAACAGATATAATTTTTAAAAAGTATGAAAAAAACAAGAATATGGAATATATATATAGAAAATATAAAGTGTCAAAAAGTATTTACATCTTATTAAATACTATAATAAACCATATTATTATCCAGTATCTGATAAACAAATAAAAAATAATTTAATTTAATTAAAGTTATAAAGTTTATAAAAAATAAACTTAAAAGATTAGCCTGTGAAATCTGATATTCAATGATTGGAGTCAAAATTAATTCTTACTTGATTAACTAGCTGTAAGTCGAAAGGTCTTAGTTTATGTAACTAAGATAGACTTGCATTGTGAAGAATAGCACGTAATAGGCTATGGGCTATGTAAGACAAATAGAATAGGCAATACTACTGTAAAACCTACATCAAATGCTATCAGAAGGACTTAATGACTTTATTAAAGGTATGATATCAGGGAATAATTCAGTTAAAAAGCCTCGAATTATTATGCTCTAAAAACCTCTTTTGTACTCTAATAAATATGGATATCAAAACGAGAAGATAATATTCTTTGCGATGAAGTTAGAAATCCTCACAGCAAATCAAAATAAGGGATTCTGAATTGTGCCTAAACTTGAGAACATAACAACTCAAGTAATTATTGTGTTATAATTAACTATAGGGCTGACAAAGCGATATTTCACAAACCTTAGGCTATTTTATAAAAATAATAAGAAATTTAAATATTTAAATATTTACTAAGTAAGTCAATAATTTATTAGATGACAGAAATCAATTGATAAATATCATCATTTAAGTTATTAATAACTAAATTAACAGATAGTCAAAAAACAAATAATTATAGCAATAAATAAAAGCTATTGTTATATTGCTTGTATTACACAAGGATGGTTAATTATAATATTGAGGCTAACCGCTCCCTTCGATGGAGCTATTTATTAACTTAGTGATATATTAACAATATAATTATAACATTGAGATAATTTATTTATTTGATGGCAAATCTGTAACGTTCGCTATAAAGCAGTCAATAGTAAATACTTCTCAATGAAGTTTTATAGAAATATGTATTTATTTAACACTACAGCTTTGATTAATATTAATATATATCTATTATATTGGTAAAAGCCTTGTTAATCTAGGAATTTTTATTAGATCTAGTAGAAATTCAGCTAACTTACAATATAAATTACAATAAAACAATTTAAAGCTGTATCCCTGGGTACTTTTGTTTCTTGATAAAAAATTTATAAAATTTATAAAATTTTAAGCAAAGTTTTTAAAATACAAAATATTTAGAAATTGGATAAAAAATGAAATTAATTTGAACCCCCCATATTTAGAAACACAAAAGATCTTTAAATAGTAAAAAATTGAATTAAATCAATAACAATAGCATAAAATGAAATACTTTTAAATATAAATAAAACATCTAATTCCCTATATTTAAAGATAAATATGACTTTCACATATAGTAAGTTCCATGTCTTTAAAGAATTTGATTTAGCATTATGTAATAGAGCTTTGTTTATTCTAATTTTAATACTTTATCATATATTTATTATTAAATTAATATATGGTGATGCTTTTTTAGCTTCATCACTTTTTTGATCTTTTAAGCAATATTTGAGTATAAAAATTGGTAGTAAAATTGTTAAATACAAAGATACACCCCTATATAGTTTCCCTAAAAGATTGATTTATTAATTTAATAGATTATAAAATTTTTTTACTTACAATTCATTTTTTCAATATTTATAATATTAAATATAAGTACCGGCTAAAGGAAACATGATATTTATATATATATAAACTTCAATCGGTTTAGTTATAAGCTGTAAAGTTTAATACTCATTTAGTATATTTAAACAAATTTATATTAAAAATGAGAAAATAATTTGAATTTGAGGAAATTCCAACTCACTAAAATAGTTAAAAGCTTAGCAATGATATTCTTTAAAGTTAGGAACTTTTTAAATTGTATGTCTTTAGAACATATTGATAAAAAATCATATTAATACTATAAAAAAGGCCTAAATAATTTTTTCAAATTATTCATCAAACATAAAAATATATATATGGACTATATAATAACTTTATTGAACATTTTCCCAAAAATAACTGAGATTATAAACAATTATAGATTACACAATAATAGTATGAAAATTTAAAATTTCACCAACGACTTATTTTGTGATAGCAAGTTGTATTTATATTGAACGGTTTTTTGTAGAACTTGGCAAATAATATACGAATGTTTTTTCGGTTTCATTACTTTTTCCATGTTTTAAGCGCTATTTAAGTTGGAAGATTGTTAGCAAACTTAAACAAATACATCCCCACATTTAATAATTTTAATACTCTTTAGTTATTTCAACCTTTTGTATAATTTCTAATAACAGGTTTCTAAATCACTTGTATATTTTGAACATTATATACATAAAATATCAAGCCTTTGTTCCAAAATAACATATACATAAGAACACAATAAAAAAACTATAGTTTAACTATAGCTCAATTTTATTTTACAAATTAAGTTTTAAAAAATAATTTAACATTTTTAGATACACTCTAAAATACAACTTGTGAATTTTCTTTAGTAAAAAGTAATAAAATCTTGTTGCTTTGGTCACATGGCAATCAGTTTTCATATATCGATAATTACAAATTCTATTTTAGTATCAGATAAAAATAAGAATCAATTTTAGTTATATAATTACTTGGTATTATTTTATCGTTTATTGTTTATTGTTTATTTTTAGTATTATAATTCTAAATTGTGGCTATGTCTCTTTTTAATTCAAAAATAGTCCAAAACAAATAGCTTAGTTAATATTGGTAATAGGATTTCAAATATATTAAATTCCCATAGCAAATAAATGACTAAAAAGTAATACTTTATTCTAGCTTATTACTAGATCGAATAAGCACATCACAAATCTTTATTTTAAACAATTCATGTTGGGAAATATTCTAAAATTTACTCATAATAATAATAATATATACCTATCTTGACTACTTCTAAGTCAGTATTATATAGTTTTAACATATAAATCAATGCTGTAACTATAAATTAATGGCATTGGATAATAAAGGCAATCGAAATTTATATAATTCAAACTAATTAATTGTTTCTAGTAAATGTTGTCAAGAGAATTTTGCAACAAATGAAATAATTTCACGCTACTTTTAATATGCATGAGTTCGTATATTTTTTTTCTAAATAGAAGAATGATTTCATCAGATGAACGTAGCGCATAGTTTTATTGGAGAAGACTAATAATGAATTACCTTTACAGACCCAAGGTTGGTGCTATGAAAATAATTTCTATTTTTAATTTTACAGTTAAACAAATTAAAATTGATGAAATAAAATCAAACTTTATCTATTCATTTTTTGATTTAACTAAAATAGCTTTTTTGTTTATTTAATAAAGTAGTATTATAGCTTAGCTTTATTCAATAATAAAATTAAACTCTTATACTCTATTTATTTAGTTAAGTTTCTTTCAAATGACTGCAACGCATTCTTGCTTTTGGGCTTTGCTATCTTCCGAAGATTTCAGCTTCATTTATATATCAAATAATGTACGAAGGCTAGAACCAGTTTTAGGTGTAAATTTTATTGGATCTCAGTTATATGGTATAGTATTGCCAACTGAAGTGCCAAGGATGAGGAAGGATCTCAACGTATTTAAGGTTTCTTCTAGCTTTAATGGTGCCGCAATAAGGTACTCTTATTTTGTGACTATTGTATATTTTCTAATTTTATTTCAGATGTTCTGCTTATAACTTTGCAACTATTCAGGATTCAGCTCCTTATCAATATCAACGTCCACCATCTTCCTTGGCTGCTTTGAACCTTCCTTACTCTACCTACACATTGATGATACAGGCTATTACTTCTCAAGTAACTATGGCAATGTTTCATATTGATGAAGACTTTTTAAATAAGAAAATGGCTAACTCTAAGGTTGATTGCTTCCATAACTATGACCATTCAGTAAAAGATTTTATTTATTATTTTTATTTTATCTAATTTTTATAGGAAATTGAATTTGTCCGTCATTGTTTAGATAATTTTGAACTTTCAAATTTAAGCAATTTATCCTTAAACCCTTTTTCTGGACAATCTATCCCAAACAGTCCAACTTATAGGGATCACACTATTACTCCAACTAGGTCCTTCCTTATTTATGATACCTACACCCCGCGTGTTATTTTAGCTTGGCCAAAAAACAGTTTTTCCAATTTAATTCAAAATCCAAACCAAGCTGTACCAACTGAAGGATTAGATCTGTTATTGCATCGCATTGACTCAGAAAGGTTGTACAAAGGGTTTAATGAATTTCTTCAAACTTACCAGTTGCATCGCCGTATTTCATTTCTTTCACAAGTAGAAAATTATACTGGAGATCGTCTTGAGCAAGTAATTTATTGTATTGGCAATATCGCTATTGCTTGCTCCCAAACAGTATCTGCTATCAATTATCAAGCACAACCGGCACCAAATTCACTCAATAATTCTCGCAGTCTATCGTTTTCTCGTGGACATGAGTTGGTAATATTAGTTAAACATTTGATGCAGCTTTATTAACCCCTTTATTTAGAATAATGAATATGAGATACATAAAAAAATGTCAGCACCAGTATTAATGGATATGCAAAATAATGGTAATGGTTTTTATCAACAACCTCAACGAACTAGCTTGAACGTAAGTAAACACTATGGCCAAACATTACATCAAAATGATTCTCCTCAAACTCTTCATCGTGTCAGGTCAACCACTCTGCTTCCAGTAGATTCAAGCGATGACTTAATTCCCAAAAAATCTGTTTCCAACGAATCTATGATTTATCATGTAAATTATTTTCATTTATATTTAATTAATCTAATTTTCTGTTAGAGTAATAGACCTAGAAGTACTTCTACCAGTGTAAAGGGGAGCAGTAAGTTATTTTCCTTCTTGCCCTCTTTGCCCCACATCAATATGAATTTATTACCCCTTAAAGGGCGAAATAATAATAAATCCAATAGAAATTCTGAAGCTTCATTAGAAAAGCCTACTCTCCCACCTATATCTTATATGACACAATCAATGTCTCATCCCGAAAATCCAACTGTAACCTCTTTGCCGAGCTTTAATCATTTAGTGGCATCTGGAGGATCAAGTCAAGCTCCTTTATCATCACCTCACAGTATGTACACTGATGGTTCAAATGGATCTAAAAAGAATTCAATGTCACATATTAATCCCAACCAAGCACACATTCACAATGGTGCTGACCCAGTTTTGATATCACCATTGCTTACAAGTCCTGTTCGACAATGTCTTTCTTGTCATACCACTAGCTCCCCAGAATGGCGCCGTGGGCCTAGAGGCCAAAAAACGTAAGTGATAATGGTTTTTAAATGATAAGTATTAAATTTTTATTTAGATTATGTAACGCATGTGGGCTAAAGTATTCACGCCAACTTAAAGCGCTTCGAATGCAAAACCGCACTGAGGTTACTTCGAATGTTCATTTGACCAACTAAAAGTGGGGACTTTTTAAGTATTTTTTTAAGGAATTCAACTTGTTTTGCAATTTTTTATAGAAGCTTAAGCTTCAATTTTAATCATTTTATTGGGATCCAAGAGATTCAATTTTTAATTCCATTTGAGGATGGCTTAAGTTTAATAGCTGGGCTTTGATTTCTTTTTCGATGTCTTTATCACGCTTTCATTTTTTTGTTTTAATATAATATGCTCTAATTTTGATAAATTTTCTAATTTTAGTGATATCTTTTTGTTCTTTTTTAAATCCCCTTTATTTAAAAGGGTTAATTTATAATTTGGGTTATTGGATTTTTTTTCATCTATTCTGGCAATTTTACTATTATACTTACTTTTTTGTAACAATAGTTTTGAGAGCCTAATCACATCGACAAATTGCCATACTCTCATTGAATAACAAAACTATAAATAAATTATGATATATTTATAGAGTTTTATAGAATAAGTTATATTGATATTTACATCAGATAGCATAGCCAAAATACCTCAAACTATCAAAAGTTGTTTAGTCAGCTATAAGTTAATATTAAAATAATTAATTCAATATAATCAAATTGAAAAGCTTTTACTTACTTTTATTATTTATCTGTGTGTTTTAGTTTTACTGGTCACTTGTGAGCTCGCTATACTTTCAAGGATTTTATGGAAAGCTATTAATAATAATAAAATATCACAAAATATATGTTTTTTATAAATTAAAGTTTACTAAATGTAGTAATTTTAAAAGTTTATTTAAATTCCTTAATTATGAGGGACATTGCTGGTGACATTTGTATAGTAGTTATTCTTTATATCAAAGGTATATGGTTATCTCATGAAGCCTCTATGAAATTATGAAAGTAATAGTGAGTGATGAAAAAATTGTGAAATAAATTTTTTTATCATTATAAAGTGATATTAATAACTTAAATAAACTTTGAATAATCTTGCTATTCTTTTTTGTTTATAGTAATTTTTAGATATACTTTAGTTATAGAATTAGAATCCATAAATCCATGAATGAATTTAAAATATATTGGATAAAATATTAGGTTTCCCCAAAATAACTTTAATTTTCTGGTCATAAAAAATGCTAAAGCCATTGATTGCAGCAGTAATTTTTTTTGCATAGAGCTAGCTACATTGAAGAATGTGATGTTACAGTTCTATACTTTTATTCATTTTCTATTAGAAAACAATTTGGAGTACTCTTTTTCATTACTTGTTCTATTTTGTGAGTAATTTGAAATTTAAAAATATGGAGGTGTTTTTTTTGGCTTCATTACTTTTTTCATCTTTTGAGCACTATTTGAGCGGAAAAATTGTTAATATTCTTAAACACAAAAATACATCCTCATATGTTAGTTGATTTCTTCAATAGAAAAAACAGCACTTATTTTCTTGATGTTGTTTAGTTAACCTTTTATAATAAATTGGAATTGGAAAAGTTGTGCCTTGGGATTAAATTCAACTATATTATAAGCTAAATAATATATATTGTTACTATCTAGTGTATATGGTAGCGATATTCTTTGAAAAAAGGTTACTTAGTTTAAATACGTTTATTATGCTTTTGAGTTAGTGAGTAAGTCTGAAAGGGTGAAGTGAGAATTTGACCAAATGATTAATATATGGGAGTGTTTTTTTTTATTTCATTATTTTTTCCATTTTTTAAGCGCTATTTGAGTGGAAAATTTATTAGTAAAGTTCTTAAGCACAAAAATACATCCCCATATGTAGATCAAAAAGTAGTATTTGGGCAGATCCTCCGCTCCTTCAAGCTTGACTACTAACCCAAAATATATAACATCAAAAAATTGCATTTTTCTTTTACTTAAAACAACTGAATTTACATTTTAAAAAGCATGTTGAAATTTAAGTTCAATTTTTAATTTACTAAATGCTTATATTAGATTTAAGTAATGGTTTATCAAATGGTGGATTGAGTAAAGAAGATGAAGTTTATCAAGATAAAAAACAAAAGATTTTAGAAGCTATAAGAGCTTTTGGTATTCTGATTTAATTATTGAAATTAGTAATAAAAAGGTTTTTTTATGTTAAAAATGAGAAAATAACCGATGACGAAATTAAAAAGATGTTCAAGATCGTAATTCAATATTATTTAAAATGAGTTTATATTAAACCAATCATAGATGAAAAGCTATTTCTCTCAAAAAGAAGAAGTAAAGGAATGTGATTTACTTGAAGAAAATTTTGGCTATTGTAAATTAGGTCAGGAAAGATAAATTAGATAAATCTAAGTAATGGCTATATTTAATTTTTAGACTATCAGAAGAGTACGAATTTGACTATAAAGAAGCATTCAATCTACCTCCAAATTTTAACCATTTTAATCAAAGCTTACCAGAAATATTTGAAAAAAATAGACTATTTTTAGATGACTTTACAAAGGTATGAATTTAAAATTAACGCTATACTAATTACTTATATCCAAATAGAAATGTAACAAAATCTCACAAGCTGTATTAAGTGAAATAGCCCTTGCCTTGGATCTAGATAAACACTTCTTTTATAAAGCGCATGAGTTTGAAGATAAATGGTGTAGTATTATACGTGCTCTACATTATCCTCCTTTGTCTAAAGATGTAGAATTAGAAAAGGTTACTAGAGCTGAAAGGTAAAATTAGTTAAAGGATAACATGTAATTATTAATAGTTAGTCATTCAGATTGTGGTACACTTACATTACTTTTCCAAGATAAAGCGGAAGATGGAGAAGACAATTATGGTTTACAAGTATTAAAAAGTAAAACTAGCTCAAAGTGGATTAATATGCCATACAGAAATGGATATGTTATTGCCAATATAGCTGATTTACTTTCTGTTTGGACAGAAGGCAAACTTTGTTCTACAAAAAATAGGGTTGTTTTACCACCTGTGTCTAAGCTGGATACTCATCGGTATGTGAATGCTTTTTATATTATTGTAAATATTAATGATGATTTTAGTTATTCTGTTGCTTATTTTTTATACCCTAAACCCGATTTTCTTATCTCGCCTATCAGGAGTATAGAAAATGAAGACAGGTATGGGAAGTCAAGTAAATTATTTGAGTTGGCTTCTTTCCTTTTGGAAAATTTGGTTCGATTTTTTTAAATAAATATTAGTGGCCAATTGTTATGTGAGTGTTCCTTAGTATTCTAAAACAATATATATCTATAAATAATGATTAATACCCAGAATTTTTTATAGTAGGACTTATGTGTATTTTTTTAGTTAATCTATTACTTTTCTATACTATATTCTTTCTGATTTCTATGACGAAAGCAGTTCTATTTAAATAAATACTTTTTGAATTAAATATCCTTAATTTCAAATACTTTTAAATCACAATATTAAGACAACTGCTTTTTATATATATAGAACATTACATCAAGTAATCTTACTATGAAATTTGTTAAACAAAAAGTCACAAACTATAGTCAATATAACATTATTAATTAACAAATTATTACTAATCTTTTTCGATTACTTAATAAATCCATTTATTTATTCAATTAAACTGTTTAAATGGCATCTAGAAATAAAGTTAATTTAAATAAATAAAGTTATATTATATTACCAGTTAAAGCTTTAGTAAGCTTGTTAATCTTAGAAGAAACAGAAAGATCAATAGTCTTGTCACCGAAATCAACTATAAGTCCACCAAGGATAGTTGGTTTAACCTAATGATATTAGCATCTTATTATATATATATAATTTAATCTTACTTGGTTTTTGATAGAAATGGTTTTTGAACCAGAAGCTAATTTACTCTTAGTCAAAGTATCTTTAAGTTGTTTTAATACATCGTTTTCAAGGGGCTAAAATCAATAATTAATATTGAAAAAAGGTTGAAATTAAACATTCTTACTTGAGCACTAGTAACAGTAATTTGTAATTCCCCACGGTGGGCGGAGATCAAGGATTTGAAAGCGGTAATGATTTTATCAGACTCACTAAGGCGAGAGTTTTCAATAAGAACATCAAAGAAATTTTTAGTGGTGGTATTAGCTTTGACAGAGCCAAGGAGAGTTTCAATAACTCTCTTTTTGTCACCAAATTTAAGGGTTGGATCTTCAAGAATTACTTTAAGTTGAGCACTCTTTTCTAAATGAGATTGTACTTTGCTTAAATCACTATCAACAGCGTCAAGGGTATTGTTTTTAACAGCTGCGGTGTATAAGGCAGTAGCATAACGTCCTTCAATACCATGGAGGGAAAGTGGAACCTTATGATTTAATTAATTTGTGAAAAATAGCAATAGTGATTTTTTT
Source organism: Batkoa obscura (assembly GCA_030770535.1). NCBI lineage: Eukaryota > Fungi > Entomophthoromycota > Entomophthoromycetes > Entomophthorales > Batkoaceae > Batkoa > Batkoa obscura. Next base: position 414,467 of record JASVEC010000030.1, read on the forward strand.
ACTTGAACAGTTTTGGCAGCGGTAGCGTAACCACGAGTAAGCTAAAAGAATAGGTTAGTTTTTATTTAACAAAGCAATGTTTTAATTGAATACTTTAAGGGCTCTGATAACAGCAGACATTTTAAGATATGTAATTCAAAAAGGCTAAAATTTGAATCGTAGGTTAAGATTACACTTCATCTGATTGCTATGAATTTCGGTTCAATCCCAAATTGGATTATGGGAATGACAATTTAATTAATTCAATTTTTTATGTGGTGGCAAATTATTTGTTGAAATCAAAAATGAAATACTAAAAATGAAATTTTAATTGTTATTTCGTTACTTTAATATAAAATCTTATTACTAAAGTTTATTCATGCCAACATGTAAGTAATGCAATCTTAAGGGTCTTCTGCTTCCATGGAATCACCAATAGGATTGATTGTTTGCTAATCTAGAAATTGGTAGGGAATCGACCTTCATTTTTTGGAGTAAAATGATTATGTGGATACTTGATTATTTTATTGTCATCAATAAATTATAATTTGTATTTTTTTTTAGTATCCTTGTCAGTCACTTTAATAAGTGATGACTGATAAACTTCACTATATAGATTAAATGCTACATGTACTTGAATTACTAAGAAAAGTATAGCTGTAGCGGCTAACATTTATTTTTTTAACTAAATGTTAAAATTTCTGGGCTTTAATTTAACGCTTGTAATGCTCTTAGTTAACTAAGTGACTGTTGAGGTACATATAAGTGATAGAAATGGGGCTAACGAACTTAGGTTTAACTTTTAAGATAAAATAAAAAATTAGAGTAGAATTCATTAAATGCTTTTAGTTTGAAAATTAATGAGTATACTACTTCAATATGTTCTATTTATAGAAAAATTAATAAGAAATATATAAGAAATGTAAAATAGATTTTATTTAGAAACAGGTATTATATGTTGCTATGGTACACTGACTTTGATTATAATTTGATATTGGTAAACAATTTAAAATAGTATCAACAGGTCAATCCAGGATTAATTAATAATAACACTAAGGACTTATATCTTGCGAAATATCGTGGTGTATTCAAAATTAATAAGGAATCAGTGATACATAATAAATCGGATGTGATGCTGCACTCTGAACAAATTTCAATGGTATACTTAAAGTAGTTAGAAAGCTATTGTTTTTAATTTAGATAGTTATATGATAGTGTTTCATGTTACAAACAATATATGATATTGACAACATGCAATCGCATATTCTATTTAAAAATTTTTGATGCTTTTAAGTTCTAATATTTAATATAAAATCTTACTATATCGAAATTAGCCAAAAAACTTAGATTTAAAATGCAAAAAAAATAAGACTAATCTAACTTGAAACTAACTTTTAAAAAATATCCTATTTATTTTACAATAAACAAAATGAACACAATAAAGAAACTTAACTTACTAGGCCTAACTAAAGGAGAGTTGTTAGGTAGTATCAATCAATTTTATCCCAATTTAAAAAAGTATCAAATTGAACAGCTATGGCATTGGATTTATGTTAAAGGTATAATAATTAATTTAAAAGTTTTTATTTTGGTATTTAAATGGAATTTAGGAAAACAAGATATATCTTTAATGAGTAATTTATCCCAGAACTTTAGAGAGATATTAGATAATAACACAGAAATCAATTATGGAGAAGAAAAAGTAAATTCATACGCTTAACTAAATAAGAATGATTTACTAATCTAAAAATAAGAAATCATTGACCTCGATCGATGGTACAATCAAAAAAGTATTAGCATTTGACCAAAAAGTTTAATAGAAACAGTGATGATACCGGAAAACAAAAGAAAAACATTATGTATATCCAGTCAAGTAGGATGCTCTTTAGCTTGTAAATTTTGCCATACAGGAACTCAAAAATTGTTAAGAAATTTGACAGCAGGTGAAGTTTTAGGCCAATATTTTTCAGTAGCTAAAATGATGAACGAGTTTCCATTAAATGAACTGAAAAAAAGAAAAATTAATAATATCGTTTTTATGGGACAAGGTAAGTTGTTTTGTAGATGATCTTTGTTTTTTAGTAATTGTTATCTTTTTATTTTTAGGTGAACCATTATATAATTATAGGTAATTTTCATAATTTAAAATAAAGACTTTTTGACTAAAAGAATTTATAGAAATGTCTTTAAAGCAGTTAAAATCTTAACGGATACATCTGGTTTGAATTTTCCAAAGCATAAAATAATAATCTCTACATCTGGAGTGACACCAATGATCTCAAAAATAGCTAGTGATCTACAAGTGGGTCTAGCTATTTCATTACATGCTGTCAATGATGATTTAAGAAATGAGTTAGTACCAATTAATAAAACTTATAATATTAAAGAGTTATTTAATGCTTGTAGTGAATATGTTAAATTATCAAACAATAATAATAAGAGAATTACTTTTGAGTAAGTTTATTATTTATTAATTAGGTTGTATTAATTACTTATTTAAAGATATGTAATGTTAAAAGGAGTCAATGACTCTATTAGTGAAGCTAATCAATTAGTTCGTTTATTATCGAATTTACCAGCACATGTTAATTTAATGTAAGTTAGTTATTATTTGTCAATTTTATTTTAACTAGTATTAACATTAATATTAACTTAAACAGCCCATTTAATCCATGGCCTGGCTCCAAATTCGAATGTAGTGATATATCAACAATACGTAATTTTGCTAATATTTTGTTAAATAAAAATTTGAAAACAACTATTCGATTTTCAAGAGGAGATGGTAAATTCATTGCTATAATCGTAAACATCATTACTAATATTTTATTACTAAGATATTATGGCAGCCTGTGGACAATTAAAATCCATTATATCAGATAAACAAAAATTAAATATAGAATTATAGAATTAATAACTTAATAAAAAATAGACGATTAAATATTTAAAGTATATTGTACATCATTATTATGGCCATTTATTTTTATATTTTATTAAAAAAATAGATTCTAATTATTTTTTTATCGATTATTGTTCACCAACTTGAGGGGTCTTAAGAGAAGTACGACCTGCACGAAGTATTTCATCACATAATAATAAATTATTAGCAATAACAGTACTAATTAATTAAATGAATGATTAAATTAAATTGAATCAATATAATGAATTTACCAAGAATGTAATTGATGACGAATAACTCTATAATTATCCCAAATACCTTCAGTAACAGGATCTAAAATTTCACCACTCTTTAAGTCAATACCAACAACATGACCTTCAGAATGAGCTTCCTAGAAAATTCATCCATTGTTAAAATCCATGCTTAATACTAAAACAATAAATTATTTACCTGTAACATAACAATAGTATCTTGAGCATCAAAGCCAGCATTTCTAGCTAATATTTTTGGAATAGTTAATAATGCATCGGCATAAGCTTGTACTCCCATTTTAGCTCTTCCTTTAACTTCACTCTTATATTTAATTAAATGTTCACTACAAGCTACTTGAAAAGCACCAGCTCCTGGAACAACCGATTTATCTTCAACTGCATTTTTAACTGCACGAAGTCCATCTCTTACAGCATCATTAATTTGATTAATGGTATATCCATTTGGACCTAAAATAAAATATTAATGGTTCTAGATTATTATTATAAATTGATATAATTACCAGTAATTAAAATAGTGACAGATTTTGGATTCTGTGCTTCTTCAATAAAAGTGTATTTTTCTTCACCAATCACATGTTCATAAATATTACCAGCATAACCAAGGACACTAGGTTCTAAATCATCAACTGAATTTTGAGCAGTACCACCACAAACTAATTGAAGTCTAATAAAGAAATAAATTATTGTAAAAAAGGTTGACTAAAATTGATACTACCTTTCCATATTACGACGTTTAGCTCTACGAAGAGCTAAGATACCATTTTTAGCTAAAATGTCCAAAGACAATGGGTCGATACCCTTTTGATTAACAATAACAAAGCCTTTATTACTATTTCCACAAACAAGATGTTTTAATTCCACAATTTTGCGTAATCTTTCATCTACAAATCTTCTTTCTGATTCAACTAGCTTTTCTCTTTGTTCAGCTGAACTATAAAAGAATCCAGAGTTAACTTCACTATAAAAAAAATAAGTCGATTACTTAAAAACATTTTATCAAAAAAAACTTACGTTTTCTCATATTCCAATGATACATTTAAAGTTAGAACAAAAGCATCTTTAACTTTTTTAGGCATATCAGGATGACGAGCACCATGATCTAATACTAATCCGCGAACTAATCTTGTTTCTTTGGCACTTTTATGTTGCATTTTTTGAATTTCTACCATATGAAGATCAATAGGTAAATTTTCTTGATGAATAGCAAGCACTGCATCCACCACTGCTTCAGTTAAAGTATCAGCTAAAGTTTCATTGACTTTAGTACGTAAAGCAGTACGTGCTACTGAAATTAAGATTTCTCTATCAATACTTTTTTGTACTTGAAAACCATCTAAAAACTAAAAATAGTTTATTAATTTAAAAAATTCCATTTAATTGTTAGTTTAAAAAATAATAACTTACTTTTAATGCTTCTTTTTTAGCTAAATCAAAACCTTCAGTTACTACTCTTGGATGTAAACCTTCCAATATATATCGTTCAGCCTGTTTTAAAAGTTCTCCTACTAATAATACAACCGAAGTGGTACCATCCCCAGTGATCTCATCTTGAGCTGTAGCAGCACGTGCAATCATGGCGGCAGTTGGATGTTGGATTTGCTGCAAAAGAATTGAATATTAATAATAAGCTTAAATTATAGAAGATAAAAATAAATTTGAATTACCATTTCACTTAAAAGTACTTTACCATCTTTAGTAATTTTAATAGCACCAGCACCGTCAACCAACCTATCAAAATCGATTATTAATTTATTGCTCACTTTTAGTAGAGTTGATTTTTATTTAAATTACATTTTTATTGTACCCTTTGGACCTAAGTTGGATTCTAATACTTCTTTAAGTCCCATAGCAGCAGATATATTTAAAGCCAAAGCTTGACCTTGACGGGCTACTTCGGAATTGGGATTGATCCTTTGGATTGCTGATGATGCCCTAGAAGAAGAATTAGTTATAGTAAATATAGCCGATTAATCTTGAATTACATTTTTTATTGTTTTATAATCTTTTTTAAATAAAAAATTAGTGTTTGCTATTTTGGATTATTTTGGTTTTCTACCTTTTTTGCATTTCGAAAGCTACTTTGCAGAACTTGGTTGGTACGTTTTAAATTGGATTGGATGGAATTTTTTTGGATGATTAAAGTATTATGCATAATATTTCCCTTATATTTGATAACAATAATAGAATATAAGTAACTAAATCTAAATTAGAGATTTTTAACTTAATAATTTAAACTATTAAACAAATCATCTCATTATAAGCTTTAAATAACTCATTAACACTTTTATTTGATTTGCAAAAACTTTAATTTTTTTATTTTCTTAAACTAAATTCCAATTTCTATTTACCAAATTCCAATTTTCAAAAATGGAATTTTTTTAGAATTTAATTTCAATTTAAAAATCCTTCTAAAACTCAAAATGGCTCATGACAATCAACCTAGGACTATTGGCAGTATGAGTTTCTGTAATCAATGTGGAAACTTATTAGATTCCATTATAGGTGATCCAATTATCACATGTAATCATTGTAATCATACTTATTCTATTGAAAGTAAGTTTAGTTATCCTCTCTTTTATACATTTCATAAAAATATAAAAATATATTTTATCATTTATGTATCTTCAAAGCATAAAATAAAAATAAGTTCATTACTAATTATTTTATTTTATACTCTATAAGTAAGTGAAATCAAGGTGAGTTCTAAAAGTCAAGCTGGTACATTTGAATCGAGTTTACGTAGTAAACGAGATTTGGTACAAAACTCAGCTGCTGTTAAAGAAGAAGCTGCTACGGTAAGTTTGTGTTTTTTTATATAGAAAATAATAATAATAAAAACAGTGTTCATATTTAATAAGAATAGATAACATCAAAAAAATTTCTTTTATTATTTTACCTTTTAAAAAGAAGTATTATTTATTAATTTTTATTTTTTAGATTAAAGAAAAATGTCCTAAATGTCAAGCTCCAGAGATGTCCTTTCATACTATGCAATTGAGATCCGCTGATGAAGGTCAAACCGTATTTTATAATTGCGTTAAGTGTGGGTACGTTTTTTTACTTGAATTATTATAAAAAAAGAAAGCCAATTAAGTTTTAATTTTTTAGGTATAAATATTCCATTAATTCATAGAGAAAGTACAAAAATAGAGACAATAGAAGGAGGATATCTTTATGTTTTATTAGTTTTTTAATATATTTATATAGATTGAAGCTATTTTTTATTTTCATTTTTATTTTTATTTTTATTTTTACTTTATGTTTATTTTTTAGTTGAAATTTTGCTAATATTATTTCATAAAGACACCTTTTATATCTAACCAATCATTCCAACTAGAGTGGAAATTCAAGATTATTAAAAAAAAATTAGAAATTTCAAATCCACTTTTTAAAAAAATACATATAACAATGACAACCTTACAAACCAAAAATAAAAGTTTAAGAGATTTACAAACGAGTAATTCTAAATTCAATTATCCACAAACGATTCATTAACTCTATTTATTTTAGATAGCATCATTAAGATGTTAAATTATAATCAAGTAAATAAAGAATCAAAGACAAGTTTATTAAGTCCAAGTTATAACAAAAGAGAAGAATATTCCCAATGGAAAGTGTTAATCTTTGATGAAGAAACCAGTAAATCAGTGGCATTATTATTAAAAGTTAATGACTTAAGAGAACAAGGAATTACATTGCATCTGTAAGTCAATTTTTTTAACAAAATTAAATGGTTATTGATGAAATGGATAACTTTATTTTTAGACCATTAAATAGTAAACGAATGCCTATTAAAGATGTACCAGCTATTTATTTTTTATCACCTAATAAAGAGAATATTGAAAGATTGTTGGAGGTAGGAAGAACTTTTGTTTTTTAAATTTAAAGTTTTAATTTGTTTTTTAGGATTTAAGCAATAGTTTATATGACTCTTATTATATTAATTTTTCATCTACATTACCACGACCCTTATTAGAATATTTAGCAGAATCAGCAGTTAAATTAGGTGTTAGTGAACAGATTCATCAAGTAAAAAACAACTATAATATTAATTATGAATAATAATGTACTTATTAATATTTATTTAGGTTTATGATCAATATTTAAATTATCAATGTTATTCGTCTAACTTATTTAGTTTAAATATTAAGAATAGTTATTCAATTTTAAATAATATAAAAACGGAAGATATTAAAATTGAAAATTGTATCAATGAAATCAGTTTAGGCTTATTATCGATTTTAGTGACTAAAAATCAGATTCCTATTATTAAAGCTACTAAAGGTAATGCAGCTGAAATGGTAGCTAAGAAACTGGATGGTAAACTAAGGGATTTATTAAGAGCTCCATCATCTTCAATTTTAAATAATGATACTTTATTTGATTCTAATTCAAAAAACAGACCAGGTAATTATTTTAATAGCATATAATATTATAATATCATATTCATATTCATATTAATATTAATATTAATAATATCTTTATTAATTAGTATTAATAATAATTGATCGTAATATGGATTTAATACCAATGATTTCTCATTCATGGAATTATCAACCGTTAATACATGATTTATTAAATATTGAACAAAATCAAATTAAATTTGAAATTGAAGAAGAAGGCAGAAAAGTTTATAAAGTATATGATATTGATAATAAAGACTTCTTTTGGAATAAAAATAGTAATTTACCATTACCTGAAATAGCCAAAGAAATCAGTGAAGAGTTGGAAAATTACCGAAAAGAAGCAGATGAAATTACTAAATTAAGTAAAGATACCAATATTAATCCTGAATTTGATTTTAAAAATAATACATTACATTTAAAGTCAGCTATTAATGCATTACCTGAATTAACAGCTAAAAAGAATATATTAGATCATCATATGAATATTGCATCTGAATTATTTAAAAAAATCGAAAGTCGACAGTATGATAAATTATTTCAAATTGAAGAAAGTATATTAAAAGAGAATAAACAAACAATACTATCAATAATTCAAGATGATACTATTTTATTTGAAGATAAATTAAGATTGTTTTTATATTTTTATTTATCTCATCCAACTTTAAATCAATCGGATTTACAATTGTTAGAAAATGAATTAAAAAAGTTTAATGAAAATAATGAATTACAAGCTTTTGAAGCAGTTAAAAAGTAAGTTTTATTTTTATTTTTATTTTTATTTTTATTTATTATTTAGAATTCAACAAGTATCTAAAATGTCTACATTATCAGCTGGTAATGCTAAAACATTAACCTCTAATTCAAGTGATTTATTAGATAAATTTAACTTTTTAGGCTCTCAGGTAATAAATAATAATAATAATAATAATAATATAATTAATAATGTTAATAGTTAAAAGGTGGAGCATATGATAAACTAATCAATAAAGTAAAAAATTTTTTACCAGTTGAACATGAATTAGCAATTACAAAATTAGTTCAGAATATTTTAGAATTACCTAATAACAATCAGAATACAATTAGTGAATTAATTCATTTAGATCCAAAATCCAAAATTATTGGTAATCAATCTAACAATAATAATTTGAACTTCAATTCTAGTCAACCTATTAATCAAGTAATTTTATTCGTTATTGGTGGCGGAAGTTATAATGAGTTCTTAAATTTAAAATTATTTCTAGAGGTAAACAAATTAATAATAACAAATAATATATTAATATTAATATTTATTTTTATTTTTATTTTTATTTTAGAAACAAAATAATTTGGAAGCTATTATTTATGGTTCCACAGAAATCTTATCTCCTAATCAATTTTTAAATCAACTCAGTCAAATTTAATTTCACTTTTTTATTTTATTTTATTGTTTATTATGAATATTATAATAAATAATTATTTTTATTTAAAATTATACTTTTATTTTTTATTTTGAGATCATAACTTTAATTTTTTTGAGTTCAAATTACATTTTATTTTATCCCATAATAAATCTTCTCAATTCCAACTCTTCTTTTTCAAAATTGCTTATTTTGGTTAAAAAAATTCAAATCTAAAAATTAGTTTTTGTTAAAAAATCAAAAATCGATAGCTGAAATTTTTTTTAATTAAAACAAATATATATAATGTATTTAATGTACTATCTTAATGATGAGGGTAAAAGAGTATATACTCTTAAAGTAAGTAATTTTTGATATTTTTGATTAATTGAAGTTTTTGGAAATGAGTATTAAATGTATTTTTTTAAATAATAGAAAAAAGCCCCAAACGGTCAACCTACTAAATCTGCTCATCCTGGTAAGTTCTATTTATTTTTAACAGTTATTGAGATTTTAAAAATATTCATCATTTTTATTTTTTATAGCTCGTTTCTCCCCAGATGATAAATTTAGTAGACATCGTGTACTCTTTAAGAAGAGATTAGGTTTACTTCTTACCCAACAATAGATAGAAGGTTGGAAATAGCATTTAATTCTTTTGTTAAAATAAAATAAACATTTAAGATTATTAGCTGCTACTTTTTTTTAGAAATAAACAGAAGTATAGAATTAAATTCAATTTAACCTATTGTTTTTATTGAATTGTTAAGATTGAATTATTAGGTTATTGTTTATTTGTTAGTTGTATATTGTTATCTAAATATTCAAAATTTTGTATTGAATTAAAATTTTATTATTGTTAAAAATTTCTACCTAAAAAATAGAAATTTATTAAATTTTCAATTTCTTTTTTTGATATTTTTTATTGTTCAATTTCTCAAAACTTAACACTCAACAAAATGTCTAAAAAAAACTCGAATCTACCACTCAGTCTAAAAAATAAATTAAAACATTTAACTTCTAGTACTATGCCTAAGGGTAAGTTGATTTATTCTTCCCTTCATCTTCTTATATGAGTTAACTAATCTCTTAATTTTTTTAGATCTTGATCCCGAAAACTATCTATTTTCTGAAAAACAAAATTCAGATTCTGAGAATGAAGAAGAAAATGAAGAATTAGCAAGAGAACATTATATTGAAGTTGGGTAAGTCTAAATTTAATTGAGTTAACTAAATAGAATACTTTGAGTGTTATTTTTAATTTAATAATATACTAAATGTTTGATTTTGTTTATTTAGTATAAGCAAGTTAAGAAATGATTTAGAATTACCAACAGATAACCCAAAATATAAAGGTAAAGCTAAGTCAAGGGCTGAAATATTTGGTTCTGAAACCGAAGAGGAAGAGGATAATGAAGAAGAGGATGAAGAGGATGAAGAAGAAATAGAAAGTGGAAGTGAAGAAGAAAGAAGTGATATAGAGTTAGGACAAGAAGAAGAAAGTATAGAAGAAGATGGTAGTGAAGAAGATGGTAGTGAAGAAGATGGTAGTGAAGAAGATAGTGAAGAAGATATTGAAGAGGGGGATGAAGAAGAAACAGATTCTCAAATAGGTGTTGAAGATGAAGAAATGGATTTAGAGTTAACAGCGGAATTAAAAAAAGCACAAGAAGAGGAAGCTGAATTAAAACAAAAAATGAATGATAATAGAGTGAGTGATGCAGTTAAAGGAAAATATATCAAAAATCAAATGGTAATGTTTTTTGAATATTCTTTTGATTTGAGTAAAATAAAATATTAATAATTATAAATTTTTTTAGTCTATTTGGGAAGCAGGATTAGATTTAAGGATTCGTTATCAAAAGATTTTATTGTTAGCTAATCAACTTCCTCAGGTAAATTAAAAAGTTGATAAATAGATTGAATTGGGTTAATATTTATTTATATTAGAAAAATAAAGAGATTATTGAAGAATTAAAGAAAGACAAAGATAATAACAAGATAATGGATCAAAACCAAAAAGAATTAATACAACTAATTTATAAATTATTAGAAACTAGAAAAGTAAGTGAATGTTGCTATTGTTTTTATTAATATTTTATATTTTATATTTTTAGAACTATTTAAATAAAGAAGATAAAACTAGTGTTTCATTAAAAAGAGATATTGACACAGTTAATTTAGATGATATTTGGAATGATTTGAATGAATTTAATACAAAGTAAATAATTAATACATTTATTTAGTAATAATAATTAATCTAATTTATTATTAATTAGATTTGAATCTTATCGCAATACAACAATTGAAAAATGGAATAATAAAATTAAATTTAATGATGGTGGATTATTAATTGGAAATAAAAAATTTAAAGCATTAGATCAATCAATATTAACTCAAATTAATACCATATTTAATGACCCACAAAGATTATTAAATCGAATTCATATTCAACGTAATGATTATTCTATTATTGGTAAACAAAAAAAGGTACTTTGTTAATTAATTATTATAAAATTAGGATAAAATAATTCATAATATTTATTTATAATATTTATTTAGGAAAATGAAGATATGGATAATGAAATTTTTGATGATAGTGATTTTTATCAACAATTATTGAAAGAATTTATTGATTCTAGAATGATTGATAATGGTAATTTATTAAATATTATATTTATTAATTCATACTAGATACTAATACTAAATATACTATATTATTATATATTATATATTATATATTATATATTATTAGATAATCAAAATTTATCAGAATTACGTTGGGCTGCATTAAAAACAAGTAAACAAAAGAACAAAATAGTAGACACAAAAGCAAGTAAAGGACGTAAGTTAAGATTTCATGTTCATGATAAATTACAATCTTTTATGGTCCCAATACCAAAACAAAAATGGCATTCAGAAATGATTGATGAATTATATTCTAGTTTATTTTCATTTAGAAATAATAATATTAATAAGGAGGAAGAAGGAGATAGTGAATTGCAAAATAATGATGGGTTAAGAATTTTTGGGTAGATTTTAAGAAATAAATCAATTTTATAGACTTTTTATACAAACTTTGAAATTGTGATTTTATTTTCTTTAGTATTAAATTAGATTTATTTTAATTATAGATAGATGCACGAATTAATCATTTAGTGATAATTAAAAATGTTCCCAATATTTCATTCATCAGATACAAAGTACGAGTATTAACACGCTAATTGATATAAACTATTGAGTTTTAAATTTAAAAATATCATAAATTTATTAAAGTTTATATAAGGTTATAGAAACTAAAATAAATGCCCAAAATTAGAATTAGTTTGAATTTTTAATTTATTAAAATATTGATTGTATCAGATGTAATCTGCTATTTATAAATATCATAAGTTTAATAAGGTATAATATTTTAACACATGGGAGTGTTTTTTTTTGACTCGATTACTTTTTCCATTTTTTAGGCACTGTTTAAGTGGAAAATTTGTTAGTAAAATTCTTAAATACAAAAATACATCCCCACATCCTATTTAATATATGAAATATCAGTTAGTATATTAATAAATAGAACACATATGATATAATTGTGTTTATTTTTAGATATTGTATCTCAATAAATTCTATTTAAAATTGATCTTTTTTAGCACAATTAAAATTTCGATAAACATTTAGTCCTTAGAACTTTGCTATAACTCAATAAATTATATATATAGCAATCTACCGTATTAGTAAGAGTCATTTATGAAATCAAGGTGCTTATATACTTGATCAATTATTTTATGATATAACCCTTTTTGAAAATTCAACATTCAAAGAAAAATTTCCGATTAGCACCCCCTTAGTTTTAATAGATGAAAACCATAGTATCTAATTTTTAAGGATGTTTCAAGTTGATTAATAGAAATGATAATATAAAATATACCGTATTTATTTGATTATTTTTCTTCATTTTAAGTAATTTCCATATTTAGAAGCATTGAAATTTACTATAAAAAACTATATACCATAATTATAAAAACCATAATTAATAAGTTTTACGATGAAGTTTAATAAACACTCTCAATCTTATTTTAATGTACTTTAAAGTAGTTTAGTCTATTATACTATCTTTGTAAAATTAAACTTAGTGTTAAAATAACTATAACTAATTCATTCTCCCGTTTATTGTTTGAAAATTATTACATAGGTTTTATTTATGTAATCCTAAATTTTACACTATATAATTAATAAGTTATTTCAATTCTAATGACACTTGATTTGTAATTTGTACACCAAAATAATCTACAATATAATACTTTGCGTTTAATGATATTTTTAATATCAGCATGTGAGGGTGTTTTTTTAGTTTCATCACTTTTTCTTTTTTTGCACTATTTAGGCAGAAAAGCTATCAGTAAAATCCTTAAACAAAAAAATACATCTCTATGTATTTGTTAGATTTTGTAAGGAAAATCTTGAAAGAGGATAGTTATAAAATATTTTATCCCTTTAGATAACATGATTACTATTTTAAAATAAATGATAGTGAAATGATATATTTAAATTCATCCTTATACATTTACTATTTTTGTTTGAAATTTTAACTAAAAAATATTCAATTTTACTAATATTTACAATTTAAGAACAATTTAAGAACAATTCAATTTCAAATTAATCCATAGAAAAAATTTATTTAAGTAGGATTAGATAATCTAGCAGAATAATTTTTTTTAATGTACTTCTTCTAATTAGGAATTGTTAGTAAATTCACAAAATAAAGCTTGTTTTTTATTTATAATTTCTACATTCTATTAAGTGTGAATAGGTAGTGAGTTATTTTTCATTTAAAGATGATTCTTTTTTAGTTATAAATGTGTATAAAAATAGAACTTGCTTTACGAGTCTTATTGTATATTTTAAAATTTTAGCCATTGATAAAGTCATACTTCTAAACCTTATATTTCAATTAGTTTAAATGTTTAGAAATGTACCATTAAAACTATATAACGACAATTAAGTTGTTTAAAATTGATACTATTTTATTTATATTAGATATGTCTTAATTTTTATAAATAGATATTATAGAATAGAGATAGCTGAATAGTAAATGAGTTATCATACTTACTGCAATGCAAGTGATCGAGTTGAAAGTTAAAAATAGATATCATTATATTTTTAGATCAATGCATCTTGTTATTTCAAATAAAGAGCAAAGGTATGAATAACATGACTAACGTTTATACCAATACTCTGCTTTATGAGCATATTCTAGCTTAACTGATTGAGTAGGAATTGTGAATTATCATCATCATGTACTTGTATTCATTACTAATTAATTAAATGGAAGTGAAATAAGAGTTTATAATAGATTGATTGTACTAATTAATTAAATTTGCTAAAAAAATTAAAACTTTATTTACATTTGATTTTCCTCATATTTTAATCGATTTAAGTCCATTTGCAAGATTAGATAAATAAAGCTATTTATTATCAATATAATTACTATTTTTAAAAAAATATGTACTAATAATAAATTTGAAGCGCAATCACTATATTTACAAAATTGAGTAGTATCTTACTTAAATTATAAATCTAAATTTAAAACAACACATCCTTATTTATTATATAAAACTTAAGGGAATGACATATTTCTCTACATCATAATAATAAAATTTATCTGCATTTATCAACATTATAACTCTATGGTTCTTTATATCATCTAAATAACAGAGCACACAGCATATTCTATCTAAAATAATTAATTATAGCTTTTGCAATCTATTTTCGTTTCTATAGTCTTCCTAATTCATTTATACCATAATTAATAAATGGGGATGTATTTTTGTGTTTAAGAACTTTACTAACAATTTTTCCACTTAAATAAGACTTAAAAAATAGAAAAAGTAATGAAAACAAAAAAACATCCTCAAATGCTATCTTAATAATTTCTAGTTGTAATTTATTATATTTTAATTGATTTTCATATTAATGAAATTTAATTAATATCTAATATATAGAATGTAATTTTTTGCACTACATTTCGAAATTTAGTTTTAGCTCAAATATAACAAATTTATTAAATATTAATTAAAAACATATTAAGATAATATTAATGGAATATGACATAAATTGTAGTAGGATATTTGGTAATTATTATACTTCTATAGCTACATTTTTTGAAGTGACTTTTAGCTTTTAGTATTAAGAAATTTATTGATCAAACTTGATCTAAAGTTCATTGCTTTGTGAGTTTATACTTTGTCTTACATTGACTACTAATTCACTCTCTAATCAATAATGACTAGAAAGTTAATTATGTTCCAATTGTAAATGGATTTATACAATTTGAGACAAATAGCTATTCTAGAACCAATAATTATAAAATTAGTAGCATAAGCTAATAACTTGGTTTAATCATACTTTAAAAACTTCATTAATTTACTAATATAGATTGTTAAGTTGGTTTATTCCATGTACATATATAGATACATGCTATCAAGAAAAACAGTCTGAATTTGCATCATCCCAAGTTTCTAAAAAGTATATAAAGAATAAATAAATAAAAAATTAAAATTAAAACTTTAATTATTCAAATTAGTACATATTTAATAAAATAGAAAATAATGGACCAAAAAGCTTTTGATCAATTAGCCACCCATGCTTGTGATGAGTGTCGTAAACATAAACTTAAATGCAGCAGAGAGCAACCGATTTGTTTAAAATGTGCAAAAGTAGGAAGACAATGCATTTATAGTTATACTCCTATGAAAAGGGGACCTAAACCAAAAGCGCCTATTGATATGGATTGGGATTGGCATAAACCTGAGAAGGGCCTTATTTGTTTTCCTTTAAAAGAGAAGAAACAGCCTGAGGTAACTTGCGCTCAGTCTAGTGAGTTGAAATCCCAAAGTATCCAAGCCGTGCCTTCAGATTTATTATTTATGGGAAGTAGTAGCGATTCTATTGAGCCTATTTCAATACATATATTAAGTTCTAATATTTGTGAAGTAAAATCAAATGCAACCTTTTCTCCAGATTTTTTGAGTAACTGCTTTAATCCAACATTAATACAAGTTAATAACATTGTTAATTTTATATTAGAAAGTAAACTTAACTTAGACTTTGGATTTCAACAAGTTTATCATATGTTACATGGTCATTTCATTATTTCAGCTTTATTAAACGATAATGAAATATTATCACTTAGTTATTATTTTTATAATGTTAACAATTATTTGGGAATAATAAGCTTACATGAATTCTATGCGTTAATTAACATAGCTGATAATCGATTTTTAACTTTTGTAGTGAATTCAATCCTTTTGATAACTGATATCTCTATTAACAACCTAGAGTCAATATTAAAGGCTAGTTCTAACTTTATCCCTGATACTTCTCAAATTACACTACATGATAAAAATCCATTATATATAGCTGGCATACATTTATTTCAGTTAGCTAATCTCTCTTTTTCTAATTAATTGTTTTCTGTTTTTTGTTAATAAAAATTTTAATCTCAAGCTGTAAAACTACATATCATCGCTTTAATCTACTTTAATACTTTTATTTGAAAACTTTTAACTCTAAATTGTTGTACCTTTTTCTTAATATAAAGTGTTAAATGTTTAATTTCTA
This sequence comes from Batkoa obscura, assembly GCA_030770535.1. Classification (NCBI taxonomy): domain Eukaryota; kingdom Fungi; phylum Entomophthoromycota; class Entomophthoromycetes; order Entomophthorales; family Batkoaceae; genus Batkoa; species Batkoa obscura. Next base: position 431,010 of record JASVEC010000030.1, read on the forward strand.
TAATTACTGAGCTAGATTCAATTTAAAGTAGTAACTTATAATTTATTCTAATGTATGATTATATGATTTTTTTCACGGTATAAATGTTAGAATCAACAGTAGTAATATGAAACTAGATGTAAAAGATATTCTATCATTAGAGTATTTAACAATGACTTTTGTTAAATTCGCTATATTGTAATAAAAAACAAGATAAGTAAAGGGAATTGTAAGAGTCAAAGTCTTATTTGTTTTTTTAATGGTTTATATATATATAGCCAAGTCAACAATCAAAGTAGCAAAATAGTAAACGCAATCATAATATCAATATGGCTAAATATGAAACTTATCAAAAAAGTTGTAAACTCCTATACAAATACAAATAATTCAAATCCAGTCTTGATTGCAACAAAAAGGAAGTAATTTCCGTTTTTTAACATTGAATGCTAAACATCTAACAATCAGAGTAAATCATAATAGTAATTTTGTAGTCTACTTTATTAAAGCTGTTTAGATAAATTTATAAAATATTACTCTATTCAAAGTTATAACATACTCATTAGATTGAGACTTTTAACTTATTAAATCATGCTTTATAGCTAAATAGTTCTAAATTGTGTCAAGGATTTATAAAGATCCCTTTTACACTATACCAACCAGTATATATTTCTACTATAAAATTAACTTAGAAAGGAGTCACTCTTCGCTTATTATTGGTGATTGAATATCTATATTTTATCCATACTTCTAAAATTAGAAAACTAATTTTATATCACAATATCATAATATCGGGTACTTGGATTAAAAAGTCAATGTTATATCCCTTAGAAAAATATGATCAAAAAGGTTCTTGTCCAAGTTAAAAATAACAGTAATCGAAATAAAATTTTCGGTAGGAACCTATTTTTAAAATATTAAAGTAAAATTTAGCTAATACTTATTGTGAGTCTCATATTTAAATTAACTTTCAATTTCTACTCTTATAACTTTGATTGAATATTATCATTATTTTTGTAACAAAATCTAGCTATTTTTTTCCTATTTATTTGATAACGTTATAACCATTATTTAGGCCTAGTTCCATATACTATTAAATTAGTGCTTAAATTACAGCTGACCATAAGAACAGGTAATGCCTAAAGCTTTATAAGAATCAGATGGCTATATTTACTAAAAGACATAAAGTATGTAAATTGGCCTAAATACTAATAATAGTACTAGAAAAGAAAGCAAACAATTTCTTTATCATCAAATATGAAATAAAGATGTATCAAGTAATCTCAGCTAAATAGCTATTTTATATATAGTAAAAGCAATCATTTAATAGTGTAGCATTTCGCGATTAAGTTGGTTCCAATGCCCTAATTTAACCATAAAATTGGGGATGTATTTTTTTGTTTAAGAATTTTACTAACAATCTTTCTACTTAAATAGCGCCTAAAAATGGAAAAGTAATGAAATCAAAAAAAATATCCCCAAATGTTATAACTAATTAACTTTACTTTAAATTAGCTTATTATGGTTTATAATGCCAAGAAATATTCGCCATGAGCTATTATATACTGTTAGGAGTATTAGTATATAAATTTATCAGTTATGAAGTTGCATTTTACCAAATTATATTTAAATCTATGATTGATTCTTAACAGCAATATCAATTATAAGTTTAACAAATTCTTTTTAGTTATATCTAAATATTTTTTAACACTCACTGTCTCTAATCTCATATTTCAAAAATGATGTAATACTTGTACATTGTATTTATAAAATTTATTAAGACAATTATTGGTTTGTGGTTATGAAGCTATTATTAACTATGCATAAAACTTGTTTATTAGCCTTTTTATTAAAAATTAATTTTATACTAAAGTAACATTAATCAATCTCATAGAGCTAAACAATTACTCTTTGTTGGATATTTATAATTTAAAATGATCATCCCTATATAAAATAAGGAGAATAACACCATATTTGGTTGCTCATAATCCCTAAATCTTTCTAAATTGGGCTGACTTTGTAAAAAGAAAACTACATTTCCATGCTTATCGTCAAAAAGTCTTAATCTCTTCGACTTTAATAAGCTGACATACGAGATATACTTTTTTGTTTAGGAATTTTACTAACAATCTTTCCACTCAAGTGGCACTTAAAAAATGGAAAAGTAATGAGCCAAAGAAACATCCCTATATATTGATTTTCGTATACAGGTAATCAAAGTAAAAATGGGATGAATGGCTTAATATCTAAAAGTTAATATTGATACTTTTATTTGGTGCAGGAATGTATTTATATTTTTTAAATGTTTTTATTAGGCAGCCTACCATTTATGATAACTTCTAGAATCCTCGCCTTCGGCAACTCTAGACTAAGAAGCTCTAATTAAATAAGCCTTATATATGGATTTGGCCTAGAGTTGTGATAACTTTTATCTGAGTGAGGAATGAATTATGATGTTTAGGTATTCTATCGAAATTATTATCATTTTAGAATTTAAAATTCACTAATAGCTTGTATAGACTCCTCAACCATCTATACTTTAAAACACCTTCAGATATACATTATAAGAAATTTTCTAATTATTTTTGCAATCAATGGCAAATAGAACCTTCTACCCCTTTTTGTTATTATGATAAGTTTAAAACAACGAATATCATAAGTATGATTTCTGAAAGTTAAAAATATCAAAGTAAAGCTAAGTTCATTTGCAACTATTAAAAGCCAAAAACCTAAAGCAGTATAGATACATAAAGTATTAAAGTATTAAAGTCATTTTTACATATTCAAATAACATATTAGCTGCTACATAAGTATTTTCTATAGTATGTTTATATTATATTATATTATATTATTATTATAAACCTATAAAATAAATATGATATATAATCTACAAATTCAGTATGAATTATTTTTTCAATTGATTATGATAAAGTTATTAAACCATAAGTTTAATGTTTTGATATACATGACATAAGAATAATTGATCATAGCTAATTTATTGTATCTATTAATTTGATTTTTATTTATTACTTTTGGTATAAAATATGTAAAAGTCAAGACTTATCTTCAATGATTAAATAAAGGGTAAAAACCAATATATGGGAGCGTTTTTTTTTTACTTCATTATTTTTTCCATCTTTTAAGCGCTATTTAAGCGGAAAATTTGTTAGTAAAGTTCTTAAACACAAAAATACACCCCCATATTGAGATGATGGTACTTTAATCACACTACTAAAAAAATAAAATGTATTGTAAGCAAAAAAACTATTTTAAACTCATTTATAAATAAATCTAACCAGGGCATAGCTACATTCATTGTTTGCATAAAAACTTATAAACTTCTTAGTTTAGCTAACAAGTATTTAATCCAGGTTTCCATAAAAAGCGAAAGTAAAAATAAAAATACTTATAGGAATGGTATGAGAGTTAGATCCAAACTTCAAATATTATTTGATTACTTTTAATTTCAAAAACTCATTATAAGTCATTTTAGAGTTTAAAGCTTATATATGGGATGTTTTTTTGGCTTCATCACTTTCTCTATCTTAAGTACTATTTAAGCAGAAAGATAATAAAATTCTCAAACCTAAAGATACATCCCCATATCTTGCTTTATCATTCATTCACTAATAGCTTTTTTTCTGAATGCAAATAAAGTATAACCTTCAGCCTCTTCAAATGATCTTATAAGTTTTTATATTATATTATGTTAAATATTTATTTTAATTCATAGATACTTGGTAAAACCTTTAAAAACTGTTTTAATAGCATTTTGATTATAATCTGAGATATCAAATAGTTGGGTGATTTTGACTAAAGCGAAATTTTCTCTTAAAGATATGGGACTGTTTTTTTGGTTCTATGAATTTTTCTATTTTTTAAGCACCACTTGAGCGGAAAAGTTATTGGTAAAATTCTTAAACAAAAAGAATATCCCCATGTGGTTTTCTTTATCTTTTTGAGTTTTTAAGCTCAAAATTAGAACAAATTACCAATCAAGTAATAAGTCAAAAAGGCAGATCAGATATTATTTGAATATAAAAAATCGTTTACAATTTTATGCCAAAGGAAGTCCGAAAAAGATTAATCAGATCAAAATTTTTGCTTAATTGGGCTGTTTAACGACTTATCAAAATTAGACTTTACCAAGCAAAAATTGTGACAAGTTAAGGATCATTTATGCTTAAGTGCTACTAGTGTTGAATATACCGCAATTGAAACATGCTATTCAATAAAGACAAAAACGAATTATATTATCATTTATTATAAAAAGAACTTATACTAACAATTTTTACCTATCGTCTTATTAATCGTCGTATTCATAGTCATACAAACCATCTTATACTTCTTCGTTAAGTCATTGGTATTGCTATATATAGTTGTAGTCTTTATTGTTGCCCTTACATTTTTGGGATACAAGGACTGGAAGATTTGAGAATTAACTACACTGGAATGTATTTTTATATTTAAGAATTTTAACGATAGTTTTTCCACTCAAATAGCGCTTAAAAGATGTAAAAAGTGATGAAGCCAAAAAAACACCCCCATATTGTTAAAAATTGAACTAACATTTATACATTTTTACTAATCCCATCAAAATTTCATGAAAAATCCGAAATACAGATCATATTCAAAAAAACAAAAAACATGATTGTCAAATTCCTTGTAATTGAATAAAAAATATAATTTTTACTAGTTTAAATATAAATGCCCTATAGATTACACAGTATCCTAATTTAAGGACGTTGTCCTAACTTAGTACTTACACAGTTAAGTAGTAGAGGAATATGCATTTTCATTAGCTTGGATAAAATAATTCTTTATCAAAAAGGATTTTATATGAGCGCTGTAATACCCTAAGCATAATATCATTATTTTTTCATTACCAAGTGTGGTTACTTTAAGAAACTTCTAATTAATTTAGAATACTGCTATTTTATTTTAAATCACAAATGTAGTATAGAAACTAGTAGATTAAGTATTTTCCAAATAATATAACCAAGTATAATATCTAAACACATAGTCAAACATTAAGTTTGATATTTTTTATTTGTTCTTAATTCGAATAATTAAATGTTCTATGCTCAAATTCTCTGAATTATAAATTCTAAAAGAGTTGTTTGTACATACATAACTATTCTATGGAATTTTATTTAACTTTACTAACTCCTTTTTTACAGTATAGTTTAGATTTTTATAACAATTTAATTTATGTTTTCCGATCTATATTTTATAAATGTACTTCAAATTTTCGAGGCTACAATAAGCAGTATTAAAATAATACTTACAAGTTCTATAGTCTTTAATTAATAAATCAAGTGAACCGTATATTAAAAGCAAACTGACTTAATTTAGACTATACAATTGTGATAAGGTATATTTGGTTCTAATACAATAAATGTAATTATCTGCATTATTGCTTTAGGAACAAATGGATTTTAGGGGATAAAAAGTATATATTGAAAAAAGATTTGAAACAATTTAAAATAAAAATTTAGCTTTATTAACAGTTATTGCAATGGACCTCAATCAGTCAGCATTGACAAAAAATTCTCATATTGAAGATATCCAAATCAAACCACACTATTTATTTGATCTAAATATACAACACAGCATCACCGAAATAATGTTATTTGGAACAGATAAAAATAAAGCACAGTTACCTTCAATCGTGAAAAAAACCTACAATTATCGGATTGCACTCATAGCTTTATTAAGTGTGATATTCATAGCTATAGGAGTTATCCTCTATTTTTTTGCAAAACCTTCTCTGTTAGCGTATGCTGTTTTAGTTTCTCTTGTTATCTTTTCATTTTTAGCTCATGAGATTTATGTAAGTTATAACCTATTTTGTAATTAATATCTAATTATATTTATTTTAGGGTTACATTCATTTTGTGAAAAGCATCAAAGATACGAATACTTACATTAAAAGGAACAAAAATGCAGTAGCCAGATTTCGTATAATTGAACAAAGAGATAAAGTTATTATTCCCTTAAACCCAAATGCTCCTCAAAGCTTATATCAAACCCATAATGCTTATACTAACCCAAGGTGGTACAATCTTCCTCAAATGGTCAGTCCTGGCTAATTGAATTAGCCTTTTGTTATTTTTAATTATTAATAAGTCAAAGTCGGAGATTTTGTTCAATATACATTAAATGATATGGAGATGTCAAAATTAGTTTCATTCTTTTTATTAAAAAACAAAAGTACTCAACACAGTTTTAACTTATTATATTATAGCTTACATTGTAAGCTAGCTGAATTTCTACTAGATCTAATAAAAATTCCCAGATTAACAAGACCTTTACTAATATAATAGATATATACTAATAATAATTAAAGTTACAGTATGTAGATAAATATATACTCTTATAAAACTTTATTGAGAAATATTTATTATCGACTTCTTTACAACCAACATTGCAGATTTTCTATCAAATAAATAAATCATTCTAATGTTATAATTACATTATTAATATATCGTTAAACTAATAAATAGCTACATGGGAGGGAGTAGTTAGCCTCAAAACTATAATTAGCTACCCATATGTAATACAAGTAGTATAACGATACTTCTTACTTCTTATTACAATTACTTGCTTTTTGATTGCTTATTAACTCGAATAGTATTAGCATTTGGGGATGTTTTTTTTGGCTTCATTACTTTTTCCACCTTTTAAGCGCTATTTGAGTGGAAAAATTGCTAGTAAAATTCTTAAATACAAAAACACATCCCCATTTAATAGTTTATTTCTATCACTTAACAAACCACTTACTTGCTTAGTAAATATCGAAAGTTTTAAATTCTCTGTTATTTTTGTAAGATAAGCTCGAGTCGATCTTTTAATTTTTCTATTTTCTATAGACTCTACAACTCTAATTCGAACTATATCACTTTTTTTTGATGTATCAGATACTGGATAACAATGTAGTTTATTGTTATGTTTAATAAAGTGTAAATACTTCTTAATGCCCTGCATCTCTATTATTTTTTTTGTACTTTTGTTTCTTTTATACTTTTTAAAAATTATATCTGTTTTCCCATTATTAACAGTCGAGTTATTGATTTTATTATGCTCGCAAATAAAAGCCTCAAATCTTGAAAGTTGATTGATATCTTCTATTTTACTTAATGCTTCAAAATTACTTTTACATTTTGAAAGGTTTCCAAAATGTCCATCAACTATACTTTTTCCATGATGGTCAGCAAAAAAATTAAGATCAATATTTAAACCACTATTTATTTTATGAATTTCTTTAAACACGTAACATAGGAGCTCTTGGGATTTAAAATGATTTCCTGTATCTACCCATATATTAATTTTTGTAAACCTTTTAAATAAAAGCTCTGTAGAGATTAAATCGATTAAACAATCTCCTGCATATACTGAATCACGATTTAGTATTTCAGATAAATAATCAAAGTAAACTTTGCCTATTGTTTTATCATCTTTTAAACATGAAACACTAAATCCTAATATTAATATAGCTTGTTTGTTATAATGATCTAAATTTATTGAATCTGGTCTTATTCCTGTTTCCATATTTTGTTTAAAATTTAAAATTATTATAAAACTTTTATTATTTGATTTTTTAATAGTTTCATTAAATGTGTTTTTTTGAGTATTGACACAAAATTTATGTAATTTGTATAATTTCTCTTCTTCATTAAAAATCTCTTCTATCCTTGCTTTATTTTTTATTGCTGTATTTATTTTATTCTCAAATAGCTTTTTTCTAATTGTATACTGGGTATATGTATTACATAAATCCGTTTTTCTTGCTGCATTAAGATTACTTGGTATATATTTAAAAAATGTTGACCTAGCTACTGCTTTATCTTTTGAATTACTAAAATATTTACTATATATTATTCTTTTACTTTCATTTAATATATATATGATCTGATGAACATTTACTATCATTATTTTTTATTAAATCTTGATGAAATAGTTGAATCATTTAGTAAATATTATATGGGGATGTATTTTTGTATTTAAGAATTTTACTGACAATTTTTCCACATAGATAGCGCTTAAAAAATGGAAAAATAATGAAACTAAAAAAAACAGCCCCGTATAATAGTTTCAATTTGCTCATCTTTAATTTCTTTTGTATTTTTAATAATAGGTTGTAATATTGATATTTTATTGTTATTAATTATTTTTGAATAATCATATTGATTTCTATTTATATTAAACCCAAAGCTTTTACATTCATCAAAAGAATATACTGAAGCTATAGCTGATAATAACGCTAGTTGGTGATTTTTATTTCCTGTTTTCCTTAAAGCACTAATTTTATACCTCGCTTGATTAAGTTTATTGTTATCGATAGTAAACTTTGATAATATATCTTTTCTTTAACATAAAATGAGAAGAAGCACATAATATAAACATTGTAATTCATTTACATCAATTTTAAGAGCTACTTATAATAACCCAAGGTTTATGGAATTTTATGATAAAATAAAACAAAATTTTCAAAAATCCCATTTCAAAGTTTAGCTATAAAAGTTTGCATTTTATTTTTATTTTAACAAAAAATAAAGTCAAATAACTCTATCCATATAATTATATAGTTATACATTATATATCTATTAAATATTTAACAGAAATAACATAAAACATATGGCTAGAAAAATTAGCTATTTAAGAAAAAGAAACAATTAAAATAAGTTTTTCAAATAAAGAAATTTAATTTTAGGCTTTTTAGATTCAAACAATCACATTAAAGACTTACAAATTCAAAACAAAATTTGGATTAATTTCTAAGTAAATTCTGAAACCAACTCGGACATCTTCAATATTCTTTTTTATAGAAAGTTCTTTAATAAGCTTTACTTTTTATATTGATGAATTTATATTGTATACATCTATTTGTGATCAATCTCTACCTAATAAAAAAAAGTTTATTATATTTAGGATGGAAACAATACAAATAATAGATACATTTACGCTATAAACAGGTATTTAAATAGATTTATATCTACGTAAGGTGTCATTCTTTATCATAAATTGTTTTTTCCAATTTTTTAAATATATAAGAAACTTATAGTGATATACAATTGATAGCTTAATCTAAGTTGTTGAAATACATTATTTTAGAAATTTGGACAATTGGATGCCTTCAAGAACTAATATTAGGACACTAACAATAGTTTAAGGCATGGAAATAATAATATAATGACATTTAAGGTTTTGATTAAAGTATATTATTGTTTGAACAGAGTCTTTGTTTATTTTTATAACTTATCAAGCAATTTATTTTATGATTATAACTAGATTGAGTTTAAGTAAATGTATCTTTTATGCTCAGATAAAAATCTGGTGCATTTTGTTCATATTACCATGAAATCTGAATGTAATTAACCATATGAAAAATTATACAAAACCTATTACCATCTAAAAACTATGATTTATTTATAGCCTGGTTGGTACCAATATAATAGATACTAAAACACCTGCATTTTAACTCAAGGGTATAAGTAAGTACCTAAGCATGAGATAATTAAAGCAATGATGAATTTCAGTATGATAAAAAAGCGATGAAATTAGAATTTGATAAGGAAGCCAACCTTTATTTCATTTGTAAGTATATGGGGATGTATTTTTGTGTTTAAGAACTTTACTAACAAATTTTCCGCTTAAATAGCGCTTGAAAAATGGAAAAAATAATGAAGTCAAAAAAACACTCCTATATGGCGATTAGGTATTCAACGTATTCGATATAAAATAAAGACTTATGAGCTCTTTGTCAGTAAAAAAGCCCATGGCTCAATATCATATAAAACTTCATGAGTAATTCAAAATTAAACTGTTATAGTTAAGCTTAAGTTATTGTTTACAGCTTTGATTAGTTTCAGTCAATATATAATAATCCTCATAGTTGTTGAGGCCAGCCAAACTAATTTAGAGTTAAACCTTAATTTACTATAAAAATCAAAAGAATGGTAGTTTAAAAGCCTGAAAAAATCTTTGCTTACTTAGGGTTTTTGCTGCTTTTTATTTTCATATAATTATGAAAAAGCAAAACACTCTAACTTGTTGCCAAATAAAAATCAAATAAATTAAGCCAGAGAAGTAGGGCTAAAAAGTAACAATTTTATGCTATTATTATTTGTACTAGCATAATCATAATCTAGATGAATTGTATTTGTGTAGTGTTTGCTCTTTATTTTCCAAACCATTAAATAAATATACGTATGGGAAAAATTATTTTATTTTCATTATTTTTACATATTTTTTAAGCTGATTTATGAAAATTTATACAAGAACAGTATTTATTGGCTAATAATATATTTAGTAAATTAGACAGGAAATAACTTTAAGAAAATCGAATTACTCATACTTTTTCAATCCTATTTAGCTTAAACAGCTGTTCATTGGAGTTCATTAAAAAAAGATTTTCCATTAATAAAACATAAAAAGTTTATCTCAATACTCATCAATTGTATTAAAATGCTTTTCATTAGCTCCTTTTTTCTCATTATCATTTTTATTGAATTAATAAACATTTGTTTTTGAAAAAAATAATAAACTTATAAAATAATAAAGAACAGTTATATTTATAATTTCTTAAAATAGCAATATAAACTCAATCTAATCAAAATTTTGAAAACTTGTAGACTATTATTCTAGAAGAATGTTAGAAAGGCCCAAGGCACCAAGTATAATACCAGCTAAAATAACAATTAAAAATAAAAGGCAAAACTAGGAGAAAAAATTACCTTGTTCTTTTGCTTCTTCATCAGGGTTTTCAAAGAATGTAGATTTGATTAATTTCACAGGATTGCTAACTAACCTAGGTATAAAAAAATTGCCAGCAGTCGCAATTTCCATCAAGAGGATAATTTGACATGCGTCTATGTAATCAACTTGATTTTTGAAGCACAACCTTGCATGTGCTTGAGCTAAACGAATCAACGCTTCTAAAAACCTTACTGTGGTCCTAGATTTATCCTGCTCTTTCATTCTTACTAAATGATAATATTTAGTAAATATTAGATCTACTTCTTTGCTAATCCTTGGTTGATATTCATTTTGTACATAATTAATGTAATCCCTCAATTGCTCGATATTAAACTCAGTGTTATTTTCATCGTTTTTAATTCCATCTAATTCTCTCATTAATATGTAATCGGCAATTTTACTATATGTCTATTATTATCTATTAAATTAAATAAAATTATTTAAATATTACTCATCCCACTCTGAATCTTTATCATCTAATATTATCAAAATCATATCAAAACGTGATAACAACGGTCCCGCTAGTGCTAAATTTGTACTCAGACTTTGATTGGGATCGTAATTACCTTTTGGATTTGTTGCTGCTAATACGGAGCATCTTGTATTTAATGTACACACTATGCCTATTATCAATTAGATTATATTTGATGTTTAATTTCAAATTGTTTTACCTGCTTTGGCAATCGATATTCTTTGCTGCTCCATAGCTAGAGAAATAGTTGAAAGACATTCAGATATATTAATGATTTATAATTACCTTCATATACAGATGTTTTATCTCTTTCTTGAATACTATTAAATTCATCGATACAGCATAACCCTCCATCAGCTAACACCAATGCACCTGGCTCAAGCACAAACCCTCCTTTATCCTTTTGATTAATATTAGTCATGTGTAAAATACTTATGAAACATCAAAGTTACTTTTGTTGCAGCAACAGTAAGTCCGACCCTAAATAAATCAACGTTAGTAACCTAATCTATGACACTATTGCACAATGACTCACGAACTGGTTCCAATACCGGTGGTCAAAATCGATCTTTGAACTAATTTATTGGAAAACTTTAAAAACTGTGACTTTGCAGTACCAGGATCACCAACCAATAGTAAATGTGGCTCGCCACGAACTTTATGTCCACTTTCGGATGATTTTGAAACACCGCCAATAATAGTTAATAAGCAGCAAAGTTTAACTAAGTGCAAGCCATATACTTTTGGACAAAATGAATTTACAATTTTATCTCTTTTTACCTTATTTAATAAATAAGATTACTTATTGTTTTATTATTACCTAGCTAAACTTGTCAATTTGAATGAAACTATAAAATAAATAAATTTGGTTTTAATTACCTAACAACGGTCTATCTTTATGAATTGACCAAAATTGAGTAAATGAATTTACAACAGTGTTATTAAAAATTGTCAAGTCGCTTTTAATAATAACGTTGTTAACATGGAAGTACATTTCTACAATACATCGTTGCCCAGCGTTAACTTCTTTCCATCTTCTTCGTAGACACCCACTATATTTTTTATATATTTTTAATACTACTTTTATACAAATCTTAATTCAATATTTACATTATCTTCACTTTATCGCCACTTTTTACTTGATCAACTAGGTCATCTTCTAATATCGCTACTACTGTTTTTGGCATGTAAAAAAAGTTAAGGAATAAAAAAATTAACATGTCCTATTTGAATTTAAAAAAAAAGGATATTGAACCGATAGATAAATTAGACATATTTTGTTGAATTTTGATCTCTTGATATTGTCTAAAATGATGCCTATCTAATAAAGTATGATTTTACCGATCAGAGTGATTTTTGTTATGCTATTTACCATTAGTTTTAGTAATATTAAATCTACTATTCAAACAGTTTGGTTTTTCGTCATTTAAACAAACAACCGGCGGTCTGATAGTAGAGTGCTTATCCAGATTACTAGTTAAATTGAATATTCCTTTGCATTTGGTACACTCTGCAATTGCGGTATTGGTAATTATTTTGGTTTCCCCCGTCCTTTTAAAACATTATTACTATAATTTTTAATAGTTCTATAAATTACCTTAATATTGTCCCTTGGACTGATATAAGTTTTCCAATATCATCATTGTTTGGCATTCCCATTTTATTATATGCATCTACATTTGGCAAACTACAAACTAGTTATTATAAAACAATAAATATATATTTAATTACTTATTCAATCTAATGTGCACATTTCTTTTATGTGATAATGGATCATCATGAGTACTGAAACTTAATAAGCTATATTGAAGACTGTTTACTGCTTTTTCCATAATTGGTATTAATTTCAAAGGATAGTTTAAAATCAAATTCCCCAATTTACTATTATTTTGTACCAAATTTAACATACTAACATTTATTAGAAAAAATTATCAAGTTGGTGCTATTGAAAAGAAGAAAATTACTTTATTTCCAATGAGTAATGTTTATCTACTTCAAAATCTCTAAGTATATCTACTATTTTATATTTATAGTTCTTTTCTAGCTCATAAATAATTAAGTATTCCCATCCTATTTTAATATTAATTGATAATAATTGCACAATAAGGCTACTATCCTAACCTTCTTCAAACAGCACAGATTCCATTTTTTCTTCTCTGCTCAAGACGCCGCTGTCAAAATCAAATTTATCCTCCTTAATCTCTTCGATTTCCTCCGATAAATTAAGATTTTTAGCTTGAAATTGGCTTGGTTCCATTTGAATGAAAGAATAAAAAATGAAAACAAAAAGTCTGATTCTAAACAACCATCATTTGCTTTTTTTGGATAACTATATCCTGAGAAATGATTTGCCAAAAAGTTTCAATATTATATAAATTACTGTCTAAAAAGAATGCGTCATAGTTAACTGTTGGATAGTACTAATTTTAAACTACGCTAAATAAAATCGCTTGATTGAATTTTAATTCATTTTTGCCCATCTTAAAAATATTTATTATAAATTTCTCTCAATTAAAGCAAAATATTGAATTTGCTTTACTAGTTTAATATATAAAAATACATAGCTTTAAAGTAAGTTTATCTAATAAATATCCAACTAAAGTTAAATGATAATAAGTTCAAGTATGGTTTTTATTATATTAATTAATTCAAAAAACAATCAATAGTTATTGAAATAAGTTAAATAGGAGTTATAGATAACTCTATAACTTCCATAATTTTATGAATTATGTTTTTTTGTCATAAATTTCCATAAATCTATTACTCTCATAAGTCAAATAGTGCTAGTATTTTATTTGTCAAAGCGAGTAGAATATTTAGTATCATAAGGAAAGTCTTCATCTGCTACTATAAGTGAATTGCTATTCTAATTATATTGATATTCTAAGCTACTGATTTAACCTTAAGTAATAACTATAACCCTATTGATTTTATAACAGGTTACTTGGTCAATACAAATAAATTAGCTAGCGCTATTATTATTTACATTATAGTACTGGCTTTCAACGCCCAATTACAAGATAACATATATCCTTTTATATATTTTAATATGTTATATAACTCCTCAAGCCTTTAAAAGAACTCAAATTAAGTCATAAAATATTTAAATGCTTAATAACTTACAAAAAAATAAGTGACAATTAATTAAAAGTTATATTAATAGCTAAAATTACCAAATATAGTAAATATCAGAATAATTAAATAAATTAATTTGGCTATAAAAACATAGTTATTGGAATTTATTCTTTTATCTTTTTAATTAGTTTAATAATGAAATTTTCCTCGATTTTGACTATTGTCGCCTTTGCCACGACTGCTTCTGCCTTCTCTGTTACTGAACTAATCTCCGAACTTGGTACAAGAGCCAACAACCCTGTAGAGCAGGGTAAAAATGGACCAACAGAAATTAAACCTGAAGGAGATAAATCTGTAGTAAACAAGCCTGAAGGAAGCAATGGCTCATTTACCGATGACTTAATCAATAAAGGAAAAGAAAAGGTTAAAGGTGAAGCCCTTAAATACGCTAAAGAACAAGCCCTCAAACCATCAATTATCTTTGATAATTTTTATGCTGCTACCGAACCTTTCTTATTTAAAATAATCGAAAAGGCCGGAAAGGATCCTGAGCTTAAAAAAGTAATTGAAACTAGATTTAAGAAACTCCTTGACCACCTCGATGGCGTAGAATCACAACCAAAGAAGTCTAAAAGAGATATGTTTATATCTTATATTAATAAGCTCAATTAAAATAGTCATTTGGTTTTTATGTCCATTTTATACAATTTAATAATCTGCTAGCTATGAATAAATAAATTGATGTACTTTATAATTCTAATAAAACTTATATTTGATTGTATTTAGCAAAAAGTCTAAAGTAATATAAATTAATAATATGTTTTCAGCAAAAAATGAAATTTATTTATTAGAAATTTGGCAAAAATAAAGCGAAATTTCTTATTTCTTTTCAAGCCATTCACCAAATTGATCTAATCTGGCCTTTTCTTCTTCGTCATCCATAGTTCTATTATCGCTTCTTTGATATTTAGCTCCATCATAAATAGAAGCTTCAATTCTTCTTCCACCAAAAAATCGGTTGTTCATTAACTTAAATATAAGTAAATAAGTAAATAAGCAGACAATTAAATTTATTAGTCTTACTTTAATACACGCATCCGCAGACAACACTTCTCTAAATCGAACAGTACAGGCTCCTTCTTCAGATTTCTAATTTAATTAATATTACAATTCATTATTATTCAATACTATGTTACATCATACAATATCACATTAGTGACTTCTCCAATCTTAGAGCATTCTTCACGAATATCTTCTTTCAAATCTAAAATAAGCGCTGGATCATCCTTAAAATTAAAGTAAGTTAAATGATACTTTTATATCCTAACTTACTTCTAATTCTTGAAGACTAAACATATGCTTTAGCAAAACCGTTTTTCGAAACTTTTCTTTATTGCTCTTTTCTTCTTTCTCATACCAATCTAATTTCCTTAATAATAGTCAGTCATTTTTTTGATCTCTGTTACAGTTTTATTTACCTTTCCATATTTTGTCTGCGCTTTTTTAATATTTTTGGGTCAACCTTATTTTTTTTAACTTCATTATTACTATCTGCATGTTCTTTTTTGGAGAAATCAGCCTAGTTTGAATTACATCAGTATCATTTTCATATTGCTGTGTTTAGTTGATTACTTTTTGTACGTAAATAAGGTCGGGTTTAGGAGGTCTGAAAGGGGCCTCATCTAAAAGACTAGTGGCAAGTTGCACTGATTCTTCTTTAAAAAACGTTATAAGAGCATCTCCTTTACATTGCCCATTCTCATCTTTATATAATTTTATTTTAGGCTTTCCTGAAAATTTATTATTACTAGATAGTTTCAGTGAATTTATTCTTACCAGTAGCTAAATCTTCCATAAACAATCCACATTTCGAAAAAGTTTCTTTAAGCTCTTCAAAAGTAGCGTCAGGTGGCAATCCAGTAACATAAACTGAAGAATTGATTCTTTCTTTAGGTTTATTCTCTACATCATTATTCTTCTTTTTATTCTACCTAATATTAAGGATATTTATATTTAAAGGTATTTAAAATACCTTAACTCCCTTTCGAACAGGAGACTTTTCTTCCTTATTAATCTTGTTATCGTAAATACTCTTATTGCTCTACTATTTTATTTTTAAGTGGCTTACTTGTGGTTCATCGACATCATAAATCGACTGTTGGGCCAAAACTAAGTCTTGATCGAACTAAATAGGTAAGTTTAAGAATAAAATATAGATGAAGAATACAATAATTTTCCTATACCATTGGAAACCAAGCATTTGTATTAGAATCAAACTCATATTTCACTTGATCTTTTGGATCAATATAGTACCAGTTATTCGTCATCTGATCTAATTTTACATCAAAGCTATTCTCTTTTCCATTAGAATCAAAGTAAACTGCTTTGGGTGCTTGAGCTACTGCATTTGTTTCATTAATCTGTTCCATCTGCTAAAATTCGAATAAAAAAAACTTATATGAGAAAATATGACAGCTGTTATTTTACTTTGCAAATTTTGATTTAAAAACGCTCAAGAAATCGGACATTATTATATCATAATATTATAGTATTCAACTGATACTATTTATTAAAATAAATTAGGTATTCATTTAATTTTGCTTATTATATAACTAATTTAGCTAATAAAAGTATCAAAACATAAAATTATATCTAACTATCAATCCGCATACAATATAATCAAAAAGGATTATACATTTAATTTATACAGTTATTTGTAATAATCTTTGATCATTATCATGGTTATTTATATTAAAATGCTTTCAATTGTCAATACAAAAATTACAAAGTATAAATTATAAATATTCGAATTGAAAATAACATATTATTTAAAATAAATTTAATAATAATAATGATCTATAAAATTTATATTTAATTTATCCTCCTTATTCAATCTTTACGAAATATCTATTTTTTGCCACCTTATCAATTTTTAGAATTTTATTAATTATAATATACTAAAAATTACCTTTCTTATTGTTTTTCTTTATCTTGTTATTTCTAGTTTCTTTTTTATTTACTTCTTTATTTCCGTTGTCTTCCTTTTCTTCTTCTGATTTTATTAGTTTATCTATATAGTAAAATGTTTTTTACCTTGAGTTTCTTCATTCTCTGCTAGCGAATGTTTTATAACCCTTTGAGCTGCTGGAATGTTTACTCTCGTACTTGCTATTATCAAGTTAATAACTTTTAATCTTAACATATAATATATTATTACGTCCTCCTCTTCCTTGAAGCTCTTTGATTTTCTTAATGTATTCTCTTGATCTTGCCTAATTCTAGTCTTAAATCTATATTTTATTATCTTAAATAGCTTTACTAATTCTCTCAATATAGGATGGTCTTTCATATCAATTCCTTTCAGCATCATATATGCTTAAGAAAAGTTAGTGGTATATTTTTTTGTTTTTAAAAAAATAGACTTACACCAAAGATTATTGTTAATTGCATAACATAATAATACTTCAAGTTGACATTTGTCTATTGTATCTAAGTTGTTTACGTTTTCTGCAAACTCTGGATCTAATATCATGTCTACTGCTTTCTCAAACTCGTTGATATTGTTCTCTAATTCTTCGATTGCTCTTTCTGTAGACATTTTTTTGCTTTTTAAAAATAATGAAAGTTATTATATTTTTAAATAGGTTACTTTTATAAAATTGTTAAAATTTGTTGATTGGTTAAATCAAGGACATTTTTCGCTTTCCTGCCAATTAACTTTCGAACGAAAATACTTAAACTAAGAGTCTTGAGAGCATCGTTACTCACTGATTAAGGAAGATAAGGTGGATATTTATTAGGTATAGGCTTTTTATCATCAATTATTTTCATAAAAACAATCATCAAATTGCTACTTACTTTTTCAAAGCGTAAATTAGAGCTCAAAAAGCGACCAGTTTTTTGTTTGACTCATCCTTTAAACAATATTTTGCTCTTAAAGGCTTCTTATTTTATAAACAAAAGGCTATATTTCATGTAAAGTTATAACATCTTCACAGTAGCTTCATTTAAGGTAATTTATTTAGTGTTAGTTTTAATCAGAAAGAGTAAAATTTAGGTTTTAGTTTTAATAAAAAAGTGAACATTTAGTCCAAAATCTACTTTATAAACTAATTTACAACAATATTTTTGACTTATACAAAAAATAGGCTGTAAGCTCTGCAATAGCCATTTCGTTTTTTAAAATTTCTAATAGTTGTTTTTTACCTGAAAGCTTTTAATGTTACTTCCATTATAAATCAAGTAATTATTTATATTCCATAATCACCAATAATATAATGTTATATACTTTTGATTAGTCCAAAATGATTTTATAGTTGCAGTTAATTACTTATGCCACTTGTGCCAAAAAAAACAAATTACCACAAATTATATGGATGTATTTTTTGCTTAATAATTTTACTAGTAATTTTTTCGTTCAAATAGTACTTAAAAGATGAAAAAGTAATGAACCCAAAAAAATTATCCCCTTATCTTATAATTATAAAAAAATGCATTATTTTTAACTAGATTCTTTATTTTTCTTTAATAGTAAATAGACATATATAACTGAAGCATAGTTAATAGATTAAGTTCATTTTATAAAATAGCTGTATTTAATTTTGATTTTTTTTAAAATTATATAAATTAATAAGTTTATGCTAAAAACTTTAAATATTAAACAAAATGCACTTTTAATAAATGAAGAAATTTGCAGTTAAATGTTAAGCAAACATTTATTTTTAATTATATTTATCTTTATTACAACTTAATATTTAGCAGTAAATTTTAATAAAAAATACTTTCATTTAATATTTTAACTTTTTAGTGTTAATAATTTAAAAAAGTTAAATGTACCTGTTATTTAACACTCGGTTGTATAAATAAATAAATAAAATTAGCATTTTGAATTTAACTAAATTTTGTTATTGATCTTTATCTCACTCTATAAAATCATTTTAGCAAAAAATTCAATATGATATTGTTATTAATACACCTATACCATCACCATACAACTTAGGCTATTTCTTGGTTTCATTATTTTTTCATTTTTAAGTACTATTTAAGTGGAAAAATTGTTAGTAAAATTCCCAAACAGAAGTACATCTTTAATTTTTTAGGTTAAGCAAAAACTATTTTACATCAAAATGCTTACCATTTCAAATCTACTTTTACCACTTTGGATTCGCCCAAAAAAGTTTAAAAAATTTGAAGCAACCTAATAAATAATTTACTCAATGTTTTAGAATAATATTTTATTAAATTCTAAGCCCAAAAATAGTCAAAGTAAGTTTTATTTATATTATATATCACTGAATATTCTAAATTATGTGAATCTTAATAAAATGGCCGATTATTAAACAATATAATAAAATAGATCAAAAATAACACATGCATATAAATATTATATTTAGATAAAAATTCAAGCATTAATTTTATATAGTTTTATCTTTAAAGTTGCTTTAAAAATATTTAATAAACTTATTAAATGTTATGTAAATCAGTGTCATCATAATAGAATTTGTTTAAACAATATTAATGATTTTAAAAAAATAAAGTACTTTATTATAGCGATGACATAAAACAATAACTAATGATTATAAAATATTCCGAATATTAATAGTTTTCATAATTATAAATGAATGGAAATTAAAAGCTATATAAATTAATCTGTTTATTGAATTTATTAGCTTTGATGATTCGCCATAAAATCGTTTTCTATCAATGTTAGAAATCATCCCTCAATAATTTGTAAGCTTTTACACTAAATTTATCAGTTCTGAAACTACTAAGCCCTATTATGTAGGTTATTGGGTGGAAGCTCAATTACTTATGACTAAAATAGAATCAAATGAATCTAAAATTAAATATAAAATTTCCATTTAATTCGATTGGTTCAGTTTTAACAGCACTTGAAATTGTCGTTGAATTGATCGCTTTATTCTATTTCGTATACTTTTTGTTAATAGTTAAGTCGCTTTATAAACTATAATAATATCATGTTTTTTATGTATTTTATAAGTTTTATTGTCTGTTGCTTCACCTCAAATTTTGACTTTTTTTATCGCATTAAACATGTATCAAATCAGCCTAATAAATGCATTAGAACTGTTTTATAATGAGTTATTCATTTTAAATTTCTTAAACAACTGAATGACCAAATATAGAAAATAGCAAATGAACAGTCACCAATTCCTTACCTTAATTTAAAAATTAGATCATATTTGTCAAATAAGGTGGGTTGAATTTACATAAAATCATTTGATAAATTCTATTTGAGTTGTTTAAAATAAAGCATTGACGGCTATTAAAATTATCTTTTTTTCATTTTTTTCTGCATCACTTTAGCCATTTTATCTTTATATTAACATTGCCCTTTCCCTATAAGTTTCAATATATATTGTCCAATTCACCTATTTGATTTTTATCTGTACACAATCTAACAGCAATCAGTTTATTGACAATGAGTAGCTTAATTGAAGACAATGGCATTGGAGTGATAAACTCTTCCTTAAGCTCATCCTCAAGCTTTTTTCAATTTATGAATCATTATTCAGTACCTTTGTTCTATTTGCTATTTCCTGCTATATTTGTACCAATGATTTTAATAAAGGTGATCTATTCAATCTTATCAATAGTATCTGGTGGTCCCAAATCATTATATCAAAAGAAAGGGCATGATTCTCTTTCTGGGGCATCGTCCAACGATATAGAATACTGGCTATGCCGATGCTCTATATGTTTTGATAAAAATCAAGAACTATGTCTCAACAGGTGCAGAGATCAATTTTGCAGAGATTGTTTTAACCGTTACGTTAAAGAAGTTGTAAACAATTCATGGGGATTAAACGTTACAAAAATAAAATGCCCAGTATGCCAAGATGTCTTACCTATTTCAGAATGGAGCAGGGTAACCATAATAATTTGATAGAAATCAATAAATTCTAACGATTTTAGTATGTGGACTCAAAAACCTTAAGTCAATATAAAATATATAACAAACCTTATCGTTCTATGAGCCGTTCTTGTGGCGAATGTGGAGAAGAAGTTTTTGCTGCAAAGGTTGAGTTAGAACTCAACGATAGTGGTAAAAGAAAGTAACTATTTCACTAAAACCCATTATTTGTTTTTTCTAATAATAATTAGATACATTGAAAGTCTTGAAAAGGATTGTCTTTCTTTGCTTATAAATGCAAATGTGGACGCAGATTCAATAAAGAGATTTTTAGGTAGCCTCAAATATGATTATAGTTACTTTTTAGAAGGTAGAGTTTCTGGGGGAAGTGAAATATATAGAAAAACAGCCGATCATTTGATTCAACTTTTACCAGAGTAAAAATATTTTAACACTACTTTTTAAAATAATAATATTTTTAGAACTTTTGGTGCAAATGAGCTAATGTGTAATAAATTGATGATTCGAGCATCTGAAATTTCATCTCGGTTAATTGCGATAGAATTAAAGCCTGAAGTATGGAAAGAATTACAATTTGAACATATTTCTAGATTTCCACAAACATTATGGTAAATTTACAATTGCTATTGGAAATGACATGACTTAACTTTATATTTAGTCATAAATGCAGCAGCGTTTTATGTTTACTTTGTGGTTCCAATGACCATCATTATGGAATCTCATGCTTAGAATATATGAAAAGAAAAGTAGAAATTGGAGCAGAATCCGAAGAACAGCTTAAAAACATAAGTTGGACACTAAAGAATAGGTAATTTAAGGCTATGAACCATAATAAATATGTATTAACTTTAATTATAGTAAAAGCTGCCCACATTGTCGTATTTTAATAAATAGAGACGATGGATGTAATAAAGTAGACTGCCTTTATTGTGGACATCGCTTCTGTTGGATTTGTTTATCCGCATGGTCAGAGGTAATTCAGTTTTAATTTCATTTTAAATCAAACTAATAATTTAGAAATGTGGCTTTTACCAATGCCAATCACTTCCAGTTTTGTTGAATGAATTAAGCCATAACGAAATTAGTTTGAATAGCGATAAAGTAACATTAAATTTAATTTTACGTATCAAATATCTAATGCCTTTTTAGCCTGAACTTGGTATTCCGGATGTAATAACTATTGAGGCTAAATTTGGGCGGAATTAAATTAATTTATTTATGCAAGCCGTGTATTATTTAATCTAATTTATATAAAGCCATTTTTCAGGACTATCCTCTTAGTTTAAATTTATTGGTTATCAGTAACGTGTAATATATACCCCTATCCAAATAAGATTTTGATACAAGTTTTTATTTTCAATATCCATTTTCTTACTCTTAATGCTTGAAATAAAGTTGCCATTTCTATTTACTTTTTTATCAAATTCTAGTTTAGTATCTTAGTTTGAGTTATAAAAGTAGTTATAGTTAAACGTATAAACGCTTCCAAAAATTTCAACTTGATTGTTTAGGGAGGCTCAATAAGTACCTTCTTGTAAAAGGAATTGAATCCCCTAATTGGAACATTTAACTGCTCTTTTTCTTTCAGTTATGAATCTATTCTTTAACTTGTGGTATTTCATTTTTTTACACATTATTATATACTAAATATTACTATTGCTTTGTAATGTTTTTTAAAGGAAATTTACATATTCAACGTATTACTTTGGTTATATGTTAGATGAATAACCCCTATGAGTTTTTTAAGCTTCTAGTAATTGTATAATCATATTTTTGTTTTTAAAATTAATTTCAAAATATTTTTAAAATTTCAAATGAGCAAATTAACTTGGTATTTTTCACTGAAAAGGATAATTTTTTTAATATAATACTTTATCATCTATAGATTATACATTTCTCAACTTTAATAAATTTCTTAACTACTCAACTTTCATATTACAAGTGTCTTTTAATGTTTACTGATTACCTAATAAATTGAAGAAAATTAATTTAATACCTTGGAGCCAATCAAACTCAAGTAACAGTGACTAAAATAAGCCATCAAAAAACAAAAAGGATCAATTTTACTAACAGATAGAATGGAGTTATTAAAAGAGAACATCAATCGAAAAGGAGGAGGGAATGAACTAGGCCACGGATTTATACATAGTTTGAGTCAGTGGAGACAGGAGCCATCGTTTAAAAATTTTAAGTAACAGTTAACTATATAATATTTTTAAATTTAAACCTTAAAATTTAAAGCAAGCTCAAAACTAAAAAGGTCCATTTAGTACAAGAAAAAGATAAATTTATAACATGTATGGCTAAAAGTGATGTAATAAATAAAATATATAAACCAAATGGAAAAACTCATATTTGATTAGAATAGTCACTTCATTGCAGTTGGAGCAGGTTCAAAAAGAAATAACTTATTTTTATCTATTGATGAAGGGGAAGAAATAAGCGTAATGATATTTTCATTTTATATTTAATATATTTCTAAATTTTGAAACAGTGGCGCTCAACTTTTACTACTCCAACACCAATTTACTCATTATCATGGAGTGGTTCATATATATTATCAGGACATTGGGATGGTTGTATAAGTCTATTAAAACCACCTTTAGATTTCCTAAACGATCCAGAAGACCCAGATAATAAAGAAACTCGACTGTTGATTAAAACGCAATACCATCATAAGCTAGAAACCAAAGTTAAAAATTCTAGAATTTTAAACTTAGAGTTCAGTCCAACCCCCTATAATTATCCAGTATTACCAAGTACTGATAAGTTTCATTCATTATATGGTGGCCATCTATTTTATTGGGATGTTATGAACTCAAAAACTCCTATTTTCGTTCAACCTTTAGGAGAAAATGAGGCCCAAGCAAGCAACTGGTGTCCGAATTATCAATCGATGCCAGGTATGATTGCTGTTGGTGATAATAAAGGGAGCATGAAAATAATCGATGTAAGGTCAAATAGATTTGCTTTCAACTCCGCATCTTTTCGTCATTGGAATTCTATTAACTCTTTAAAATGGTCCCCATTTGTACCTTATTGGTTAGCATCTGCAGGTATTAACTAATCTGTATAATATATTATTTTATTCTAAATATTATGACCAGGTAATGATGGTATTCTTTCTGTATGGGATATAAGATACTCGAATTCGCCTGTTATGAAAATGGGCAGAGCCATTAATTCTCTTAGTTCAGTAAGCTATAAATGCTATAACTTTATATTTAATTAATGTTATTTTAAGGTCGATTGGTCTAATTCTCATTCAGATCAAATTATGGCAGCATCTTATGATTATAGAACTTATTTGTATTCTTTAAATCAAGAGAATAATATGGGCTTGGTTGTTGCTGACAAACAAGGTTATACTAGTCCAATAACAGCAATAACTAGATCCAATTCCAAAGTAAATAGATTTTATGTAGTATCTGATATTGGAGAGTTGGGCTATTATGATTATTTAAACGATGTTTTAATTAATGCTATTCCACATCGTATACCTAAACAACAAAAAGATTTATATCGTTGTGAAGATTTAATATATACAAGAAATTTAAAAGAAGCTAGTGAAAGATTGATGGAATTGATACAGAATAGCTCAGGGGTAAGTCAAACAGCTTTAGATTTATTATGCGAATCCATTCAAGGGTATCCTAATGATAAAGAAATTCAAAGTTTGAAAGATTTTAAATTGGAAGAAAAGAAGGAAGAAGTAGTAGTAGATCCACAATTAAAGTTTAAATCAGATGTTGAGAAATTTGCTTATTCTGTACCCTTTAATTTTTCAAGGATTCAGCCACTTTCAGTTTCCACTATAAATTCAAATTTCGCTAACGCTTCAAGTAATACTTTCCCTAGAAGATTAAGATACCTTATTGAAAACAAGGCCTTAAAGGAACTTTTGGGCTTGGAAGAGTAAGTTCTTTTATTTGAAACATTTTGCTTTATTGACTGTTTTAGGGAAATTGTCAATTTACTAGCATACAGTTACTCCGCTCCAATTGTTGATTTGGTTACGGTAAAAATATTTCAGCTTATTTGTTTTTATAATAACTTTGATTTACAGGAAATCATTAAAAACATATTGTCTAAATATTGTTCCCAAGCCTTGGAGTTAACATTTAATATGTTGAAGAAGCTACTAAATTTAAATCAGTCACAGCATGATTATTCTTTATTAACACCATTAATTTACTCATTGTTTTATCCAACTGTTTATGATATGGAAGCTACAAATCCTTCAGGTCTTACTCGTCAAGGTTCTATTAAGCAAAGTCCTCCAGCTAGACCTATGAGATCAGCTTCGAGAAGAAATGTGTTGTCACCTGAAGACATCCCCATAAAGTCTCTAGATAGGTCAGGATCTACGTTACAACGTAATAAATCCACATTAAAAAGATCAAACTCGGGATCTCCAGTTTTTGCGCAAAGTAGGATATCTGAGCTACTGCTCAATCACTTTAAAGATATTTTACCAATGCTACAATTGGAAATGTAAGGATATTTCATATTTTTTTAATTTTTATTTATACTTTATTAGTGAAATACAAAATATCGCTGTATCTTCAGGTTCGGATACAGAAAAAGCAGGATCTTTAATTATTGCTGCCTTTATTAAAAGAATTGGAGTAACAGATATTCAAAATATTAGTCCCCAAAGTGTCACAATCAGCTCAGGAGCTATTAAATTATTTTTGAATGCGATGATACAACTTAAGAGATACGAAGAATTTTTAATTTATAGCACGCTGTTAGATAAAGCATTTAATAATAGTGATTTGAATAAGTTAGTTGTCCAATTATCACAGCAGAATGTAGTCAGTAAATTTAATACGAAATTAGACGATTATTGCTCCAAACTTTGTTCCAGTACAGATCAATCGAACTTATTTTTAACTGAAGATTTTTGGAAGGTCTATCAATTTTTATTAATTTCTGGGGTCAAGTTTAATTTTAATGTGCTCGGATTAGAAGCTCCTACCCTCCATGAAAGATTAAAAACATTTTCACTTTCGTTTTATAATCATGCGCTTAGGCTTAAAGTCAAAGATTCTGATGATGCTACCATTGTATTGAAATTTTTAAATACTATGTTTTTAAGCTTGTCATTGGAATGCCACACTAGACCTAAATCTTTTTCTAAATTAAGGTTAAATATTGTCTCTAATACCTCCGATATCTCTGCCTATAGCCAAGCTTTAAAATCCCTTATGGAGCAATTATTAGAATCTTAAGTTTATTAATATTAATAATTATTTTAAATTATCATTATTTTTTATTAGTTAATTTAAGTTCGGTTTTTTAAAGTTTAATAAAAATAAGAAAAATTACACATATTATATGAAGCTATCCTTTAGAACTAAAAGTTGTTTATAAATTTTAAACTTGATTTACAAAAACTCATTTTTTATTTACAATTTTAAACGTCATGGAAAAGTTGAATTTATTAATCAAGAAAAAGGAGAGCTTAGAAAATGAGTTAAAAGGATATGAAGCCATATTAAGAGAAGTAAACAAAAATTAAGTTACTATTTAATACTATAACTGTAATAGAACAAAGTTGGATTAGAAGGTTCCTTAGTAGATATAGAAGGATTTCCAAGAGCAGATATTGATATTCCAACAGTAAGAAATACTCGAGTTAAAATCATTCGTAAGTAAATTATTTAAATATTAGCATTTATTGAAAGTATTAGGTGGTAGAAATGATTTAAAAGAGATCATGGATGAGATTGAAAAAGCATTAGTGGATTATCATAAGGAAAGTAGCGACATAAAGGAAGAATCGGTTAATAAGTGAATAAATTTTAGAATTCAAGAAAAAAATAAGTTTATAGTTTAGAGAATTAAGCCCATTTGCTGAGGTCAATAAAGTGAGTGTCAATAGCCCAGGATATAAAGCAGTAAGTTTCAATCTAATTCTTATTTTAAGAAAATGTTCAACTGCCTTAGGGACTAAGAAGTGGGGATTTAATAACTAAATTCCACACTGTTGTTAAAACCGACGATAAACCGCTTCAGCAGCTACCAGGTGTTTTAAAAGAAAATGAAGAGGTAATTGAATTAACTGTTGTCTTTAATACGTATTAATGGGAGATAAAATAGAAAAAAATCCAAATACATATTTTGAGAGGTAGTTATAAAGCTATCCGTAGACCTATGGTGTTAACTTTGACACCTACTAAAAACTGGGGAGATGAAGTAAACTCAAGTTTACTAGGGTAATTGTTACTATTTATTTACTACTATTTTAATAATCGCTTTTTTAGTTGTCATATATTGCCTTATGATAAAGAATAAATTTCTATTAAATAAGTCTGTCATTTGTTTACTATTTTATTCACTTAATAAACCATGAAACAAGTAATGTTGAATAAAAAACATGTGGTAGAATAATCAGAGATATTTTCTAAAACTCAGGTATAACTATATTTAGTATAAGATTAAACATTTTATCTAAAAGCTTATACTTTCCCATTCTTAATGTATTAATATATATTCAATATTTTATTGTATAATTTTTTTATTCTCATGTGCTTATAAATAATCATTATTGTAATGGTAAATTGGCATCTTTACTTAGGATAGGCTATTTTCAAAATGTTGTTTTGAACAATTTTTTATCCCCTTTTTTAATTTTTAATAAAGCTCCAAGTGATTGTTAGCTAAACTACCTTTTTCTTATTTTTTTTGAAGTACCCAAAATAGATAATATATATCCCATTTCTATTTTATCATACTATTATCAATTATATTATAAATTCCAGCTTAACTTTATAATAAATTAGCTGATACACTTTTAGTAAATGTAGACCCAATCAAATTTCATGATTTGAGTTCTATAATTTTTAAAGATTACTTGAAATTTATTTTTATCCTATTAATTTTTAGCTGCTATTTTTAAATAATGTATAGGTCAGGAAGCTTTTTCAACAAGCCAAAGAAGAGAAGTAAGAGCAATGGACAAGATCGTAGAAAGGATGTAGTAAGATCAGGAAACAATAGTAAATCAAACAGTAAGTCCAATGGGGACATTAAAATAAGGCTTACAGTGGAAGCGTTAAGGATGGGAAATAATAATAAAACAAAAAGTAACGGTAGAAAGAGGAAGAAAAGTGCAGAAGAAGAGGAAGAAGATTCAGGAGATGATGCGGGGGGTTTGGGCGAAGAAGAAGACTTTTTGGAAGAGCATACCATCTTAAGAGTGCCTATTTTTTTAGCTGATAGAATTAGGGAGCTTATAAAAACAAAAGAGGGTGCACAATCTATTGGGCTCACCTTTTCACGTAATTTGAAATCGTAATTTTTTATTAATGGCTATTAAATTATTAAACTAGAACCAAGAGAAGGGGCGATTAAAATAAAAAATAAAGGATACCCCGTTAAATTGGTTGATTTACCAACGCTTATTGAGTCTCAAAAAATATTCAATAATAAACAAATGGTTAAAATTGCAGATATCTCTCAGGTAATAACATTTTATATTTTATTTGAATATGAAGCTTAATTTGTATGAAGATGATTGTAGTTGACGATCCAACACTCAAACCTTCAAGACCAAATAAAAAAGATCCTTATATTTGGAGTGATGGAATAACCCCACCGCTTAAAAATGTTAGAAAAAGAAGATTTAGAAAAAGAGTTTCAAGACAGGTAAAAGGTTTATAGTTATATAATAGCGCTTATTAGTATTTAGACAATTGAAATTGTTGAAAATGAGCTTGAGAGGTTATTAACTGAAGATGTAAAGGCCGATGATGTCATCTACGGTAATGAAAAATAATAATAGTTGATATGATTTTACTAAAAATAAATAGAATTAGCTGATGCATCGGATGGAAATGATTCTGATAATTCAGGAAAAGAATTAAATGTTGAAGACAACATTTCAAGAGCTGGAACAGAAGCATTGACGCCTGGAGCAGAAGAAGAAACCAACACAGAGATTGATTATGATAATGAAGGAGGTTACTTAGATCTTGAAAAAGTAGACGAAAGTAGTAGTGTGATAAAAATTGAAAATGGATTTAATAAAGACAAAGCAAAAGTTTCTGATGACGATGAAGATGATGAAGATGAAGATGAAAGAGAATCAGATAATAATGATGAAAGCGGTTCAGGTGATGATGATGATGAAACTGAGTCTGGTGATAGTGACGAAACTGAATCCGAATCTGATGGTAATATTATTAGTCTATATATCTATACTAAGATTGTTAATTTTATTTTAGACGATGAAGAAACTGCTAAAGAAAAGTCAACATTAAAAGAAGCTAAGAAAGATACAATAGCAATGATTGCTAAGAGGACGGCGGAATATAAAACAGCTACCAATCCTATTATTAGGGTAACTCTATAAATAATAGTTTAGTTCTATATAACATTAATTAATATCATTTAGGCTCGTTTTGAAGCTATATTGGTTAAGCTTAATAGTGATTTGGATGAAATTCAAACTAGATTAGATGATATTTCTAGAAAAAATGACTAAACAATGCCTACTAATGTTTACTTATCTGAATTAAATACTATATCATTATTTATTTATTTTATTATTAATAAATTTTTGTAGTTAGTGATTTAATTGAGTTTTTGTTGGATTAGTATGTTAATTTAGTAGGCATTTTATAGCAATATTTAGATATGTTCATTGTTAAACTTTTAAACACTTAGTAATATTTTATTGATTAAATCATTTAATTCGTTTAGTTTTTAATTTAGTTATTTGTATATATAAATATGACCATTTTAAAAAACCGATTTAATGGAAATTGGTAAAGTTTACATCCCTTTACACCAATGGTTATTATTAATTTTTTATTTAGGTAAATATTTTTTTATAATTACTCGAGTAAATTCATCAGGAAGTATGGACTATTAGATCGGTCGTAACATAGTCTTAGAATTCAATCGTGTAAAAAAAGTAATCTGTTAGCTGGAATTGTAATATTTTTTAACTCTAAAAATAAATTTTG
Organism: Batkoa obscura; assembly: GCA_030770535.1. NCBI lineage: Eukaryota > Fungi > Entomophthoromycota > Entomophthoromycetes > Entomophthorales > Batkoaceae > Batkoa > Batkoa obscura. Next base: position 461,161 of record JASVEC010000030.1, read on the forward strand.
CCATGTAAATTTTTTATGGTATTATAATTATTTACTTTTACAAGTTTTTTATTTCCCTGAAACTATAAGGTTATCTTATGATCAACCTAATATAAAACAAACATTACAATCATTAAGCATTAGTTTAATTTATTTAATAATAAGAATCCAAGTTTTATATAATAAATTATTCCAATTAGATTGTTATTGGCAGTTTGTCCGAGTGGTTAAGGAGTCACACTCGAAATGTGATGGGCTCTGCCCGCACAGGTTCAAATCCTGTAGCTGTCGAGCTAGACTTTTTTTAGTAAAAAAATTATACAAATGAGATATAAGTCCTCTTTATCTCAGAATGTTAAAAGTTTGTTTCGAAAAACTAATGACTGTTTTTCATAATGTACGAGGGTGCTTTTGGTTTCATCACTTTTTCCGTTTTAAAGTACTATTTAAGTGGAAAGGCTATTAGTGAAATTAAACAAAAATATATATCTTTATATAATTTTTTTCAGTAAATAAATAATTTAAATTTAAAAACATTTGAGCTAGATATATATTTTTAGCTAAAAATAACTCCAAGTATTTGGGTTTTTGTTCAAACTATATTAACGTATATAGAAATATAGTATTTTACTATTCTTATTAGGAACTTATCTATTTCGAAATGTATTTTTAAATTATATTTTTAAAGAAAACTTAAAAATAGCTGTTGATTTTAATTTCAAAAATAGAAATGATTAATAATAATTTACTCAGATCATTAAAAAATAGAATAAGATAATGCTTTTATAAAAATAAGAACATTGTTAACTTACAATATAAAATAAACTTTTCTATTATTGTTTTATTAACTCGAAAATAAAGCCAAATATATTATGTAGGAATTAATTCAATTTAGAAAATTGATTTTATTTAATTTTATATAGAATCGACTATTTAAAATAGAAAAAAATCAAGATATAAGCAAAAAGAGATTTGGATCATTTTCAAATAGTGATAGCTAGTGCTGTAAAATTTTGAAGTGATAATGATATGAATTTAGTTACCTGTATTTAGTTATTTAAAAACTTAAGGATAGCCTATAAATGTAGCTAATGATAAAAAGGTTTAGAAATCATTATTTAAAAGATGGTTAAATAAACTGCAACTATAAAAAAATATATGATAGAAATAAAACAATAGCTGATCAATTATTCTTAGAGTACATCTGAGTATAAAAATATGACATTTAATAGCTGTGATACAAATGAAAGATATTATATATCTGGTGATGGCGATAAAATCTACCTTAAAGAATGGCCGATAAATCCTATTTTACCCTAAAATTAAAATTCTATACTAATCAAACCTCAAATTAACCAAAAAAAACAAGCTAGTTGAAGCAATATTGATAACAGCCCATGGATAATGTGAGAACATCAATCGATATCATAATTTTTCTACCAAACTGGACTAATCAGGGTATTAAAATTCTAGAATATGATCGATTAGCCCATGGTAACACATCAAAGGCTAGTCAAAATACCTATGCAAGAGAAAATAGATTATATAAATGTTTAACTATTTGACAAGATCTTGTAAATCAAGAAAGATCGTATCAATTACTTTTGTTTCTTTTTGGCCATAGCTGGGTAAACTTTTGGAAATCCGCTTATATAATTTTTACTTAGTATTTAAAAGGTTGACGCCATCGTTTCAATTTGGCAAAATCAAAAGTTAACTTAATTGAAGAAGTTATTGTGGCTTGTAACAAAATTCTAAGAAATTTTATTTGAAAGGTATTAACATGGCTATTAGCACCAGGGATTAAGTTAAGTGAACCCTGGTCATCAGGACCTATATTTAAGCTCTTATTGCCTTATTGGTTTACTTACTTCCAAGATTTATAATCAAATAGAGGGTTGGTAGGACTTTTTTGCTAAATTATATTAATTTGTTACATTATTAATCCTTTTTTAGACTTTTATTTTATCTTTAAAGGCGAAGAAGTAGGAAGATATACCAAGGATTTACAAGTAAACGGAGAAGCAGAGCTATGAATGAGTAAGCCAATTCATATCTTCTTTGTACTCATTTAGTTAATTATTTCATTTTTAGCTTTTCTTTATCTCTACTGGGGGAAATTTATTATATAGGGATGTCTTTTTTGTTTAAGAATTTTACTAACAATCTCCCCACTTAAGTAGCGGTTAAAAGATAGAAAAAGTGATCAAGTCAAAAAAGGTATCTTTATATAAAGATTACAAAACCATTATAAGAATGTTTATTTATTACAAGGCTCAGAAGATCCAATTGTTACTCTATCTGAGTTCAAATCATTCGCAGCAAAATTGGAATAGTGTGATAGAATTGATAATTTAAAGGTAGATTATATTGAGGATTGTAGATATATGCATAAGTATTTCATATTATCTTAAAACTTGATTTGTAAGTTTTATTTTGTAGTACATAATGACATTAAAAAAAAAGATTTAGTAAGTTTGCTGTTTTAAGTATTGTAATAAATATTAACAGATTTTTAGATCTTAGAAAATTATATTAAGTTTATAAAGGATTGTTTAGGTGGTAGTCACAATGATTCAGATCCTTAACTATAATTTTATTATAAAAATCATATGGGGGTGTTTTTTTTGGCTTCATTACTTTTTCCATCTTTTAAGCACTATTTGAGCGAAAAAATCGTTAATAAAATTCTTAAACGCAAAAAAACATCGCCATATAGTAAACAAATGTTTTTTCAGAATTATTTCATTGGCAAAACTAATCGTTAAATCATTATTTAAAAAACTTGATATTTTTCCATATAAACAATTAAGGTCATAACCGGAGTCTCAATCCATTGACAAAAAGATTGGGCAGCAAATTTTAAGGGGAGAATAAAATACTAAATTACAAATATAGTTAGTAAAAAAAATAACTCATCTACTATTATTTCATCTATATTTCACAGTTCTTAATAATAATACTCAATCTAGAACTAAGGATAATCTAATAATAAAAGATGGGGTTAAATTTCAATAATTAACTATGTAAATAAGCTCCACTTAATCCCTAAGTTTTTAGTAACAATGGTAACTAAAAATCTTAACATACCAAATGCAGTAAGTTGATAATAATTATCCCCAATTTTCGCTATTCATTATTTTATTATTGCCGCCTATTTTAATACTCTTATATTTATGTAGTCTTTTGAAATATTGTTATAATTTTAAGCTCATCTATTAGTTTAACTATAATTTCATAGTAAATAAATTATCATTGAAATCACTACTATCAATTTACTTATCATAAATCCATTCAATTGGCTACCTCATTGACTGAGTGAAAGTTAAAATTAGAGTCTACAAGAACATAAAACAATTATTATTGGCGTAAACCCAGATTCCCCGCTAATCCTATTACAGGATAACGATAGAAATAAAAATTAAACTATAAAAATATCAATTAAAAGTCTAGACAATAAATTATTTATTTTTAAATACAGTACAGTGTATATTCATTTTCAACCACAGATGACTATGAAGAAAGAAGCGGTGTATATAGGGAGCTATTTGTTAGTTAGAGTTATGATGCTACAAAGGGGAAAGGATGAATAATGATAATTGGAGTTTTCTTGGTTATAAACGATACACTAGCTTATATCCTTGCTATAGCATGGTGGTTGATATTTTTAAAGGTAGGTTTATCTAAAGAATCAATAAATGAGTCCATACATTTTTCCCAAACTTGAAAAGCGGAGCCTTTTAAACTGGATTGGTCAATATGAACTAAATAATCGTCTTCTTCATCAAGATAAGCAGCTTCTAAATCGCTGATAGAAGATTTTGGTGATAGATATCTTTGCTCACATCCTAAGGTAATATTATCTTGTTCTTGGATGGAAAAGATAGAATCGGAATCAAATAAACAACTCATAATAATAATTGGACTTTAAATTTGAACTTTATTGAAAATTTTTTAAAGCTTAAACTCAACTTTTCCTCTCTATTTATACCTTTTGGACTTTTTGCAACTATCGGATTTGGATTCTCAAATATCCTTTTGCAGCTACCTTACTTTTTAGGGCTTAATTTCAATGTAAATATAACTATTGCTAAAATTAGCAATGGACGAATGACATGATTTCATTTTACGCAAGGATTTCAAATTAACAAATAATTCGCAAACAAATTCAAGAGCATGGTTTTACATATTGACTTGAAATAGTAACTGAAGTTCCATGTTAAAGCCCTGTTAATCAACATATTAAGGCTTAGATTAAGAATGCATAAAGAACTTGTTTATCATCTTAAACACAATAAAATAAATAAAGGATTTATCAATAAAAGCTAACTTTTTATCTAAGGTCTCGCATTATTTAATTTATGGAACTTTAAATTCTTATTCCTGTGTTATATAAACTTCACGCAGTAAGAAAAATAATATCCCCCTTTTTGTCATCTTCTATTATATAGTTATAGAATGGAGTCACTTTGTTGAATATTACAAGTCTCACAGTTCAATAAATTGACGTACCATTTTTATAACAAAAGTTGTATCAAATAAGGTTACCAGCTCTTTTTGTATTATCCTTACATCTTATAACATACCCATGTATTAGATATGCTTTATTGTGAATTTGTTAAAGAACAAAAGGTTTAAAATTTGGCCGCGGATTACTAAAATTGGCAGATGACTTTTAATCTAATTATTAAATTTCTAATTTCTAACCAATCTATCTAAAAGGATTAATTTTGTTACTTTTCACAGTGATTTATTTGATATTATTTACAGCACTTTATACCACAAGATTGGATTGTGTGTTTTGATCATAACTGTATTTAGCATTCAAAAATGGTGTTCTTCTTGGCGTAGTTGGTAATTTGCTATATAGAATTATTGTTATTTAATGTTATACTAATATATAATTTATCTTTTCTATTTTATTAGATTAAGTGATAAATTTTCAACGTTTTTTTAAATATTTATTTAGAATACTGATTAAATTAAAAAAACTCTAATGATTCTATAATAATAAAGTAAGGTGTACTATATTTTAAGATGTGTTAATAAAAAGTGGATGAATTCAGTAATAGTAATCCAAAAATAAAGGTAAATATGCAAGGTGTTTGGTAATTATAACAATAAACCCTTTATTATCAACTTTAACTATAGTAGATTTAAACATTAATAGTAATATATAAGAATAATTAATAGTTAATTTATCAGTTTTTTTTGAATTCTTCTGTCATAACTTTTATTCTAGTTTTATTCTTAAAAATTTAATGTCAGTTTAAACTTTTAGTTTTTATCTTGAATGTTTTCATCTCTGTTTTCATCAGCTTTTTTTTAGCTTGACTATTTCATAATTTTTTTATATTTCCGAAACATCTTCTTTAATATTTTTTAAAATATTAAAAAATGCAATGTTTTTATAGTGTCACTATTAATTAATAACATCTAAATAAAAAATTATACATTAAAGTCACATTGAAAAATAATAATTTTAATAAACATTATAGAGTTATTTTTAAGTAACAGCTTATAACTCTTTTATCTATTAAATAGGGTAATGATATCAAATGTATAAAATAAATAACCTTTCATTACCTGTAAAAGAAATAAATACTTCTTTAATTCGTTCATATTCCGTTTATAAAAAGCTGCCCCATTCAGACGATCTGCTTTATGGTATTTTTAATACATTGAATCTTCTTAAGCTAGTATTAAGTAATCAGTCCAATTTATATTTAAATAATTGCTCTCTTTTAAACTTTAATTTACTTTATTTAACATATACTTTACAACTATATATCAATATTATATTAAACATTTAATAATATAATTACCAAACTTTAAAGTTACTATCTTTTTTATATTAAAATTTATTTTATTTAATATCTATTTTTCCAATATATAGAAATATTTAACTTGTGTTTTACCTTTTTCAACTAGTTTAAAAGCCTTATCATTTAAAAAAGAGAAACTAATCTAACATATTATGCAAATATTAAATTTAATAAAATTTTAAAAGTGCATAAAAATAAACTAATATTAAAATTGAGATATTGATTAGCAAAGTAAAATGAATATAACCGGGGATTAAAGGACAAGATAGTCAAGCTCATAATTTTTGATATTCATATAACCTTAATAATTTTATATTAAATTTAATATATAAGATTTCAAGATGTTTTATTATTTAACGTTTTCGTTTAATATTGACTTAATTGGTCATCTATTTTACTATAAAATTTGAACACTTCTTCTTTTACCCTTTTCTATTAATTAACCTAACAAAAAAAAACAAATTAAATATTACAACCTGCATATACTTCTATATAAATAATAGTAACTAAAAGAAACCATACCTTCTTCATCGATCTTTTTTGTTAAAACTGAAAAGCCTCAATAATAGTAAGATAAATTTATTATCATTAATTGTAATGCTGGTGACACATAAAATTGTTCTAAATTCATATCGTAAGATTATTTTGTTTCAGTTTAGTCACTTTATTTTATTACGAATTCGATGATTACTATATTAGAACACCAATTCTTTTTGATTTTAGTTATTTTTTCTATAAAGATTCATAAACTTTATAATGAAAGAAGATATAATTCAATAGAATATATATTCGATTTTTTATAAAGTAGTAAGGGTTTCATCGGATTCTAGCTAAATTGAGCTTATTTATCGTTCTGTTTCCAACCCTCTTTTGTTCATTTATTATTATTATTAGTAGTGGTTATATTAATATTAAAATAATTGCTTTAATTTATAATATTGACTTTTTTCCAATTATCATTTTTGATATAGTAGTTACCATTTAAACATCAAGCAATGTTTTATAAATGTTATATTAATTTAATAATACTAAATTTGATTTTTTAGTATAAGCTTGCTTTAATAATGGTTAATTCAAACAATATGAGGATGCACTTTGTTTTAAGAATTTTACTAATAACCTTTCCACTTAAATAGCGCTTAAATGAGAAAAGTGATGAAGTCAAAAAAACACCTGAATATAATTGAAAACTTTATAGACAATGAATTCATTTTACTATTTTACAATTTATTAGTATGATTAATTATATTAGTAGAATTATAGAATAATGCCATTTTTATTTTTTTATTTTTTTGAAATTTCAAACTCAAATAAAGATGTCTTTCAATATTAAAATAAGTTAACAAGATAGACAAGAGCTCATCTTAAAAGGACTTTAACACTATCAACATTTTAATCAGTCTTTTGATTCCACAGAAGATAACAGGGATATTTTTCTTGATTTGATCACTTTTTTCATTTTTTTAAGCACTATTTAAGCGGAGATTGTTAGTAAAATTCTTAACTAAAAAAATATCTCATCTTATTATCTATTTTTTAGAATTTTTAAAATTTAAAAATTGTATTAATAATCAATAATTTATAATAATAAACATCAATTAGTCTCTTATTGAAATAGAAAATAGCTTATATTAATTTAGAAGTCTTAACTAAAAAGGAGAATTAAAATCTTTTCGGGAAGCTGAATACCGATTAATCTTAATAAATAAACTCCTAATTCTTTTAAAATCAAAATATATTTATATTCCTTTTAAATCCTCCTCCTTTTTATCTCCATTAGAAGTTTATCTTATTCTCGATTATCATCCACTTCATTTTTAGGGTGGATTTTTATTACTAAATGATAAGGACATTTGATAAATAAAAAGATCAATGTTAATTAATTAATTGTTATTATTAATTTAAAATAAGTAAATTAACATAATATTAATATTAATGTTAGCTTTAATAGAATTATACTGTCTTAGTATTAGACATAACTAATAATAAGCAAAGCATTAAAAGACCCATTTAATAAAACTTGAAATTTTATTACACTAAGAAACACATACACAAAATAAAAATATTCAACTTAAAAAAATTCCTCGTTTATCAACTTCAAATTAGTAATCATTAACAACAATCTTCATAAAATCATAACAACCAAATGTAATTTAAGAAGTAGGTATCTTAGAAATAAGTTCCGTTAATTGTTTCTTATATTGTAATTTAGCTTCTTGTAAATCAGCTTTAACATCTTCAAGTTGTTCCGATTTTTCACCTAATAACTCTAATACAATTTCATGTCTAAACAAAAAATAATATTAGTAATTAATTTCAATTTCAATTACATTTGGAATTTAATTTTCATTTACTTTTTAACCAATTCTTGATGTTCTAATTCCATATTATTAATTTTATTAATAGTAGCTTCACTATAAAAATAAAATATGAATTCTATATTAAATATTAAAAATAGTATTAATTCCAACTTACTATTCTTTAAATTTACAACTCAATTGGACTAATTCATTAGATAATTGATCTAAAAAAAATCAATATTAATTGAACTTTCTCTGAAAACAATTGAACTTTGCAACTTACCTTTTGATTCCAATGCTGCTTTTAATTGAATTTGTAAAGTTCTAATTTTATTATCATTCGATAAATTATTCATTCCAGTTAACCCCGATGTAGGTGATATATTTCTATTTTCAACTCTAAAATCAATACTTGATCTTGAACTTCTTGTTCTATTAGGTTGAATCATTGGACCTATCGTTGTATGCTAATAATAAATAATATTAAATATTAAATATTAAATGTTATTTTTTATAAACTTCTATCTATTTTAATATTGAGTTAATGAAATAGATTACTTACTTCGGGTAATAAACTTGAATTTCTTGTTCGGTTTGTATATGGATAAGTATTAATTATTGAATCATTAAATTCATGAGGATTATTAATAGGTCGTGAATTTTGTTCTTCATGATAACTACTTGCAGGTGGACTTGGGGAGACTGATGAAGAACGTGGAGAAATTATGCTCGGTTCTTTAAACTAATTAAATAAAATTAAAATTAAAATTAAAATTAAATTAAATAGATTAATTAATTATTAATTATTAATTATTAATTATTAATTGTAAGTTATAATAAACTAATTACTTCATATAGTTTTCTTAATTGTTCCATTTCAAGTAAATGGGATTGTTTTAATGAATTAATTGTTTCTTGTAATTCATTGACTTTGAATTCTAATGTTTCTTTGTCTGATAATAATATCTATGATAAAATAAATATTAATAATTTAATTGAGTTTAACTTAATTTGTAATTAATTTAATTACTTGATTGTTTTGCTTAATGATTTGTAATTCTTCTACCATTGTTTTATATGATAACTCTAAAGTTTCAATGGATTTGTCCTAAATAGAAAAGATTAATTAATAGTTTATTAACATTTGATAGAATAAATAAAATTACATTAATTTCTAAATTGTCTTTCAATGTTTTTTCTGTAGTTTCAAGTTTAATAGTTAATTCCAAATTATTTTCTTTAGAAATCTTTAAACTAAAATAAAAAATTAATTATAAATTAATATCAATAAATTTAAATTTAAATTTAAACTACTTTTTTTCATATTCTTTAACTTTACTTGTTAAATTGTATATTTCCAATTTTAAAGTTTGAATTTGATTTAATAAAGGTTGAGTAGCTAATTCAATAACTGTATTAACATCATCATCATCTACTTTATTTATATTATCAACATCCTCATTATTATTATTATTATTATTATTTATTATCTTATTCGTTGATTTTAATATCTATTTTAATTTAATTTAAAAAAATTTCTTAATAATTAAAAAATTAAAAGATTACCATCAATTCGTTTTGAAATTCTTCTTCTTTTGCTGACAATTTATCTTGTGTTTTTATTAATTCTTGACGTAAATTTTGTACCTAAAAAGTAATTAAAATAAATATCGATTATTAATCAATATTTAATATATAAATTACAATTGTTTGAGATTCCTTTTCGATTTCTTCCATTTGTAGTTTTAAAGCAATAGCTTCATCTGCTAATATACCTTTATCTTTCGTCTATATAAATTTAATTATTCATTTAATAAATAATATATAAAACTAATGATATTTACTTCTTTTTCTTTTTGAATTTTTAAATTTTGATTTATTGATTTTTGAATTTCTTTTTGTAAATTTCTTACTTCTAATTGACTTTTTTCTAATGATATCTAATAATAATAAATAACAAAATATAAAATAATTGAACTTGTTATTATTGAAATTACCTTTAAATTAACTTCATTATCCGTTAATCTTTTGCATTTATTATCTGATTCTTCTTTTTCTTTTCGAATTTGATCATTGTTTTGTTTTAATGCTCGAATTATGTCTAATAAATAAAATAAAATAAATACCTCATCCTAAGAAATTATTAAAAATAAATTATCTACCGTTAGCTTTTTTCTCTGAAGTAATTAAACCTGAAACTCTTGATTTTAAATCTGAATTTTCTTTAACAACTTGTCCTAATTTTTTTTGACATTCTACTAATACTCTTTCATTTTCATTTTCTTTATTTCTTACTTTTTGTAAGATTGTACTCATTTTTAATTCTTTTTTTGTTAATGCTTCACCTATAAATTAATAAAATTATTAATATATGTTTAACAAAATAGTTCTATATAATAATAATATATAATAATATACAATAATATATAATAATATACAATAATATATAATAATATACAATAATATATAATAATATACAATAATATATAATAATATACAATAATATATAATAATATACAATAATATATAATAATATACAATAATATATAATAATATACAATAATATATAATAATAACTTCCTTACCTTCTTGCATTAATCCACTAATTTGTTCATCTTTACCTTCCAATTGAGTTTTCAAACCAGTAATCATACTTTTTAATTTATCTAAATCATCCGGTAAATTTGTATCAATTTCCTAATTATGCCATCATCAACATATTATGATTAAAAGATATTAAACTTTTCTTTACCTCCGTTTTATTTAACAATTTATTTTCTAATCCATTCACCCTAGCTAACCATCTCTTTTCTGAATCTTCTTTCTCTTTTTGTAATTTTGATAAATTAAATTCTAAATTAGATATCGTTTCATTAAGTGCCGAAGTGTTATTAATCGCATTCATCAACTGTATCTCTCTCTGTTCAGCTATTTTTTTGTAATCTATATTATCTTCATCTTGAATTTTATCAAAACCTATCTCTTCCTTCTTTTCATCCATTTTCTTGTCGTCCACTCTCTTTTTGTGTTCTTTTTTATTTACTTTTTTATTATCTTGTTCATTAGTCTGTTTCTCAATTACTTTCTCTTCTTTATTCTTCATTACTTTTAATTCTTCCTTTAATAATGGTTCTTCTTTTAGTAATATTTCTTCTTTTAAGCCATTAGGTGATGTTAATGGATTTGGATTTGGATTTAATTTGGTCTCCTTTTCAATTTCTTGAATATTAGCACCTAAAGGATCGGATCCTGATACCCCATTAGAATGTATTTTTTTTATGGGTTTAGGTTTATGGGATTCTATGGAAAATCAGTTAATATTATTAAAATAATAAAACCATGATAGTTTATAATACAATGTAAAATATAAAACAATATTTGAATAATTTTCTTTATAAACTTACTTTGTTGTATTTGTGGTTTTAATTTGTTTGTTTCCTCATCTGGAAAATCTAAAACTTTATCTAATTGAGATTCCATATTGTTAATTGCTTGTTTTAAGAAGCCGCCCCATCCAGAGCTTCCTTGATTATCTTTAAAAAAACTCATTGAATAGAATTATTAGCCTTTTGATTAAATTTAAAAAATATAAAACTAAAATTTAATTTTATAAATTTTTATTTTTTGTTCCAATTTAATTATTTGAATGAAGTCTTGAATTTGTGCCACAGATTGGTTGATTTGAATTCTAAATCTTAGAGTATTTTTTGTAATTAAGGTTACTATTTATATTTTAATGTTTCAGATTATCTATAATAAATAATTTAAAAATTTGATTTTATAAAACAAGAATATTCAAATAATTGAAAATGAGTAAAAATAATTCAAATATAGAAATAAGTGTTTATTTGTTATATAATATAAAGTTGGATCTTTTTTTTATAACTATAATAAACATTGAAATTTATTTAAAAATTATAATATATTTAATAGCATCAAATTAGCATAATTATTTCACTTTAATAATATCATTAACTTATTGTTATTTTATATAAAATTAATTCTTTTAATAAAATATAATAAAATATAATAAAATATAATAAAATATAATAAAATATAATAAAAATAATTGAAATATATAATTCAATTAGTATTTATTAATTTTAATTTTAAGTTTATTAAAGTCTTTTCAAAGTCTATATTTCACTTTTTAAGGGTAATTTCCCTTTAACACTAAAAAGGGTTTTCTTAATACTTTGAAAATAATATATCATCTAATCACATCTATTTGATTATTAAACTCAATTATAAAAAGTATCTGATTCTACCATAAACCTTCTTACCAACTATTAAATTTTTTATCAAATTAACTAAAGCAATGCAGTTGTTGCAACTCCAATTCAATTAACTGTTCATTTAAGAAAAAAAGCTATGTTAAAATTAACTAAAGTAAAAGATAAGACTCTAAAAAAACTGACTATATAAATAATTTAACTATAAAACTTATTGGTAAAAAAGTCGCAAAAGAGTTACAATCACTACAACCAAGCTAAAATAGTTCAGATCCTTTAAAATCTAAGCCACTTTAAAGCTTCACTAAAAAGTTCAAACCCCTGATTTCATTGGCTTATGCTGATGACACCAAGAAAAAAATTTAAAGCTTCAATAATTAAATTTCCAAACTTCATAGTTTCTTTAACTTAGATAAAAGATAATAAAATGGTATCACATAAAAGTGAAAGAAAGAAACGAAAGATATTTCTGAGGCCAATATATTGGTTATTATTGGTGTTATTTTTGAATATACAATATGTTAAAGCGGAAGCAAAGATTGAAATTGCTACAACTGAATTTAAAGAGGCCCCTCAAAGTTTATTTTATTTTAGGGAATCGGATGTAAGTACTATATTTAAAATAAAATAAAAATTTATTAAAGAAATTCTTAATTTTAACCACTATTTTTTTTCTATTTAGGTTATTTTATACTTGGAGTCCGAAAGTAATAATGTTTATCGCTCTGATAACGAAGGAAAGACATGGAATTTATTAAAAGATATAAGTAAAAAAGAGATAACTACTATATATAGACATCCTTATGATAATGATAAAGTAAACTTTTCCCTTAATTAATATTTTTTTTAAATCTATTTATAAATTTTATAGGCGATCATAGCCACTTCAGGAAAGGAACATTATCTTACTCAAGACCAAGGAAAGACATGGAAATCGTTTGAAGCACCGGTATTACCAGCTTCAAAATCAAGCACGTTTTTATTTAATTCTAAAAAACCAGAATATATAATCTATCTTGGTAGCAAATGTGAACACTCTGGTTTTTTGGGTAGCGTGGAAACATGTAAAGATAGTGCTTATTATACTACTAATTTTTTTAAATCATCACCAAAAAAATTACTTGATAATATTTCCACATGTAAATGGGTTTTATCAAGTGAAGGAAAAGAAATGGAAGATATAGATGAGAAAATGGTTGTTTGTATTAAAGCTAGTGATAAAAAAGCACCGGATGCAAAAGAAGCTATTGATGCTTCTAAATTGGTTTGGTCCACTGATTTTTTTAATACTAAAAATTTAGTCGATTTCGATTTTGATGGGGTACCCGATGGTGGTGTTATTGGTTTTACCGTTTTACAAAGTTTTATGGTAGCTGCTGTAAGAAGAGATGTGGGATCAGAAAAATTAAGTTTATTTGTTTCTAAAGATGCAAAGGTGTGGGCAGAGGTAGAAAAATAGATTATTATTATTATTGAATTGATATCTAATTTGTTAATATAGGGTTATTTACCTAAGCATAAAAGTTTAGAGCAAAATGTAAGTATTTTAATTTAATTTAATTTAATTTAAGGATTACAATATTTTTTAGGCTTTTACATTACTTGATTCAACTTCCAATTCCATTGTATTAGATGTAGTATTTTCCTCCAATGATGAAGTTGGTGGTTTATATTTTTCTAATTCTAATGGTACTTATTTTACACAATCTTTATTAAATGTGAATCGAGATTCCACTGGTATTGTTGATTTTGAAAGAGTGAAAGGGGTAGAAAATATAATATTAAGCAACATTGTACAAAATCCCAAAGAAGTATCCAAAGGATTGAAAATAGTAAAGAAAAAACTAGCAAGTTATATTACATTTAATAATGGTGGACAATGGGATACATTAATACCACCTAATAAGAACTGTAAAGGAGAAGAATATTCATGTTTAAAATCCAAAGATAAAAAACAATGTTCCTTACATTTACATTCTGTAAGTAATATCAATAATATGGGTCCTGTATTTTCTAGACAATCAGCACCAGGCATCTTATTAGGTGTTGGTAATGTTGGTCCTTATCTTAAAGATAGAGAAGATGGCGATACCTTTTATTCTAAAGATGGTGGCTTATCATGGAAATGTGCACGACCAGGACCACATAAATATGTATTAGGAGATATGGGAAGTATCTTAGTATTAGCTGAAGATAAAAAAGAAGTGAAAAGAATTATCTATTCATTTGATCAAGGACAGCATTGGAATGAAAAAAAATTAAATGCAGCAATAACACCCGTTTATTTAACAACCGAAAAATTATCATCATCTCAATCTGTAATTTTATTAGGTGAAAAAAAGGATGATAGTTATGTATTATATCATTTTGATTTTTCTAAAGCTCATCCCAGGAAATGTAAATTTGATGAAAAAAGATTAGAAGATTCAAAAGATTTTGAAGTTTGGCAACCAAAAAGTAAAATTAGAAATAATAATAATAAACAAGATAAATTGTGTATTATGGGTAGTGAATTAAAATATTTTCGACGTAAACCAGAAGTAGAATGTTATATTGGGGAAAAATTTAAAATTTTTAAATCAAGTAAGGAGAAATGTCCATGTACTGAATCTGATTTTGAATGTGATTATAATTATATACTTAATGAGGATGGTAAATGTGAACTACATGGAGAAATACTTATACCTAAAGGGGAATGTAAAAAAAAGAGTGATAAATTTATGGCAAGTTCTGGATATCGTAAAATACCTGGAAATAATTGTGATGAAAAAGCGAAGGGAGCAGTTAAATTAAATCAAAAGATAGAAAAGTCATGTAATATCACTGATAATACAATAACCATTCCCAACAATGGAAAAGTACGTCATCAAAGGAAAGAATTTAGCCATAGTATATTAAATTATTATATATTTCCCAAATCAGAAGTTTATATGATTTATACAATTAATGGGGAATTATGGACTAGTTTAGATAAAGGTACTAGTTGGCGAAAAAAAATTGATGAAAAAGTCATTAAAATTATTGGACATCCATATGATAAATTAACAGCATTTGTTATTACTAAAGATCAAAATATATATTTAACTAAAGATCAAGGTAAAACTTTTGATAAATTTAGTTTACCATTATCAATGAGTACTTTTAATACCAATCAAATATTATCATTTAATTCTAATAAGAAAGAAACAATATTATTTATTGGTAGTACAGAATGTCCAAAATGTCATAGTGAAGCATTTATATCCAATGATTATGGAAAAACATGGAAATCAATTAGTAAGTATGTTAGAAATTGTGAATTTGGTATAACAAGTGAATTTACACCAGAAAATAAAAATTTAATATTTTGTTCAATTTATAATAATATGGATATTAATATTGATCAAAGTAAATTGGAGTTAGTTAAAGATCCCAATCATCCATTAGATTTATATACTATTGATAGTCAAGATATTACTAAAAAGAATGTTATATTAAAAGATATTGGTCAATTTACAATATCGGGTATTTATTTAATTGCTTCTTCTTATAAAAAAGAACAATTATTAATTAAAGTAGCTAAATCAAATCTTAAATTTTCCGATGCTAAATTTCCTCCGATGATGGAAATTTCAAGTGATGGTTTTATTATTCATGAATCTGAAAATTCGGATGGAAGTTCTATAATGTTAACACTTTCTAAAGTATCTTTTGAAAATACAACAACACCTACTTTTGGTATCTCTCAATTACCTATTGGTTCTTTATTTACTTCTAATTTTGATGGTACAGCTTATTCCCTTTCATTACCTGATTTAAGAGTGAGTTCCAAAGGAATTGTTGATTTAGAACAAGTATTAGGTATTCAAGGGATGATATTAGCCAATCAAGTAACTAGTATGGATGAAAACAAAAATCCAATAGCAAAAACAGTAATATCATATGATAATGGAGCTACTTGGAATTATATTCAGCCGCCCAAAAAAGGTATTAATGGTAAAGAGTATGATTGTTTAGAACTTGGTTGTTCCTTACATTTACATACTATTTATGAAAATCATCAACAATTAGGTTCCTTTGGTAATCAAAATTCAAAAGGACATATGATAGCTGTTGGGAATGTTGGACAAACTTTATTGCCTTATGAAGAGTGTCAAACTTATCTTACATTAGACAATGGTATTACTTGGAATGAAATTAAAGCTTCAGAGTCATTATATGCTATTGGTGATAGCGGTAGTATTTTAGTATTAGTAGATGATGAAGCGCCTACAAATACTTTAATTTATAGTTTAGATGGTGGTAAAAATTGGAATAAATATATATTTTCAAATGATCCAATCAAGCCAACACATTTATTAACAGCATCTAGTGGAGAATCATTAAGATTTTTAATTATTGGATTTTCAAGTGAACATGATAATTCAAAAGCTTCAGCTGGTCATAAATCACAAATTGTTACAGTTGACTTTTCAGAGTTATTTGAACGTAAATGTAAATTTTTTTATTAATTTAATTTAATAAGGTTAATCATAATAAATTTTTAGGTGAATTTGATGAACTTAAATGGAAAGATTTTGAAAAATGGACACCAGAGAGAATAGTTAGTTATAAAGATAATAAAGCAACCACGTCCAAATGTTTATTGGGAAGTAAATTAAGTCTATGGCGTAAAAAGATAGGAACCAATTGTTATGTTGGAGAAAATAGTCATAGTAAAGAAATAAATATGGAAAGTTGTGAATGTAATGAACAAGATTATGAATGTGATGTGAATTATTGGCGTAGTGAAATGGGCTTTGGAGAATGTTTATTATTTGGTAAAGATCCTGATCGACCAAAAGATTGTAAACGAGGAGAAAAATATAAAGCAAAATCAGGGTATAGAAAAATTGCTACTAGTCATTGTAAAGGTGGTAAAGACTTAAGTCAATCTATTGAAAAGGAATGTTTAGATTTTAATGGAATTGATATGAAACAAACAACATTTGATAGTGAAATGGCAGAAAATTTTTATTTTAGAGAATCATTTACTATTGTTATTAGAACAAATGATGGTGAAGTACATATTTCTAAAAATGAAGGGTATTCTTTTCATAAATTAATTGATAAAGAGCATGATAAAATTATATCCGCTATGCATCATACTTATATTGATAATACAGCTTATTTTGTTACCTTATCTAATACTCATTATTATACTCATGATGAAACATTAACAATTAATTCGTTCAAAACACCTACAGAACCTAATGGCTTTAGTATTCCATTTTTTTCATTTCATCCAGAAGAACCAAGTTGGGCCATCTTTACAGGAACTAAAGGGTGTGATAAAAACCCTTCAGATAGTTGTCGAGCTGAAGCTTATTTAACGAAAGATAATGGAGCTACTTGGAAAAGTTTAGGAGATTATGTAAGAAATTGTCAATTTGCTAAAACCAAGCATTTAACAAATGTACCCAAAGAAAGAATTTTATGCGAAACTTATAAAGATAGATCAGGTTCTCAAAGTATGTTTGTTAGTAATCCAGTTTTACTTAAGTACTCGGATGATGATTTTGAAACCTCAAAGACCTTATTTGAGAATATCATTGGGTTTTCTTTCTTTTATGAATTTATGGTAGTTGCTGAAAGTGATCCTGATTTTAAGGGTAATTTGATCCTTAATGTTTCTAAAGATGTAGAGCATTTTGAACATGGTCGATTTCCATTAAACCTTACTATAGCTTCGGATGGATTTACTGTATTAGAATCCAACACTCATAGTTTATTTTTACATATTACTTCTCCTGGTCAAGGCTATGGTCCATTATTAATATCCGATAGTAATGGTACTCAATTTACCAAAAGTTTGGATAATTTAAATCGAGATGACGATGGCTTTGTTGATTTTGAAAAAATGGCTGGTATTGAAGGTGTCGCTTTAGCCAATCAAGTATTTAATAGTGAAGAAGTTAAATTGACTAAAATTAAAAAAATTCAATCAAGGATTACATTTAATAATGGTAATGGATTTTTATTATGTGGATTAATTAAATAAATTATTGATAAATGAATGATTAGGTGCTACTTGGGAGAGATTAACAGTAAGAGGAAAAGATAGTAAAGGGGAAGTTTTTAATTGCAAAGTAAGTAAATTAGTTCTAACTGCTTTGTACAAAATAAAATAAAAATTCTTTTTTTTATTTAGGGTCCAGAATGTGGGTTACATTTACATAGTTTCACTGAAAGATCGGATCCCGAAAACATTTTTTCTATTCCAGCCGCTGTAGGTATGATGGTAGGTGTTGGTAATTTTGGGAAAGAACTTGGAGAATATGCAAATGGGAATACTTTTTTCACGAACAATGCAGGTAAGCATTGGAGTGAAATAGCCAAAGGCCCCCATCGTCATGAGTTTGGTGATTCAGGTGGTGTTATTATGCTAGTTAAAGATGGGGATGCTATTGATGAATTGTTATATTCTAAAGATATGGGGTTGAGCTTTCAAACTTTAAAATTCCCAAAAGATTTTGAAAAAGTTAGGGTATTGGAAACGAGTATTGAACCACAATCTACTTCACTAAAATTTTTGATTTTGGGCCATTCTAATAAGAAACAGTTTGTGGTTACTCATGTTGATTTTTCTGGGTTGCAGGATAGAAAGTGTAAGTTTTGAAATTTTTTATCAATAATTTTATTGATAATAACTGTTATTAGGCATTGAAGATAATGATAGCAATAAAAGTGATTTTGAAACTTGGAGTCCATCTACGGTTCGTGGTACTAAATGCTTTTTCGGGCATGAAGTAATTTCAGTAATCCTAAATTTTAAAATTATTTTTAATGATCTATTTTTTAGTTAACTTATTATCGCCGTAAAAGAGAGCGAAAATGTTTTATTGGACGTAAATTCATGGATCCTATTACCGAAGAAAATGTATGTGAATGTACGGATTTAGATTATGAATGGTAAATATTTTATATAAAAAATATTATTTTGAAAACAGCAGATTAATAATTATACTTTAATTTTAGTGATTTTAATTTCCAAAAAGATAAGAATGGACGATGTGTTTTAATTTCCGGTAAAGATGCAACAAAAACTTTATGTGAAAATGGAATATCTTCTTATAATATATCTTCTGGGTAAGTATATTTTATTATTATTTTATATTTAAGAATTATATATTAATTCTATATAGTTATCGTAAAATTGCTATGTCTCAATGTAAAGGTGGTAAAGATTTAAGTTTACCTAAAGAAGTTTGGTGTCCAGGTAATATTGAATTTTAATCAAAATACTGTTAATGAATATAACTAATTAATGATATAATAATTAGGTCATGGATTATCAGGTATGGGGATATTTTTTATTATATTAATACCCTTGATTGGGTTAATTGCTTTATTATATGGATTTATTATTCGAGGTTCTAATCGTAGAGGAATGGATTGGTAAGTTACTATGTATTATTACTGTTTAATACTTATATGGTATTTATTAATAGGAAACGTATTTATTATGTATTGTCACCTTACCTCTGTTTCTTACCAGCTTTAATAGTGGAATTAATTTATGGACAAGGAAGCCATGGTCTTAGACAACGATTATTTGGTAATCGTGGTGGTTATAGACGTGGTTATGAATATGAACCAGTAGCTCAATATGATTATGATTATGAATTAGATGATGAATTTATTGATGGACCTGCAGAAATTGAATTGAATGAAGAAGAAGAGGATGATTATCAAGATTTTGTGGGTGCTACAACAGATAATAATATTAATATTGATAATAATAATTTGGAGATTAATTTTGATGAAGATGAAGAAGATGGTTTGTTGTAATTTTTTTATTAGTGTTTAATGCTATGAACTCTCTTTTTTAAATAAAATTGAATTTTTAATAAAATATATCATGCTATTTTAATATAGATTTAAATTGATAGAAAAATTAAAGTAGGAAATACAAAATTGAAAATGTAAAAAAGAAATACTGTTTTTATATGAGATACTGTATTTTTTTTATAAAAAATTAAAATTAGAATTAAAACAAGATAAATATTATATCAAACAACATCCATTTCAAACAGAACTTACATCCAACTAAACTATTTTTTTAAACATATTCAAACATTATAACTTAAATTAAGCCATTAAAAGAAAGACTAACTTAATTATTCAATCCATTGTTTAATTGAAAATAAGTTTTAAAGATTGGATCTTTTGATAAAGTGGGATGTTTAGCTAAAGTATAATAAGCATGTAGTAATAATCTAGGATATCTGTTTAAAAAATAATTTAAATATCCTTCTGGTAATGGTCCATACGCTCTTTTAACAAAATTAGGTAAATCCTGATAATGGTGTTTTTTATTCCTAATAACTCTCAATAAATCTTTAAGTTTGCTACCATCATATCCCCTATATCGATGTAAATCATTTAATACTCTATTGTCCATTCTTTTTTGCCAATCTTCTCCAATAACTAATTCTGCTCCAATCTCAATATCTTCTAATCTTTCCCCACGATATCCTGTTTTTGCTTCTGCTTCTAATTGGTCAGAAATATCTTGTAAAAATGCTAATTTTTTATTAGCTCCCCAAAAGTAGGGGTGGATTAATACTGAACCTGAATCAGGTCGATGTGCTGGATCGGGATGAATCATTTGAGTAATAAGGTCATGTGCTTCTGCTTTAAATTCGATATCAGTATTATTTAATAATTCAATCAATTCCGATTTGCCTTCAATAACTCTAGATTCTCTAGCATATTTACCACCAAATGGATGTTGACCATTTGTTAATACATAATAAAATACACAGCCTGCTGAAAAGATATCTACTGCCCTAGTAATTCTGCCTTTCGACTTTTTACTTTCTTCTCCTAAGGGTGGGGGTAATGTAATTGAACTGGAACTAGAATCTAAATTAGAGGAAGAGGAATGCTCGTTTAATAAAGCTGGATCACTTAATTCTTTTGCAATAGTTGAATTCATTAATATCTCAGGTGCTCTCCATCCCATTGTACCTGCAGCTGCACCCGAAGCCAATGTATTATGAAATGAACTTTGATCTTCTTCTAATTTCTTACACAAACCAAAATCAGATATTAATACCCTCGGTGGACGATCTTGACCAAATCGATCTTTATTACACGCAATTAAAATATTATGAGGCTTAATATCCCGATGGACTATTTTTAAACTATGTAAATGATGTAAACCAACCATTATTTGATATAGCATATCTTGTGGTGTAATTGCACATTTAAAAGATAATTTTGATGGATCTTGAATTAATCCATATAATGAAGTAGGGCATAATTCTAGAGCTAAATACATGAATTGTTCGCATCTTTCCATACAATAATATCTAACTACATTAGGATGACTATCACTATCTTCTAAAGTATTCACTTCATGTTCAGCTATTTGTACTAAATCTTTTAACATTCTTTTAACTGCTACATCTCTACCTTGAAATTGACCTTTATAAACAATAGTACCATGAGAACCATAACCTAATACTTCAGGAAATACAGTAATTGTATTTATAATCGTACTACCATCTTCTTTATATTGTGCTTTAACTGGACCCGATACTTTAAAATGATCTTTGTCTTCTTTATTCTTTTTATTATTTTTTGATTTGGCCTTTTTACGAGATTCATCCACTTTTTTAAAGAGTTGATTATTTTCTAACTCTTTATAACCACAGATAGCTAATATCGTACCTACTGAAAACCATAATACTCTTCGCCAATTATATTTTGATTCTTCATTTTCATTAGTATTGTTATTATTGGTTTCATTTTCTTCTTGATTAATTGATAAAGTTAAATGAATAGCATCATGATCATATTGATAAATACTATGTGGATAAGCCATAACTATCTGTTTGTCATTATCCTTATTAACTTTTGGCTCACTAAATTTAGATAAACTCATATAAGGAAAGGCTTTTGATGATAATACATAAAAGGAATCTCGATGTCTACCAACAAAAGCAGATTCATCTTGACTATTAATAGATATACCAGAAGGTATTTCAAGTTCTGAAAAATTCAATGATCTTGCTACTAATGTACTATGTTTGACTTTGGGTGTAGCCATATTCTCTTCAATCAATACATCAAAGGCGTAAATTACTGGAGAGGCAAATGCATTTACATTAAGAATGGATTTTACTTTTTGTATATCATTAGGTCCCCCTTTAATTATATCCGCTTTTTTATCCGATATAAATTCCCTAAATGTAACAGTCCAAATAAGGTTATTTGTTAAACTATCAATAACTTCAACTTCGTAATCGGTTAAGCCAACAACAAGGGCACCGGAATTAGAATTAATACCATAAGAAAAATAAGTACTTGGGACTGAATCAGTCAAAGGAGTTGAATTAGGATGATTTAAAATAGCCCCATTCATGGGATTAATAGTCACAAAAGAAGATTTTTTGCTAGCTGTATATCGTCTACCATATTCACTAAAAGGCATTTCTTCGACTAGTTTTTTAATTGATAAAGTCAATGGACGAAGTTGGTTATTTTTACTACTATAATATAAGTTACCATCACCTCCAGGTTCAGGTAAATAAAAGATATCATCTGTTAATGGTTTTCCTCCTAATTCTTCAAAAGTATCAAAACTTCCTTCTTCATCTAAACTTGGTTCTTCTTCAGATACAACATCGCCAAGGGTTCGATTTTTAAATACAAAATCACTAGTGACTAAAGGTATACCAAGGTCTTTTTGAGACCAAAGTATTGTACCTGTAGATGCTTCAACTCCATGTAAAGTACCATCCACAGTAGCTACTAATAACAAACCACTATTAGAAAATTTTAAATGGTCCGTATCCGGTACATAATCTCTACGAGATAAATTATTTAAACTTGGACTAATTGGTTTTCGATGAGTGTTTAAAAATTCTAAAGCATGCTCAGGATCATCATCATCCAATTTTGAATCAATAGCTATTAATTCAGTTATCTCGTTGTTCACGTTTTGAGCATAAGCAGCAAGACATTTCCAGGTAAAATCAGTGGCTAAAAAAGCAAATAAAAATAGCCAAAATATCAGGATCATCCTATATTTTTAATAATTAATTAAAAGTTGTTTGTTTGTTTGTTAAATTACCTGATATAATTATAAGAGTGAAGGGCAATCAACATAAAATTTTGAAATTAAACTTTGATAGCCTTTTTGAGGGAATTTAAAGATATCTTAAGTGACTATAAATTCCAATTAAAAAGCTTGATTTATTTTTTGTAAGTAATAGCTAATTATAAGTATATATATCTTTTCCTCTTAAATCTTGTTTGTGTTTGTATGATGGCTATTATTTTTGTATTCAATTGAGCCTGTTCGATTGTCAAAATAAAATAAGAAACTTTCAATTTTATTATTGTTTCTTATCTCCAACTTTTCCAGTAAAACCTTTTAGTTGGCTTTGAATTTTTGGCCTCATTTGAGTTATGACATAAAATAGCCAATTAAAGTCAAACTTGTAGATTAACTTGATTTAATTCTACTATTGATTGGTAAAATAGAAATCACAACTTTAATTAAAACCATAAAAAGAGAAGAATAGTTTTATTTGACATCCTTGCTCTTAAAGATACTATATGATAAAGTAAGCTTTGTGAAAGTATTTAATACATCTCTGTTGATAAAACTGTGGCTGTATAGGATGTATTGATAACAATTGATTTACTTTGGAATTAGAATAAATCACAGATGAATTTATTTAAATTAAATTAGATCATAAGTCAGTTTATTAATAACTTTCTATTTAAATTTATTAGATTTAAAATTTTAAACAATAAAAATAACAATAATTAACATTTATTTTTAAATGTTTGTTTGATAGAAATATATAATAGTTATTTTTGTTAATATTTTAAAATTGGTAATAATGAATTACTATATTATTTTTTGTAATTGCTATATTTGAATTAGGTGGTGATGAATTAACTGTTGAATCGTAAATTTACTGATTTTATATACTTTGTATAATTTTTATACTTCTGAATTAAATAAGCCACAGTATTCTTTTTAATATTAGTAATAAAATATCATTGTAAAGTTTAAACTGACTAGTGGTAGTATCAATTATATGTATTAATTTACAGTTCTATTATTATATTAAATGATCAAATGCTATGAATTATTTCATGAGGTAAGCGTAACACCTAAAGTGAAAAAGTAGGATGTTTTGATAACGAAATAGACAGTATAAAAGCTCATAATATGAAAAAATTATAAATCAAAAGAGCAAGTTAAAAGATACTATTTCTAATTGACTTTAATTAAAAGTAAACTAAAAATGTTTTAAAGCAATTATTTTAAATAGCTTAATTTCGAACCTTAATTCAAGTTGAAATACATCATTTTCTAATATATTTTTTATTAAAAAGAAGCAGCTCTTTTTAAAAACTGTTTAAAAATATTTAAGGAGTTTCTAAAACGCTCATATTTTTTTTACACTTTTAGTTTAAAATCTGCTTTAATAATCAAAAGTTTCTGTTTAATTTGTTTTATCCTTTTGAGGAAATCCATCTTTTTTCAATAGATATAATGCAAAAAGAAACAAAATTTGAAATAAAATTCGAATTTTATTATAATTACTTCATAAATTAGCTCCGTCTTTAAATATGATAATTTAATAATATAAAACTGAATCAAACCATATATAAAGTATAACAGTTATATTTCGTAACACAATATGTTAAGGTTGTGTGTAACATATTGATATACCTATACCAAATAATAGAACTTACTATTTACAATTTATTAATCACAGATTCACAAATCAATCCAATACGATAGCCAACATTATGAAATTAACCCACATAGTAAGAAAGGTAAAATAAAACAAGTTTAAAAATTATATTTGAAAGTTCTGCTGCACATAAAATGTCCATGTCAGAAAATAGGATAAAAATAAAAACCAAAACTTACAACTTATTTACAAAGATTTGAAACCCAATCCAATAATACGATGTTTATTTCGAAATTATTCAAGCTACAACATAAATTCATTTTTACTTTGTATTTAAGCTCAGCTATGTTTATTAAACTTTGAAAAAGCTATACAATCAAATAATAATACTCTTTTTAATCAAGATTAGAAACTTCCACCAATTTGCTCAACCATAACATCAATGGTATCTCCATCCTCCATTTCAAGCTAATATTAAAGTTGTTATATTTATTATTCTCAATCAAAAAGTGGTTTAAAACTTACATCAACTGGTGTACTTGTACCTTGGATACGCACACCATCATATAAGAAACGAACTGTTGTAGAATCTTTACCAGCACGGGTACAATAAGCGTCCATCAATTTCTTTAGTGGTGTATTGCGTTTAATTTTAAACTGAACTTCATTTTGATCCTAAAAATTATCATCAGCATTTAAAATTCACATCTTAATTCAATAAAAATATTTACACTTCCAACCACTTTTAAATTGATATGTTCTTTGGAGGCTTCTTCACTGCCTTGGCCTTCAATGATTTTCTTTTCATCTTTTGGTTGTTGTTCGTTATCCATTTTTTTTAAAAGTTACAATCCGTTTCTCCCTTTTCATTCAAAGCTTCTTTTTAAAGTCTTTTGGGACATTACTTATGGGATCCTGGGTGCTTAGTCTTTACATGAGATCATCGGATCTAAAAATAGATCATATGATCGAGTTCTGAGCTCATAATTTGCCTAATTTGGACATTATTGACGTTTTTAGTATATTGCTTTTTATTGTTATTAATATTATTTTATTAACTTTTAAAGTATAGTAATTAACAATAAAGCTACAGCTTTTGAAATAAATTGTGAGGCTTTATACTGTATTAAATTTATTATAATAAATAAAACTCAACAAAAGAGTTTGCCCAAAATTCATAGTTTTAAATATAACTTTAACTTAACTACTGTAATAATTTATATGGGGATGTTTTTTTTGATTCTATTACTTTTCCATTTTTTGAATGCTATTTGAGTGGAAAATTTGCTAGTAAAATTCTTAAACGAAAAAATACATCCCCATATCTTTGACTACTAAATATTATATGTTTTTAAATTTTAGTATAGCAAATATCGAATAAATATGATAAATATATCTATTTTTATGAAATAAGTAATTAATTTTATTTTAAAAATTAACATTAACTAAGCCAAATGAATATTTATAAAAAAAATATAATATATAAATTATCAATAAAATACCATAATTGTTTTAAATTGATTGTAAAAAATATTATTGAAGTTATATACTCGCTCTGTTGATAAAAATATTATGCTTTTGTATTTCACCTTACACCTAAATTTTCACTTTTAAAATATTTTATTAACTATGTTTAAAAATATTACAACTTTAGTTCAAGTTAGTATACACTATAAAGGTAATAAATACATATTATAAAGCTAGATATTTTTTATTTAGAATTTCTGAAATCATATCTAGGAATGTTTTTTTTAGTTTCATTACTTTTTCCATTTTTTAAGCGCTATTTGAGCAGAAAAATTGGTAGTAAAATTTTTAAGCAAAAAAGCACATCCCCATGTATAAATATGATTCAATATTAAACCTCATGTAAATTTGCAAATAACAATATCTACTTTAATTCCGCTAGCATTTATTAAAATAGATTAAAAAAATAACTCATATCATTATTCCAACTTTTCAAACCAAATTAGGATTCGGTATAATAGAAATATTCATAAAATAAGCTAATATTCATATCAAAAGGAATAAAAAAATAGTGTAGTTTTAAATTTAGCTAGTCGTATTTCCCAAATTTGTTGTTTTAATAAGTAAAATACTTTAGCTTAAATTGTTTTTTTTACAATATGAATCGGAAAATTCTTTTTTTTACGCTTCATTAATAGAGTCCAGATTTTTATACTACTATTATCAGATGAGCTGAGCTTAAAATGTATTAAATGCACCTAATTTGGAAATAAAAAACACCAACCTTTGCTTTGATGAAGATTCTTGACAGCATTAGATTAATATAATCTCAATAAAGGTTTTAGACAGCCCTTTAAAATCGTTGTTCGTGTAAATTTTCATATTGAATTGATCAACGTATTAAACTTATAATTTATCCCATATTTTATTCTTATTAAATACTATATTTGATAATACTGTCGGCATAAAGCCACAAAGCAACTAAAAGGCATAAAAAAGCTCGAGTGTAAATACTAAAAAAGCGCATATAACCATAAACATTGTTTAATTAATAAATAAGATTAAAAAAGCAACTGTATTATTATAAAAGTAAATTTGATAGCGTTTTTTAATTATCCAAACTTATATTTATTATTAGTAAGTATAATTCTAATAGTTAAGGCTAAAGCTTTATTCCCTATAAATAGTAATTCAAATGGTTTAAATATTAATATTTGTAAATGAAGTTTTTTAATTAATTAATGTACTTGTTTACATACTAACCTGTATAATAATAAGATGCGCTATTTCGCATAAATTAGCATGTATTATTTTATGTTTATTTAATATATTTTATTAAAATAATGGAATAGAAGTAGTATATAATAATAATAAAAATAGCAAAACCATTAAAAAAAGAATTGACAATGAAACTATTATTATTTGGTTGTCTAGCCCATTTAACACTGTCCAAAAAGATAAGTCAGTCATGGACACTCACTGAAGCAAACTTTGCTCCTGATAATTTTTTAACAGAAGGTATCTTGATCAATGGCGGCTTTCCCGGTCCACAGATCGATGCTGTAGCAGGAGATTCAATTGAAATTAAAGTAAACAACAAGCTACATAAGAATGTAACTATCCATTGGCACGGGATTACTCAAAAAGGGTCGTGTAAATCGGATGGCGTACCAATGGTAACTCAAGACGCAATTCGTCCTGGACAACAGTATACCTATAAGTTTAATGTATATGATCAAAGTGGTACTTATTTTTATCATGCACATACTGATATGGATTCAGAACATGTTTATGGACCTTTAATTATTAAAGATAAAAAAGAAATTTGGAAAGATATAGTTAAATTTAATGAGAAATATCGTTATGATGAAGAAATAACTATTCTACTATCTGAAAGATGGCATAAATCAACAGAGGAATTAATACATGGATTAACTACAGCTCCGTTTAGGTTTAGCAACCAATCTCAAAGTATACTAACTAATGGTAAAACTTATCAGAAGTGGAATACAAATGAAAATAAACAAGATGATCTGGAGGAGGATAAAAAATCACGTACTTTTAATCATGGCTTTAGTGTTAATAATGTAAACAAAAATAAAATTTATAGGCTTAGATTGATTGGTGCAAATGGCTATTCTGTATTCACTTTCAATATTGAAAACCATAACCTAACTATTATTGAAGCAGATGGTACCTTAGTTGACCCTATTGATGTAGATAGAGTAGAATTGAGCAGTGGTCAACGCTATTCCGTATTACTAAAAACAAATCAAAAAGTAGATAACTACTACATGTACACCCAAGTAAGTGATGAACATCGACCAGAAGCACGCGTACCAGTAGCAAAAAACGGAGTTGCTATTCTTCATTATAATGGTGCTAAAAGCACCTCTTCATTGATACGTAAAGAAAAACAAGTGCCTGGGTTACAATATGAATATTCGCATTGGGTAGAATCAAAACTATTCACATCACAATGGTATAATAAAGGCTTATCCAAGCATTATTATCCTGTACCAAAAAAAGTTAATAAAGAAATCAATTTGATTGTTACCTTAAGAAAACCAGGAGGTCTTTCTAGATGGTTCATAAATGATATTGAAGCCAAACCAAGGAGCAGCGTTTTAGTAAACGATATGGAATCAGGAAACTATAAACCAAGCCAAGGTATTTATGAAATCAATGAAGGCGATGATGTTCAAATCATTGTTCAACACACGATGCCAACTGGTAAACATTGTGAAGTACATCCATGGCATCTA
Organism: Batkoa obscura; assembly: GCA_030770535.1. Taxonomy (NCBI): domain Eukaryota; kingdom Fungi; phylum Entomophthoromycota; class Entomophthoromycetes; order Entomophthorales; family Batkoaceae; genus Batkoa; species Batkoa obscura. The sequence goes on from JASVEC010000030.1 coordinate 490,415, forward strand.
CATGGACATTCGTTCTACGTTGTTGGTCATGGGGATGGATTTTATGATCCAAAAGTGGATGGGCCAAAAATTGATAATTACTTAGCGACTACTAAAAATATGCCAGTATTAAGGGATACTTACACTCAATTTATTACCGATATCCCAGAAATTGGCCAAACTTTAAATCAAACCAATTCTAGGCTTGGGACTATCAATGATAGTATAGATATGTTCTCTGGTCTAGAAAGTTTGGGCGAAAAACCATTAAATCCCGATGATCTCCCTTGTGGTTGGTATGCTATTCGTTTTAAGGCTGATAATCCAGGATCTTGGTTTATGCATTGTCATATGGCAGCTCATATTATTATGGGAAAAGTCGCTATTATTAATTATGTCCCTAAGAAATAAATGAATCATTTTAAATTAAGTTTGCTACAATTTGTAATTTAATATACGTCTTTAGTATCTAGTTATTTTAATATTTACATAAAATTGACTGATATAATAAACACAATATCATGATAATGGCTAAAGTAATTTAATTTAATTAAAGATTACACATTTAACATAAGATTCTTTAGTGTTTGTACTATTTATTTATTTGGTTCAAATAAGATAATAACAAATGAATAAAAAATAAAAAATTTATTTGTTATATATTATTTGGTTTTAAACTAAATTTAAAGGAACTAATATCTCTTTTTGCATTTGGGTTTAGTTGAGGTAGTGGCAGGAGAAGTAGCAGTACTTTCAACAGAAGAGAATGTAGTAGATGGATCAGTAATAATTGTAGCTGAAGATGACACAGAAGATTGTGGTTGTTCAGTAGGAGTGGTGGTATTAACCGGAGTAGATAATGACTCAGATTGAGTGGAAGTAGCAGAAGTAGGAGGTTTAGCTGTACTACAAGGGATATCAATATCCTTTAAAACTTGGAATGACTCCATTTCTTTGACAATAGCAACACGTAACTTCAACTTTTTACATTCGCTAAGTTTAGGAGCGGTCCATTCAAAGGTAATATTAGGATCTTTGTAGTCCTTAGAATTGTGAGTGAGCATTGAACCCTCACTAGCTTTTCCTTTACAATTGGAAGAGCATTCCTTAAATCCACTTGGGGTATTAAACTTCCCATAACGCTCCTCTTCACCTCCATCTGTTACATACATTAAAATACCTTTGTATTTATCTTTTCCAGAAAGACTCAATTTAAGAGAAGTTTCTGAATTCAATTCCATAGATTTGTCGATTGTAATGGCATACCCTAAATCTGAATCTGTAGCACCCATAGCATCAGCTATTTTCTGGGATGAAATTGAGCACATCTTAGCCCCAGTCGATAAGGCTAAGCTAGATGAAAGAATGGCTAAGGGGAATAAAATTTTAAACATTATAACAAATATATAGGCTAGAAAATAAAGGCACTGCCAAAACTTTTTAAATTTAATAAAGGTAAAGTTAAAAAATGAGTAATGTTTCTTTTATATATACTTTATGTCATTATTGATTTTATTTTTGTATCAAGTAATAAAGGACATTTTTAATGTGTTTTGATTGGATTTCGTTTTTGAAATTTACCACTTTAATTAATTATTATTCATTTCAATTAATTGATTAGATGTTTAGATAATCGTTATCTAGCTAGATGGTAACTATAATTTAATTGTAATACGAATCTAATATATCAGTACCTATTTGATATGCCTTTTGTTGTTTATATTTGGAACAAATAAAAAAATCCATATTGATGCCTTATTTATTATAAATATCTTCCAATATTTTCTAATACTGAAATATGAATTTAATATAATATTATTAATTGAAAAATTATAGTCCAGTTACTAATTCAAGAATCAAACTATAATTAGCTCATTTATCCACTCATTTAATTTAAATGATTGTAATGCCTTTTGTTTCTTTCTTATTCTTTGTTACCACCTGAAGTTACCACAACATATTTCTTTTGCAAAAAGCCGAAAAAAACAAGGAATGCCATTTCTTGCCATTATTTCTCATATTTTATAAAGCGTAAAATTCAGAAGTAAAAAACATTTAGGACGTTTTTTTGGCTTCATTTATTTTTCCACTTTTAACATTAAAGTACAAACTTGATGAAATTCTTTAACAAAGAGACATGCTCATTTTGGCTACAGCAAAAACAATCGATTGACTTTTTGTGATTCAACAAATTGAATTCCTTAAAATTAACTTAAATTAATTTTAAAATATGAGGATGTTTTTCGGTTCCACTACTTTTTCCATTTTTAAGCATTACTTGAGTGGAAAGTTTGTTAGTAAAGTTCTTAAACAAAAAAATACATTTCCATATGGTGAAAGATAAACTATAAATTAATTCCAATCAAAAAATTAATTTAAGCTAACTTTTAAAGAATTCAATTTGTTGAATTACAAAATTAATCTGTTTTTCCTGTATTCTTCATTAAATTACTTTCTACCAATAAGAATAATAGTTTTTCTGCTATTTTTAAAAGATCCCATAAGTCAATTAATATTATATATTTATTAGGTTATTTTTAATTTTATTTCTTTTTTATAGGATTTATTAGTTAACTTTGGGTTTAATGGCTTTCTATTTTTTAAAATAGATGAGCTCAATATTAAACTAATTTTATCTCATTGAATGTTTTATTTGGTGTTTAAAATTTTCTCCCCTAATTTTTCCTTAAAGAAAAGGTAGAGATCCATAGTACATTGCTTATTATTGTTAATAATTAATGCCTCCGATTCTCTTATAATTCGCAATTTATAAAAAAATAAAAATAAAACAGGAGTAAAATTATAATATTTATTCTATTAAAAAACGAGCTTTTGGAAATAACAGATAAAGATAAGGAATGATATCCTTATTGGTAAATTCATAACAATGACAGTGTCTAAGAGAAGTATGGAGATTAATGGACTTAACGATAGTATTATTGAAATCGAAACTAACGAAAGACAGGTTTAAAACCTTTAATTTTGGTAGACTAACGTGAGAATGAGTGAATAAAAAGTCAAAGAAATGCTCTTGTATTAAATCAAAACCAATTACATCAAGTTGGGTCAAGGATGATAATTTCAATTGACTATTTTGAAATAAAACATCACTAAATTCGTTGTTTTTGGTATATAACTTTAGATACTTCAAATATTGAAATTGATTAATATTTTCTAACAAATTGGTCTGTTTGACTACATTGTGTTCATATGGTAACAACTCAATCCTCTCACATTTTGGGAAATAATATTTTAATTCTACGAAGTTGTTGCTGTTCAATGGCTCTATCTTTACTTTTTTTAAGTTGATAAATGGCGACTTAATAGGCAAGGTGATATTCAGTTTCGAAAACAAACTACTGTCATTGTTCATAGTGTTATACTCGATACTGTTATTAACATAACTATTGAAATAAGCATAATAATCTTGATTCAATTGTTCGGAGATTAAGCTTAAGTCTTCTAACTTTGGCAGCAACAAAGGGTCTAGTTTCAAATTAAAGAAGGGGTTCAAGTCAACTAAATCTATTAAAGGTTGGGATTGAAATACTAAACTTAATTTATTTAAATACTCGAATCGAAGATTAAATAATAACTTTAATATAGGAAAAGTGAATTTAATATTTAATTCCAATTTGACCAAATACTTTAATTGTGTTTCGAAATTGGTCAATTCTATGCTATTGTTTTGAACTATCTTTAAGTGTCGTATGTTTATGATATTCGATAATACTTTGTTTATAGATTTTTTATTGTTTATATTTAATAATGATAATGACTTTAGCTTGTTAACCCCAATTAGTTTGATTATATTGTTTACATTATTTTCACTATCGCTATTGGTATCTCTATTATTATTATTATATCCTAGACTATAGCTATTATGATCATATTCCAGGCAACGTAAATTATCAATTTGATCAAAATCAATATAATCTAAGTTACTACTATTATTCATATATAAATATCGAATATGCTTTAGATTGTTAACATAATTAAGCTCATTATGGATAGTGCTTTGATCATTTAAACGTTCGCATAGTAAGTGGATGGTCTTATTTAACTTCTTTAATATATCTCTTTCATGTTTATTAAAATTTGTTAATATCTCTTCAATAATGGATACAGGTAAGTTATTAAACATTTGGAGAATTATACTGTTGTTCTAAAATTTTGCCCCTCTGCTATTCTATTGCTCTTTCTATAATTCTATATCTATTATCCTTCTACTAGGACTAAACACTTACCTTGAGTTTTAAATTTATTAACTAAATTTTCGAAATTTTAAAAAATAAAACCAGTTTTTCATTTTACTTTTATAAATCATGAAATCTCGGAAAAGAATAAACTAAAATTTAATTATCAAATTAATAAAATTAGTAAATCACTTCAACTCAAACTACATAAACAATTCATAATTGGTTAGCTCTGCTTTATTTAATAAAAAAAGTGGTAAAATTCAACTTCACCATTAATTAGCCAATGCTGCCTGGATTCTATTATTCAAATCCCTATCACTTGCTTCCATAATGGGTTGAGCAGCCTGGTTGATCAATTGATCAAAGCGTTGGTTTGATACCCCAAATAGGTTAGCTAATTGTCGTACCCCGGGTAATGGAATGGGTCCACTTCTAGATACAGATCCCAAACGAGTTGGACTTTCTGTAATCCATCTTTCTCCTCCATCCGCATCAGTAGTGGTTGTGGTGACACTACCATCCTGGTTAGTCACTTTATTGACGTTTTGGCGACGTTGAATGCTCAAGGAAGAACTGGGCTTTAGAAATAGGAAGATGGTGGTTAGTACTAATAATTTATAATTCATGCTTTCTTTTTTGTTGAAGTCTAAAATTTTTGGGGTTGCTTTTATGTTGATATTAAAAGTTACCTTGATTATTTTTTATTAATTGGTACCCTATATTATTAATTTGATTCATAGGACTTTAATAGCTTGAGAAACCTCTTATTTTTATTGAAAAAATCTAATTTAATACTAAAGTAATGTTTATTTGATAAACAAGTCTAACTTATGGTCGACGACTTTTTAAATACGCTTATAATTAATGAATGAATTAATAAATTATTATCTATTATTATAATTTTTAATTAATTTCCATATTATTAATATTATAATGAATGGAATATTTATTACCTTTGTAATTTTATTATCTTTTAAATTTATATATAAAAAAATCTTATAAGCAACAAGTTTTTTTCATATATTGTAATATATTCGTGGTATTAAAATACCCTAAAACATGAAGCACGCTGATTTAATAATAATTTTACTATATTATTATAACTATTTACAACAAAAAGCATTAAAATATATTTAAAAGGTAATATTCAAATCACTATGTTGGGAATTAAACATACCTAATCACTTCTTTTTTTTTTAAAAATAACAAAACTTTAAACATGAATTTATATAGACATATCGGTAGTTACAGGTAACTAGATATTAATTTTGAGAATAGATGGTAATCAAATAATAATAGTTTTAAGTAGTTAAAACTATGGTAGTGAACTTTAAGTTTAAATCTAAATAATCAAACATCGTTTAGAAGTCCAATCCATTTATTAATAAATTACATAATAAATAAATATAGATAGATAGAATATAACAAATATTTGATTTATTTTAAAAATATATACTTTTACTTTGAGTAATAAAACTATTTAGGATTTTGTCAAATATAAAAAAAGATGTGTATAGTTTACAATATTCAATTTCACATGTATTTGTAGCAAACATAATTAAATAATATATTATTTAATGATTTAATTTTAATTCTTTCAACTATTTAAAGTCTGATATTAAGAGTTTTAGAAATTTTTCATAAATGAATAGCGATCAAAATTTTGGACATAAAAGTATTTCTAGTACTGGTTTAAACACTTTTTAAATCTAGATTGCAATAAGTAACACAAAAGTTGATATTTTAACTAAAATCAATACCTAAAGATTTAGGCATCTTTGTTATTCTATTCATTTATTAAACAATGAAACAAGAATAGACGGATGGTTACTTTTTTATAATAATTATAATGTTTAAGCTAGATCATACTGTGTACAGATTATATAAGCTAATTTCTTTAGGACTTTATAGGCAGAAAGGTTAATAGTTGTGCAAATATAAGTTTGTGAGGGCGTAGGTTTGTACCAACAAAAATTGTAAAACATATTTAGGTATAGACAAACTTATTATTTAGGGGAAATTTAACAAAAGGTTTAAACATAAATCCCAATAAATAGGTTTTGAGATTAACATTTTTTTCCAAAACCCATTAAGCTAAAAGATTAAATTTTTTTCTCAAAGTGCGCAATAGAGAAAGAGGGGAGCAAATTATAGTAATACTATTTTTGTTTAAGATAGACTTATTTAGCTTCAAAAAACAGGTTCAATTTTTTTTAAACTATAAATATTAATTTCCATAAGCTATTTTATAGACCAACTCAACAAAAGCTGCATCTTTGAGGTAAGTTAAAGCAGCAAAAACCTTAATACAAATGTCAGTGGATTTAAAACATTTAAATAATTACCAAAATAATGACATTATAAATATTATAAAATAATTATTATTAAAATTGCATATAAAAAATAGATAATAAAACCACTTGTTTTCTATATTGAAGAAATGTGATAACGCAAAGTAAAATCAAAGGTTTTCAAAACTTGTATTTATTCGGTTCATTTTCATAAATGCTGTGTACAATTAATTTGACAAAATGATTCTGTAAGCGACGAGAAACAGATATTATAACAATTAGGTTAACATATATACAATTCATAATAATGGTATATTATGATAAATGTTTACCTTAATAAATAGACCGACTTTAGATATAAATATGGGATGAAACTATATAGAACAAATATCCATAGTTTTATAAAATTAAGGTAAATTGTGAGTTATTCTTAACTCAATAACAAGTTGTTATAACTGAACCCCATTTTTTAAAAAAAAGATCATTACTATAGTTTAAAAAATAAATACATCCTGTTGAAGAATTGTTTCTCTTTTCAATAATAAGTTTAAAAAAAATCATAGTAGTATTATAAGGTGAGATAAAGTTGTTCATTAGATTTCATTTTTTAGGAATATAGAAATTTATTTGCGAATCTATTTTTAAACTACAAATTTATTATGGTATTGGATTAATGCTAATCTATAATCAGATCCCATCCCCTCTTCACTTCTTCGTACTAATATCAGTCTATGAGTTAATGCTATCTGCTTATTATGAGAATTATTATAAATATAGATAGTATAATAGTTTTTGTATTATAATTTTGAATTAATTAAATTCTACTTATTTATAATTAGGTATAAAATTTTAAATATTTAAAATAATTTTGTAGTTTAAATTATTTTTACTATTTTGTATAAAGTAAGTGATAAAAAAGTGACTTTAATTGGCTAAAAATATCAATAGTCATCTTAAGCATTATTTAAATCAGAAGATTGCTCTATAACTATTTTAGCTACAAATACTTATATTAAATTAACATTAAATTAATATTCATAAAACAAGATGAGATAGATAAGGTTCAAAAGGATTACTATCCATATAGTAGCACAAGAGTTATAATTTATTCTTAAAGCTTTAACTGTTGAAAATACTAGAAAATTATAGAAGGAGGTGTTTAAATCATAATTTATAAAAAAAGAGAAAAAATTTGTTATAAATTACTATGAAAATAAACAGTGTAGTTTGTTTGACATAATAAAATCCGACAATTTGTAATCTTACTATTATATTTGATAGAATGAGGTCACTTCAGAGTATTTATTCCTATATTTTGTCTTACTAACGTTGAATATAAATTAAATGTGGGTTTTTAATTGATTCGGATCCCTTTAAAACTTGGTAAGTTAAAGCACATTATTTAATGTAGAAAAAAAGAATATAGCGACAGACAGAAGCATTAAATTAGAAAATAGAAGTGAAAGTGAATAGTATAAATATGGGTAAAAAAGAAATTAAAAAACATAAAAATATTATAATAATTTTATCCTAATAGCATTATTTTATTCAATAACTTTTTTCAGTTTCTTTACCTTGCTAATTAATAATAATAATGGATTACAATCATCTTTACTCTATAAACTCTAATTTAATCAATCATCAACAAAATGCGTTGTTTGTAAATAGCAACTTAATGCATTCTAATAATTATACTGTACCATCTAATATACCTCATAATTCAAGTACTGGAGATGTATTAAGATATTTAAACCCAATTCCGTTTTCATCACCAACAAGTATTGAATTTAGCCAATGGGAATCTCTACCAAGTAGCCCAAAAGAAATTTCAGACAATAACAATGTTGCCGATATTAATAACAATATTAATGCCATTGAACCTTTAATTAATAAAACTCCAAGCTCAAGGGCATTGAAAGCCAAACGCTGTCCTACTAATAAATGCGAATGCGGAGGGAAAACTGGGTGCACAAAGGAAGGATGCATGAAATCGATAGGATGCCACGAATGCCCAGTGTGTGGGTTGGAATTCTCAAGGAAAAATTCAATGAGAAGACATGTGTTGACACATATTAATTTAAGGCCATATCACTGCAAGGACTGTGATAAATCATTCTATAGGTCGGATATTTATAAAAGACATTTAGTTTCTAAACGTTGTAGACGTAATGCTACCAATAACCATTTCTTGGCTTTATGCCAACAGCTACCCAAACATCAAAGTTTTAACTATTTATAAAAATATCATTTTATAAGTTGTTTTAATAACAATATTAAAACGAGTTATAAATTCTTATATTCTAATTAAAAAATTAATAATAAACCTAATTTTAATGTATAAAAGAAGTAACTATTAACTTTTTTTGATCGAATTGTAAACCCTTAGTTTAATTAATACTGCAGCTTTTAATTATTTTTTATTCATTTTAGGTTTTAGAAAAATGCCACTCAAAACCCACACAAAAAGCAACAAAGAAGATTTAATATATTGAATTTATTTTTAAAAGATTAATTAATTAAAAACTAAAAATAAAATAAAGTTTGATAACAATACGCTTAAATTTAACTCAATAGTTCATCTTCCGTCATTCTTTATATTTAAACCAGCTTTTCATATATTAAATAGAACCTTAAATATCAGCGCTTTATATCTACCATTCCCGTTCTTCTCATTTTGATATTAATTCTTAAATATAAAACTTATTACTGAAAAAAATATATTTGCGGCTATTAGCAGTTGAATTTAAAGAGGCTTTGCGTTTGTCAAATTAACCTCTATACTTCCTCGTATATAGATAATACCTGTCTCTGCTTTTTATAAGTTTCAATGATATAAATATATTAAATAATTTTTTAATTTGAGTTTTTAATATATAGGGATATATTTTTATGTTTAAGAATCTTACTAACAATTCTTCCACTCAAATAGCGCTTAAAAGATGGAAAAAGCGATGAAGCCAAAAACACTCCCATATTCAATTTATGATTTGATATCTTTCTAAAAATAATCGATAAAACTCGGTCCTTTATTTCTATTCTTTTTCTCTCCTGCTCTATTCTACAAATAAATAGACCCTTTGTTAGTCTTCAACTTAATGGATATTCTTTCAAAATTTATTATAGTATATTAAGTTGTCTCTAAAGTGCTCCTCTTTGGTAAAACCCACACCAGTAAAGGTGTAGAATTGTTACAGTTAAATTTTTTTACACGAAAAATATTTTGCCTTTAGACATAAAAAAATATTTGGTGTTACAGTTAATAGTCTTTTTATTTTTTTGCCCAAGAAATAGAGATTACTTGGGAAAAACCTAAAGTAAGAAAGGTTTTCATAAAGTTTAACATTTTTCTGAATAATTCACCTAAATATAACAATATGAATTTTAAAGTTCAATTATGAAATATAAATCCCCCATTTGAGAATAAGCACTTAGTGCAAATTTTGATAAAGCAAGCAAACAAATAGCAGTCGAAGAAATTTTGTGAGAAACAGCATACTTGGATTTTAACAGAGTAATAGTTATGTTTTTGAAATATAAGAACTTGAAAATTTGAAAATTTGAAAACAAATTAATGGATCCTCTTCATTGGTGTATCTATAGTTTTATTTTGGTAATAAAACTTTGAGAATAAAGAATCTTAAGAATATATCTAAAATAGACTATAATTATTTCAGATCAGTTATTTAACTATTAAGTTCTATTGAGAAATATTACTTTTATACTGACATTTATCAAACAGAAACATGAATATTAATTTAATATCAATTTAATATCAATAACCTTCAAAGAAATAAATCCAACTAAAAGGTTATGATATATAACAAAAAGCACATTATTTTAAATTAAGGGATGATTTCGCTTCACATCTTTATTCATATCTTTAAGGAAGATTTATTAATATAATAGAATACTATAAGTTTATTTAATTTATTTTAAATAATAATTATCCAGTTAATGAGGAGGAATAATCATTTTTACACAATTTTTTTGATAAAACACTTGGCACTATTTTGCTTCTAGATTTTAAAAAAAACAATGTTAACTTAAATGTATTTTTCTCATAAAATAGTATCACCAATTCATAAACAACTCGTATAGAATAAATGCCACTTATTCATATATACTTAATGTTAACAATCATCAGCTATCTGCAAACGGATACTATATGACAGACAATATCTATTCTTAAATACCTATTTATATAGAATATTTCCCACGCATTTACCAATGACTGATACTCAGTGATCACCTGCTATATGTTCAGCCATAGTTTATAACCTTTGATGAATTTGACTAACTAATGGCTTTAAAGAAGACAAAATGGATTATTAATCTAATTTCCATATAAATACTTATTTATTGTCAAACAGTTATATCAGATATTATAACTATTGGTAAATGTATATTGAGCTCAACTTTTACTATTCCTAAAATTTCTTCTTAAAGTATTGTACAAAATTTTCTTAAAATAATTTTTTTTCAATTTTTTTACAATAAACTATATGTGGCTTTAATAAATAGTTTCTTATCAATTATCCAATACATAGATCCTATTTTAAATAGTTATAGAGTGCGTGCAGGAATAGTCCTAAGGTTCCCAGTATCTACTTTGATCATTAGTTTCCAAGAATCAGTAATTGAAAAGCTTCATTTTTTTGCATTTATATTTGGTATTAATATTTTAGTATCTATATGAAATATCGCTTTTATAAATTGTATCAAAAAAAAATAGTTTATTCGAATGCTAAAAAATGGGACTGATTTTGAGTCATTTAAGCTAAAATATTATATATATTACTACTATTATTAAATATTGAATGTAAATGTGAAAGAAAGTAGTATTTATGATGGGTTTTCGAGAGCTATAATTATATGTAAGAATAGTATAATTTTATGTTATGATTTAGTTTATTTAAAACATTTTTCTATTAACTTTATATGAATACTATAAAATATCAAGAATATTTATATTTTAGTTTAAACATTTAGGGATACATTTTTTTGTTCAAGAGTTTTACTAATGGGGCTGTTTTTTTTGGCTTCATTACTTTTTCTCTTTTAAGTGCTATTTGAGCGGAAAATTTGTTAGTAGGGTTCTTAAACATAAAAATACATCCCCAATAGTCTTTCCATTCAGATAATATTCAAAAAATCAAAAAAGTGATGAAACTAAAAAACATCCCCATATGCACAATATGTTTTCTAATACAACTTATTTCAAGCTAAAAAATTATATGGGGATGTATTTTTTTGTTTAGGAATTCACTAACAATCTTTCTATTCAGATGGCGTTTAAAAGATGGAAAGAATAATGAAATCAAAAAAACAACCCCATATCTTTTTTAAAAAAGACAAAAAGATAAGTTTCAATTTCCCAGCCTTAAAACAACCTTTCTCCTCATTTACATTATCCCTCTGCTTACATCTCTTCTACTTATTGTTTGATTCTTTTATACTTTTACTAATCATTTAAAAGTTTATTTTGAGATTTTTAAAAAAAGAGTTTTGATCTAATGTACTTATAATAGTATTTTAGCAGGCATCTAATTGGACATAGAACTATTTATAAATATTATAAATTACTTTATATATGCTAACTTAAATAACATTGTAAGTTTTCTCTACCATTTATTAAAAAAGATATAGGGATGTATTTTTGTGTTTAAGAACTCTACTAACAAATTTTCCGCTTAAATAGCGCTTAAAAAAGGAAAAAGTAATGAAGTTAAAAAAAATACTCCCATATGAATGTAAATTTTGCTTAAAAAAGCTCAATCACCAATTCAAATTTAAATGATGCTATTTCTGGGATCTAATAATATTTTAAATAGTTTTAAGATGTATTTATATACCAAATTCAAGCAATATTATTTTGGTTATTTTTGTGTATCTTATATCGTTACTACTAAAATTATAGCTAGTTTTCAAAATGTTACAAATATCAACCCATGTGTGTAGTTCTATGTAATTGTTGAGAAATTAATATTTGAAATTGAGCTCTAAAATTCCAGGATAGTTTTCTTTATATTATAGTAATAATGAAACATGAGTGTATTGATAACAATGATTATCAACTATTGTATTCTAATCTATTAATTTGAATAATTAAGCAATAAATTATTTAACAAAATAAAGCAAAAATCAAACTTAGATACTAAAATACTAGGGTTATACTTAAATTAACTTTTAAATGAACAATATAAGTATATGGGGATGCATTTTTTTTGATTTCATTACTTTTTCGATTTTTTGAGTACTATCTGAGTGGAAAGATTGTTAGTAAAACTCTTTAAAAAAATATTTTGATATGGGGATGTATTTTTGTGCTTAAGAATTTTACCAACAAATTTTCCGTTTAAATAGTGCTTGAGAAATGAAAAAAGCGAAGTCAAAAAATAGCTTTGTAACTTTCAAATGTTTTTTTAACAAAACAAAACAATTGAATTGATATACAGAGAAGGTGTAGGGATGTTTTTTTGATTTTAGTAATCTTTAAAGGGAAAAAGCTCAAGTGTTTTATTTCTGATAGTAAATATGTTTACAATAGATAAGGTTGAAGCAAAAATCAAATAATAATAAAAATGAACTCTCGAGCGGGGAATTGAACCCCGGTCTCCCGCGTGACAGGCGGGGATACTCACCACTATACTACCCGAGATTTGATTGAAACTTGTTGTAAAGTTTTAATCTTAAAGCTTATTTAAATCACTAGAATTTGTTCGTGTTTTTAGGCCAAAAATAATATAAAATATCTAATGTACCTAATTTGAGTGTTATTTCTGCTGATACATTTAATTTAAGAATTTTTTAATGTCTAAATTCTAAATAATATTAAAAATGTTTAAATTTTAATCTATGTCCATTACTACATTTAATTATAGCTTTTGTATACCTAAATACATTTATTAAACTAATTAAAATTACTTTTCTAACCCTTAACAATATGAATCCTGTTGTGCCACTAACAATAATCAACTCATAGCATTAAGTGGATTTAATTGGTTCTTAAACCATCGAAATTGACCACTAATCAAATTCAATGTTCAAACATATTAAACTATTTTTTGTAAAAAATACAGCTATAGCCATTGATGAGCGATTCCGATTACCATCCCGAATTAAAAAAATTAAGAAGTTATTGGCAATTTGCTAATGTATGTCAGTTTTTTCTACTATTTGGCAGCGCTTATGGCATGGACGAATTTCATACGGATGTGAGTATTTGGAAAAAAGGAACTTTTATGGATTAAGCTAATCATGCTTTATTTTTTAGACTTTTGAAGCAGAGTTAATTCGTCAAGATAAAGAAGTCATTGGCAGATATATGGTCAAACTTTGCTCCAATTTGAGCTCAGGTAGGGGGGCTAGGTGGGATTAATGAAAATTAAGAATATTAAAAATATTAAATAATTTTTTTAACAAAAAATAGAATGGATACTTGGGAAAATATATTAAAAAAAGAGTTATTAAAAAATAATGATGAATTGCCAATAAACAAAGAAATTGAAAGTGGTTTTTTTGATTTAACCCTTTTTCAACAGGTAAATTAATCGATTTTTTTAAAAAAAAGGATTTATCAAAGTTTATTTTTATTAGATTGTTTGCATCCAATTTCTCTGTGATCTTCAATTCAGAGATGCTTTTGAAAAACTTAGAGAAGCTGCAGGCGGTAAAGATGCTTATGAGGAATTGGTAAATTTAATTTTAACCCCTTTTTTAAAAATAATAAGACTCAATTCAATTAAGAGAGTGGAACCTATAGGTGAAGATAAAAAAGGAAATGTGTATTATTTATTTGATGGTTGGAAATTGGATATCTATTGTTGACGTTGTATTAATTTAATAAATTTTAGATAATCGACTTTATGTTCAAACATTAGCTGCACCGCCACCAAAAAAAAGCAATACTAAAGCTATTCGTAAATTAAGTGAAAGAAAAAGATTAGCTTTAGAACAAGGGGATTCTATTGATGATACTTGGTCACCAGTAAATTTTAAGTTTCAAAAAGAATTTTCAGTTATTAATTTAGTTTCCTAAAAGGTGTGTATAACCCTATCCGATTGGGAAGAGTTTCCAAAACAGTTTGAAACTAGTCGAAGTGTAATCGAAAAAGAATTGTACAAATATTTAATGGAAGATGTGATACCCCAAGTTAGTTCAGAACTTAAAGCAAAACTTAAAGTTATTAAGAAAAAAGAAACATTGGCTACGATGGTACCAAAAAGATCTTCTAGATTACAAGAAAAAGAAAAACAAAAAAAAGAATTAGAAGATAAATTAAAACAAGAAAAAATGATTAAAGCAATTGATAAAGATGTCAATTTGGATATCGTTAAGGTAAATCTTTTTCGACCTTTTTTCTTAATATATAGGTTAAATGAATTTATCTTATTAGCATCATCCATCGATCAATACAAGAGAAGTTCGAGCTAAGAGGCGAGCATTAAGAGGTTTAGGAGATGTGGAAGGAATCAAAGATTTAAAAAAGCAACTTATTAAAGATTCATTTAACAAAGATAATCATTCTTATAAAATGAGTGAAAATGAAGATATTGATATACTTGGAGATAGTGGAGAGTTTGAATTTAATTGTATTTGTGGACAGCATGGTCATAATTTTGATGATGGTACGGAACAAATTTGTTGTGATCAATGTAATGTCTGGCAACATTTAAATTGTCAACAATTAATTAATTGTGATGGTAATAAAATTCAAAGTTTAAATGAAATGGCTTTTTTTTGTCATCAATGTAAGCAATCGGGAAATATAAAAAAGGAAGCCAATGTAAATAGTAATAATGGTAATCATTCCAATGTTAAAAAGGATGATAGTTTAGCTTTATCGAATGAAGAACAAATTAATGTCAATGACGAAAATAATTTAAATGAAAAGCGAATTAAGATTAAGGAAGAAAATAGCTTTAGTCTATTGAATGAAAATAAAGTTAAACAGGAAAATGATTTGACAATGTCAAGTGAGAAACAAAAACGAAATTTAAATACTGATGACAAGTCAAATGGACATTCAACAAACAATGAATTTCAAGTTAATAGCAGTGATCAGAAATCATTAGAAGATGAAGAAAAAGAAAGTCAAGTCAAGTCAGTAACCACAGAGAATATAGAATTGGGAAAAAAAGAGAGTATTGTACTAGCAAATGAAAACAATAAATTAAAAGAAAGTCAACAAGATAGAAATGAATCATATTTAGATGGTAGAAAGTATCAAAAACTATTATTAAAAGAAAGTCGATCTTTTAAAGGTATAAAAAGAGAAAATGAAGATGAACCAATCAATCAAGTTTCACTAAAGAAACAGGAAATGTAACAAATCATGGATAATTGCTAGGTTGAAGTTACTTTTAAATTGAAATAGATATGATTGGTTACTACTAATAATGGTTATTAAATTAATTTTTGAAATAAAATAAAAAATGAAAAATAAAATAAAATTTATCATATTATAATTATAATTAAAAATATAATAACTATTGTAGTTATATTTTTAACTATTTATTCAGATAAACCCCCCTTTTTAAACATTCAAAACCTTAACCAAGTCTTCAAAAAGTGATATTATAGTTTGTTCTTGCGAATAAGGAGTAATAATGGACTCCTTCTGCAAAGTAGACAGCGCTAATAGATACCCTTTATTGCTTGCCAAACTTGGAGCCAATTGTTTAAATTCTCTAAAGAAAGCTAACCATTCTGGGACTAAATTTAATGGCATTGGTTTAGTATAACATTTTTCCAAATAAATTATCAGTTCAGAAAATAATTCAATTAATAACATTTGTTTTTCAGGTTCATTAAAAGAATTAGTACCATCCGGTATTAAGATTTCTAATAATGCAGGCCAGAATGTAAGCCAAAAATTGGATTCTAATGATGAAATATAATAATTATCCGTAATCTCAATAGTGGAAGTGAGGTTATGATTTAAATCTGATAAATCTTCTTTTAATTTAGATAACATAAAGATCCATATCTTGGCTAACAAGATAGCTAATTGAAAATTTTGACTTGGATAATTGAATTTCATTTCATTTAATGAGTTTCCTCCATGAGTTCCTAATTTCATAGTATTCATAGGCGATTTTGTGGACGAAAATGGATCATTTCCAGTTGATTTTCCAGTAGTCATTGGAGTTTGAATATTCAATGGTAAATTAATAGCTTCAATTATTAAATTTAATAAAATAGGTTGAAAAGCAGTAAGTTGGATTAAATGATCCACACCAGGAAGATTAGTTAAAGCTAGTAAAAACCAAACTTTAGATAATAATAATTGTTTACCATTATAATTTGTTCTAAACCATTCTATTAAAGAAGAATTGGGAATAAATCTTTCTGTATATAAAATAGCTAATAAATGAGCTAACCAAATACCCGATTTCAGTGAGTTTATATCATGTTTTTTAAAGTTATTATAATCTTGTAAATAGTTGATAATATTTATATATATTTTATCTGGTACTTTTTGAAAGGGTACAAAAAAAGTGGTATTGGATTTTAAATATATAATTAATTGATCTAAATTATTATATGGTTCATAAACTACTTCAATATATTTTAATAGATTTTCATTACTTCGAAAATTATTAATTTCTTTATGAAATATTACTTGACAATAATTAATTATTCGAAAAGATAGTTGTATTTGATTTTTAGCTATTAATAAATCATTTAAACTATCAAATATAACTATTCCAAATTTTACCACTTCATCTAATTTTTGTTTGGAAACATAATAATACATTAATGTTTCTAATAACATTTTTAAGGACATGGAGGAAAACTGATATTCTTTTATAACAGAGGCAATAAAAGAATAGATAATCGCTCCAATACTCTATAATTTTAAAATAAAAATATTAATTAAATATTTAAAAAAGTTCATCATTATTTTATAAAATTTCGCTTACCTCTTGTACATTTTTATTATTTCTAACAATACATTCTAAAATTAAAAAAACAGATGATAAATTAATTTTCTCGTAACTCCATCGATTAATATGTTTTTGTAAAATAATAGGTAATTGACTTAGTGTTAAATCTAATAACTTTTCATTATAATTAGAGTAATAAACTAAATTAATATATCGATATAAATTATTTAATAAATTATTAAAATGTTCAAATTCTTCTTCTTGAATTGTAGTTAATCTTTGAATACAATCGTAAATCGGTGCTGAATATTCCATTGGATTTGATTCAACTCTTGCTTTAATTGTATTTAAATGTTCAATATTAATAATTGATGAACCTAATGTAATTATCATTGTATCAAAGATTCTAGTTTTGTATTTTTGAAAATTATATTTTTTAAATATTAGTGTAAATAAGCCACTATTATTATACATTTGAAATATAAAATTTAAATAAATCCTTGCTTTATAAGTAATAGTATCTAATTCATTATTATTATTATTATTATTATTATTATTTTGAATTGCTAATTGAGCAATTGGAAGTATTGTAGATAATAGTATACTCTGAGCTAATTTGGTTGCTTTTTTTAATATTAAATAATTTAAATTAATAATTGCTATGATGGTCGTATGTGAACAATTAAATTCTAATAACTGATTTAATTTTATAATTAATTCTTTTAACATATCTAAATATTTAGAATTATCTATATTAAATTTATAAATTAATATGGAACTACATTCAATAATGTCTAATATTAAATTTTCTGGTAAGTTATGAAGGGTGATATTGCTAATAAATAAATTCAAAAATAAATCAATAAAATGATAAGAAATTAAATCTTCTACATTGTTATCTTGTAATAAATCTTCCTTATTATTTTTAACACTATTATTTTTATCCTTCCTTAAGTCATCCTTTTCTTCACTCAATATACTCTCTTTTTCAATAATTTTGGCTTGACTATCAAATAAAATTTTAAACTTAGCAATAATGGCTATTAACAATAACATAGCTTCTGTATCATTAATATTAAAAATAAATGGTGACAATATAACAAAACAATTCAAGTTTTTAATTTCTAATCTTGAATCAGCCATACCAATTGATTTTGCTAATAAAAACTTTAGTGTATAAACTTCTACTTTAGTAATTGGATGATTATTTTCAATTAATTGAAAATATAATTGATAAGTTAATATTTTTAAAGTGGTACTTTTACAAATACTTGTTTTATCTTTAGTAAATGGATCAGACATAGTGGGAATATTATTATCATATATATTTTTATTACAAGAACTTAAATTATCTAAATTATTTAAATTATCTAAATTATTTAGATCATTTAAATCCATTATAATATTTGATTGTAATTGTTGTAGTGTAGAATATAATACACTCCATTTAATTGGTTGATATTGAGGGAAAAGTGTATTAAAATGAAGCATTAATTTAATTGTTAATAATTTATTATTAATATTGGAAAAATTAAAATATAAAGACCAAATTTTTAAACAAACATTTAAACTTTTTTGTTCCATTGAATTAATCAATTGTTCTAATTTGATTCTTAATAACTCATTTGGATAAAATGAAATATTAATAAATAGGTTTATAATTGGCCCAACAAATTTCCATAAATCTTTAATTTGTTTTGATTTTGAATTAGAATGTGTTTCTAATTCTGTTGACGTTAATAAACTATTAGCTGAATCTAACCATTCCCATTGTACTTCCCATGAAGCATCTTCTCTTAATGAAATAGCTTCTAATAATAAATTGGGATCTTTAGAACCAATTATCATTAATATATTAGATAATGAAGTAGATGTTAAACTAAATTCAGGATTTAATAAATCCCATAACTTAATTATTATTGATTTATCTAATAACCAAGAGCAATTGAAATCTATTAATATTAATTTAGAAATACATGAAATTATTAAATAATTGCAATCAAAGTGACAATAATTTAACAGGTTAATTAATAATTTTTTAAATTGAAGTGTTAATTGATTTGATTGTGGTAATGAACTACTTAAATCCATTACATTTTTTTGTATTTTAATTGTTTTAAATGAGTAATTAATTTGTTTTAATATGTTTAAATTTCCTGTTATTATTAATGCTATTATAATACATAATTCAACAAATGACAATGCTTTTTCTTGATCTGCTAATGAAGTTTGAAAACTTAATCTTATTAATTGATAATTTAAAAACTCAAAATATTTTAAAAAACAATTGGACAATTTAGCTTCATCTAGTAATAATTGATCTAATATTATATTTAATAATAAAATAAAATCATTAATAGTTGATAATGTATTATGACTAGTTAATAATATAATTAAACTTAAATTAGGTATTAATAAATTACAATTGGATATTAATTTTAACCAAATTAAATATTTAGTTGGTAAATAATTATCTAATTCTAATCCTTTTAAACAATATTTATATAAAAAAGATTCTTCTAATAATTCCATTGAATTTATTTCATTTATATTAATATTATTTGATTTTAAATAAAATTGTAGATTATTAACTAAAACACCTTTAAAATTATCTGCTAATAATCTTTTTAATGTAAATAATTCATTTTCATTTAATGGTAATTGTAATAATTGATTAATATTAATTGCCCAATTATCTAATGTAGATAAAAATATATCTTCTGATAATCCTATTATTTGAAATTTAATTAAACTATTTAATATCCACTCATAATCAATTAAAGTTAAATTATTATTATTATTATTATTATTATTATTATTATTATTATTATTATTATTATTATTATTATTATTATTATTATTATTATTATTATTATTATTATTATTATTATTATTATTATTATTATTATTATTATTATTATTATTATTATTATTATTATTATTATTATTAAATTGTTGATATTCATATTGATATTGTTTATTAATAATAATGTTAAAGTAACATTGAATTAATTGATTATAGAATAATTGACCAAATAAATCTTTATCTAATTTACAATAAGTATCCATTAACCAAGGTAATACATAATCAATTAATAATTGTCTATTAAATTGTTGTTGTTGATTTAAATTATTATTGTTGTTAATAATATTATTACTATATTTTAATTTTGGTTGAATATTAGTTGAATAAAATTCAGTAACAATCAATTCATTTGAATTGATATTATTAATTGAATTATCATCAATTGTTAATAATATATTAATCATTAAATAAATAATGGAATTTAAATATTCTATATTTAACTGTTGAATATTTGTTAACTTATTTAATAAATGAAATCCGATTAAATTGTTATTAATATCATTATCTAATAATAAATTATTTAATATATTAAAATTTAATTTAGAATCATAAAGTGATAGTTGATTCATTGATAATGTTGTATAAATCGAATAATAAGATTGATTAATTATAGAATTAAATGTAAAATAAATATCAATTAATCCATTAATTTCAAAATAATTAATAAGAATCGATTTAGTTATATTGAATTGAATTAAATTACAACCAATGGATTGTTGAAATGATAAATAACTTATTGGTTGATATTGATGTTGTTGATAATTTAAATCCATTGTTTGATGATTCGTTAATTTCATTTTAAACAAAAATAATTGTAATTCACTATAATTAAATATTATTGAATTATTTTCTTGTTGTTGTTGATTATTATTATTATTATTGTTATTATTCATTGGGTACAATAATTCCCATTTTTCAATTATATTATTAAAATTGTTAACTAATTTGTCTTTATCTTCAATTGATGAATATTGTAATAAGTTCAATTGTAAATATAAATAATCTCTTAATATTAAATATTCTAATAAATTTAGTTCCTTACTTTTAACATCTTTTAAATATAATTCTATTTCTAATGGTATACCTAATTCACTAATATTACTCTCCTTTTCATTTGTATTATTAATACAATTTAAATGATAATACTTCTTATTATTAAAACAAAACATAGCTTGTTTACAGATGCCAAAAATAGGTTGATGACATTGTTCACATGACTCCGTTTTAATACAAGTAACTCTAGTATAATTATTTTTATCTAACATAGGTACAATTTTTAATCTATTTTCATTATAATAACTATTTCCTATTTCATCAATCATTTTAGTTCCACATTCAAAATGGTATTGATTATTACAACCTAAACAAGATAATCCAAAATCCAATATATTTAACTTACATTTTGTACACTCGTTTTTTCCTTTTTTATTTGACTTAACTGGAATTAATTCACACATATCTGTTAACTCTTTTTCATTCTTTAAATGTCCTAACCAAGTATTATTAATCAAATTCATTATATCAATTACTATATTTTTCTTGTTATTTTTTTCACTTAATAAAATTTGTAAATCATACACTATTTGATATGGCTGTAGTATTAACTTAACTTGTAACCAATTTTTAAATGTTTTTAAATGTTCAAATACTTGTTTTAAAGTATCATAATTATAACTAATATTTTTAATAACATTATAGAAATATGGTTGATAATTCACTTTTGATGTTACTGGTAATGAATTGATTTCTAATATAAAGCTACTTTCTGAAAGTGGAACTAAAACAATTAATAAAAATAAATTATTAAAAATAAATTAATAATTTAATTTACCTTCTTCATTTACAATTAGCTTAGAACTAATTAAATGACAAGTAATTTCCATTAATATTTGCATATATTCTTTATTAAAAAACCTTAACCCATTAGCTAAATAAATGCCCAAATCTCTTAATTGTTCACTATTTAATTTACCCCACATAATTAATTGATAACTTAACAATACAATACATAGTTGAAAAAAATGATCGGATACATTACAACAATTTACTTTTAATTTTTGTGTACATTCAATATTAATTAATTGAGCTATCAATTGGATTAAAGATTGACTATCGTTGATACCAATAGTAGGCAATGTCAAACTATAATCTAAAATGGATTTACATTGTTCAATAGAAACTTGATTAGATTCTTCATTAAATAAACAAGTGAAAGATGGAGCTGGAAAAAGAGATTGTAAACTTGATTGATTATGATTAGGGTCCAAAGTGTATTCAATAAGACTGGAAATTGTATTTGTATTTAAATGATTTAGATAACTTTCAATAACATTGGGGATAGAGTTATAATTACCAAATAAATCTTGACATTGAATAGTATCTATTAGTAATAATTTAAGGTTGAAAATGTTGAGCTTCGAAGGCATCTTTTGCAAAAGGAGGGGAGAAGAGAAGAAAAAAATAAAAGTTGAAAATTTCAAGAATGAAAATTGTTCTTTTAATTTTTCTAAGTTTTTTGTTCCAAAATTAATATTTCAAATTAAATTTTTAATTTCACAAAAATGAAGATATTAAAATATCGAATAATTAAAAATTCCATTAAAAAATCAATACCTCTAAACATTCATTATTCAACTAAATATATAGAATCAACTATAGAATCAATTTATAAGCCTCGATTAAATAATATAAAAAAATCTAATATTCTATTATATCCCAACTATATTCAATCAACAACAACAATAACAAATACTCATAAAAAAGAGAATGATTTAATAGATATTAATAAAGATGAAATAAGAATAAATTTTAATGATGTCGTTGGATTCAACAATTATAATAATAAAATCGATCCAGGTAAAAGGAATAAAAATATTACAATGACAATAGCAGGTAAATATGATTAAATACTATATATTCAAATAAGGATTAATAATAATAATAATAATAATATATAGGTCGTATTTTACAAAAAAGAGAAGCATCTAATAAATTATTATTTTATGAAATAATGGTAAATCATCAATCTATTCAATTAGTTATGTCAAAAAATAACTGGACAGATAAAGAAGAAGAAGAAGAGGGAAAAGTTAGTTTTGAACAATTTAATAAGTTGTTAAAACGTGGAGACATTGTTGGTAAATTTTTTATTTTTGTTGAATAATATAATAATATGATTTTATTTTTATATAAAAAAAATAATGATTATTAAAATGAAGTTTTATTAATTCAAATATTGATTTATTATAGAATTCTCTGGTTTTATTGGTAAAACTCAAATAGGCACTTTAAGTTTATTCAATACTACTCAACCTATTTTACTTACTCCATGTTTACCTGAATTACCATTATCTATTCAACTTGGCACTATTGATAAAAGATATCGAAAAAAATATTTAGATTTTATGTTAAATCAAGATTCTCGTCGAGCTATTTATTATCGATTCAAAGTAAGTTTGAATTTTTATTACTTTTTATTTTATATCCATAGATTTATTTATTTATTTATTTATTTATTTATTTTGTTTATTAATTATTTCTATTTATTAATAATTTACTCTTAATTAGACCATTTCAGTATTACGTAATTATTTAGAAACTAAAGGTTTTATAGAAGTAGAAACACCTATATTATCTACTAAAGTAGGTGGTGCTAATGCTAAACCATTTATAACAAAAGCCAATGCAATGGACGATTTACCATTAAATTTGAGAATTGCACCTGAACTATATTTAAAAGTAAGTTAAATTTTAAATAGAAATTAAATTCATTATTGAATTATTTTATAATGATATTTATTAAGATTTATATTAAGTTATTATTAATTTATTAGCAAATGATCATTGGTGGCTTTGATAAAGTTTATGAAGTTGGTAAAGTATTTCGAAATGAAAGTGAGTATAGTATTAAATAGAATATTAATGAAATTTATAATTATTGTTATTAAGGTATGGATACAAATCATAATCCTGAATTTACTACATGTGAATTTTATCATGCATATGCCAATTTAGATAATTTATTTCAAATGACAGAAGAATTATTGAAAGGTAAATTAAAAATTCATTTTTATATAACGAAAGATGAATCTTAATATTATATTTTTAAATATTTAGAAATTGTACTTAAAGTAACTGGTAGTTATGAATTAAAAATAAGTACTTTCAATGGAGAAGATAGATTAATAGATTTTTCTCAACCATTCCAAAAAATTAACGTTTATAAGGAATTACAATGTTTATTTAATAATCAGTTGCCTGATTTAAATGGAGAAAGTAAGCTTTTATTACAGATATATAACTAATCCTGTTTAAATGTCTAATATCAAATATATAGTTACTCCCTTTATGAACTATTGTCACACTCATTCTATTAAATTAGAAAGACCATATACAATGAGTCGAATATTAGATAAAATTATTGCCCATCATTTAGAGCCCAAATGTTTCTTACCTACTTTCTTATATAATCATCCAACGATTATGTCACCGTTAGCAAAAAGTAATAGAAAAAATAGAGATAGTTGTAATCGATTTGAATTGTTTATAAATCATCAAGAATTTGTTAATGCTTATGAAGAGTTAAATGATCCAATTGAACAAAATTCTAGATTTTTAAAACAAGTTAAAGTAAGTTTTTTGAGTCTTTTTTTAATAAGATTTATATTATATTATATTATATTATATTATATATGTCATTATTTATTTATTTATTTATTTATTTCTCAGGATAAAGAAGATTATGGGGATTTAGAAGCCCAACCTATGGATTCTGATTTTTGTTACGCTTTAGCTTATGGATTACCACCCACAGCCGGTTGGGGTTTAGGTATTGATAGATTAATTACTTTATTACTAAATGCTCCTAATATCAGAGAAACATTATCATTTCCATTGATGAAACCTATTAAAGAATAAGTAAACATAAAAGTTAAAAAATTTAAAGAAATAAATTAAATTAAATTAATGTTGAACTCTAAAAATAAAAGAACTGTTTATTTTTTTTTGTTCTTAAAATTAAAGTATAACAAACACGATGGAAAGATGGAAAAAGGGAAGTATTAGATAATGTTGTTGTTTTATTCCACTTTTGTATAAAAGTGTTGAGTTTACTTTAAAAATTTCAAGATAAAATAATTCAAATTTTTTCAAACTTCTAATAGAGGATCGGATATTTAATACTTTGTTAATAGAAGAATAAAAAATACAACTTTTCAATTTTTTATTCTAAATTTAAATTGATTTTTTCTGCAAAGGACTAAAATAATAATATAAAAATAAAAATCAATTTAACATATTTTAATAAGTAAAACTTACTTTAAGCATAGGTAAAAACTGAGTAGCTTGAGAAAGGGTGATTAACTATCAAAATCATTAATATTTATATTAAAAATAAAATTATAATGATAGTAAACTTACATCATTCGTTAATTTGATTAGATGGATAATTAGTAACTGAGTTGAAGATTTAAAATCTTTAGTATGAAAATAAGTGTTATAATTATTTTTACGGAAATTTAAATAAGAATTATGTGGATTATTATTATTATTGGAATATACAATACAATTACACAAGATAATTAAAACATCCACCATAGAATAAGATAATGTTATGGTAGAGTTGTTAATTTCTTTTAAAATAGAAGTATTGAAATTGTAATTGTTATTATTGTTATTATAGTTAATAGGACTCTCTTTTAATTCATAACATTTAGGCAGCTCATTTAAACTTATTATTAAATTATTAATTAAATCTAATTTACCAATTGACCATAAATCCCATCCACGTATTAAGTTATTATTATTATTATTATTATTATTGTTATTATTATTATCTAATTTACACTCTTTTAATTTTAAATTTAAATAATAACTTAATAAATTATTATTTAATAAAACTAAATAATATAATCCATTTAATAATATTAATTGTTTTTGATTTCCCATTTTAAATATTAATAATATAACTTCAAAGACCTCATTGATCGTTAAAAATATCTAAGTAATATAAAATTTTATTTGAAATTTTATTAGAACTAAAACTAAAAACTTACTTTATCTTTAGGAAACCCATTTTGTTGGCATGGAGGTTTATTATTTGATATTGTGGTACAATAATTTATCAAAAATAAAGCACAATTCAAAAACCAATTTTCCACCTCTAATAATAATAGATGATTCTGTGGAAATCCAGCTAGTTTCCAGTCTTTTGAATAATTTTTAAATGGACCATAATATTCATACTTCTTTTTTATTAATAAAAATAATTGACTAATTTCAAATTCATAGTAATTTTTATTAATTAATTGTTTCATATCTTCAATTAGTAAACAATAATTTTTAATTAATTGAATTTGATGAATTATAAACTTCCAGTTTAACATTAAATAATTTAGTTCTAAATCACTAAACCAAGTTAACAATTGATTAATATTTTCATTAATAGTTAAAAAATTATTGAATATTAAATGAACATTATTAAGTTTCGAATAATAATTAAATTGATCTAAAAATAAATAAATTGGCCCAATGTTTTGTTTGATTTGATCAAAAAGTTCTTGTGGATTAAATCCTAATTGTTTACTTCTTTTTTGTATAAATTGATTAAATTCTAATTGAATACTTAATTCTTCCATTCGTTTGTTGAATCCTAAATAATAGACCATTGGCATCATTGTTTTCATTACTACTTTGTTTTCTTTTAAATATTTTGTTGGACTATTATTTTTATTATTTTCTGATTTATATGATTTCATTTCTATAAAATTATTGATTTAGTCTATATTTTAAGAGAATTCAATTACAATTAATTACTCTGTTCTGGATTTACTAAACAATCATTGTACTCTATAGTATCTTCCATCTTATCTTCACTATAACATCCTTCAGAACTACGTTGTCTTTTAAGTTTAACTATAAAAAAAGTATTAATAAATATTCAATATTTTATTTCATTCACCACAACTGTGTTTAATAGAAAAACATCCAAATTTACCTTGATTTCTTATTATTAGTTTACTATCATTATCTTCCATACAAAATAGATTAAAGCTATTAGTTTTATTATCAATAATGGAACCTGAGGTAACTTGTTCTAAAATCAATCAATTATCTTTAGTTTCAATAAAATTAAAAATAAGTATTAATAAAAACTTACCCAAAGCAGCTAAAATAGCACTGATCCCCTGTTGCCAAGTGGATTGTATAAATTTCCTTTTTTCCTTGTTTTGATAACTCATTATTACTCCACCTCCACCATATTCATTTCCTTCTTCTAAGTCTACTTTATAATTCTTATCATCAAGCGATCTATTCAATGGCATTTCTTTCTTTTCTTATTATAATTTTAGTAATGCTATTAAGCTAAGAATACTAGTTTGGAAAATGAACCTATTTTTTAATAAAAATAAAGATAAAAATTAAGGTGGGTTTATAAGCTTATTATTATTATTATTTTATTTTTTAAAAATCATTTGCTTTATTTTTTACTAATTTGATTTTAGTGAAGGTAAGATCAAAGTTGATTGGCTGTAAGGTTAGATTAATTTGCTAAATTTGGGCATATCATAAGGTTTTAAGGTGTTAAGTTGGGTAAAGTTAAAAAGAAGGATTGAGGAATTGGTGAAGATTGTACTGTAGAGAGATAGAAGTAATAAACTTAATCTTTACAATTTGGTTTGAGTGACTTTCAAGTTTCGGATCGAATATAATGATTTTTATGTGATAGATAATTTTTGGTTGAAATTATTGGAATTTTTTGTTTTAATAGATTCATCTAGAACTAACTTTTTAAAAATGTTCACTTATCTGATGGTGATGAATAATCTTTTTTTCTTACAAAAGTTTTCATTAAATAATCATTATTTATCAGTAATAATATAAGATAAGAATTGTTTCAATTAATTTTGTCTCAAAAAATAAAAAATAAAAAAATAAAAAAATAATTATAAGCGATAACATAATTATTAGAAAACTTGTAACTTTCATTATTTATTAAATAATATATTAACTAACTGTAAAACAGATAAATAAATATCAACTTTATATACATTATCTAGAATATTACTGTCTTATCTATTTTAAATATTGGATCTTTAGGTTCTATTTCGCTTAATTAGTAAATGTTAATTAAATATTAAATCCATCAAAATTATATAGTTTCAGCAATATTTATTTATTATAAATAATATTAAAATAAAATTAACTATCTCATTAAAGACAATAATATTATGCTAGAATATTAACTAGATACAAAATAAAAAAATTTAACTAACATATTATTAATATTAAAATGATAACATTCAACATGAACATACAAACATAATTAAAAAAAGATTTAAAAACCTATTCAACTTCAATAAACGGCATGTTTTTTTTTATTAAGTCAACGTTAACTTGCTGTTAAATAATTTAATACTTATAATCCTTAACATAGAGGGATTCAGAAGCGGCAGCAGAGTTAGCTGAACCACTATAGATACCTTGACAAGCTTCAGAATTAGCTTTAGCACGAACAAGTAAAGCTTCTTGAGCAGCTTTAAAGTTAGCTTCATCACCTTTCCAAGTTTTGAGCACAGTAGCTTGAAGAGCACGACCATAAGAGAAAGTAAGGGCCCAAGGTCTCAATAAATCAACCTTGTTCATAGCATTAAGATGAAGTGTGGCTTCTTCTTCAGATTGACCACCAGAAAGGAAAGTAATACCTGGTACAGCAGCTGGTACAGTACGACGAAGTACAGTAGCAGTAGCAAAACCAATTTCTTCTGGTGAATATTTCTTTGGACAATCAGCTCCTGGACAGACCATATTTGGTTTTAATAAGGTACCTTCAAGGAACACATTATGTTCATTAAGTTTTTTGTAAACGGCAGCAAGTACCTTTTCAGTGACATAAACAGAACGTTCAAGATCATGATCACCATCCATAAGGATTTCTGGTTCAACAATTGGAACGATACGGTTAGCTTGGCAGATAGCAGCATAACGGGCAAGGACAGTAGCATTTTCTTGAATGGCTTGTTCACTTGGTTCGTTCTTAGTAATCTTAAGAACTGATCTCCTATTTTTATATTAATATTTCATTCTATTTAAATTTAAAATAATAAGAATTACCATTTAGCGAAACGAGCACCTTGCTCATAATAAGTTTGACAACGTTGAGCAAGACCATCTAAACCTTGGGTGGTGGTTTCACCGTTGGTACCTGGAAGGACAACGGTACCTTTGTCGACCTTGATACCAACAATGATACCTTGTTCTCTAGCGATATCGGTAAATAATCTACCATCTTTGGTCTTGTGACCTAAAGTTTCTTCAAAGACAATGATACCACCAATATATTTTTTGAGGTCTAATAAAAAAGATCAATAAAAGTATTAATAAAAAGAGAATGAGTTGTTGCTTACCATCACCAGCAGTGAATAAAAGTTCACGATAAGCTCTACGGTTTTCTTCATTGTTTTCAACGTTGATTGAATCAAAACGTTTACCAATGGTACCAGTGGATTCATCAGCAGCAAGGATACCCTTACCCTTAGCAACAATAGCTTGAGCAGTTTCTACAAGTTCTTTTCTGTGTTCGTGTTTGGCGGCAGACATTTTAAGTTTAAAAAAATTTGCTTGTCTAAATGATAAATAATTGCTTTTATACTCATCTTATTCAATATTGACTGACTTCAATTTCAAGTCATACCCAATCATATTCAGCCTTTTTAAATACGATTAATCCGGAGGTGTTGATAGGGATAAATGATTTGATCCAATGAAATTACTAGATTTGTCATGTTTTTAGATAACCTTCAACTTGAAATAGGTGGATTTTAAGGTTATGACGTTCAAATTGGACAAACTTTCTTAGTTAATAGATAAGCCAATAAAATAGGTTTACTATCTAAGAATATCGAAATCATTGAACGGAATAGATTTTAGTCACGAGCTTACGATTGGATAAGTTTAAGGCTGATTTTCAATCAAAATAGGTTTATTTAGAAAAATTAGGCTAATAAAACTTAAACTTTGTTATCTTTATGGTCTTGATATGGTATATGGTTTGTTTTCGGTTATATACAGATTCTCAATGTTTGATTTATAATATGGATCTGGTAGCTCGTTCATCTTACTATTATTGTTATAATGTTAATTTATATCGCTTATTGTTAATAGTTAAAATGTTCAAGTATGGAATGTTATGTGTTTTTGTCACTTTTTATTTGACGTCTGTACCTTTTTTTCAAAAAATAAATGTTAGATTTAATTACATCTACAAATATTATTATTTATAGTTTTAAAAGGGTATGATAAATTTATTCAAAATTTATATCAAATCCTTGTAAGATATTGATTTTTTATTTATCGTAACCTTTAATTAATTTATATAGCAATGTTTTTTCAGTTATTTAGCTAATAATTCCTTTATTTTGCTCAATAAAAAATGAACATATAATCGAAATAAAGATATCTTATTTTTCTTCACAATTAATAGTTTTGTAATAATCTTTTCACTATTTCAAAAACCTTTATATTACTTAAACTATAATCTTAAATATAAAACCAAGACTTATCTAATATTTTTGACTATCAATTTATAACAACAAATGCCAGTAATTTTAAAAGTAAATTAACATATTATTTAAATTTAAATTTAAATATTTTTTTATCAATTTTAATCGAAATATATAATATATGTGTTTTTAGTTTTAAAACAAGACAAATTAAGTTTAAACTAAATTTAATCATATTCTAATTATACAAAAAATATTTTGAAAAATGCTGAATATTGTTAATAGTTTATGTTTAAAATAAATATAAAACTTCTATTGTTAATATAATTTTATTCATTTTCTAAGTAGCTAAAAAATCAAGAAAGTGATCATTAACTTTATAAACAATAAACATAGGATGTATTTTTTTAAGAATTGCACTAACACTTTTTCCGCTCAAATAGCGCTTAAAAAATGGAAAAGTAATGAAACCAAAAAAAACATCCCCATATGGTGATATTTTTTTACCAATTAACTACTTTTGAAATTTAGAATCTAACTAATCCAGCTATTCAAACTTGCATCTGTGCTGAACAACTGTCCATTTTATAATAAAAAATTAAGCATAAAACGCCAAATTACTATAACGGTATAAATAGCTAATTACAAAATTTATCACTAGTCAGCGCATATTTGGACTTAGATAGCTAAATTAGTTAATTCTGAATTTAAAAAAGTAGCAAAAAAAAGCAGTTAGTAAAACATTACCATATGGGGATGTTTTTTTTGGTTTCATTACTTTTCCATTTTTTAAGCGCTATTTGAGCGGAAAAAGTGTTAGTAAAACTCTCAAATAATAAAATACATCCCCATATGTTATATACAGCAGGTATGGTTTTTAATCAGAAATAGAGGATATATTAAATCCATACACTGTTTATTTAATTACTTAGAAATCACATTCTTGGTAGTTTTATTATATTAATTGACTTGGAGAATTTAAATTTTATCATTGTAAAAATTTAAAAGCTGGGAATTAATAAAATATTATAATGTCTTCAAGTTTAGTATTGACAATATTAGTATTTACAGGATTTATCATTACTTTTTGTTAAATTAACAATTTGCTCGAGTTGCATGCTTAAAAGTAAAAACAAAAAATTATTTATGAGTTGTATATAATTTATTTAACATTTATCTTTCATCAGTTCACAGAACAATATAGAAGGATAAAATAAACTCGTGTATTAAAATAGTACAATTATATCCCCTATTAGACTATAAAGATATATTTTTAAATGGAAACTTTTCAAATTCTACTAATACTTATAGTAAAATCAACATGAGTTTGAGTTTAAAGTGCTTGATTTAAAGCTACCATCTGGATTTAATAAACCAAAGTGGGGCTCGATGGAATTAGAATCACCTTTGGATTTCCACTTTGAATCAAAGGGCTCTAAAATATAATAAGGAATGTTCATTTGATTTGCTTTACAAGTGAAATATTTAGTAAATAAGCCTTGGTTTGGAATATCAGCAGCAGCACGATAATTACCAGACCCATAGCTAGGCCATCCAGTTTCCGAAATGACAACTTTGTTCCCAAAAGATTTAGTTAATTCAGTATACTGATCGATCACCGATTGAGCAGCATTCATCATATTATTGTCTTTAACTTGAGAAAAGAAGGAATAAAGGTTAGCAAAAATTACTTGTGAGTTTTTGGCTAATTCAGGATTTTTGAGAAAATCAGCTCCAATTTCACAACTACCAATTGGTACATTCACTCCTTCACTCGCAAATCTTCCTTTAACTTGGTTAATCTTAGTCACTATACTCCCTGCGTTACCACCATTTTTTAATTCTTCGTTACCAACTGTGACTGCTTTGATTAATTTAGCATATTTAGTTTGTTTCAATACGTTTACTACTGTATCCACATCTGCCTTATATCTATCTTCACCACTGCGCATCCAAATACCAGCTGTTATACTCAATGGGAATTGATTTTCAGAGATCACTTCAACAACGCTTTTTAACTGATCACAATCAGTAGAATATAATCGAAGGTTACTAGTTAACTTTATGATTTTACTCAATTCTTCCTTGATCTGTTGCTTATCTTTACAACCATAAGGTAAATAGGGGGAATAAGTAAAACCACCAATTTTATTAGCAGTAACAATTACTTGAGATAAAGTAATAATCAATAAGTTTAAATAATAGGATCTAAAAAGCATTGGAAGAAATAAGGTTATGTAAATTGGTTAAAATTCCTTGGTATTTATACTTAATTGCTTACCTATTTTGATTTTAATATCATATTAAGTGGTTGAATTAATTTATCCAGAGAATGTGGTTCATTCTTATCCCTTTTTTCATATCAATCTGGCTCGCTTTTTTTAGTGGTAATTCCTTTGGGCAGCTGAAACGGGCTGATTATCGCCCATCTATAGGGGATATTCTTTAACCTTAATAAAATATTTTTTAAAAAGAAACTTCTAGAGCTTTAATTAGAGTTATCAATAAACACTATCGCTTTCCAAAAAGCAGATGTACCCTTCAACAGTTCAATAGAAAGCCATCACATCTATTTAGCTTATGAAAGCTTTTTGGGAAAATTTTAACTGATAAGTTTTGTCGAAAATTTTGCGGTTCATAATAGTTTCAAGCCAAAATTTCCAAATTGATTTTACCGTATAATTTAATAAATATTGTAAAATAATTACTAGATGTTTTATTTTACTCATTATTCTCTTATAGAAGTTAATTACTATTATACAAATTGATAGGTAAAAACCGTAACTCTTAATTAAAACTATTCATAAAGTTACTAGCCTTATAAATAGCAGTATAATTTTATGAGCAAAATTAATTTTAATTTTATTAAGCTTGTTTTTTAAATGAGTCCAGAATAATTCATTATTAAAACAGTCACTCCACATTTGTTATGATAAAAAGAAGAATTCCGATTTCAATGACTCAATAGATACACGTGTTATGAGGCCATCGACTATATTCCTAACTTGAATATAAGTTTGGGAGCTCAATTTATTTCTGCCCCTAGATAAGATCAATTCCTAATGTGTGGAGTCCCAAGCTTTAAGATTTATACTATATAGGAACTTCAAAAATCAATGTTGGTGGTTCAAGGTATCTATCGGCTTGCTACTAAAGTCTTTATATTTCTGTTGATTATTTTGAAATCTTCTTTACAATATTGTAATGTTACTCAGCTAAGCAAGTGTAAGTATTTTATTAATGGTAAGTCGCAGCTCATTTAGTATTATGTGGGAGACTATTAAATAGACTTATACACTTAATAAATTTACTTTTAGAGTGTAAATCTATCTAGTATAGAATACATTAAACTTGAATATATTAATTTTGTTTTGTTTTGTTTTAAAAATGTGTTTTTGCGCTTTTCTATAGCAGTAAACTCTATGATTAAAACTTCATTTAGGTTATTTTATCGTTTTTTAAAAGTATTTTTCATTTTATTGAACAATTTTTTAACAGGAATAATATTTCAAAGTAAAAATAGCTCTACTTCTAGCAACGATATTCATGCAGTTGCTATTTTTAAAGTTGGGAATCCTTTTGAAACTAATTAAAAAATACAAAAAATTGTTAAAATAATAACTTGTTAAATTACAAAAAATATCATATCATAATATGAACCGAGAGCATTATTACAAGTTACAGTATTTAATATAAGAATATGAAGAAAAGTTTAGTTTAGTATAGTGAACAGTTGGAAACCAAACCTTAAACTATCATCCTAAAGAAAAAAAAAATTGAAATCCCAGATAAAATCTAAAAAATAAATTAAATTAGAGATCCTGTTACTCAATTAATAATGTAATGTATTGAACTTGGCATAAAAAATCAATTTAGTTATAACAAAATTTATTAGAATTATCAAGTAACGTTAATATATGGCTTTATAGATTGAATGCTTGTAATAATCAAATAAGCACCAATGTCATTTCAAATTATGCTATTTAGACTAAATGACATTAATACATAATGTATCATATCTATTTTCATCCTAAGTAGTTTTAAACTGTCTGTGATAATAAGTTTTTTGGAATAATTTAAACAAAAA
This sequence comes from Batkoa obscura, assembly GCA_030770535.1. NCBI lineage: Eukaryota > Fungi > Entomophthoromycota > Entomophthoromycetes > Entomophthorales > Batkoaceae > Batkoa > Batkoa obscura. The sequence continues at coordinate 525,226 of JASVEC010000030.1, forward strand.
TATACAAACACTTGTAAAACTTAGAATTAATTAAACAAAAATTCATTAGTATTGTAAATTTTTTTTATTTGGGAAATAGTTTTCTATGTTTTTAAAATTCTTATATCTAAATAACAGTCTATTAAGTTCGTATAAAGTTAAGGTTCTAAGTATCTACTTTAATATTAAAATAATTTAACAAAAGTATACTATGTCTGGCTTTTCTATGATATTTTGATAAGTAACTGTCAACATTAGAGGAAGTTTGTGCTTGATTAATTCCAAGCAAGAGAATAGTCACAATTTTATTATGTAATTGTGCTAAATGTTTAATCTATTAAGAAATATAATATATTTCAATTCTAATTGTCAATGTTTTCTATCAAATTATTTAGACAACAAATTGAATATCTGTATGTAGTATATATATTGTCTTTGAGCTATGTAAAAGTGAGTATTTTATTTCAAAGCATATACAATTTAATAAAACGGTTCATACCTGGATTTATAAAAAATTCCAAAATCATCAAATATGACCATCATCATACAGATATTTACTAGTACTTTATCTAATTTAATTCTAGAAGGAATAATAGGAAAGTGACTATTATTTGTTCGTAGTAATATAACAGTATTTGCCAGATTTGGAAAGAACTTAATTTTAATATATTATTATTATCTGAAATGAAACAAGTAACTTTTAATATACTAAGTTCTTTTGTAATTGACTATATATATTTATAATGTAATTTAAAATCTATATTAGTTTTTAAATAAGAATTATATCTAACAGTTTATTAGAGTATCTCGAGATATAAATAAATTAAAGTTAACAAAATAATGGAGTAGTGATCTAGGTAGGCCCATCGTTTAAAAGCGCAAAATAAGGGATTAGTTTAAAATAATTATTTTATGTTCCAAAAAAGGCAATCGAAGTCAATTCAAATTAATTAAAAATCCTAAATAACACAATTTAATTCGCATAATTGATTGTAGTTATAGTTAATTTGATAAGATAAATTAATCGAGCTAATAATGAACAATTGTCTCTAAAAAAAGACAAATCATTTATTATTAAATCAATAGAAAAGGTCATTTAATTAATCATAATATAAATTTCAAGTATTTCTTTCTCTTTTCTAATTTACTGCTTCTTATTTTTTGTCTTATTTTTCATTTCATTTAATCGTTTTAAACCTTACCCTCAATGGAAACCAAAAGAATAAAAACTGTTGAGTATTTATCAAAAGATGATACGTGCACTTCTCCAGCTTATTCAACATGTCTCAAAGATGTTAAGCAAGTTTTGGATGAATTTTCAATAAACTCGATAAGCTCCTCTTCAAATAGTTATCCTTTGGATTCTGATATAGCATATCAATTACAACAATTAATAAGCTTATCGAAGACAGTATGCAATATAGATTCCTCAAAAAAGCACACAATATCTATCCCAAAAAAAGAAACCAAAAACGATATATACAATACTTCCTTAGGATCCTCTTCAACAATGACATATCTAACTCAATCACCTTCAACTTATAGTAATACCAATAGTAATACCAATAGTACTAAAGTATCTCCGGTATTTTCTACCTTTTTAGTACGCCCATCGCTTTATATCAATAGCTCAATGAGTAAAGACACACTGGTTAGTAGAGATAGTTCAAGTATTAAATCACCAACTGATAACTCGCCTATTCTGTCTTTTACCCCTACTTATCCTTCTCCTGGATTTAATGAGAGTAAATTGTCAAAAATGTATGATTTTCCACCAAGGAAAATATCATTACCTACATCATCAAAAGAAATGTCCAGGTTTACTTTTAAACAAGAATTTAATTTATTTAATAGAAAACCTTCAATATCAGGTGTATCACCTTCTATTAATCTTAGGAATACCCAAGAAAATGCAGAGCTATTTGGCTGGATGCACATATACAAAACTTCATCGTTTATGTCTATAAAGCAATGGAAGAAAAGGTATATAGTATTTAAAGAGATCATGTTATACAGGTTTGAATCTGCTTCGCCTGATGCCATTTGTACTGAAATCTTGCAATTAAATTCACAATCTATCGTTTGTGTTACTAGCGATTTCCCAGATCAAAAGTTTGTTTTAGTGATAGATAATCCAGGAAGAGACAAATTTTATATTAAAGCAGAAACTAGCTTACAATTAACTTCTTGGTTAAACACTTTAAAGGCAGCAGTGGTTAAATCAAGTTATTTGATGCGTGGTTTGCCACCTCTGCCTTCCAATCAACCTATTCCTTGTCCCTTTTCTTCAAGCCAAAAAAGAGGAATTAAAGCTTTCTCCAAAATGTATTCCAAACATCAGCCAATTAATACTCAAAATTTTCCTTTAAACTGCTAACCTATCTTAGATACGTCATAACTAACGCTATCAAATTCTAATCACTTTATTTAATCCATCTTTCACTTTTTTGCTCAATTAAGATAATCGAGTTATCATTGTTCTATATTTTTATATACATTCGCTCATTTTGATAGTTAATAAAATTGTTTTTATATTTCATTCTAGTATTTAGTTGTAATATTTATTGTAAATCTCAAACGTATATAGTTTTAACTGTTATATTATTCATTTGAATTTAATGCTGACAATTAAGGGCATTTCGATAAAATTTCGGGTCAAGCAAATTAAATATTTATAAAATATAGGCTAAAATATTAATCATTAGAAGATAATATTACGATAGATTAAATAATTTTAATAAGTTGATAGTAACTATGTATCCTTTTTTAAGTTTAAACGTTCGGTATTAATTTGTTTTACATTAGAAATCTAAATTCTCTATAACCGAGCTCTATGAGCACCAGGTATAGTTTAGTAAGTCAATACTTACCTTTAATTACTGTCAATGATAAAAAAATAAATTCAGCGATTCCTATATTTCTTGAAGTAACCCATAAACAAATCAGAAGCTTACTGACAAATATTTACTTGATCCTGAGTTTTCAGCTATAATACTAATAAGTGTAATTAGTTATAACCAGCTTGCTACTGAGTAGATTAAAGTAAAATATGAGTTAAAGACAGGTATCAAGGTGGTACGAATGAGAGAAAGGAAATACCGAATCGAAAGACGTAGACAACGCTTAGTTATTTTTAAGTTTATAAGAGATATGAGGATGTGTTTTTTTGTTTAAGAATTTTACTGACAATCTTTTCACCCAAATAGCGCTTAAAAAATGGAAAAGTAATGAAATCGAAAAAAAACATCCCCATATTACCACCTATTTAATTGACGATTTTTATTATTATATTTCGTAATGTTGTGGTTTTTGCGCAAATAAGCCTGCTACTAGCTTTTGGGCCTAATATGTACCTTTGGAAAATAAGGCATTCTATGTAAATTCAAGATTCCAGAATTTATATGAGGTGTTTTTTTATTTCATCACTTTCTCCATCTCCTAAGCGCTATTAGAGTGGAAAAACTGTTAAAAAAGTTTCAAACAAAAAGATACATCCCATATACTTAGCCGGAAATATTGATATAACTGAAAAATGTAAGTTAGAGTTCCAGAAACCTATTTTAATCTTTGAGTTTATTCTACTAAATATCATTTAATATTTGTGAATATTTTAACCATTTTAAAAGGGTATATATCAACATTATTAAAAAATACTAACAGTTTAAAGCTAATAAGTATTAAAAAAGGTAAGTTCAGTCACACAACTACTAAGTATATTTAAATGATGATAAAGCATATGGAGGTGCTTTTTTTGGCTTCATTACTTTCTCCATTTCTCAAGCACTATTTGAGTGGAAGGATCATTAATAAAATTCTTAAACAAAGAAATACATCCACATATATATAAACAATATTTTTATAAATAGTTTTATCTGTTTTTAATCGCGCCACCTGGTTCGTTTAAGCTCCTCTCTTTAATCACAGCGACCATTGTCTTAGATGCGTACCATCAAAAGCATATTTAACTTTACAATATTGATTTTGTAATAACGGAAATATGCAATAAAAAATCAATATTATAATAAATAAATATATTGCCTATAGCTTTGTGCTATTAAAATTTACAATCCCAGAAAACTCTTTATGTAGTAATTTTATATTAAATGTTAGAACTTAAAACAACTTACATAGAATATTATATATTAAAGTTATTCTTTTTCTTATGGCCAACCAACCATATTTGTTTTGAACTAAAAAATTTATTACTAAATAAAGCAAGTTAATATTTTTATAATAACTATTGATTTTTACTATACTCCAATCAAAGGATAGAATGAAATCAATAATGAATCTCAATTGGCACAAACATTTGATAAGTCCATTTATTTTGAAATACCAAAAAGTGATAAATTACTAATCAATTAGAGGAATAAAAATCGATAAATAATGTTATAGTTCAAAGAATAAGGTGACATATTGCTAATCTAGATAATATAAATAGAACTGGATAGGAATTGGGAATTAGAAATTATAATTTTAAAATGGTTAAGCTTAATACTTTAGCTTTGATGTTAGTAGGATGGTTGTCTGGCACAGCCTTAGCAAAGAATCTTCCCCCAAGAGTAGCTAGAAGGGACGTAGGCCAAGGAATAAGTGGGTTCACTTATTCTCCCTACTTAGAATCGGGGTGTAAAAGTAGTGCTCAGGTAGCTAATGAGTTAAAAAGAGTCTCAGAATTAACGAGTAACATTCGTTTATACTCAACCGATTGTGACCAATTAAGCAATGCAATCAACGCGATTACTAGTCAGGGTTTAAACCTTAAGATACTAGCTGGTGTTTGGACTCGTGATGGTGAAGGAAAACGAAATGATGATATTGCCAAAATCAGTGGATATGCTTCTAAAAATGAATATAAGAGCTTGTTTACTGGCATTTCAGTAGGTAATGAAGAGCTTATGAATGGAGGCAATATTGGATCTGTTATTTCAAATATTGAAGCTGCTAAAGCGCAGCTTAGTGGGTTAGGTATCCCAATCGGTTATGCTGAAACTGCTGCAAATCTCAAATCACATCCTGAATTAAATGATGTATGTGATAAAATTTATGCTAATATCTATTCTTTCTTTTCACCAAGAGGGGATGGCGATATGGGTAATGCAGCCGAATCCATCATTATTCAATATAATGATTTATCTAAACAATTTCCCGATAAAGTTGTTATCTCGGAAGTAGGATGGTCAACCCGCGGACAAGGAAATTACCTTGCTGATCCATCTGAAGAAAATCAAGCCAACTTTTTACAAAGTTTGATATGTAAAGCTTCTAAAAGTAATATCCCTTATTATATTTTAGAGCCATACGATTCTAAATGGAAGTCTCGTGGTGATGATGATTCTGTCGAAATACATTTTGGTGTTATGAACGACAATGGAAGTTTCAAATTTGCTGGCTTTAACCCTAATCCACAATGTTAATTTAATTAAAGATCAACTTTGAGATTCATGTATTATTTGATATCAAATTTAAATAAAGCTTTATACCTAATAATAGTTATTGTGTAATTCAACTATTATGTTTTAGTCAAAGTTTACAACAATAAAAAACTTATGGGTTAAAACCTATTAAGTATTAATAAAAAGAGGGAATTGAAGTCGCAGTATTGCTTTTACCAACCTTATTGTTAATATATGCATAATATGATCAAGAGTACTCTAGGATAATTAGTATTTATAATCCACTGTAGTAGAATTTACACGTTTATCTTCTCCTTTTTTTAAGTTCTTGATAAACTTTATAATAAATTATTTTTTAAATTGTTATTAGTGATATAAAGTTTTATTGAAAATATAAAGTTCTCAAGGCCTACAATTTTAAACACAAGTATGCAATACGATTATATAAATTCTAGCTTTTACATCAAACTCTAACTTGTTCTTTGAAGAAGGAAAGTAGAGACTTCACTACTATTTTATTGTAGTTAAGGAAGGTTATATTATTTATCTCATTTACGATTTTTTTTTCAATCGTGGTGTCATAAATACTAACCTTTCGAGTAAAACAGACTTCTCCTTAGTTATAGGAAAGTCAATAAAAAATAGCAACTCATATTTTAAATGTTTAATTTATCAAATATAGTTCTTGATCATTAGCACTAAAAGATACTTTCCTTTTAAAAGAGATTCAAAATACAAATATTGGACAAAGAAGGAGTTATTCTACATTACTTAGAGCTTTTTTTCTTAAAATCTAATGTATGGAGCGTAAATATTCCACTGCTGATTCCTCAGGGCATTTCTTACCTAACATGATTTTTATTTATTCTTTTTTTTTGAGCTTGTATAATCCCAAGATCGGCATCGATTTCTAAACCTTTCCCTTCTATTAAGTTCTAGAGATTTTCTTTTAGAATTAGGTATATCGTGCATTATAGGGAGTTTGACTCTAATTGATATATACGGAGCTACCATTGAACTCCAAGACTTCCGATGACAGGTTAGAACCTCTTCCTGGACTTGTTTGATTTCACTGGTAGCCCTTTCAATATTTGCTAAATACTCTTCAAGCTGCGCCTCTAACTCTTGACTGTCTTGTTTTTTTTTCTCTAAATCCGTCATTAGCTTATCATGATAAGATTTTACTTCCTCCAAAATCTCATTTTCCTAAAGCTAAATTAGCGGATATGTTAATTATTTAATTAGTATCTTACGTTTTGCTGCAATTTTTCTATGGTTAGCTTATTCCCAATAATTTGTAAAAATAATCGAAAGGAAACTATCATCAGGTCAATAAATGAGATTAAAGTATAAGGATTTTTAATCTCATTAATTCCAATGATTATGATGGATAATAATAGAACACAATCTATTCCAGACAAAACCTTGTTATAAAGTTTTATCTTAGTAATCGATAATGCTCTTAAAATAGTCTCGATTATAAAAGTAACTAAAAATGGTGCCTTTAATATCGCACAAACTATTTGTATATATCTTTTGTTTTCTTTCAAATTTCTTCCATCAGCAGATAAAATCGAATCTAAATTTTTAGTTTGATAAATAAACTATACAATGTATCTACCTAAAGTAATTCCAATAAACAAAGTAGTTAAATAAATAACTGTGATAAATGAAGATTTGTAATAAAAGTTATAAGTGTCAATAACTTTAAGCGCTCTAAATTGCAGCTTTTCATACATTGTTAATTGTTCATAATCTTCTGGGTTAATCTCATTATAGAATCCATTGTAAACCATTTTTTATATAAGTATAAAAGATAATAAGTAATATACTTAGTTTAAATAGTCCATTTTTAAATTAGTTGTTGATCTTTTATAACCTTAAAATTGTCCTTGATTTAATTTATGGTCAAACGGGTTTTATTGGATATTGCCATCAAGTATTGTTAAAAAAAAATTTTAAGGAGTTTTTTCCCTTAAATATATATAAAGTTTACTGTTAATTGTTTTATAAACTTTATTTTGTTTGATCATCAATAATATTTAAAATTAAGAGTTTTAATTGTCATTAAACTCTTTAATGGGTTAAAATTGCCTTAGCTGTATAGGCTACTTTAAGGATTTATAATTAAAGATTGAAAGTTGTTGAAATTTGCCTCCAAATAATGCTCTTTGCTCATAAGTTTATGCAAAAATACTAGATAAAATTTGTCATTTAAACAGCATCACTTTACACCACCCTTTGTTGTAAGGAAATACTAAGCAATATTGAATGTTTAACTGATATGAATTAAGGGTTTGTACAAATAAAATTATAAATGAAGTTGAAATATAACACTTAAAGCCTTATAAATCCAAATAACTAACAAAATAACATTATTTTATAATGTAAATAGACCACTTTTTTCAATTATATAATTATACAGTAAAAAAAGAAAATTTCTAACACCAAAGTAGAATTTAGAAAAAATAAAAAATTGTTTGTAATTAAATTTGGTAATAAAAGATAAAGATTCAATCTTTAATTAGACTCAAAAAACATTCAGTAATTATTCGATATTAAATTATTAAAGAATACATATATGTATATTGGTAAGTTAAAAGCTTGATTAAAATTAAGAATAAAATTTTCCGATTTTACTTTTAGTCTATTTTCTGTAGTGCGAAATTTCGAATATCAAATAGATATTGGGCAAAAAATACTCCTATATAATTAATGGGGGTGTTTTTTTGGCTTTATTACTTTTCCATCTTTTAAACACTATTTGAGTGGAAAAATTATTAGCAAAACTCTTAAACACAAAAATACATCCTCAATATTAAAATTGAGCAAAAAAGCAACTATTTTTGTAGTACTAAGTGCTTGATTCGCAATTTTTACTAAAACTCAAAATGGACAAAATTTGAATCGAGTTTTTAAACTAATCCATATATAAAAAACATCTCAATAAAGAGCCCAAGGGTTGGTCAGGTTTAATCATGATTGAATCGAGTATAATAAATTAATTACAAAGAAAAGTTTAATATAAGTTAAACCGGTATAATAATAAAATTGGATCAATATTATAATAGTAATTACCCCTGAAAGAGAGAATATTTAAGCCAGAGGTAAAGCTAGTTAAGTAAATTTAAAAATAAATATTTCTTTATAATCAAAATAAGCTGATTTCCTTTGTATTGAAATATATGATTTCAATTATAAAGAAAATAGTATATAAATCAATCGAAATCTGATTAAAGTTCTAAGATATCTGAAATAGTTAGAATAATACTTAATAGTTAGATCATGATGAATAGTGAAAAGAAAAAGCATATACCTAGACCAAAAAATTGCTTTATGACTTATCGCCAAGCTAAAATGGAAGACATATTAAAAGCACATGGTAAAATAAATAATAAAGATATCTCAAAGCTGGCCGGAGAGATGTGGAATCAAGAACCAGAGATTATCAAAGAACATTTTAGAAAATTAGCAGAGTTAGGCAAAATAGAACATGCTAAAAAATACCCAAACTACAAATATTGTCCACGTAAAAATCAATCAAACACTAAAAAGAAATATAATCAGAATAAAGAAAATCAATTAATTCAAACCATCGATTACCATCATCCGGAATGTTTAGTAAATAACATGGAATACGAGCATAAACTGTATAAACTCTTACATACTCAAGAATTATTTACCAATTCATATGTACCTATGCAACCTTATGCTCCTTATAACGAAACTTTTATGGACAACGGCTGTATGGTGAACTATGTTTCAGAAGATGTATTCAACCAATATATTAATGTAGAATTATTAGACAACAATTTAGAAGTTAGAAGCGAAACTTCAAGTGATAGCTACCTTTACCCTTATCCCTATTTATCGACCTCAAACTCTGTACCTCTCTCAAACCAAGATGAAATAGTCCAATATTATTCACCCAATTTATTGAATCATAATAGTTACATGTTAAATTACTACTAAAACTTATTAAATAAAGATTCATATTTGATACACAGCTTATTGATATTTAATGTTAAACTTTTCATTTTTTAGAATGTAACTAAAAATAGCAAATATTTATACATCATCCTTTGTTAAGGCTAGTCTTTAAATAGTTTGAAAATATTAGTTAATTTATCATTAAAAATATATTTATAGATAACACAATTAGTTATAAATAGATGCAAGTGATCCTAAAAGATATCAGAGTTACTCTTAGCTTATTTTTTGACTTTATAATAACTTAAATCGATTATTACAAAATAATATTTTTATAATTATGTAATACTAATATTTTTTAATTGAATAAAATTCGAGTTCCATTTTAAACTTTAAAACGGGCGGTTGTATAGTTTACAGCTCACAGTTCTTAAGTTAAGCTGAAAACTTCAATTTTTTATAGAAGCGTAGGCCAAAAGCAGGCCAAGATACGAGGAGCCCTAAAATTTCGATCATCACTAAGAAGCAATGCAGACTATCAGGTCTTCCCTTATACCCTGTTGCAAAATTCAGCTCTAAAAAAGGTAATGGTTTTGGCTAAAACAATAACTTCAATTCTTGAGCTTTTTAAGGGGTTAATTCTTATAAGTTAATTTTTATAACATGAATTAATCTTTGGTAATTTTTTCAATTGAGATCTACTTTTTTCTAAAAAACAGTGGTGGCATTATAAAATAGCTTTACTATTGAACCTGTTATCATCAATAAAAAGTTTTGTAAAATTATTCACTTTTTGTGGGATATAAAGAAAAGCCTAATATCAAAATTTCAAACTTAGCCTTTCTTTTTTCACTAATTTTAAAGTTAACTTGCTCAACTTTTGTAGACCACATTATATAGTTGAAATTAAAATGTGCAGTTTTTATCAAATTAAATTTAGCAACTGTAAATCCCATTTTGTTTACCCACTTAATAATTTGAGAGCTAACTTGCTTTGATCATTTCCTACTCTATGCCTTAAATGGTTAAATATTCCGTATAAAGGCTCCTCCAGTTTTTAGTAACGACATTAAGGCACCTAAAAAACTGAAGGGTTTTTCTAAATGGCCATTCTCTTTATTTCTATTAAATGAATGCGCTTGTCATGAGAGATTCAATTTTTTCTTTAAAAATATTGAATATATGGGGATGTATTTTTGTGTTTAAGAGTTTTACTAACAATTTTCCACTCAAATAGCGCTTAAAAGATGGAAAAAGTAATGAAGCCAAAAAAAACATTTCCATATTGAAAAATTTATATATAATATTGAATTAGGAATAGCTTTATCTATTTATAAAGATATCAATATGCTTAAATAGTTAATAATGGGTCTCAATTCCTATGGCTATTGGAGATACTCCTCTCCCATACAAACTCTATAACCTTGAGTCATAAAGCCTTATCTTTTCTAAGGTTTTTTTAGGTAAATCAAGTTTCCCTATGGATGCATAACCAAAAAAAGCGACAAAACATCAAATGGGGATGTTTTTTTAGCTTCACTACTTTTTTTTACCTTTTAAGCGCTATTTGAGCGGAAGATTTGTTAGTAAAATTCTTAAACACAAAAATACAACCACAAATGGTATTCAATATATAATAAAATAACATGTTTTATATAGATAACTCAATTAGTTAAAATGTTACTTTAACGAGAAACGTATACTTCAAATTACACAATAGATCTCTATCATAGTTCGTGACGTATTCTTTATAAAAAATCTTATAATATTATAAATCATCATAAAGGATACATCACGAACTACAACAATTGCTAAAGAATATTAGGTAAAAAAATTTCCTTAAAAAGCGTAAGCACTACGTGTCTGACATGGTAAAAAAATAAAGGGGCCAATAATCTATAAAGCTGTAAGTAAGAGAATCATGCCAAAAGACACATTTTTTAGAGTTGAGCACTATAAATTATTATGAATGTTCTTTTGGCTTCATCACTTTTTCCATCTTTTAAGCACTGTTTGAGCGGAAAAATTGCTAGTAAAGTTCTTAAACAAAAATACATCTCCATATAATAACTAAGGTTATATTATGATTCCAGAAAGGCTGCTTGAACTATCACTACCTGTAGGCTTTTGATGGGGTATTGCCCATCACAAATCTTGACTGTATATCATTACTTTTATTGCTTTACATAATACCAACATCAATAAAACTAAACATTGTTATCTGTGTAAATAAAATTCAACAACTTTAGTTTAAATTTAAATATAAATATTTAAACAATTAATATGCTCAAGAAACAATAAAATAAAAAATAAAAAATAAAACAAGGGTTATATCTACATATTTATACATTATTTACAAAGTTCAGTACTAAGGATAAGGGAGTATTCCAAGGCAGCAAAGGCGGTGGCACCAATAGCACCCTGGCTGTTTGTCGAGTTGGCCATCTCAAAAGCTTTAAAGTAGTAACTATTAGCTTCAAGGAATAAATGGGAGTTAATAAAAGCATGTTTTGCAGCTTCACGTAAGTGGATGGATGTTTGTGGAATATTACGTAATTGCTGTAATCCAACGTGATAGCAATAGGCAGAGGAAACTGAGGTGACTAAATACAAGATCTTTTGGTCCATTTCATCGGATGAGAAGTTCCAAAGCAAGTCGGTTATTTCTAAAGCCATATTTTGTCTTTCTACCATGGTTGGAAAAACTTCTTTCAAAAAATTGATCAAATAACGGATTTGGATATTAGTAATTAGTTGAGTCCTTTCAGAATATTCTATTAAGCGCTTTTCAAAATCTTCAATCATTTTTTGTCTCAATGGTGGAGAATTCTTCACGTTTAAAATAGCATTGTTCAATTCAGGTGAACTCATTGTATTTACATTGGGTTTGTTTTGTTTTTTAGAATCCATTATATTTACATTCATTTGATTTTGTGATCCAGAATTCATTATATTTACATTGGTTTGTGTTTCAATTGGGATCTTGGCATAGTATGAAGGTTGGGCTGCTCCATGAGATAAATGTATATTGTTATGCTCTTCATTTGATACGTTGGAATAATAAACGGATGGAGTTACTTGATGAGGTAAACGTACATGGTTTTGAACTTCAATTGAGGTACTATTGTAGTAAGTAGATGGGGTTACACTATGAGGCAAATGTACATGGCTTGGTGTCACTAAACTAGTGGCGTTGTCTATATAATAATGTTGTAAAGAGGTTGGAGAGTAATCATTAGTGTTGCTTTCCATATAATGGTAATTTGACATATATCCTGGCTCAACGTTGGATGGGATGTAAGTATCCGCGTGATTCAAAAAAGATAAATGGGGAACAAAAGGGGTTGAGTTTGATTGGTTTGCCCAAAGTTCCTGTTGGATAGAAGTTTGGTAGAACTGGGAATTTGCAGATAAAGGAGTAACTGGGCTAGTTTGGCCACTAAGCCTAGGTTGGATATTAGGTAACGTAGCATTAGTCTTTATTGGAGCTAACTTACTGCCTTTCTTCTCTTTCTTTACCTTAGTAACCCCAGTACGTTTACCTCCTTTAGGACCTCTTTTTAAGACTGGAGTAGTAAAAGCGCAATGTGTATCCTTTACTACGCACATGTGACAAATCCCACCACTATATATACACTTGGTTTTCCTCTTTTGACACATATCACATGCTCTTTTAGCATCCTGAGTCTTGTCGTATTTCTTTTTTGTTTTAGATAAAGCATTTTTGCGAATAACGTCGGGCATATTAATAAGTAGACGATTGCGTCGGAAACTAAAAATTAAACTAAATTCAACAAATTTAATGACAAAATTCAAACCCTCTTTTATTTATAGACTTGAATTTTTTTTTTGCTTTTATCTCAAGATTATGATGCTTGAGAACAATGTCATTAACTTATTAAGAATAAAAGGAACCAAAATTACTGTTAACAAGTTTATTCTTATATAATAACTCTTTGAAAAATATCGAATTTTTAAAAAAGGAGGTAAAAAAAATCAGTTTTAGCTCTAATTAAAATATAAATAAACCAACAACACTTAGGACTGATTTTGTTCAAAAACAATAAAAGGAGACAATATTATGAAGTAAAAACGTTTTATCAAAGGTTATTAGATCTATCTACTCAATTTAATTTTTTTGTGTTCTAAATAGGTGCATCACACTTTCATTGAGCCTTAATTCTTGTATTTCCAAATCTTATCTTATATTCGCAATTATTCCGTGGTCATGAAGAACTATGAAAACACGGAAAATCATAAGTAATTGAGCCAACTTTGGGGGGAAATCAAACGGAGTAATATTTTTAGCCAATTATAAGCTATAACAAGCGGATTAATTAAAGAAGATAATTTTCAGTACCCGTCCTTATATCTGATAGTTAAGAGATTACCTTGTTTTAGAATAAAAAGTGGTAAGAGTTTAAAGTGGATCGCTGATAAAATGTTGGATTGGTAGGTGGTCGATGGTTATATTTAATATTTAAATTGACTTATTAGTCTCTTAATACAAAGAACATGAACTATTAATAAAAGTACCTTTTAAAGTTCTTGATAATTTATTAAATTGATTTTAAAAAAAACTGACTGTAGTGTTTTGATGAATAAGTACTTATATGTATTATTGAGATTAGCAGTGATCAGTCATATATCGTAATACATATCAGCGCGTGAGATACTTCAAGCACTTTGATAAGGTTATTTGAATATTTTGAGTTTAAAATAGCAAAGCTATATAGCGCAATGTTTACTATATCTATAGGTAAATATATTTTTTAAGGGTTTCATCAATTAAAGTGTCTTATAAAACGGTTTTATTAAATTTAATGTCTTAAAGTTTCTACAGGATTTTTAATGAAACATGGTTACCCCAAACTTTTTAAGTATACTATTATGTGGGTCATCAAGACCCTTAATATTAAAATTATTTAATAACTCGTCATTAATAAACAACAAGTATGATAAAATATTAAACTTTAAAGTATAAGAATTTAATTTTAAATTTTTAAAATAAAAATCAAGTTATTAATCAGTTATTTTAATAAACATTAGTTTATAAAGATTTTAAAAAATATTCGCTATTTTGTTTTGTTTGTAATTGATATGGAATGCAGAGGTAAGCAACACGATCTTTAATAATAGGGAATGTATTTGGCTCTTTATATGAATTTTATTAAAAGCAAAGGTATCATTAGGAACATCAATTTATACAATATCATTGAAAACAATATTGGGGATGAATTTTTGTCTTTAAGAATTTTGCTAATAAAATTTCCGCTTAAATAGCGCTCAAAAAATAGAAAAAATAATGAAGTCAAAAAAAACACTCCCATATCTTGCTTTAACATACCATATATTCGGCTTTACAAATAATTTAATGATAACATTAGATCATTACAAAAGGTAGCGAAATATTTTTATTTACAAATCTGGCAAACTTACAGAGATTTTAGAGCCTAAAATAATTCTTGAGGCACCCGAAGATTAATGTAATATTATTTAAAGTAACTTCACATAAACATTGATTAGCATAGCAATAATAATAAACTTCCTTATACATTATTCTCATTAAAATATAAATTATTTTTATTAAATTAATGATAATAACGATTTAGCGCTCTTAAGCTTTTTACCTCTTTTGAACTTTCACCTTTATCATGGTTTACGGATTAAAAGTCAGATATAAAATCTTTATGCTTCATAGCACAAAATGTAGATTTTAGATCTTTCTTTGGATTGCTCTTTTTTAAACGGCTTTCCTTGATGAAATATGGATTTGGGCTCTTTACAACATCTAAAAGCCACACTTAAATGATAAGAAAGCTATTCTCCGATGTTTCTCAGAATTTAGATTTGTATTTCTAATAAATATAGAAAATTGTCCTTGGAATAAGTTAAATTTTACACAATGCTTTTGGTTAATCAATTTTCTTTATTTCTGCTTTTTTATGTAAACAAATCTACTGCTAACCTTTTGGTTTATTAAATATATTAGAAATGATATAATTTTAAATTCTTACATTGTTATTGGGTTTGGGTTATAGCAAAATAAAGATAGCTACTGTATAAGCTTAATATAAAAGCTACAGATTAAAGATTTATTTTATCTATATGCAATTTTCTAAGAAAGCACAACCACTACTTTGATTAAGGAAGTTTCAAATGTATGAAATTCAGATTCCTTACATCTAATAGTGAATTAAGAAAATCCTACATTGTCTGTAATATAGAGCAAACAATATATTTTTTGTTTTGATATAGTTTGCTATGAAACTAAAATACCCCAAAAGGTTCAAAATTTTAGAGGTCTTCATTTTTTTAAATATATATTTAAATGTTTCATAGGTTCTTACTCAGAAAATATAAAAATAATTTATGGGGATGTTTTTTTAGTTTCATTACTTTTTCTATTTTTTAAGCCTTATTTGAGCGGAAAAATTGTTAGTAAAATTCTTAAATACAAAATACATCCTCTCTTATCAAATAACAAATTTTATGTCACCATTTTAGTAATTTCAAAATTGAGATGTTGCAGATTATGCAGTCTTAAATTGCGCAAGTGATTTTCATTTTACCCATTAGTTCTTATATTATTGGATTAGATTAGTAAAGACTTCATTTTAAAAATGATGACAAAGATATTAATAAAATGCTAGCTACTTTGTTGTTGCTATTTTTTGTTTCACACTACTTCTTAAAATAGTTAAAGATGATTAACAGAAGGATTTCCAATGGGCTAAAGAACATATTTAGAGGATATAGTAACAAAATAGACTCAAGGGAGTATTTTTATTTTATTGATGTTCATGGCCAACTATTCTTAATGGATACGAAACCAAAGAATTTCACAACTTGTAAGTTTAGTTTATAAGAATTATTCATTGTTTTAATGTTTTCATTTAGGTTTTAAAGATATAAAATTTCTAAATTTCTTTTTCAAAAGATTAACTATAAATAATTTAAAAGATCCAACTGAATATCCTTATCTAAGTCCGTGTGGTAAGGAGTTTAATTTCATAAAAGTAGAAGATACACCAATTGTTTTTAAAGACATAGATGAGCAAGGTACTTAATTTTTACTATGTTTTATTTTGCTAAAATACCGAAGGAAATTTAATTTGGGGAGGTGATTTAAAATTCCCAATGGACCCTAAAAAATTATATGTTTCTAAAAGTAATGGAAGAGTGTATCATAATTCTCCTTTAGCCTCATTAATTAAAGACCAAAACATAATATCAAGTCACCGAAATCATAAGCTTGGCCTATTGAAATCATCCTTAATATTATCGAAACTTGTAGACAGTTTGGATTTAGATACTGGTATTTATAAAGATCATAATACTAATCAAAAATTTAATCTCAATGTTGTTGAGTAATAAGTTTATGTCACTAACTATAAATAATTAGTATCCAATTTTTTAATTTATTATAGCCATGTATTTGTTTTGATTTTTTTAAATGATTAAGTGATTAAATATAAGTGTTAACCCATTCATTTATTCGGACGGCTTCTATTCGTCTAAAACCTTGAAGCTCAACTAAGTTTTGACAAGTAGAGGCCATCTATATAGTTGAATTATTGGCTATTTTTGACTATCATGCAATTTTTAAAAATCAGACCAAAAAATTTAGTATACTAAAATTAGTCGACTCACAGAATGAGAAATCTACCAAATTCTATTAGAATCAAAAGTTCATAGCCGTAGCTTATAGCAAAAGCTCTAATGATAATTAGCTTGAGACACAAACACCTTGAATCTTTGGAATGTTATACCGATTACAATACAATGACTTATCTTTTGATAATATATTTGACAGTATTTGGCTGCTCTGTAAGATCTGAACTTCTAATCTAGACAATATAATAACTTTGCTAATTTTTGATGGATGTTATATTAGTGTCAGACATTGATTTTAACTTAATTTTAATGTTTTTTCCCCTTATTTATAACATTTCATGTTTATTGAGGAAAGTTCTTTTAAAAGTAGAGTTTTAATACACAACTAAAGATGTATAGCTATTTGTAAAAAAATTAATTGAATGTTATTATGAAAATTTTAGTCAATAGAGACAAAAAATTAAACCAACCAAATAACTAATTGACTTTAGAAATATATGAAATTAAGTTGTAACAGAAAAGGGGTTAATTGATTTTTTATGTTTAATTGTAAATTGATAGCTTTTTTAAGGATATAATAGGGGTGTTTTTTCATCACTTTTTCCATTTTTTAAGCGCTATTTGAATAGAAAAACTATCACTAAAATTCTTAAACAAAAAATACATCCTTATATAATCTTTTATTTGCTTATTTTAAATTTTATATACTTGATTAAAGACATTTGATTTTTAATATTTATGTTATGTCTATTTAAAAAATTACTTATTCTAATTAATAAAATATGATGTCATATCGAGTGTTGAAGTTTTTTTAAATGTAAAACTTACTTTACAAAGTATTTAAAGTATTTATATAATTTTAAAAAGTTTTTTAATTTATTTAAAATTCTCTACTCTAATTAAAACTAAAAAATTTAATAAATATGAGGATTTTTTTGACTTTGTCTTTTTTTTGTTTTTAAGCATCATTTAAAGAAGCTATTTGTTAGTAAAACTTATAAATAAAAAAATAGTCTCATGTACTAAAAAATTTAATTAATATATTTTTATTAGATAAAGATATATTTTAAAAAAATTTATTAACAATTTTTCTGCTTAAACAGCACTCATAATAAAAGTGATCAAGCTAAAAAAAACATTTGGGGGTGTTTTTTTTGACTTGATCACTTTTTCCATTTTTTAAGCGCTATTTGAATGGAAAAATTGGGTAAAATTCATAACAAAAAAATACATCCCCATTTTTAAATAAAATTATGTTAAATCTTTTCAACATAAGTTGCTATTTTTAAAAAAATGTAAAACAGTTTTACTATAATATATAAATATTTTTAAAAGCTTACTTAAATATGATTTTGGCAAAAACATTATAACAATTAAATTTAATTTATATTTTTTATTAATCAAATAGCTTTTATATTGGAGTGTTTTTTTTAACTTCATTATTTTTTCCATCTTTTAAACACTATTTAAGCGGAAAATTTGTTAGTAAAATTCTTAAACACAAAAATACATCCCCATATAGTTTTTTAAAATTAATTTTATAACTTATAATAATAGTTTTTTTAGCTATTTTGTTTAATTTTTTTAGATTATATTATTTATAATTTGGAGACATGCTTCAATTGATTTTATTATAGTTTAACTTTTAAATTACTTTTAAATTATTAAGTGTTTTTTTAGCTCCACATAATTGCTCTTAGTGTTAAAAGCTTCAATAGGTTTTGGATAGCATTTTTTCTTTTTTTTATAGATAATAATATGTATTTAGCTTTTAGTAACTATGTGATTCATTTTGGTTTTTTTATAATAGTGATTTAGAAGTGCTTTTTACTGGAAAGGACATTACTTGTGTTATTTACAATTTTAAGAAAAACTTATGGCGTTTGAAAGAGAAATTATAAAAAGATTGCAATTTTCAGGCTTTTTATATTATTGTTTATTGATTTCTAACTCAATTTCTTTTTCTCAATCATTATTATTGACTATTTGAAATTGTCTATAAAAATCATGGATGTCCCTGTTATTGTTTAATAAAGCTTGAAATAAACACTGTAAAGATATAACAAAGTAGCCAAAAATTAAAGCTCCTACCCACAGTATATGGGACTGTTTTTTTTGGTTTCATAACTTCTTCCATTTTTCAAGCGCTATTTGAGCAGAGAGATTATTAGTAAAACTATTAAGCAAAAAAATACATCCCCATTTCTTTGTTGAACCAAACTACTGCTATGATAAAGTTTTAACAAGTGAAACTAATTCAAAGAGTTTTTGATTTTTGACATTTTAATATAAATCTTAATTTATTTGGAGATGATAACTTATAACAATGGAGATTAAAGCAATAACATTGAAACTATCTATTGTTTGTCATTATAAACAATTTTTAAATCTTCAAGGATAGCGGCAGAATCACTTGGTGGTGGGCAAGGTTCAATATTCCAGATACGTTCAGCATACTCAAGGATGGAGCGGTCAGAAGAGAACTTGGCCATATTGGCAGTACATCTAATTGATTTGGCGGTCCAGGATTCTTTATTAAGATATGCCTTTTCAATTTCCTTTTGTTTTTCAAGATAGCCATCGAAATCTTCATTAAGGAGATAATAATCATTTCCACCACTAATTGTAGATAATAATGGTGAAAAGATGTCTGAGTTTCCGAATTCGCCACTTTGGATTCTTTGCAATACTTTTTGAAGTTTTGGATTAGTTGGTCTTTTACCCATACGAGTTTCGTGACGGAGATCTTCAACTTCATGGGCTAATACGCCAAAAGTGAAGATATTTTCGGATCCAATTTCTTCTTCAATTTCAATATTAGCACCATCAACAGTACCAAGGATAAGGCCACCGTTGAGTACAAATTTCATGTTTGAAGTTCCGGAAGCTTCAGTACCAGCAGTAGAAATATGTTGAGAAATATCAGAAGCTGGGATGATAACTTCAGCAAGAGATACGTTGTAATCAGGAAGGAAAACAACCTTAAGTTTGTCTTGGATAGAAGCATCGTTGTTGATCTTTTCAGATACAGAGTTGATAAGTTTAATGACAAGTTTGGCAATATAATAACCAGGAGCAGCTTTACCACCAAAGATTACGGCACGTGGAACAACCTTTTCTAACTCAGCCTTAGATAATTCTTTAATTTCATAGTAACGATGGATAACGCTAAGGATATTCATGAATTGACGTTTATATTCATGAATACGTTTAACTTGGATATCAAATAATGCATCTGGTGATACATCAATATTTAAATTGTTTTTGATATAACCAGCAAGACGGGCCTTATTTTGGTATTTAATGTCACGCCAGATTTCTTGGAATTCTTTGTTTTCGGCAAAATCATTAAGGATTTTGAGCTTAGACATATCTTTAATCCAAGAGAGATCACCAACCTTAGAGCTAATAAGTTGGCTTAAGTTAGGATTAGCTTGGTGTAACCAACGACGAGGAGAAATACCGTTGGTGACATTGGTGAATTTTTCTTCACCAAAGAAACGAATATAGTGGTTAAAGAGGATTTCCTTAATAAGCTTAGAGTGAAGGGCAGCAACACCATTTACAGTATGGGAACCAATGACAGCTAAAGAAGCCATACGAAGGTATTGTGGGGAGCCTTCTTCAATGACAGAAAGGTTTCTAAGGAGATCACGATCTCCGGGGAAAAGTTTTTCAACTTTTTGAAGGAAGAAAAGATTAATGGCATAAATAATTTCCATGTGACGAGGAAGGAGATGTTTAACAAGATCAACTGGCCAGCGTTCTAAAGCTTCAGGTAAGACAGTGTGATTGGTGAACGCAAAAGTCTTTGTGACAATGTTCCAAGCTTCATCCCACTCCAAACCTTCTTCATCGATAAGTACACGTTGAAGTTCAGGAATAGCAAGAGTTGGATGAGTGTCGTTAAGCTGGATGGCAACTTCTTCAGGGAAGTTAGACCATTTATAATTATCCTTGCTCTTAAAGCGAGAAATAATATCTTGAAGAGTAGCACATACTAAGAAATACTCTTGTTTAAGACGAAGCTCTTTACCTACCATATGGTTGTCATTTGGATATAAGACTGAGGTAATGTTTTCAGCTGATTTCTTTTCTTCAACTGAGTGATCGTAATCACCAGCATTGAAACTACCAAGGTCAAAGTTCTTTGTAGGACGAGAGCTCCATAAACGAATGTTACCCATAGTACTTGTGTTATAACCTGGAATTGGGACATCATAAGCAACAGCTTGTACAATTTGACCACCATCCCATACGCGCTTGTTTTTACCAGTCTTTTGGTCTTGTTCATCACGAACACCACCAAAGAAGCGAACATTGTAAGCTTTATCAAGACGTGGGAGTTCCCATGGGTTAACAAAGTTAAGCCAGAAGTCTGGAACTTCAGTTTGATGACCATCCACAATCTTTTGCTGGAACATACCATAGTTATAACGTAAACCATAACCCCAACCTGGTAAATCAGTGTTAGCAAGAGAGTCAATGTAGCAAGCAGCAAGACGACCAAGGCCACCATTACCAAGGGCAGCATCACGTTCCTCATCTAAAAGGTCTTCCATACTGAATCCAAGTTCTTCGGTAGAAGTTGAGTATTGATCTTTCATTCCAAGAGATAGCATAGCGTTATCTAAAGAACGACCTAGAAGAAACTCCATAGAGAGATAATATACAGACTTTGGTTTTTTGGCGATGTAATGCTATAAAATTTTAGTAATTGTTCTTAATAGTGTTAATAAGTATTACCATTTGGGTGTTATTCCAGTTATGAATGAGACGATCACGGATACTATAATCTTTAATAAAATTGATATATATTAATTGAATAAACTTACGAGAATGACAATGATTGATAAAGTACGAGAGAATCAATCTTTTCAGGAGCAAAAGCTAAGGTGTTATTCATGTGACGGATGATTGATTTTTGAATAGATTCAACATCTTTTCCCTCTTCTTGACGATATTCAGCCCAGCATTTTGCAAAGCGGGCATTGGGGAGTTTAAGCTCAGGGGTAGCAACAGAGTTGATACCACGAGGAACGGAAAGTTTTCTAGCTAATTTAGGACGACCTTCATTAGCAGCAGTTTTCCCATCTTTAGATGTAGTAGGTTTTACAGTATTTGCAGGGCTCATATCGCTTTTTTATCTATAGTAAAGTATTAACACAAAAGAAGTTAGATATGTATTGGTTTTACAATTTATTTGAAGAGTTGATTGGTATTTTCAATAATTTAAAAGAAAATGAGAGTATTAAAAATAAAAAAGTAATTACCCTTAAAGTCTATTTATATTGTTTCGCTTGTCACCCTTTAAATATAATGTTGACGTAATTCTCATGGTAAAATTTTAGATAATTTATACGAGGAAACATATAAGAAGTGTAAACTATATAATCTCATCATTATGAGCCTTCTTTAGGGATGTTCCACCAATCAAATACAGTTACATTACTTTATTCTCGGAGATGATTTGCAACAAAGCCCTTACACAAGATTAAACGTCACTTATTGATTAGTTTAGGATGAATCTTTTTTTAAAAGATAAGGGAAAACAAAATTTCTACTTTAGGCTAATCTCACCTTATCGCATAAACATTGATTTCAATGAAGTATATTTATTCTAGTCTACCATGGGAACTTTGGTATATTTGAATTAAAGCTCTGTTTTATTACAAAGCAATTCGTAGTTAATTTTAAAGCTAGGTTGACTTTCAAATATGTTCTTATTTATAAAACTAAATATTATTTAATTTGATAAATCATATACACGAAAATTGAGCAATTAAAGCTATATATTTTAAATATTAGTCAACAAGTTGAAATTAAAACTCAAGCTATTATATAATATAATATAATGTTTTATAATTTACTTTTTAATAGGGCTTATCGCATTTTTTAACAATAGTATATTTACCCATACCTGTTAAAATCTGCTAAAATTAATCTAAAATTTAATCAATCATATTAAATAATATATAATTGATCCTAAACCCATTTATTAACAAGATGTATGTTTAATCTAATATAGGCTGTTTGGATTTTAAATATTTTAGTTTTGCTTCTATTTAAAATAGTTTATAAAGGCAGTTGTAAGGATAAAGATCACGTTGATAGTAACATTTTATTGTTTTAAAACTATAAAAATAATGGATAGAGAATTTTTTTATTTTTTATTTAATCACAATCTATTTGATATCACTATTCAGAAATAATAGTAATTAGAGTAGCGCGAAATTTAATAAATTTTATTTATCGATTCTTTATTATTATAAATAGATTAGTTCGAATTACTATCGTTTAATTTAAAACTGTCATGATAGAAACCAGAATGTTCATGGTATATTTTCAATGACTAGGCTTAATAACAAATAAATAAAGATTACACTTATTATGGCGGATGCTTCAAACAGATAATTGGGTTGTATTTTCCTCAATTTGCAAGTTAAGTAATGAATCAAGAAGCTCAATAAAAGGTCCAGTTGATAGTTGAAGAGAAAAAGAGTAAATGAAGCTATATTACATATACAGGTATGTTTAAGTAATTAATTTAATGATATAAAATTTAAAGGTATACCTCTTTAAAACCTACATAAAAAATTAGGCTTTATTACGGACTATTTGTAATAGAAATAATCTAGAATTTTGTGTAATTTATTTTTTTATTGTATACTTACATATTGGTAATTAGCGAATATAACAAAGAACATTAATTTTAATAAAAATACATTATCTATAGAGCTGTATTTTATTATAAATTAAAATGTTTATATAGTTGATAGTTTTGTTTAGAATTTGCTCAGCTCAAAAATAACATTAGATATTTTTAAAATTAGAATTTATATGCCTAAAGCAATTGATCTCAATTTGTTATATACCCGTTTTTTAAATCATAATAAAAATATACAGTCTATGCTAAATTATCCTTTAAACCAATTATCAGGCAAAAGTACTTTTAGGCATTAAAGTAATTGAAAATTAAAAATTTTAATATGCTTTTTTTGGAATTATCTAACATTTTTTAAATGTTGAGGACCTTTAATTATAACAGACTTAAGGTAAAGATAAATTTTTTTAATTGAATTTTGTGATTTTAAAGATGACATCATTAGTTATGATTGATTTGAAGAAATTCAAACTATTTTGGTAAGTTGAATTCTAGATATTTTTTGAGAAGCTTAACTAAAATTCCTATAAATAAATATTAAATTTTTGAAACTATAATTAAACTTTATACATTAACGATGTTATGTCTTTGAAATGTTGAATTAAAACTAAAATCAAAAAAATAATTTATTATAGATGAATCTGTTTTGAAGTATTTAGAATAAATTAACTATTAAAAGTAAATAGAATATCAAATTAATAAAAACTGTTGTAACTCTGTTGTAATCAATCTAGTTATTTATTTAAAATAAAATCTTACTAATACCGGGTTAAAATAGGAAACTAGTACAACAAAGGGCCGGAAAATTATAGAACTGGCTCTAAAAATTACTGAAAATCATGTCACAACAGAGTTATAGCAACTATAATTTATTTTTTAAAATTCAACTATTCTAAATGGAATTCCATTCAAAAAAAAATGACGTAGGAAAATTAAAAATTGTTTACTTTTGTAGTCAAAAAAATCTCTTAACTGTTTGAAACTAAGTTTAAACTCAACTATTCAAAAAGATTCTTAGTCACAGAAAATTATTCTACCTTCATCTCAAGTTAATTATAATTGAATTTACATAGTAAAGTTATTTTAAGAGAATAACCTTTTATAATGAAAATACGTAATTTGGTTTTAACAAAGCATTTTAGAAGATAATCATTTAAATATGAGTTATTACAAATTCAACTACAATAGGTATATTTATAGCATGACTGCTAATCAATAAAATTACACACAAGAGATACAAATTTAAACAGTATATACCTTACTTTTTATCAAATGTTCTGTTTGATAGAATAAAAATTGTTGTATTTTAATTAAATGCCATAAGTAAAGCGAAGATTTTTTATTCTTTCAAACATTATGAAAGAGTGAATATATTGTCAAAATAGTGATCAATAGTTAATAATTATGAAAAAGTATTAGATAATATCTTTAGTGTCATATTTTTAAGTGAAATAGGAAGAAAGTTGTAGTTTGAGCAAACTTTACGTTATTTAACATAATGTAGATAGATACTGTGAACTAGAAGTTAAGGATACTACTATGTTAAGAAACTATTGACTTTATATGTTTTATTCATGGATTTCAAACACTTTGAGCAAACAATTATGTATATTCATAATACTAAGACAATTCCTTTTCAAGAAGCTTGACTATATGGGGATGTATTTTTGTGTTTAAGAATTTTACTAACAAATTTTCCGCTTAAATAGCGCTTAAAAAATGGAAAAAATACTGAAACCAAAGAAAGCACTCCCATATAAAAAATGAGATTTGATTTAAACTATATGAGCAGCTTACCTCTCACAGGAAATATAAAACAAAAGTCCTAATTATAGGATGATAATGATCTGAAACATTATTCCATTATTATTTTCTTCTTTACTTCTTCGGATAGGATAAACTTCTATTAAATTTGAATAAAAGTTTAAGCTCAGGAGCCCCTTCTTCAACAGGTTGATAGTAATTTTACTTATCTTTTGACTGGTTATGTCGTTTTTTATTTGATTAACTTCTCAATTTTTTGGGAAAATACTGTCCTAATACGGGAAAGACAAATAAATAAAACCACTTTGAAGAACAAAGAATATCATCTGTTTATTCCAACTAATTATTTGTATTTTTCAATATGAGTTGCTTTAGACAAATTATGACTAAACCTATAAACGGAATACATTCATAAAAATTCAACTCATTTAATATTGGTCATAATTGTCTACCTATCCTTTTAAATCAATGGGATCCCTTTGATTTTAATTTCTGCTAAATGCGTAGCATAATTAAACTAATTCCTAACATTAATAATCTAGATATACGGATAGGAATGTACATTTATAAATATGACTAAAAGCGTGTCATGATTATATTCATGGATAAAAATTCTTAAGAAATGAAGCGATATAAAAGCAATGATTAATAAATTGATTTGTTAATTCTATCTATTATTAAATAGACATCAATAAAAGAAAGAGATTATATATACCAATAATTTAGACCATTAAAGAGTTAAAAATGACCAAAGGAAACGGATTATTTGAGTTTAATTATAATGACAGAGTCAGTGAATACACCTCTGAGCAATTGGTAGGCTATTTAAAGCGGATAAATTTTATTAAAGGCAATAATGAAACAGAACTACCACCAGCCAACTTAGAAACCTTAAAGGAACTAATGACATTACATTTAAATTCCATTCCATATGGAAATACTTCATATTTTTACTATTTAGAAGATATTAATTTTGAGCAAGAAGAACCTTCTAATCCTAATGACCTACATACTACAAAAGGAGTAAGCTTGGGGCCTAGAGATATATACAAGAAATTGATAGTAGAAAAAAGAGATGGCTATTGCTTTGAACACAACTTGCTATTTTATTATGTGATTGGATGCTTAGGATATAAGGTACACACTATTGGTTGCCGGGTAGTTGATCAAAATAAATTTAGAGATGAAGGAGTGGTAGCTATGGGTGGAATGCGTCATTGTGCAATGATTGTATTGTTAGATGAGCAAAAGTATTTAGTAGACGTAGGGTATAGAGCCATTGGAAATTTCCAACCGGTTCCAATCCATAATGATATATTAGACGATGATGAATATCCTGAGGCTATTTTAACTGATAACACCAAGTTACAAATTGTAAGAAGATATGGGCCTGGATTTTCTCATTTATCAAATGTTAATGCCCAACCCTTCTATCTGGTTCGTAATTATGTGCCCTACCACACAATTGATGATAAATATTATGGCACAGTGGAGGGCAAAAGACTTTTATGGCAGCCATTATTTTTCTTTACAATCGAGCCTTTTCTACCAGATGACATCAAGCATTTAAATTATTATATGGTGTTAGATACCACTCATCCATTTAGTCAGCATTTGATATTAAGGAAGTTTATTGTGGTCGATTCGCAGCCTTGCTTAGTAAGAATGTTTGATAATCAAATCAAAATCATCCACAGTGATGGCAAAGTTGATAGGCTTATTCTGAAAAATGAGCAAGAAAGGAGGGATGCCTTGTTTTCATACTTTGGTATTGATTTATCAAAATACCGAGAAGTTTTAACAAAGGAATTTGTTACTTTTAAAAAATGATTCGTATCCTACTACTTTTATAATATACATTTTACTTTTATCTTTACTTTATAATAAAATCACGTCGATCATTATGATCAAACCATTTTATTTACATCTACACCCTTTTATTATGGACTATATTTTCATGATTTTATACAAAGCTCTGGTGTTACAATACTTTTAATGAATACAATTAGAAGTATAGTATTTCTAAATGTCATTTATCATGTATAGTGTAGGATGATGGCCCCTAAATAGATTACATCGGCAAACTATGTTTATC
Source organism: Batkoa obscura (assembly GCA_030770535.1). Classification (NCBI taxonomy): domain Eukaryota; kingdom Fungi; phylum Entomophthoromycota; class Entomophthoromycetes; order Entomophthorales; family Batkoaceae; genus Batkoa; species Batkoa obscura. The sequence goes on from JASVEC010000030.1 coordinate 552,671, forward strand.
TTGAATAACATCGTTTAACTATCATATTCATTAATCTTTGTATAAATGGAATAAATAGAAAGAGAATATGAATGCCTTTAAATGTAAGTAATAATAAATTTATAAGTTTAGGTAAGTAATTAGTAATTATTTCTGTACCCCAAATTAAAAACATTAATAAAACTTCGTACCAAACTCATGGTTAGATGATATTGATATGTCATAGTAGACAAGTTAAAAATAGATGTTAATTAACTCTTTATATCATAATAGTTAAAGTAAACGATATATATATTTTTGAAAGCAGAAACATTATTCATCTTAAAGCATTTTAAAAATTGATAATGTTGATGGCTAAGAGCATATAAATGCTGTTCAAAGATATCTATATACCTATATTTGTTTGATACTTAGTTGCAATCTTTGGGTAAATGGAATAGCTTAAGGAATCCATGCTAAAGGAAGCCCTTTTTTGGAAATATTGTCTAAAAGCTAGTGAAAAAGAGCAATTTTTTGAAATTATGCTTTAAAACGCATAAAAGAGATAAGTTATAAATCGATTACATTTCATCATTTTCAAATATTTTATATCAACTTTAGTACTTGTATTGTTATTTATAATGGACAAAGTAACTTATCGGATCAATTATGAATTTAATTTAATTAACAAATCCTTAGGAAGTGGCAAACAATACTATATATATCAAAAATGCTATTACAAACTCAAAGCTACTACCGACTTATTTGAAAAAAAATAAAACATTTATGGATTGGTTAATCAAGAAAAATGTCGAAGAAAATAGCGATTACCATAATCTAAGCTATTTCCCTACCTCTTTAAACTCAAAGGATAGCAACAACAACTTACAAGTTTCTCACTCTGGTCAAAGAGCGCTTTATACAGGTAATAGACCTACTATATAAAGATTTTTGTCTGAGTTTTTAAGGTCCTGGGAATAGTGATACCGAAGTGGGATCAGTTCGTGCTGATTATACAATGCCACCTCAAAGCGGGATATATTATTTTGAAGTTGAAATCTTGGATAAAGGAAGAAAAGGGTAACAAAATAATAGTTATTAATTTTAATCTAATTACAATTTTAGTCTTATAGGGATTGGCTTTTGTCAACAAACCGTAAGGCTAAATAGATTACCAGGTTTTTTAATCCGTTTTTGATTTATTCGAGCTTATTTATCTTTAGGTTGGGAGCCTACTTCTTGGGGATATCATGGAGATGATGGATATACGTTTAATTGTACTGGCTCTGGAGCATCATATGGCCCAAAATTTACAAAAGATGATATTATAGGGTGTGGGGTTAATTTTTATGATAACACCGCCTTTTTTACTAAAAATGGGAGGTTTTTAGGTATGAATATATTTTTTATAATGATCTTTTTTAAATATTATTAAAGGTAAAGCATTTGAAAATATTTCTAATGAAATATACCCATGTGTAGGGTTAAGTACACCTAATGAAAAAGTAGGCATGAATTTTGGTTCAAAACCTTTTAAATTTGATATAGAATGCTATTACCAAGTAAGATTAACATTACGTGTTTTTATTTATTCTAATCCAATATATAATTTAGGAACAAAAGAATTTATTATGGCAACAGATTAATAATGAGCATATTACATTGGACTTATCTCAAGTCAAACTATCCCCTATCAAATCTTCTAGCATAAATTCGCAAGAAAATCACGTAAACCTTGAAGAAACTGCAGACCATACGACATCAGCAATTAATATTTTAATAACCTCATATCTTGTACATCATGGCTACTCAAATACTGCAAGATGCTTCGCTAAAAACGCACTAGGGATTGAAGTTACCGAAGATAAATCAATTAATACAAAAAAAGAAATTGAAGAAAATAGTGTACAAAATCAAGTTGTAGAGAAAGTAAAGGCGGAACTAAGTAATGATAATAAAGAAGACATACTTAATCGACAAGGTAAAGTTTTTATACATAAGTGTATTTGAAAGTGTTAAAAGGTTTTTAGAGTTGAGAAGTTTTATTTTAAAAGGAGATATTGATTCTGCTTTTCAATTAATTGATAATAGATATTCTAAATTATTCAACGATCATCCTGATTTAAAGTTTCAAATGAGTTGCCAAAAATTCGTAGAAATGATCATTGAACTTGAAGAATTAGTAAAGCGTGAGCAAGGTAATACAGATGATATACCTGATTCTGAAATGGCATCCACAGCCTCAGATAAAAGAAAACGTCAAACAAACGACCATGACGGGTTAGCCTCAAAGACAACCATAAGGAAAAGTAAAGTTGAAGCTATTCTTTCTTTTGGTCAACAGTTGGAAGAGATGTTTGGTGAAGAAGAGTCAAATACTGAGCTCCTTCAAGTATATCAAGTATTGTTTGATTTTTGAAAATATTCTAACCATTTCAATAGGAGATATTTTCTTTACTCGCATACCAGGTACCTTCCAATAGCGCATCATCTTATGTTATGGATGTAAAAAGAAGAGAAGACTTGGTCAATGAAGTTATAGGAGCAATTTTTGGTAAGGAACTCGTATTGTTCTCAATCTATCTATCTTTACTTAGTTTTTAGTTTCTCAAAATAGGCCACCAGTTCCGCCACTTGAAGTAATTTATCGCCACGCTAGCGTTATAACTGAATGTATGGCAGAAAATGATCTTGGTGACTCAGGGTTCATTTCGATAGCTGATGATATTTTGTAATGTATTGATATTAATTTTATTTTGGGTAATAAATGTTTTTTGAGCATAAATTTTACTCTATTTGTGATAAAAATCAAGAATACTACCAGTTTTAATTTAAGCAATGTGTGTTTACAACTCATTTTAACATGTACTATATTGAGTTTAAATTGATTTTAAAAATTGATTAGTATAAAATAGGTTTTTCAATCAAACATTCAATTTTTAATGAATTTAACAATTGGATTTCGAGTTCCCAAGGGTTTAGAAGACATAAGTTTATCAGAAATCAATGAAAAAGTGGGTCCATTGATATCTTCTATAGCATCAACAAATGAATTTAAAATTCAAAATGCAATTGGGTTAATTATGTTTCAAATATATATTTTAGATCAAGAAATCATTTATTTACTTTGGGAAAGGATTGAGAGTTTACGGCTGTATTCAGTTGAAGCGATAGGTCTAATAATTAAAACGATTGAAATAGATAGGCATATATATTTAGAACAAAGCGAATCAAAGGAAGATAATGATTTTTCAATATTATTAAAGCAATCTTTAGATGACATTACATTGCAAGATTGGACAGTTTATTTCAAAACCCTAAAACTAAAGGATAAAGAAACTTTATTTCGAGTTTCAGTTGATAAAAACAATTTTAAGCATCCCAATTTAAAATCACAGGATATTGCTGGATTCATTGGATTTTCCGCTTTAAGCTCTGTTCAAATTAATTTTACTAATTTAAAGGTTGACTTGAAATATCATCAACTTGATATTTCAGCTGATTTGATTCCAACAAAATCTTCAGAGGGGTACTTAACTTTAGTTTTGGGAATCATCAACACAAAATTAAATCTAAACAATGGCTCTTATTTACGAAGAAACCGAATCGAATCTGGCAGAACTTCAATAAAGCCAACTATTGCTTACTGCTTATCTCGTTATGCAGGTATAAAGCCAGGGGACATAGTTTTAGACCCATGCTGTGGGGTAGGCACTATACCTATAGAAGCAAGCTGTTCTTACCAACCACAAGCTTATTATTTAGCTGGAGATATTGAAGAGTCTTCGATTTACTCAAAAGCTTGCATAAATATTAAATATTCGAAAGTTAAAAATGTGGAATTAATACAGTGGAACTCAAAGTCCTTACCGATTAAATCAAACTCTGTTGATAAAGTCATATCAGGTAACTTTTTATGTTAAAATCGAAACAGGTTTAAAACTATTTTAGATCTCCCTTGGGGAATGAGAGAAGGTAATTTTGAATAAAGTTCAACAAGTGACTTTTAATTGTTTATTATAGGCTCACGTAATATGTGCTCTAAGCTATATCCTAAACTTATGAAAGAGTTATCTAGAATAGTTAAAGTTGGCGGGGGAGCGTTTCTAGTAACTTTAGATCATCCACTTTTAAAACGGTGTTTAGAATATGATCATATAAAGGTGTGTTGGAAAATTATAGAAGTAAAAACCATTAAAATCGGATTTGAGGTAAAGTTATTTTGTTTAGAAAGGATAAGTAGTACATAGAATAAAACGTATTTGAACATATCAGATGATATCACTTTTAAAGCCCATTTATATATACTTAAAATGTTTTCAAAGTTAGCACAAGCTAATAAACCTGACACTTTTCAAAAGGTTATAAAAAATATTTAGCAATATTTGATAACAAAATATCTAGATGCTGAAAGAAAGTATATCTTTAATTTATTAACTAGGGTCTCGCTATAAACTCTCTGATAATTAACACCTTGTATTATACAGCTGTTCGTATCGATACAATTGCCTATATGTATGCATAGATATATATTTCTTGATAATATAACTTGAAATTTAGAAGCAAAAGCAAAAGCAAAAGCAAAAGCAAAAGCAAAGTATGTATTATCAACAAAAACACTCAAATTTCACCACGTGAATATCATTGATTCTATCAATCATATTTAATAACTTGAGCCTTTGAGGTAGTTTATACTCGAATTAACTAGTTATTTGTAACAAATTTAAGTGAGTATATATAAATAGCTCAATATATTATATTCAGATTCATATATTCCATCGTATACCTGGTTTTAATTGGACATGCTAGTCATCTCTTTTCTTATTCATATAATCTTCTGAAATCAATATAACTAGCAGATTTAAAACAAATACCCAATCTATTTTTGAATCAATTTATTACTTTATATTTTGAAAGATTAGAGGAAAGGAGGTTAGGTGAAGAGTATAAACAATTTGGGATAAGTACAAATACCTAGATGAATCTAAATATTATATTATATGATTATTAAGTAAATTGTTATAGTTGAATTACAAGAATAGACTAAAGGCTCTCGCCAGCTTATATCCGTAATAAAAAAGCCATTTTATGGTGCATGTAACTCCCGCAAAAACATTGTATCCGATTCATTACTACGTTGCGCAAAATTTTGGCTATTCTCTAACTTTTGGCGGAACCTTGTTGTTGGCTATAAAACTGTTAGTAAAAATAAATTGAATTGATATAAAACTTACTGAAAACTTCCATTTACGCAAAATAAATATCCCTATTAATACAACAACTATTACCACACCAATACCTATACCTGCGTTTTTTAACGTTTCTAATCCTTGATCTGTTGATACTGGTTTATAATCTTTCAATACATTTCCTTTAGTATCTACATAAACTGTGGATACAGTAGTGTAAATATCTTCATCTATAGATGCCACAGATGTCACTGTCTCTACTTTTATCTCACTTGTAGCCTCTTCTACAGCCTTCACAAGATGTTCAGTAGGAAAGGCTTTATCAATGATTTTGACATCTGTGGGTGCCTGGTCTATAGTTCTAGAAGGCAGGTCTTGAGCCTTCTGACAAACAACAATATAAATAAAATAGGCTAAGAGGTAAATTTTCATTTATTATATAGAGATGGTCAAGCTGATAATAATTTTTTCAAAAAGGTTAATTAAGTCAATTAGTTGAAGATAAAAAAAACAGATAATGTTCCATATGAACGTTGGAATTTTAATAGATTTATGCCATATTGCTTTATTTGTGTCCCTAAATGAGTGAAGCAGCCAATTAAATTACTAAGATAAGATGGGATTTAACGATTTTTTTCCTCACATTTTTATGTTAAACAATTTAAATAGTAATTAAAATGTTAATTTCTTGGCATGCTTTAAAATATTAGCAAGTTGATATTATTTTAACAAAAGAGTTTAGCTATTATAAATAACTTGCTATTATGATACTATTTAATATTTTAAACTCTGAATTATATAAAGTATCAAATATTATAGCTCAAAAGCTTATTTTCATAAAGAAAAATCTAGTAACCAAAAAATGTTCCTAAATTAACGAAGTAGTTTGATTAAATTTGACTTTACTAAAATTCAGCCTTATTATGACATATCAATTTTTAGCTACCATTCAAATACTTTATAATCTAAAACGCTTTATATAATGATAAGAACATACATTTTTTAGTTATAGTATCTTTAAACTATAGTGATGCTTTATTACAATATTATTTATGTTTAGAAAGGTAATGCAATGTATAAGAAAAATAAAATATTTCATATTACATGAACTATAGGTTTTCATAGTATCAAACACATCAAATATTATATGGGGTGTTTTTTTGATTTCATTACTTTTTGGTTTTTAAGCGCTATTTGAGCGGAAAGATTGTCAATAGAATCCTTAAACAAAAAAAACATCCCCATATTAAAATGTAAGACTTTGATGGCTTTGATATTCGTTTTTATATTGAATACTTTAACCATCAAAAAGCTGTGCTATAGCTTTATTAAATACTAAACTTGTAAAACATATATATTTATAACTATACTGATGACTTTTTTAAATAATAAAAAAACTATATCCATAAATAACTCATTTTGACTTATATGAAGATTTTATCAAATGAACCCCATATTATTCACAAAAGTAAGTTAATGATATTCGGTGTCATTTAACTTTAAAATTACAAAAACTTACTATTACGATTTATTCATCTAATACTTTATTAAAATAGATATAATGGCTTCCGTTGAGTATTTATAATTACAAACACAAAATAACATTTAAAACATATTGATAAAACTTTACAGAGATAATCAATTTCGTTAAATTGTCATTTTAAAAATATCACAATATTTGTTACATTATCATCAATTTGTTTTTTGCCTAAATATTTAAGTGATTTGTTCGCCAAGTTTTCAGAAGCTTCCGCTTCATTAGAATATTTACAAGCAATTTGAATCACTTTTTCATTCGGCAATGCATCCCAAACTCCATCGGTTGCTAAAATTAAGGCTTTATCGTCTGCCGTTATTTTATAATGAAATATTTCGGGCTCCCATATTAGCCCGACTTTTTTTGCTATTTAAAATTATTATACTTTGTTTTATACCTTTTTATGATAACTTTACCTGACACATCACCAAATGCTCTTGTCATTACTAAACTATAAAATACTTAATTTAAAAAATACATAATAAAACAAAAGTACCCTGGATAAGGTAGAGTGCCCTTATAAAGCCTAAAAGGGGCTAAAAATATTATGTCAAATCCTTATCAAAGTTAAATTAATTTACCGTCCGGTGCATTGTGATCTGGAGATACAGCCACCCTAGCCCCTAGTTTTTCAACACGATTCCTTTCTTCAATATCAGAGCACGTATGATCCCTTTTGATTTCATAAATAAGATCCATATTGTTTTTAAAACAAAAATAAATTACCTAGTTAATACTACACATTTATAAGAAGTAGAAGCTTCTTTTTTGAGAGTTCTTCCTAATATTGCTCGACAATCACCAAGGTTAGCTACCCATATTTCAATTTCATTTAAAACTACAACGACTGCTGTAGTTCCACTCATATAAAGATCCATTTGAACATCCTCCTCTAAAAGTTCCCCTATATCTTGGAATAAATTATGCAGCGTAGTACGTGGGTCTTTAATAAACGCCTCTTTCCTCCTACTTATCAATTCTTTTAACCGCTTTTTTGCTCCTTTTGAAGCTTTTGCGCCCTAATTATGAGAAAATAATGTTAATTATTTTTAATTGAATATTTAGCCGCTTAGTTTTATTTTTAAAGAGTTCATTTATCTCGTTTAATTGAGCAGAAACTTACATCTTTACCATGGCCGTCAAATACTGCATACAAAGCATAGCTTTTATCCCCAAAAACATTATTATCAATCAAATAATCGTCTTGCTAAAAATAAGAATAAAAATTAAGTTATTTTTAAAATAGCTGTATGTTGTGATACAAGTTTAAAAATAAATTAATTGGTCCCTACCTGAGATTCTCTATTTCCAATTAAACTAGTTGCCTGGCCATGATAATCCACCATAATTTATAGATGAACTATTTTGAAATATAATATAAACAAAAAACCAATTTTTCAATGAACACTTTAATTTTTCATGAATTTGTGGCGTATTAACAATTTTGGTAATCTGTAGGGTTAAATGATCCAACGTAGATTGTAGTATGTTTATTCTTTTGGCAATCCATGTTTTTTGTTGCAGCAGCTGCAGTTTGATTATGACTTTACTAATTGTTCAATTAAGATAATTTTTTTGCTAAAATTAGCCAAAAATATACAGATTAGGCATTAAAAAACCAAATAAGTAAATTGCTAGCTTTAAAGCTTATCGCAAATTGTGTTTAAATAGACTTATGACAGCTTAAAGAGTTAAAAACTCTCTGGGCATAAAGATAAACTTTGTGTTTGAAGTAATTTACCAAAAAATTATTGGCGGAAAAAAATAAATTTCCACCCAAAATAAACTGAAAGGAATAGAATAATGAACACAAACAATAGCAATTCTTAAAGTTTTTTATGATTATAAGTTTAAGCAACAGTGTTCCATATATAGGATGTGAACATGGTTTATGAAAAAGGCCTTTAGGTAAGTGATAAATAACTCCGATTGGTTATGTCAAGTATCAGAATTATCTAAAATATAAACCGTTGAAGACACACGGTTACTATTAATTCAGGCAAACTAGACAAAATATTGTAACTATGCAAGAACTGGTTTTTCTATTTCAGCTCAATTTACTTTCAAACAATTTTTTAGCAAATCCTCTTTGCTCTGAGCTTCTATTTAAATGGTAGTATAAGGCATTTATTGGACATGAACGAGCTATAAAATATCAACCAATATCAAAGTAGTAAATAAGACTTGGAATAAAATCCAATACAAGACAAAAACTGTCTAGTTGTTTGTGATAACTAATAATATTATATAATAAATTCATTTAAAATAGTCAACAAAGTTTTATTAATTTAACTAGTATTTAATAATCTTAAATTAGAAATAAATAATTAATAAAGCTAATATAAAATTAATAAAAGATTAAAATTTATTTATTTAATATGAATGTATCTCTATTTAAAGAAGTTAAGCAACTTGTTTGATTTTAAAGATGTACAAAAAGTAGATAAAGTATTAGAGCAAGATGAGACTTTGGCATAATTAGTTTTAACAACATCAAGAACTGAAGTAGATTTGAAATTTACTAAATCATTATGATTACTTGGCAACTTAATATCACCTAATTCGATATCTTTACGAAGATAATATGATATTTTACCAAAGAAATCAATATTTGGATTATCCAAAACTTTTTGTACCTCAGCTAACGAAATATGAGTTGCTTTAAACTTTTTACCAGTAACTTTGGTGATATCTTTTAATATCTTATTGATAGTTGTATTTTCACCAACAATATTTACGGTGGTATTCTTAAAAACTGATAAATAATAAGTTTGATAAACAAATTTAGCTACATCATTCAAACTAGTTACTGTGAATTGAGTATCTCCTTTACCAACAATTTGAGCCTTAGAATTCTTAATATCAATACCATAAAAGTCAGTAATAATGTGTTGAATAAAAAAACCGTTGGTATAATAAATATAATTCAAACCAGATTCTTTAATTTGATTTCGAATTTCGATCTTTTGTAAAAATAATGGATTAGTTTTACCCTCAACTTCACTACCGAATTCGGATGGTATAAACAATTTGATCTTGGAACTGACGGCTGCTTTAATCAAATTGCTTTGTATAGTTGATAACCCTTCACTACCTATAGTTGAAATAACGACATCAATTCCTTTAAAAGCTTCATTTAAATTGTCTATATTATTATAATCAACTGGATAAATTGCTGCATTATTAGATTTATATTCGGATAGTAGGCCGTCTTTATTGTTACTCCCTTTTCTGGTAATGATTCTTATATTAACTTGTTGATGTTTAAGAAATTCTCTAACAATATATTTTCCAAGTTCACCAGTACCACCTACAATAGCTACACTCCTATATTCTTTTGGAATAGTATTTAAAGCCATTTTTGATATTCTATTCTATTGATATTCTATTTAGTTTGCATATTACTCTTTTATACTTTTTATAAGTTTGGAATTAATTTTTACAACCATATAACTTTATGCTATTATAATTATTAATTCAATATTCCAATTTAAAGTGAATTCTTTAAGACTACATCTATCATTTAATTAACTAATATTAATAATAGTTTTATTAAAAAAACTATTCAAGTGCTTTAACTATTATTTGCTTTTACGGAACAAAAATAATTCAGTTTGCTTTGAACTTAATAGTAATTCAAGTATGCTAAAATGATTTTCAGCGATCTTATTTATTTTAAAAAACTGTCGATAGCACGGCTTAGTATCTCAATACTACAAGTTGTATATTTTTATTATTAACAGGACCCTAAGTATTATTATTAATAATGTTGAATTATCGGATGGTATAACTATTTAGAATTATGATGTTTAATTACATTTTCCAAAATAAGCAAATAACATAAAAATAATATAATACTAACTTTAATACGTGTTTTTATGTAAAATTATTTAAATATTTTAAGTCTAAAATAGCTTGTTTAATAACATATAGATTTATTTATACCTATGTATAATAAGCATGAGTTTTAAACTGCCTATCAAATTACATTTTTATGATATCAAATAAATGTTAATAAAGTGATAAATAGTTAACATCTAGAATTTAACATGAACCATTTTACATCTTCAGATTCTGTGGATTAATTTGTATTATTAACTGAGTAGTTATTTTAAGAACAAAAATACCCGAACAATTTTAAACGAAATTGTATATTTAGATTGAAGTATATTTTAATTATAAATTGCTCTATTCTATAAGATCGAATACAATATCACAATTGTATATAGTTACATTATTTAGAGGTATACATTAGTAATAAAATCATCTATTTTATATTGAAGCACCAAATCATGCTATCAAGAAAGAGGCTTTAAAACTAAAGCTCATAGAGTTGCTTTAACTTTGTTGTGCCCTACTTTGCGATAATTTTGAAGTCAGTTATTTGTCCTGTTTGGTTTTTTGAATCTTAATCTTTATATGGGGTTGTCTGAATTAGTTTCATTATTTTATCCAATTTTAAAAAAATTTGTATTTTAAAAACTTCGCTTAAAATTCTATAAAATCACATCTTTTATTAAAACAAAAGTACCCAAACACAGTTCTAAACCATTATATTATAGCTCATACTGTAAGTTAGTTGAATTTCTACTAGATCTTAAATACATGTTCTTATAAAGCTTAATTGAGAAATATTTATTATCAACTGCTTTATAACCAACATTGTAGATTTATTATCAAATAAATAAACTACTTTAATGTTATAATTACATTATTAATATATTGCCAAGTTAATAAATAGCTGCATGGGAGGGAGTGGTCAGCCCCAAAACTATAATTGACCATCCCTATATAGTACAAGTAATAATAGTTTTTACATATTATTACAGTTACTTGTTCTTTGACTATTTATTAACTTAGCTATTAATAACTTAAGTAATCCTAACATTTAACAATCTATTTCTATCATTCAACAAACTACTTACTTGCTTAGTAAATATCGAAATTTTTAAATTCTCTGTTATCTTCGTAAGGTAAGCTGGGATCGATCTTTTAATTTTTCTGTTTTCTATAGACTCTATAACTTTAATTGGGACTATATCGCTTTTTTTTGATGTATCAGATACTGGATAACAATGTAGTTTATTGTTATGTTTAATAAAGTGTAAATACTTCTTAATGCCCTGCATCTCTATTATTCTTTTTGTATTTTTGTTTCTTTTATACTTTTTAAAAATTATATCTGTTTTCCCATTATTAACAGTCGAGTTATTAATTTTATTATGCTCACAAATAAAAGCCTCAAATCTTGAAATTAATTGATCGATATCTTCTATTTTACCTAACGCTTCAAAACTACTTTTCCATTTTGAAAGGTTTCCAAAATGTCCATCAACTATACTTTTTCCATGATGCTCAGCAAAAAAATTAAGATTAACATTCAAACTACTATTTATTTTATGAATTTCTTTAAACATATAATGTAAGAACTCTTGGGATCTAAAATGATTTCCTGTATCTGCCCATATATTAATTTTTGTAAACTTTTTAAATAGAAGCTCTGTAGAGATTAAATCGATTAAACAATCTCCTGCATATGCTGAATCATGATTCAATATTTCAGATAAATAATCAAAGTAAACTTTGCCTATTGTTTTATCATCTTTTAAATATAATACACCAAAGCCTAATACTGATATAGCTTGTTTATTATAATGATCTAGATTTATTGAATCTGGTCTTGTCCCTATTTCCATATTTTGTTTAAAATCTAAAACTATTATACAACTTTTGTTATTTAATTTTTTGATAGTTTCATTAAATGTGTTTTTTTGAGTATCAACACAGAATTTATGTAATTTGTATAACTTTTCTTCTTCGTTGAAAATTTCTTCTATCTCTGTTTTGTTTTTTGCTGTATTTATTTTATTTTCAAATAACTTTTTCCTAACTGTATACTGGGTACATATATTACATAGATCCGTTTTTCTTGCTGGATTTTTGAAATTACTTGGTATATATTTAAAGAACGTTGACCTAGCTACTGCTTTATCTCTTAGATCATTCAAATATTTACTATATATCATTCTTCTACTTTTATTTAATATATATATATTATCTGATGAATATTTACTATCGTTATTTTTTTTATTAAATCTTGATGAAATAGTTGAATCATTTAGTAAATATTGTATGATAGTTTCAATTTGGTCATCTTTAATTTTTTTTGTATTTTTAATAATAGGTTTTAATGTTGATATTTTATTATTATTACTTGTTTTTGAATAATCATATTGATTTCTATTTATATTAAACCCAAAACTCTTACATTCATCAAAAGAATATACTGAAGCTATAGTTGATAATAACGCTACTTGCTGACTTTTGTTTCCTGTTTCCCTTAAAGCACTAATTTTATACATTACTTGATTAAGTTTATTATTATCGATAGTAAACTTTGATAATATATCTTTTCTTTGTTTTGTTTTATTATAAAATTCCATGAACCTTGGGTTGTTATAAGTAGCTTTTAAAATTGATGTAAATGAATTACAATGTTTATATTGTGTACTCCTCCCTATTGTATTGAAGTTTTCAAAAATTCCATTTCGAAGTTTAGTTATGAAAGTTTGCATTTTATTTTTATTTCAACAAAAAATAAAGTCAAATAAAGTCAAATAACTGTGTTTATATAATTATGTATTTATATAATTATATAATCATATAGTTATATATTATATATCTGTTAAATATCTAACAGAACTAACATAAAATATATAGTTAGGAAAATTAGCTATTTAAGAAAAGGAAACAATTAAAATAAGTTTTAAATAGAGACATTTAATTTTAGGCTTTTTAGATTTAACCGTTATATTGAACACAAACTTGGAATTTTAAATTTGGATTAATTTCTAAGTAGATTCTGAAACCAATTAGGACAGCCCCATATTCTATCTTGATTTAGCAAAACTATAATCTCAAATAAATAGTTAAATAGGTCATAATATTATTGCAGCAGCTGTAAAATTTCTTCGGTTATTTTACTATTACTAAGCTTAAACTAATTAGTAATCTTGTTAAATCTAAGATTAATATAATTTAAAAATAAAATGTTTAAAATTTCAATAAGGAATTAATAATATACAGTTGTTAGGAATTATCGACAATAGAAAATGATATAAATAGATGTAAAAATTCAAAAATTCATAAAACAAATCATTAATCAAACAAACCAAAATATTAAAAATGGCTTTAAATACTATTCCAAAAGAATATAGGAGTGTAGCTATTGTAGGTGGTACTGGTGAACTTGGAAAATATATTGTTAGAGAATTTCTTAAACATCAACAAGTTAATATAAGAATCATTACCAGAAAAGGGAGTAACAATAAAGACGGCCTACTATCCGAATATAAATCTAATAATGCAGCAATTTATCCAGTTGATTATAATAATATAGACAATTTAAATGAAGCTTTTAAAGGAATTGATGTCGTTATTTCAACTATAGGTAGTGAAGGGTTATCAACTATACAAAGCAATTTGATTAAAGCAGCCGTCAGTTCCAAGATCAAATTGTTTATACTATCCGAATTCGGTAGTGAAGTTGAGGGTAAAACTAATCCATTATTTTTACAAAAGATCGAAATTCGAAATCAAATTAAAGAATCTGGTTTGAATTATATTTATTATACCAACGGTTTTTTTATTCAACACATTATTACTGACTTTTATGGTATTGATATTAAGAATTCTAAGGCTCAAATTGTTGGTAAAGGAGATACTCAATTCACAGTAACTAGTTTGAATGATGTAGCTAAATTTGTTTATCAAACTTATTATTTATCAGTTTTTAAGAATACCACCGTAAATATTGTTGGTGAAAATACAACTATCAATAAGATATTAAAAGATATCACCAAAGTTACTGGTAAAAAGTTTAAAGCAACTCATATTTCGTTAGCTGAGGTACAAAAAGTTTTGGATAATCCAAATATTGATTTCTTTGGTAAAATATCATATTATCTTCGTAAAGATATCGAATTAGGTGATATTAAGTTGCCAAGTAATCATAATGATTTAGTAAATTTCAAATCTACTTCAGTTCTTGATGTTGTTAAAACTAATTATGCCAAAGTCTCATCTTGCTCTAATACTTTATCTACTTTTTGTACATCTTTAAAATCAAACAAGTTGCTTAACTTCTTTAAATAGAGATACATTCATATTAAATAAATAAATTTTAATCTTTTATTAATTTTATATTAGTTTTACTAATTTATAAATATTATTTTAAGACTATAAAAGCATAAACTCTATTACGCTTTATATGAAGCTAAATCAAATTAATAGTTAATCGGTTCTTATGTGATAAACATAATTTCTAATTAAATCCTTTATTTATTTTAGATTATTTTTACATTATAGATTTAGAATAATTTTAACAAAGCATTAATTATTTAAAGGATAAAAACTTATAAATTAAAAAAAAACTCTGTTAATTTATATTTATTTCAAGTAATTATAAAAACAAGATTGGTCTATAAGGGAGATATTATAGTAAACTATTTTTCGAAAGTAACAAATTTCTTGTTCAGAACTTCTTTGTATTTAGATAAATTAATACTGAGATAAGTAAGCAATGCATTTATCCTTTGTTGTTCATTTTTCAAAATGAGTCTGTCTATTCTCACATCCTTATGAATGATTTTAACCTAAGTATCAAATATTCTTATTAAATAAGGCTCTGAACCAATTCTAATATACTTCTTTAATATTGAGTGTTGATTAAACTGATGAGTGATGTTTAATACTATCTGAGGATTTAAATACTTAAATGTCCTCTGGTAAAAGAGATTTCATTGTAAAAAAATATAATAGACACCAAAAAAAGTTTTGACTTTTTAATCTTTCATAAGTTTTATCATTAAAAGTATAGTAAGATACTTGATTACGAACTAAAGAAAAAAACTGAGCATTAAATTCCGATAAATGAGCATAACTAGGCACATATCTTTTTACAATTTATAGTTTAGTATTATCAGTTAAAATAGCTTCTAGATATTTATTATCATTTAATATATCATTATGTATTGGAACTAGTTGGAAATCACTAATGGATCTACATCCTAAATCAACTAAAGATCTTCGTTGGACTAATAGAACCATTATTGCAAAATAGTGTATATTATCAATAGCCACTACACTTTCATGCTTACATCTATTTTGATTCATCAACCGACAACGAATAGTATTTATCTTATATCCTAAACATTATAAAATATAAAGAAATGATTTATTATTTTCAAAACAACAATCATCTCTTTTTTCTATTATTAGTTTTTTATATATATTTCTAGATCACAAACTTACCCTTCTAGTAGTATGAAGGTCACTGGGACCACATGGTTCCTCCTATTCAAAGTCGTTACTTTCTAAACAGTAAAAGTACAAAGTATTCCGATACGCCATTGAAGTTAAACACAACGTCACCGTTCCTTTTAGAGTTTCGAAGCTAGCTGGTAGTAAATTCGCTTCATAATCGGCTTTGATAAAGTCAACTCGCTTTAAATGGTCTATCACTTGCTCAGTGGTATATTTATTTACTCTAGAATTATAATCAAACTCAAATATTCTGTTTCCTTTAGTCATTTTAAAATATTTAGTAGCCCAAGTTAATAGTAAACATATAGGAGTGTTTTTTTTGACTTCATTATTTCTTCCATTTTTTAAGCGCTATTTAAGCGGAAAATTTATTAGTAAAATTCTTAAATACAAAAATACATCCCCATATATTATTTCCTTTATTGATATATATTTAACAACAAAGAGAGTTAATAGATCGGTTCAATCAATCCTTGCTTTTATATTTCTTCAGCACTCAATGATTTTTTATTCGCAGATATAATTATAGCCTAATCTAATCGTAAAATTATATATCCTTGCCTGTTTATTTAGAATACTGATATTAGAGGTTTATTTAGTTATACTATGGGTTTTACCAGAAATCAATATTAAGGATGCCTAGTTTCAAAAAGAGAGTGATCAATCTTTATGATCGATATCCTTGAAGAGATAAACTCAATTTTCCCACATACAATAATGACGCAATCTAAAGTAGTGTTACTATGTTTAGCCAATAAACCGCTAAGTGGCTTATAATAGTATCTTCTCAACCATGATTTTAGTAAATTTTGTAAACAAACACCCTTTATATTCATAATCTATATGAGATGAATTAAATAAATTACACTTAAAAATTCTACAAAAATTGTAAGCGTTTGTTTATGTTTGTTTTTCAGTAGTTAATAGTTAAATAATAGTAGTTTTTATACTTTTATGCTTAATGTTTATGTATTTCTATTGATATAATATTGTTTTTATAAGGTTCATATTAAAAAACCAGTGATTTTAATAGATATGGAGATATCTTTTTTAAAGAATTCTACTGCTAATTTTCCCACTCAAATAGCACTTAAAATGGAAAAAGTAGTGAAACCAAAAAGCACCTAATATATTAAAAACAACCCTCGTTTTAGAACCAAATAAAAAAATAAATATAATTAATTTAGTTAATTAATGTAATATATGGGAGTGTCTTTTTTGACTTCATTATTTTTTCCATTTTTAAGTGCTATTTAAGTGGTAAATTTGTTAGTAAAATTCTTAAACACAAAAATCCATCACCATATGGGGATGTTTTTTTTAGCTTCAGCATTTTTTCCATCTTTTAAGCACTATTTGAGTGGAAAAATTGTTAGTAAAATTCTTGAATACAAAAATACATTCCCATATATTATAAAGATATTTAGTTCAATTAATCAGGTAGTTTTATTTCCTTTATTAAATAAAAAGTACATGGCCATATTTCTAGAACAAAAGGCTTTATTTTATAGTAAGTTTTTAATAAATAATATGCAATACTACCTTTTCTTGTAAATACATATCTAAGGTGGTGTTTATTTAGTAATAAAAAATAGAGTAAAAGATAGTAGAAAAGCCAATTATAGCATTAAAGTAAGATAAGTACTTTAGAATCAACTAAAGTTTTTTATACCAAATAAACTCACTCCTAGAGCTCTTCTACCAGCTTTGGATTCATCCAATTTAAAGTAACTAAAAAAGTTTATTAAGTAGAAGGCACTTCTATTCAAGAATAAATGAAGAAGTAGGAAATAGACCACGTTTGTTCCCAAATACCATTTCGCAGTAATGTTTATAAACAATTCATATCGCAGAGATTATAAGAAGTGATAAATAGGAATTGGAATAAGGAGAAAATAGCATCCGAATAAAAAATAACACTTTATCTCAAAAAATATTAGTACTATCAGTGTTATTACCTACCTACAATACTATTTATAAAATATTTATTTTGTGACTCTATTGTTGAGCGATGATATTGTTATTTTTTCATCAAATAAAAACGAAATCAATATATTATTAAACTGATATAATAATAGATTAATATATCAGTAAAGCCAAAAGATTAATGTACTGATTATGACAATAAAACCATATATCAATTTATCAATACACAGGTAAATTCAATACTTTATATCCATTCATTCTTATATTATAAATAAGTAAAATTAATCTATTAATATTCAAATTATAAATCTATATGATTAATTTATTGAAATCTTTTTAAATTAAATACACAATCTGTTTTTAATAATCAATAAGATATCATTGGTATTTTGAAAATAAATCTATTTTTTATTTATACAAAAATTATTAAACTATAAATATCATAAATAATGTTATCTCTAATAAAAAATTAAAAGCAAAATAAATATCAAATAATTAACCAACCTTATAATTTTTTATTACCTATTTTAAAAATATCCTCACTCTACCATATAAACTTGCATCATATTATTAATAATAAAATTGATTTTTTTAACATCACTTATTGATAATCCTATTTCATGAACCTCATTTAATTCCTCAGTAATTAAACTTAATCGTTTATTTAAATTTTTAAGTGAAGTAGTGATAAACCAATATCTTTTAATGCAATCAAATAATAGTGGAAAATCAGATAGACCATAAATAGACCAATAACTTAATGGAGACATATCTTTATATTGTTCAATAGTTGACTTTTTAGAATTTATTATATAATCTAAATAATCTTCTAATTCCTCAAGACATTCGGTATAATTTTTTGGTTGGTTTAAATTAAAATAATGTGCTTTTATATATTTTTGTATCTTTCGAATCGCTTCTTGAATCCTTATTTTTGGTAGTTTATAACTTAATTTCGATCCTGGATATAACAAATAATAAATATCTAAATTGAAATTACATTGTTCCAATCTATTAGTCAATAAATTCATTATTTGTTCCTTTGTAACATAATTGAAATTATGTGCTTTTATATCTTCTTTGGGTTGATTCTCTCGAATAATTCTCATATATTCGAAAAATAAATTAGAAAATTCATTTAATGGACTTGTACAATAATGTATTATATTTTCAAGTAATTTAAATATTAAACATATATCATCCATTTGTTTTAAGATAGTTTCCCATTTATTTAGTGTAAACTCATTGCGTAAACTTTTATCCTTTAAAATGTCACTATAATTTAATTGTTTTAGTAGTTTGTTGAAATTGCTAAAAAATTTGGGCCATACTTGAATATTTTCGTAACTTTTAATCCATAACAAAAGATCCTTAAACTTCACTTTATATTGATCAATCATTCTTTTTAAATAATTATAATAATGATTGTTATTAATTTCAAAACAATTGTTATTTAACAATAAAACTAAATTATTAAAAAATCCCTCAAACTCTTTCAATTCCAATATATCCTTTAAAAAAAGAGAAAATGAATTGTTTAAAAAAGAGATTATAAAAACATTTGGAATTTTGTCTTTTGTTATATTTATAATATTGCTATAACTTTCTATATCATCTAGAACTAGTGAGATACATTTATTAAAACCAAATCTCTTTCCAATTAAATCCACAATTTTTGAAAATTCTTCACTTAAATTAACTAGTCTATTATATATAATATATTTAAAAAAATAGTTATTACCTTGATCTATATTAACTAAGATTGTCAAATACTTAACATTTTCTTTAATTTTCACCATTTTAACTACAATCGAATAAAATTGACATTGTTGAATTTCGGTATTGATCTTATCTTTTAAATTTCTATAAACATCTTTAATCACTGGTCTATATAATAAATTCAAATTTAAATTTTCCTTTTTCCTTAGCTTATTTTTACTTAATAAATTAATGAAATAATCCAAACTTATACTTTTATGAAGATACTGTTGATTATATAACTTAAATGACTTTTTAAACTTTGATAGATTTAATGTTCTTGGTTTTTTATATTTATGCTCTACTTTAGTTTCTTCTTTTCCATTATTGATATTAATGTTTTTTATTTGATAATCTCCCGTTTCAATAGTAAACTCCCCGGATTGTTTTAGATTGCTTATACTAGAGCATGTGGTTGATTCTTGTTGGAAAGATTCTAGGTCCGATATCACTGCTAAATCATTTTGCTTCTTTGAAAAATTAAGCTTCTCACTAAAAAAAGATTTTTGACTAAAACTACGATCTTTGAAATTATTTAACTGATTGTTCAATTGTAAATTAACATTCTGATTTTCTTCAATATTATTGTTATCCCTTTTTGTTTTATTAATAAAACTCTCGGTTGGATTTTGGAAATCAACATCAATATTATTTTCTAATTTATATTTACCACTACAACTACCATTAAATAAATGAAAATATAAATCCACTTGATCTTTTCTAATATTTTTTTTACATTTTTTACAACGACCAATATCATTTCTTAAATTCTCTATATAAATAGTATAATCGATCTGTTGATTTTTAAATCCTTTTAGTAAATGATTATTATAAAACTCTTTTTCTTGAGCTGATTGACTTATACATTGTCCATTAATTAAATGACGATAAACTTCTTTTTTAGATAAGAGTAAATTAGTTTGGCATCGTTTACAGGACCCATATGTTACACTGTTAATTAATGTTACATAATCCAATATATTAAACTGTTGAATTAAATTGGACATCAAAAGTTCAACTTTAGAAAATAAATGAAGCTTTTGATTCAAAATATTCTATCTTGGGATTTTTTTAATTGGTTAATGAGTAGTGCTAAAATGCAATAACTAACTACATTGTACAGTGTTTTGCAAAGATGTTATAAAATAAGAGATGATTATTATAGATAATCAAAACTTGAATGAATTTTATTTATGAAAGAAAAATGAACTAAAAACTTTAAAATAAATATTATGAATTATAAAAATTTACCTAAAGATCAGACTTTATCAATAGAAGGTGCAAAAAACATTATTTAAATTACAATTCTTTTTAATACAAACCTGTTATATTAGCATACGATAAAAATATTGATTGAATTTATGCAAATCATTAATATAGCATAAAAAATATAATTGTAATAAGCTAAAATCGAATTTACCTAATTTATTATTGAAAAATATACAAATTAAATTTAACAATATAATTAGCAATACCCTTCAAAGACAAAATAAAATACGATTGGTTTATAAATCATATTACTATTGAAAGGTAATTTTGTATAAGCAAAGTCAAGTAAGTGTAATATAGTATAATATTTAGTTTATTTATTTTTTCTTAACAAAAAGTTCATAATCAATTGGCTCATCTAAACATTTAGTCAATGAATCAAAATTAATTTTCCTAGTTTGTGGTATTTGTTTTAGTACTTGTTTTGTTGCTTCAGCTAAATTATCGGAATCAGCATACAGTTTTTTTTTAGGGCCTCGCTACAATTAATAATTATAATTAATAATTAAATTGAGTTTTAGACAAAATAATTGCTTGACTCTTACTTTAATCTTTTTCTTTATAATTCCATTCCTTTCTTCTTCTCTCAATCGTTCTTCTTTAGCTGAATTATATAAATTAATATAAACAATTGAATAATCAAAACTCAGAATAAAATAGTACCTTTTTGAGCTGCTAAATAGTCTGCATTTTCACCTGTCCAAACTTCTGTTTTCCTTTCGATTTCATTTTGATTTAAAAACATATTTTGTAATTCAATATCATCATCTAACTCATTTAAATTTCCATCATCATCTCCTTCTTCTTCATTTTCTTCCCATTTTTCATAATCTAAAAATAACTATTTTGTTAAATTCAAATAAGATAAAATAAAATAAAATTGCCTGTTTTTATTTTAACAATTGAAGTTTTCGGTTCTGCTATATAATTATTAATTTCTTCTTTTAAATTAATTTCTTCTTCAGCTTCATCTAATGACATTTCTGAAGATGTTTTTTGATGGCTTTCCTCTATTCAAATTAATAAAATTTTTTACTTTAAACATTTAATCAACTTACCATCCACATTATTCGCTTCCTTTCCAATTCCTTTTTCGACTTCTATATTACTGATTTTTATACTTTTATTAAGATTTCTATCATATTTATCTATTTCTATCACTTCATTTGATACTTTTCCATTAAAATTGGAAAGATTGGCTTCAATAGTTTCTTCCTTTTTCTTAACTAACAGCGCTCTTTCAGCTAAGGATTCCGCTTTACGAGCACGCTTATAAGCAGGAGGATCTTCAAAAGCTTCCAAATTAATGTTATGGAAATCATCTACCGTCATTTTTCCTGTTTCTGTACTTGCAAATTCTTCCAATCTATTTAAAAATGAATTTTCATTTTAATTAATTAAATTTTGATTGACCTCTTTTTAACCGTATCACTTGACATTCTTACGATTTTAACAATTTGATTAATATTTCGATTAAAATGATGGATACGAGATGCTATTAATAAACCTAACGTTTAAATATAAATTTAAAAGAATCCCAACTAAACTTATAAAAAAAAGTACTAGCACCGCAGATCCCTGCTGGTCTTCTACCAGTCGTCATCCAATCTCTTTTCATTCTGGTGACTAACCGAATAGCTGTTTCTGCCACTTTATGTTGTTTATCACCAAAGCCAAGACAAGCAGCAAATCTTGAAATATACAAAGAAGGATCAACTAAAGCTACTTCACTTTTTAAATTTAATAAACCAACTAATTTAACGAAGGCTGAACCTAAAGTAAATACACTAGCCTATTTATAAACCATAAATAAAAACAACTTAATAAATAAAATTTACTTCGGCTAAATCCGAAAAATCAATCAACATATGAGTGGTTTGATTCACTCGACAAGCAGCATATAAACAAACTGCAATAGTGACTTCTGATTTACGACCACGAGAAAAATTATGAATCAATAAAAGTTTAAAAAAATTCATAGCTTTATCAACATAATGATCCGCCAAATAAAGCGCAGTGCCAAATTTTCGTGCTAATTCATTAGCTAAGAAATATCAACATCAACACGATTCATTATTTCTTTTTTTTATTGATTTACCTTTTGTTATTGTTAATTCATTATTTGAACTATTTGTAAATGAACCCAGTCCAGTTCTTAATTTAGCACCACCTAAAAAACCGAATTAAAAATCATCATTCTACTCAACTAATTAACTAACATTACTTTGCCCGAAGCCCACCATAGTACCAACTAAACTATGGCCACCAAAAGCATTATCAGCAAAAGCAAGTTCGGAAACAATTGTATTTTCTTCTTGTACCTAAAGAAATGAAACATTGATTTTATTAACGATGATAATGAAATGTTGAAAATTCCAAAAAAAAAAACCTACCGTACCACAACCAATACAAACTTTATTGCCTTCAGCTTCATACGTTTCAAAATTTACTCCACCACAACTTTTACAAGTCATTTTTTGTTATTTCACTAAAAATTGAATATATATTTAAAAGTTGATGATGTTTTTCTATAATTAGCAAATATTATAGGACAGATTGAAGACCTAATAAGACTTTGAATCTAGAAGTCGATTTTTCATTTTTTAGTACGCAATTTTCAAGGCTTGGAACAGGATAAAAATTTCACTTTATCTTCAATAGAATAATATTTTAAAATAAATTCCAATATAAAAGTTGCCTGTTTAACGAATAAAGGGAACAAAAATCAAATACATAAATCGATAGAATAGATGTAAATATTATACTTAAAATCTATGGCTCTTTATTTTTATTATTTTTATTATTTTTATTAACAAAGTAACTGATCAATCAGAAGTAAAAATTTATAACAGCAGAATTTTCAGGATATATATTGGGGGTGTATTTTTTTATCTAATAATTTACCAACAATCTTTCCATTTAAATAGTGCCTAAAAAATGGAAAAAGTGGTGAAACTAAAAAAATATCCCTATTAAATAATTATGTTTTAACTTGAATTTAGAAAATCGTTGTAGTATTAAAAGTGTATTGAACTGTTCTATCACATTTGTCCATTTCAAAAAAATAAAATTTTATACCATATTCTTATATTTCCAGTAGTTCACATCAAACTATTCAATTTTAATTAACGCTAGTTAGAAGGTACTAAATTTTGAAAAAAACAAGTTGGCTATTAAAGGTCACTACTACTTATAGTTATTTTTTTATCATTATTTGGGATTTATCACTACATTAAAACAAAACAATATTTCTAAAAATGTGTATTTTTGAGATGCTTTTAATATATCGAACTTCCCATCAATCTTTTTACTAAGTGAGTAAAATTTTATATAAAAGTCATGACAATGAAATCGATTTTTTAAAGCTCATCTTAAAGCCTCTCATAATTAAATCTGATTTTAGTCAATAATTTGTAAACATATATCTATACAGTACCACTCATTAGTGATTTGTGGTTGATTTATAAACATTGTTTTATGTTTAAAAAATAGCTATTATATTTAGTTTATTTAGGTTATCTCTTGAATCTAAAAGATAAATAAAGCTTTATAAATAATAATTAGGTCACTTTAATCGGACTTTTAGGGTCTTTATAATTAAGGTTAAAATAATTAACAGGGAAAGAACGGTACCTCACTTTAAGTAGTTAATACTAAAACTCCCTAATAATGTAAAATACCCAATCAATACATCTATAATTAATATAAATATTCTTAATAATTGTTATTGTTTTGAACATTTAAAGGATCGTGCGATTTTGGATCATTAACAGTAACATTGAGGTAAATTGTAACTCAAATATCTAATTTGTAAAATAAAATACTTTATATTTTTATTTGATATATAACAATTATAAGACTATCCATTTAACTGATATATCAAAATAGCTACAATTTTTATTATAAGTTTATTGTTAGAAGCCTAGTCACTGAAATAAAAAACACTTTTTTATTAGAATTACGTTAGTTTTACATTAATTAAACTCCTCTTATAGGTGTAAAGAGTTATGTCCAATCTTAACAGTTTTAGATTTAAGCTGCACTTGCTTAATATGGATTTTATTATAAACGCAACCTACCTATTCTTTTAAATATTTCAGTATTATATAACAACCTTTATTAAATTAATTAAATATTATTACTATGCAATACTATTTTTTTCTTAAATTTAGTTTAAAGAACTTTATGCTTTATTTGTATGAAAGACTTAACAGACACAGCTATTGAAGAGGGAGTATGATAAAAATAGGATCAGTACTTATAAGATAATCTTTAAATAATAATGAAATATGATAATAACTAGCACTTCGGTTGTTTGGTATATAAACAACTTAAATATTGCAAAAATAAATATTATCGTTTAGGAAAAAATAGAATTGAAAACTAAAAATCTTTACCATGAACAGCAAATTAGTCTTTTTACTCAGCGTTTTATTTACTTACATTATGTGTGAGCCAATTACTTTGTTTTTAGTAGGTTCCTATGGAATTGCTCTTGCTGGTGCTGCTATATTTAACGCTTTGGCTATAGGTACTGCTATTACTATCACTGGACTTGGTGTTGGTGCTGCATTAAAAGAGGCTGGGGTGTTTGATTCAAAGTCAAATACTTTAAAATTAGATGATACTAAATATAAAGCTACTTTGTATTGCAAGAAATTCGAAGGTAATCTGGCTATAGTTGATTCTAAAATACAACGCTTCCTTACTAGTACTAACCTAAAACAGATGGATCTCTTACGTTATAAAGTTACTGATGAGGATTGGTTCTGTACTCAAACTGGACTAGCCAGTGGTAATATGATAACTAAATTACAAGGTGAGATTGATTGTGAAATCTATGTTTCAAAAAAGAATGATAACTTAATTCCCTGTGGCGACCGTTATGGATGGAAATACGATAACAATAATGCAACAAAAGTAATGTATTATAAAGTTGAGAATAAAGGGAAAACCGGTTACTATGTAATAGGTGATAATGGCCGTTTAGGTATAAGAGAATCCCTTGGCTACCCACCTTTGAAGCGTCGCTCTGTCTAATCCAAAAGTATCAATCACTCTGATGACAACTTTTTTGTTTTTGATCAGTCAATACTTTTGTACAAATATCGAATCTTATTTTTGTTTTAAATTAGAATAAATTTAAACTATAGAAAAATACAGTCTTTATTTTAGCTTTAACTTGACCCTGATTTGGGCTTAGTAACTGATAACAAAATTTTCAAAATGTATTAATACCATCTATTATGGCTGATTCACCTTGAATTTTAGGTCTGATTTTTATTTAAAATAGCTGTTTACTATTTTCAATTCAAGTAAAATTATATTAAAATTTTTAGTTCATAATTTTTGTTACATTTTAATAAGTTGTAGTTTATAAACTGATTTGAATTAGCTTTTTGACTCCCTTAATTTTACTGCTAAACTGATTTTGTACTATTATTTAAAATGAAAACTAACTCTCAAATGTTTTAGTTTTCTTTCATTTTTTTATTTCAAAATATTTCTAATTAATTATAATTTAACATTAGCAATACAAGAAAAAGATACTAGCAATAATAATAGTTGAAATAGTAGCATACTGGATTATATATATTTATAAGTAAGCTCTTAGTTTAAGTTTGGCATTGTAAGCTTTAATTCAAATCGTTGGTTTTAAGTACAAACCTTAAAAGATCAACCAACCAAATGACTGATTTTAAAAAGTATTGCTATTTCTTTTCAATTTGAGGTAAACCCAAGTATATAATATTTTATGTCAACCTTTTTACTAAGTGAGTAAAATTTTATATAAAAGTCATGACAATGAAATCGATTTTTTAAAGCTCATCTTAAAGCCTCTCATAATTAATTAAATCTGATTTTAGTCAATAATTTGTAAACATATATCTATACAGTACCACTCATTAGTGATTTGTGGTTGATTTATAAATATTGTTTTATGTTTAAAAAATAGCTATTATATTTAGTTTATCTAGGTTATCTCTTGAATCTAAAAGATAAATAAAGCTTCATTATAAATATGGAGTGACATATCATAATAACCTGTTTGATACTAATTCCTATCTGACCAATAAATAGTCAATATAGAGTAACAATGATTTATTATTCTTCAAAATAATTTAAAAAGTTCCAACTTTCAAATGAAATTATTCGGAAACCTTTTTATAGCTAAAAAATGACCTAGTTCCTTTGTGGAAAATAATATAAAAACAATACAAAAACCTAACCATTTTTCTAAATATTCCTTTTTTACACCAAATTATGATTAACGAAGAATTCGACTTAAAGATTAAAGAAGGCTTTTTTACCACATTGATTAATTGTAATTCTAAAGTATTGGCTAAAATTTCCATTTCTAATGAATGCATTGTATTGATCCCAAGTAAAATTTAAATAATTTCAAGTTTGCATTAATTAAGGTTTAGATCAAGAAGAAGAAGAAAACTTCAGCAAAAGTATTGGAAAATACATTGGAAAAAGTTTACAATTTGACGGAAGTCATGCAACAATCAATACGAAAACTTTATTTGCTGCAAGATTGACCAAAAAGAATCTTAATACTGAAAGTATATTATTAGAAAATGCTCCTAGTTTCTTACTCGATGAATCGACAGTTATACAAGATGAAGAAAGTCTAGTATATTTTACTTTATTTGGACTTGATTTTATTAGCAAATCTGGAAGTGGACAATTATGTGACAAAAAGCATCTTCCAAAGCTAAGAGCATTTACTTTTGAAGTATCAAATAAATTAGCAACATCCTTAATCGATTATTTTAATATTTATTTTCAAACGAATCAAGGTAATCAACTTTTTATCCTTAATTTATATAAGTATATCAAAAACTATTAGATCCGGGTAAAACAACGGAAAGTTACGTTAAGAAGAAATATTTGGCAATTACAAATCCAGTCGGTGGTACTAAAGATGCACATAAAAAATTTCATAGTATTACTGCCCCTATGCTTAAATTAGCTGGTATCGAGGTGGATTATTTTGAAACTACTTATTTATACCATGGTGAAAAGATAGTTAAAACTTCGGAAAACATTCAGCAATATCATGCAATAATAACCAATGGTGGGGATGGGATGATTTATGAAGGATTGGTAAATACATATCTATATTAGACAAATGCCTTATTTATAATTAGAATGGATTTTTAGGACGTGAAGATTATCAGCAATTTAAATCGATTCCATTAGCAATTTTGCCTGGAGGTACCATTTAATCAGAATTATTAAAATCGATTTAATTAAAGAATAGGTACCGGGAATGGATTAGCAACTTCATTAGGGATTGTGAGCTTTGAAGCAGCTTCATTTACATTAATAAGGAACACAGTAAATAGATTTGATATATTAGCAGTTTATTCATCTCCAACATTAACCACACCAAGGTATGGGATACTTGATTTTGCTTGTGGATTTTTAAATGATATAGATGATACTACCGATAAAATGAGATTTATGGGTCCCCTTAGGGTTGACTTATCGGCAGTTTATCTCTTCGCTCGAAACAAAAAATATCCTTTTAAAGTTTATTATAAACCGGTAAATAAAACAGCTTCAGAGCAAGTTGATAATGTAAGTGAAACAAATTCGCCACCAGAAAATTTATTAGCAAAAGATGGTGGAGAGTTGGGAGAAGGATGGGTTGAAGCTGATTTAAAAGTCTTCTTTTTAGCAGTTACTAATGTACCATATGTTAGTCATAACCTTAAAATAGCAGAAAGATCAAAATATAATTCGAATGATATGTCTTTAGTTTATGATAAAGATCCTAAACTTGGAACAGTTAAAATATCAGGAGCTTTTCTTAAAGAAGATGAAAATCCAGGAAAGGGTCATGTTACTTCCCTATTGACTGAAAAAAACATAACCAATTTCATTATAACTTCTTCAGATCCTAAAAAACCAGATAGCCTTTTACCATTTTGTCGCATTGATGGTGAGAAATTTGTTCGTTCTAAAGCTTTTCAAGTCACTGTTTTGCCAAGCCATATCAATTTTTTAATCCCTATGAGGCTTTAATTGATTTATTCTGCTTCATTAGCTTGTCTCTAACGATTAAAATAAATAATTATTAAGCTAAATATATTGATACTGTTGTATCTTTCATTATAATAAATTTCCAACAAAATGTCTAATACTAAGGCTGTTTTTAATTTTACAATTTAATTTAAAAATTAGATAATATATACTATAATTAATGTGGATAGAATGTAAGAGAAGATATGGTAATTAAAGATTTTAGCTCCATGAGTAGCACTACTCAAGCAGGTAAGACATAGGTTAGCTATATTAAATAAAGTTAATAACTTAAAATGATAAATAAAGCAAAAAAACTTACATCCTCCATTCCCAGCTTTATACAGACGAAATTGCCTTGTAAAAGGATTCAATGCACCTGCAGGTGCACCAACTAAATAAGAACGAGCAGTATCGTAAACATACAGCTTATAGTTGTCCGATTCTATCAAAGGGGGATTTGTAGGGTCGGAAGTAAAGTTAGCCATATCCCAACTATATTCTGTAGTATCTCCAGGTAACTCTAAGCCTATATTATAAGTGATAACATTACCAGTTTCTTGACGTATAGCAATAATAGAAATGTTATTGGGTTTGATTTTTAAATTATCATCAAATTTCCATTTCATTTTAGCAACACTTCCTATGGCCCATCCAGCAACAAAGTTTTGGGCCACTGGTGGATCTAAAAAGGTGATCATGCCTCTAGCAGCATTAGGCGCGATCCTTGCTGATGATGAAGACTTCGAAGAGGAAGAGGACTTGGAAGGACTTCCAGAGCTTTGTTCGTTTGAAGTACTTTTGCTAGGACTTGAACTTTCAGTGGCTGAAGCATTTGAAGATGAGGAGCTTGAGTTTGAAGAGTCTGACTTTTGACCATCTATAAAACAGTTAGATCAAGTAATGGTGATGTATGAAAGAATTACTTGTAACAACAAAGAAAATAGTAAGAATAAATAAAGTTAATAGTTTTGTATTGAAAATGTTATACATGATTAGATAATAAAGATAAAAAACAATTTCTAGATTTAAAGCTTTTAAATCTTTTGATATTATGTTGTGGGTGGTTTGTTTTTGAGATTTTGTAAACTATAACGGTAAGTGTTTTAAAATTTCCGTCAGCATTATATTTTTTATCCAAAGTCATGGCTTAAACTTACCATTTGTTTGGCTAAGGTTCTTTAAGCTGCTTAAAATTTCATTTGAAATTTACTTTATTAAGTAATTTGACATCAATTGAAATTTTATTATTTTATTAGTTTGGTCATTTAAGGCTTTATAACATTATTTAAAAACTTCAAAAAGCACATTGAAATCCATATTAAAATCAATTTAATATAAGCAAGTTTAATATAACTTCGCAATCAAAGTTTTGAGTTTTTATGAATAATAAGAAATTGTTACTATTATTTTTATTTTTATTTTTAAATTAATTTTATTATTATTTCGACATGTTAATTTGATAATAGTTTTTACATTTTATAAATAGCTCTATAAGCTCTTTGACAAGCTTGGCACAGAGTAAGAAATGCCATAACTTCAGCTAAAATTAGTTTTTAATGTTTAATATTATTATAATCTTCTATAAATAACTAAAATATAGTTAAAGCTAATGATATAGATAAAAGATTCAACATAATAAAGTACCGAAATGGCTTACATTGTATCGCTTTTGTGAGTGTATGTTCACTTTAAATTACAGATTAAAGCTCATATTGTTTTAAATTAACTAATCTTATTTTGCTAAATTATTCCACAAAGCTAAAGGTAAAATTATAAGGAGCTTTATCCAATTAATAAAAATATTATTAGTTGTTAACTCGAATTTAGTAAAATGAATGTCTATGAACATAGTTTGAAAGCCACTCTATAATTAAGGGAGATTTACAGCATTTTCAACCTATTATGATTATTTTGAAAATCAGACAAAATGTTTTGAATTTTTTAAATAATTAACAACGAAAGTGAATAAAATATGGTAATGTGTTTTTGTATTTAAGAACTTTATTAATCTTTCCACTCAAATAGTGCTTAAAAGGTGGAAAAAGTAATGAAATCAAAAAAAACATCCCCATATAATATATTATGGTGAGAGCTATTAGGTTTAACAATTAAGAGATTTATTTCCATCACAATATTTTTATTTTATTCAGTTTTGTTGCATTTATAAGAAAACTCAGAATCTGTTTAAATTTTTTTGAGATAGCTGTCATGGGTTGAAAATATTAGATAAAATGCCATTAAATTAGGATTTAACGCAATAATTTACAAAGCGATATTAATTAGACGAATTTTCAAAACTAAACAGTATACAAACAATTTTAACATTATCTAACCAAAGGATAAAAATATACTAAACCCAAGTATCAAATTGTATAGTACAGTTTTAGTAAATAATAAAAATTGAAAATCAATCTCAAAAAATCGATCTGCTCGAAAAGGATCAATTGACCAATCAAAGCTTTGGATCTGTGGTTTCAATCCAATTTTTGCAATAAAATGGGATGTAAAATTTTTTCCAAGCTTGTAGCAAATAAGGATTGAAGAAAAATTTTGATTTTATTGATAGGCCCCTGTCGCCCTATTTCCTTCTCTTTTCTCTGACTACCAGAAAATACGCCAAGGTAAACTAAAAATACAATATAATTAGTAATAGATGGCGATATAGTAATTGAACAAAAAAAAAAGTGATACAAAGAATAAATTGGAAACAAAAAATTAGTTGAAGCTCAGCAAATGGAATACCAAATGAAGAAATTAAAAAGAAATTGGAATAAAATATTTAAATGTGATATTTAGATGACTAGCGGTATTACTTTAAAGGACGTCAACCATAATGAATTCATCAAAGCCTATTCTTCTCACTTGAAGCGTTCCGGCAAAATCGAAGTCCCAACCTGGGTTGACCTTGTCAAAACCGGTACCCACAAACAACTTGCTCCATATGACCCAGACTGGTATTTCGTTCGTTGTGGTAAGTAGTAAATTGTCAATTTTATTTCGTAAGCCTAATGATTGTTTTAGCTGCCACTGCCCGTCACATCTACCTCCGTCGTGGTGTCGGTGTAGGTGCTCTTAAAATGAGAACCGGTGGACCAAAGAACCGCGGTAACCGTCCTTCAAGACGCCAAGAAGGTTCCGGTTCCGTTGCCCGTAAAATTCTCCAATCATTAGAAAAACTCGGTATCCTCGAAAAAGAGGAGCGCGGGTAAGATTAATTTTAGCTAGTAGTTTAAATGTCTAACATTATTCAGTGGTCGTAAAATCACCGAAGCCGGACGTCGTGAATTAGATCGTATTGCTGTTCAAGTTGTTCGTGCTAAAGACGAATAAGCCAATAAAATTTAACCTAACTTAGATGCTGTTGTGATAAGTTATTTAACTAAAAATATTATTTTTATTAGGTATATTATATTTTGTTGAGTTTGTTTAAATTTTATTTTAGTGAGGTTTGTATGTTTGATTATTGATAGATACGCTACAAAGCCATAAACGATTGAAGTTTAGATCTATGTAATAATAAAACGGAGAGGCTTTAGGATATCACTTATGCTTGTAGTTTAGGGTAATTAGTTTTGTAACGAAAAGTGTTTACTACACAATACTGAAAGTCATTATACGCATAGTTTTTTATTAGTTAATAATTATATATAGCTTTACCGTATTAACTCTTACTATTGATTAAGTAAATATTACTTGCTATATGATAAATAGATTTACCTCCTATGAACAGGACATAAAACCTTTTAAATAAATGGTTTTAACATATTGAGATTAATATTTTTTGGATTTAGTAGTTATGTTTTATGTTCTTTTTACTTTATACTTTAGAATATTAACTACTTAGATTATTTACCAGCATGAATATATACTGTTTAGTGATTTATTAAGTTTATTAAATGAAATTAATGTGAATGGAAATATTAAAAATAAAATTTAAGCTCTCGTGAACAAATAAGGGAGTGCATTGTAATAAAATAATCTTATAGATATAACTATACAGGGCATATAAAATTCAACTACTTTTTTACCTTAATTATACAAAGCTAAGGCTATCAAATCTAAATATTAAATATAGGTAGTGATATTAACTGAAACAGCTATTTTAGACTTGTATGATGTATCATTTCAAACCGAATCCATTAAAAAGAAGCTAATTTATAAAACTATCCCTGTTTAAATCTAAAAAAACCTTTGTTATCATATAAAATGTTAAATTTAAATAATATTATAGTGAAAAAATTTTAATGCTGAAAAACTAAATAAGAAAGATAGAATTGTTTCATTATATAAAAGCTAATTTTGTTTAATTTTGTTTAGTTTATCCACTTTTTAAGCAATATGAAATCAAAACTCTTAATAGCAATCCTTAAATCAAAAAATACCACATTGATGCATCCCCTATTCTGAAAGCTTTAAAGAAAAATGATGTTTATTAACAGTCAGATTATCGAGCTATATAGCTTTAGTTAACAACTTGGAGATTTTTGATGAATTCTTAATGACTAAAGGGGTGTTTTAAAGCTGCTATTGTTATTAAGAATAAGACTTTTTATAAGGTGTTTTTGCCTTTTTAGATTGGTACTTTATTAAACTGGGATATTTTAGTTTGCTCAATTAGAGTTGATTATCTTTATGTATACATTCAATGTATACTGGCGATCAAATATGATTAAAGATGTGTAGCAAAGTTGTTGTACGAATTAAGTAGCTAAGGGTTTAATTTTGTCAAGTTAATATTACACTTTTTTAAGTTTTATTTTAAAGTTTAATAATAATCTTTTATACATAGCCTATTGTAAATAAAATACTGTATAGCTTAATATACTATCACAATTAACATTTCAAATAAATCACACAGGCATAATCTAAACTACTTTTTCCTATTTAGATATCTACTTTATAGAACTATAAACCTAAAAAATAAAAGCTAACAATTAAAATCATTCAATTTATTTGTAGCATAATATTGAGTTAAAAATGAGTTTGGTATTGGAATTTAAAGTAGATGATACCATTTTGATTATTATCAATGGTGATTGGCTCTTCATAAATTCTTCAACGTGGACTATCCGGCATGTCCTCTCTACCTAAAGCCTTACACCTTCTCGTAAAAGTGCCCCAGCTCACCCCCTCTCTAATGACCTTCTTATCTCCCCAATTATTGACCATGCATCGTGATTTAATAGCAAGAACAAAAGAATCTGAAAGAGAATGGATCTGTTTGCTTTGTTTGTTTTCTATTAAGTTAAAGTCATCTTGTTCTGCTAATTTAGCTATCGGATCCTAAGCGATAATTATAAAAAATAAAATATTTTTTTTAGTTAAATTTACCTTTAATTGATGGAATAGCGTAACAATTAACATCTACAAGGGGTAAGATTGATGACTATAGCTTATTTCAGTAGGATACTCTTATTAAAGTAAGTTAGGTTCAAATGATGATACTTTGTGTAGCTTATCAGTTTTATCAGTTTTATTAGTTTTATGAGTTTAAGTTTTATTATAGTTTAGTTATTTGTACATATTTTCCTATTTTTTTTAGTTTGATTTATTGTTTACTAGATTTATTTCTAGATTTATAACCTTTTACTACCTTTGGTTTGCTGTTGCTTTTTATTTGTATATTAACTACTATTACTTTTTGTTGGCTATTAGTTGAGCACTCAGTTTATTTGATTGTTAATTATTATTTAATATATGGGAATATATTTTTGTGTCTAGGAGTTTTACTAACAGTTTTTCCGCTCAAATAGTGCTTAAAAGATCGAAAAAAATAATGAAAAAATACCCCAATATTTAAATTTTAATAACCAAATTGACCTTAAAGATTGAAGATGATAAGTAAAATTTAAATAGTTGAGATTTTGAATAGTTTTTTGAATAGCGGTTTGACACTGTTGATAAAATAGTTCTTGTATTTCATAATAAAATACCTTTTGAAAGTACATTTATTATGTAATAGCTTATCTGAGTCCACTATCTTTTATATAAACGGGGATGTATTTTTTGTTTGAGGGTTTTACTACCTTTCCGCTCGGATAGCGCTCAGAAATGGAAAGTGATGAAACCAAAAAAACATCTGCAAACAATAAGCCTTTTAGGAATACACCATATATTATAAGTAAATCTATGAGATGTATATTCGATTTAAATGTATAGATAATAACAATAGATAATTTAAGTCTACAAAGTGGATTTATCAAATCTCAAAATAGATTTAACTGATGAAAATAGAGCCTAATAAATTAAAATATCGAATTATTTATAATTATTAATAAAGCTGGTAAAAAGAGAATGTATAAGCTGATAAATATAGACGCACCTTTAAAAGACCATCAAAAATTGACAGACATTAAATTGGGCTCAACTTTTTATGGCTATAGTAAGGAATTGAAATAATTGCCATAAAAGATGCATTATCCATTGATACTAATATAAACATCAACTGGCAGAAAATCATTAATACAATAATGCTAATGATAGTAACATTGACTATACAAAAGCCCTTCCATAAATCATTATAATATTAAATTTTAGAATTAGGTAACTAATATCTTAGAAGCATAAAAGGAATAAAAAAAGTTGGATTAAATGCAATCGATTAATAGTGAAGAGAAAATGAAGCAAATGGGGATATCTGAACTGATTTCATTTTTTTAATCCAATTTTTAAATTATAAATAGGATAACCCAATAAAACGAGATAGTATTAAAATAAAACCCAGCTTTTTAAATGTGGGGATATATTTTTTTGTTTAACAATTCTACTAATAATCTTTCCACTCAAATAGCGCTTAAAAAACGGAGAAGTAATGAAATCAAAAAAAACATCCCCATATACTGTTTTATGTCAAGAACTTTGCTTGTAATTCTATAAAAATAAACTCTTTATCAAAAAGCAAAAGTACTTAATAGTTTTAAAAAGTCATAATAAAAAAAGTATACTAAAATATGTTATAGACTGAATTTTTTTTATTAAGTTTAAAATTGCCAGATTGGTAAAAATTTTACCAATATAGTTTATGTATTAATACTAACTAAAATTAATATATATATATAAATACATAAGAATGTAGGGGTGTTTTTTTTGGTTTCATAACTTTTTTCATCTTTTAAGCACTATTTGAGCGGAAAAATTGTTAGCAAAATTCTTAAACATAAATACATCCCTATATTATTAGTTTAATAAATGGGTGCATAAAAAAGCTTCAAATTATAATTAGTTATTTTTATATAATATAAATAAGATAATAATAATAATTTTTATTTGTTATTAAAATTGCTTAGTTTTTAATTATTTATTAATTTATTAATTTATTAGATGCTGAATAATGATATAACTTATTATTGTGTTTAAAATATAAAAACTTTTTAATGCTTTATATTTTTATTATTCTATTATTTCTTTATTTCAAAACTTTGCTAACAATTTTTTTGCTTAAGTAGTATTTAGAAAATAAAATAAAAATTACACTCTTTATATTCTTATTTTATCTGATGCTTTAAACTATTTTTCTGTTGTATTTCTTTTTTAAAATGCTTATTAATTATTTTAAAAAATAATAATTGATGAAAGAACTAAACTTGATTTTTAAATTATTATTTATTTTATAACTTTTTTTAAACATTGTAAAAGGTAGTGCTCAGTAGTTGGAATTAAAAGCAGTTTTTAATTGATTAACTAGCTACAAGTCGAAGTCTTAGTTTATGTGACTAAGGTAGACTTGAATTATGAAGAATAGCACGTAATATACTACAGACTATGTAAGACAAACATAATAGACAGTATTACTGTAAAATCTACGTAAAATACTATTAAGAAAATTTATTGGCTTTATTAAATGTACGAGATATCAGGGAATAATTCAGTTGAAAAGCCTCGGGCTACTATACGGGGATGTATTTTTGTGTTTAAGAATTTTACTAACAAATTTTCCGCTTAAATAGCGCTTAAAAACGGAAAAAATAATGAAGTAAAAAAAATACTCCCATACTCTAAAATCTTTTTTATATTCTGACGGTATAGATATCAAAACGAGAAGATAATATTCTTTGGGATGTAAAGTTAAAAATTCTCATGGCAAATCAAACTAGGAGCATCGCATTGATTGTCTCTGAGCTCGAGAACACAACAACTTAAGTGGTTATTATGGTATAATCAACCATGGAGCTAAAAAGGCGATATTTCACACTGCTTTATATTTTAAGCTATCAAGATATTTATTACGTATTATTTTTTTACTTTTATTTTCTATTTAAAACATTAATTTCATATGTTATTTAATTAAATTTATAATTATCAATAATAAACTTTAATTATATAAAGATGGGGATGTATTTTTGTGTTTTTTTGGTTTTATTATTTTTTATTATTATATTAAAATCTTTAAAAGTTTTCTTTTGAAATTTAGCTATAAAAGCTTGCATTGTTTTTATTTTAATAGAAAATAAAGTAACTACTACACGCATATTCTATTCTGTTCAATTTTAGTGAGGTTATTTTAAACATTCAACAAAAATGATATAAAGTATATAAAGAAATTAATTCTAAAAAAACAAAATAGTTAAAATAGATTTTTTAAGTTAAATAAAAAATTTAGTTTTAGACTCTTTAAATTTAACTAACCAGATGTTGAAAATGTAAATTTGAAAATTCAATTTATATTAATTTTTAGATAGATTTTGAAACCAATATGGACATCCCCAAATATATATCATTTCATTTCCTGAAATTTGTTATACATTTTAATTTTACCTATAAAAATCCAGTTGTTACAGTTAAAAATAAGGTAAAGATGATACATAGGTGTTTTTTTTTGACTTCATCACTTTTTCCACTTTTTAAGCGCTGTTTGAGCGGAAAAATTAATAAAATTCTCAAACATATAAATACATCACTAGATAGAGCCGTTTTTTTTTGGTTTCATAGCTTTTTCCATTCTTTAAGCACTATTCGAGTGGAAAAATTGTTAGTAATTATTAAGCAAAAAAATACATCCCCATATACTAATTTTATATAATATTTTGTACTCCTTATATTAGCAATATTGATGGTAGTCTGATTGTAGCATATAGTATTTAAGATGAAAGCGTTACTACCCAAAACAAATCATTAGAGATCAAATGGATTATTTATGATAATATTATATTTGTTATTAATCGTATCCCAAATTACTAGGTTAATAACAATAAATTAAAATTTTTAATTGAGTTTCAAAGGTATTAATGTCATAAAAAAAATAATCAGGAATTTAACAAAACTTTTTATATTCATTTATTTTAAAACTAAGTAAACTAATACGCATAAAGTTATATAAGTTACAATATTACAAAGTCCTAATTATACTAGTTCAAATAGTTTAATGGATTTAAAAAAACATTGTTTTTAAATGTAGATCAATTATAACTTTATTGATTATAACGAAACAAACAATTATGCTATCAAAAGCTGAATAGTAAAAAACAAATTATTGGATTTATTTGTTTTTATAATATATTTTTATTTAAGTCAACTTATAATCAGCATTTTATGACATTTCAGCTTTTAATAAACCTTTGGAACTACTAATAACATAATTTACTATAGTCTGGTTTTTAGCTATATTTATAACTTATGAATAAATGATAGAATAATCACTGCTTTGTTAAATAAACCGTAAAACCGAGCTATAAATAGTCATTTTAATAAGGAGTGTAAGCTTAATCAGCCTGCACCCTGGTGATGTATTAGTAGTTTTTATTTAATATGCTGATATAAACAGTGAAAGAAATCATTATTATTTTTTTGTAAAACTTCTGATTGAAAGATACTCTTAGGGTTAAAATCCTAAACAATTACATGATATCTGTAAGCTATTTTTTTGTTTCATTAATATTTTTGAGCAGCTTAAAATTTAAAATATACTAACTAGATTCTTATAGAGAAACATTTACATATTTATATTAGTAATCTAAAAAAACGGCAATATCTTACCTAAAATATTTAAAGCCATATATAGCCTTAAATATGTTTATCAATAAACTCCTGAGTTATGGTCTTTATAATTTGATATAGTTAAATTCTTCAAAAAACTGCCTATAAGCTTTATTTATATCAAAATTTAGGTAACTTTTCATACAAAGTATTTTAATTGTCCATCAAAGCAGGCGTGAATTTTTACGCTATTTACATAATGTTCCCACCTAAAAATTCTTAACTCAACCAATAAAGTTAACTAAAACCCCCTAAAAGAAAATATATTTCATTACTTCAACTAATGAGTTACATTTCAAATTGGAGTTTATAGCCAATAAGCACACAGTCAAAATTAGCCAACAAAAAGCACGTTAATTTACAACGAGCAAAAAGAGGAACTAATTAGTTTTTAAAGATCTAGTGAATGGGGAGTAATTTAAACTAATTGATGCTAATAACAAGTAAACAGATGAATGGAAATAGGCCAATCTCATTTAATTCAGGGCATTCTGAGAAACAGATTAGACAATATCGTGCAGAACAGCTGTTAAGTAATCAAAAAGCTGCTTTGGAGTTTATGGAGTCGTTACTGGGCTACTCGATACCAGATGGAAATGTCCATCTATTTTTAAAGGATGGGATCATGTTGTGTGAGTAAGTTTAAGCTAAATTTTCTTTAGTATGTTAAAAATATTGATTATTTTTTAGACTATTAAACCAAATAAAACCCGGGATAATAAGACAGATCAGTAAAACCCCGACGCCGTTTAACCAAGTAAACAAATTTGTTATATATTTTTTGGTCTAACTTTTATTAGATGTCAAACATATTTGCATTTTTAAATGCTGCTACTAAACTAGGTTTAGAAGCTTCTGACTTGTTTGAAACGGTAGACCTTTATGAAGGGAAAGATATGTCTAGAGTGTTTCTTACTATATTAGCAGTGGCAAGAAAGTTATGCAATGTATCCTTCCCTAGCAGATCCTCTTCAAATAGAAACTCAGAAAAAGGCTCAAAAAGTAGCCCAATTACAAACGAAGCCATCTTCAAAAATGAAGTGATATTATCACTAAATGAATCGACGTATGAAGATGAAGAGACAATGGTTACCTCTCCAGTAAAAACATCACCTGAGATAATTGAAGAAAAGGTATTGGTCAATAAAAAACAAGATAAGGATAAAATAGTGAAAAAAAATGAAACAGGCGAATTATTAAGTACACCCTTAGATAACTTTTCTATATTAAGGAAAAAAGAGCCAAGGTTTCATCATTTCGATAAAACAGAAAAAAGGAAGTCAATGTTACCAATTCAAACAAGAAAAGAATCTGTATTTGAAGAAATTAGTATAGCTAAAGCTAATAATCGTAAATCTATGTTGCCTTTATTACCTTTGAAAGACTCAAACTCAAAAGTTTTACATCAAAAAGATAAACTTAAAAAAAAAGAAAATTCACCGCCTAACAGTCCTTTAAGCCCAACTGGAAAGATACAAAATTTAAGGCAGCTATTTGATCCAGTATATAAGCCGCCTTTATTTGATCCAAAAGCTCAAAATAATTATTTAGGTAAATTGGAAGACAAGAAAGAAAAGTCAAACAGTACGCCTAACTTATTAAAAAAAGAGGATAGCTCACTTAACTTAAAACTTAAATCAAAATCAGATGTTAAAGATAGTGTAACATATACTCAAGATGATTCATTTGAATATAAAGAAGAAGAGCTTTATAGAAATAATGATGAAATAGATGACTCAGGGGTATACTCAGAACCATCGTTAAATAAAGAATACTTTGATGACCCAGTTCCGACAGCTGAAGATAGAGTAAGAAAGCCACAAAACTACCGAGTGGGCAAAGGAGGGTTAATTGAAGATTTAGATTTATCAATTAAAAAAAATACAACCAAAGAATCGAGGGGGGATGTTTTACGATTGGATTTTATAGACTGGGATTTAGATGATGGTAGCTTCATATCAAGAGCAGAGTCCATTTTATCTAGTCCATCTTTAAGCATGAAATCTACTTTTAAAAAGGAGGATATAGTAAACATGAATGATTTTGCTATGAATCAATTAACAGAAAGAACAAACATACCGCGTTCATTTAATGATCCTACAAGTCAAAAACAATTACTGCAAAGTGACTTCGGACTAAAAAAATCACATTCACGTAATCATAGTGAAAAGCCAGTTAGTAAAAATAGCGATGGTATGATTTATAGACCAAGGGCAGGAAGCGATGGTAACAAAGTATATAGAAATGATAGGATATCTTTAATCAATCCAACAAGTAAAGCAATAACGCAATACCAATTGGGAGATTGCTTAGGCAAAGGGCAATTTGGGTCAGTATATAAAGCACTCAACATGCAAACAGGGCAAATAACAGCAGTCAAAAGAATTGATTTGGATGGGAGAAGTAAAGTTGAAGCTGAAAGCTTAATGGGAGAAGTAGATCTGTTAAAGTCACTTTCACATGTAAGAATAGTTAATTATTTGGGCTATGTACAATCGGAATCTTGCTTGGATATCATTTTAGAGTTTGTAGAGAATGGATCACTTCAACAGCTTTTAAGATCTTATGGAACTTTTTCACCTACCTTGGTTTGTTCATATACTTCACAAATTTTGGAAGGTTTGATATATCTACATGCTAAAGATGTAATTTTATTTAATTTTTATATTAAAGATAATTAAAGTATTTAGGTTGTTCATTGTGATTTAAAAGCAGCCAACATTTTAACAACAAAGGATGGGAAAGTCAAACTCACTGATTTTGGTGTTTCGCTTAATTTAAATATAAAATCAAGTGACAATGGTGAGATTGTGGCTGGTACACCTAATTGGAGTAATTTACAACTTATATATTTTTATTTTGTTCTAATATTGTTTTAGTGGCACCAGAAGTTATTAGTTTACAGGGTGCTTCTACAGCTTCAGATATTTGGTAATTTGAAACAATATTAAAGTGAAACTTAATTAACTTTATTTATAGGAGTTTAGGATGTACAATCATTGAATTACTTACAGGGAAACCTCCATATTCAGAATTGAATGCTATGGCTGCTCTATATCGTATTGTAGAAGACCATCATCCACCACTCCCAGACGATTTAAGCGAGGTAATATTATTTTTGTTTAGTTCTTGATTCTTTCTAATAATTTTAGAATCTACACAATTTCCTTATTTTATGTTTTCAAAAAGAGCCAGTGACTAGACCC
This sequence comes from Batkoa obscura, assembly GCA_030770535.1. Classification (NCBI taxonomy): domain Eukaryota; kingdom Fungi; phylum Entomophthoromycota; class Entomophthoromycetes; order Entomophthorales; family Batkoaceae; genus Batkoa; species Batkoa obscura. Next base: position 594,847 of record JASVEC010000030.1, read on the forward strand.
ACAGCTGAAGAGTTATTTTTCCATGATTGGATTATAGAGTCACAGCTGGCAATGGTAAACATGATTTACTATTAGAAGTACTTCAAATATTAATCAAATTTAAACTAGGATTTTGGCAACTTAGATTTAAACGAAAACGACAAAAAATTGGAAGAAAGCATAAGGGATAACCAAATTACTGATTCTCTTTGGCGGACCTGCTATCCTCATGCTGACAATCCCTTAATCACTTCACCAGAATCAACAGGATTAGTAAGGCTTCCAAGCTATTATGTTAAACAAGATGAAGAGCATCAATTTATTAAAAGTACTTTTGAAAAAGGTAACTAGCTTATAACAATATATCTTGTTACTAATATGTTTTATTAGCTGTTCTATGTAAAATTTGTAGACAATATATTAAACAACAAGCAATGTTGTGTGACGGTATATTCATTAGTAATTATTTGAAATTTGGTTAAAACAAAATTTAGATTGCGGATTAATATGCCATCCAAAATGTGTAAAGCATGCCAATGCATTATGTCACACACGAAGTGAGGTAATATCAGGCTATAATATATTACAATAAATCACTAAAAAATTATTGTTTTATAGCCAATCACGCAAATTAGTACTGGGTTAACTAAAACTCCAATAAAAAAGACAACACCACTGACCAGGCCATTATATACAAGGAAATATAGTAATCGAAGAGGTTTCCAGTCTGAAGGGGCGATTTCTCCTAACCAAATTAAGATGGCTAGCCCTAATACGTCACAACCACAAAACTCAACAACACCATGGGAGAAGCAAAAAGCGATCATAAAAAAGAAAAAGAAAGCTGATGATTGTAAAATTGCTTAAATTATTATAAAATGAAAACTTGTATTTTTATATTATCAGTTACTATGATTTAACATTTACTCGTATATACCTTTATCTGCGGTTCTCTTTGTTTAATTTTTCTCGTTATTACCTATTCTTTAATTTTCATCCTTAGGGGCATATCTGCCTTTTATGGTTTTTCTATTTTGATGATTTATTTTTAGATTGTTTTATTAAAGTTGTTTAATATCAAGTGATTTTCTATAAACGTTTTTCGTTGATAATTTGTATTTAGTATTACTATTTTAACTACTTTAGTAGCATAAAAAAGATATCTACTTTGCTCAAACAGTATTAAACAATTTTAAAAGTATTAATTACATAGTTTTATGTTCCTATCTTTTTGCTGCTAATAGTTTATCAAGAATAAAATAAGCAATGTTAGCCTATTATTTTTATAAGCCACTATGACAAATCGAAAAGTCTATTTTTTACAATTTAAGTTGAAATTTTAGGTAAAATAATTTGAAAGAAAAAATGAACAACCAAACTTAATTTCATTTCATTTCATTATCTAATATTCCAATTTAAAGACAATTTTATATGAAGCGGGCAACCAAGCACTCGATAGCGTATATTATCCCTAACGAAGTAACCAATGAAGCAATAAAAAAAGAGAGTCCAACACATTGCTTAGGCGTCAATGGAATGGCTTATGATGAAACGAATGGTATTTTATATTCTGGGGGAAGGGATGGATTGACCGTTGGTTGGAAAGTGGATACTCAAGTAGATTCCAAAGTAATTACCATTCTTGTTTTAATTATATAAACTTATAGCCAACTGGAACTAAATAAGCGATTTAAGGTAAACAAGCACTCAGAGCCTTATTTTTCTTCCCAACACCATTCTGATTGGATAAATGATGTTACTGTGGCTCATAATGGACAGTCAGGTAAAAATAATTTGGCTGCATTAAAATCTAAATTCACTCTTAATAAACTTTAGTTTTTACTGCCTCTTCGGATCTCACCGTTAAACTATGGCAACCCTATAAAGAGCAGCAGAAAAACAAGGTGAGTACCGTTGGATTCCATAAGGACTTTGTAAAATGTTTGTCCTATGTCCAGTCAAGTGAATGGTTATTTTCAGCTGGCTTAGATGGCAAAATTAATATTTGGGATGTAAACCAAGCAACGTCAACAATAGAAAATAAAGGTATGGACATTAATTCTTTATTGTCACTATGTGATCCTGAAGCGCCGAATACATCTTATTACTCATTGGCTGTCAGTCAAACTGGAAGGCTGGTTTCGGCAGGCTCACCAGATGGCTGGATTCGACTTTGGGATCCAAGATCGAGTCCTAATTCTGGTACCATCGCTCACTTTACTGGACATTCTGATCTTGTCCGTTCATTATTAATGTCAGATGACGGAAGATGGATCTTATCGGGGTCTAGTGATTGTACAATAAAATTGTGGTCTATGGCCTCCCAGCGCTGTATAAAAACTTACACAATGCATACCGAACCGGTGTGGACTTTGTTTTCAGCAGAGCCTGATTTCAAATATTTTTATGCAGGATCAAGAAACGGGATGGTTACTAAAACATTAATACCACAGGATATAACAGATGATAACAAAGGTATAAATAGTGAAGGGAACCATTATTATTTAGAGGAATTGGATAACGATGATGATAGCAATACAGTTACCATCTGTCAAGAAGAAAAGGGGATTACAAGCATCATTGCACATAAAGATCATTCATGTGTATGGACATCAACTACCAACGCCGAGATTTCTAAATGGGAGGATGTAGAACCTACGGAACTTGTAAAAGAGAAAGAACCTATTATTTCAGATAGTGGTATTGGGGATCAGCTAGGGTTAATCAATATCAATCCAGTTTCAATTTCTCAGTTTGATGGGAATTATGGGAATGAAACAAATTTAGTTGATTTTGAAAAGCATACATTTCCAAACACTTTAGCAAATGGAGCGACTATAGAAAATATAACAAATGCCCAAAATGATAATAATGACTCATCTGAGGATGAAGAATTCGAATCAAATTTAGTTCCAATTCGTTTAAAACCTTTAGAAATCATTAAGGGAAAGACGGGTTTAACAAAATGTTTTATACTTTCAAACAGATTTCAAGTTTTATCTTTGGATTCTAAAGGTGAAGTCATGCTTTGGGATATCGTTAAAGTAATTTTTGTTTTCTGTTTTATAATATTTTAATCCGTTTTAGTGCTGCTTTGTTAGAAGTTATGGACAGGCTAATATCGATGAAGTGTATCAAGAGATTAACAGTTTAATTTCAGTACCGAGCTGGTGTACAGTTGATACAAAGCTTGGTTCACTTATGGTTCGACTTGATGAAAACAAATGTTTTGATGCTGAGATTTATGGGGATGATATTGAAGATATGAAAATTGAATCTACAAATAAAGAGTCCAATATAATTTCAGATACACAAATTAACATAGGGAAATGGGTTATTAAAAGCTTATTCAAAGCCTTTACTAAAAAATATTTAGAGGAAAAAGCTCAGCTTGATTTACTTGAAGAAAAAGCAAAAAAAGGAGAAGAATTAAATAAAGCGAACAATACAGTGACAGATGATGAGAATAAGGAAGAAACAAGTAATAAAATACTTGTCTCTCTTAATTCGCCTACTTGTCCTCAACCTGTTCATACTTCCATTGTTAAGGATGATACACCGTTAAGTCCATTTTCTGTTACACTATCTAGTATAACTAATCATCATCATCTACCACCTAAACCAACAGCTTCAATGGCTGGCCCACGGAAGATGAGTACAGGCTCTATACTTACTTCTAAAACTGGAATGGATGGTCAAGGGTATTTTAATTATAACCCTGATAAAATACCTTCGCCCCCAGCTATGATAGCGAGATCTTATACAACAAATAATCTATCAGATAAATCTCAAAGTCCAACTAATAATAATAGTCAGTATTCCTATCAAAATGAAAACACTCTAAGTCAACCAGTTTCTACTCCAACCTCGCCAGGTGGAAATCAATCTATCAATCCCCCACCACCTGCCCTTTCTTCGTCTTCAAGCTTTATGGGGCGTTTGCGTCAATTTTCACAAAAGAAATTAAACCGTTCTCCAGATCCACCAAAAGCATTAAATTTAAGCTCAACCGATAATTTCTCACAAGGAAGTACACGACCAATAAACGATATGTTAAATCCAACTTTAAGCCCACATAACAGTAAGTTTACTCCTATCAGTCCAACTACTCCTGAAAAACCTAATAACTCTTCCTCCTCCTCTCCATCAACTGAAACAAATCAAAATAATGCACCAATTCCAGAAGAATCTCAACCTAAAACAAGCTCAGAAAATCCAATACCACCACCACCCAAAGACACAGTACCACAAACTAATGTTAATTCTACAAAGTCACCTTCTCTTAATGAACCAAATTTAACCAAGATACCACCACTTGATTTACCCCCACATATCAACCTACTCCTTTCTGAAGAATCTCATGACGTTTCTAGATGTATCGATGTGTTCTCAGGTTCCTTAGGTAATCAAATACAAGATTATCCTTTACTCACGAAGAATATACCAAGTTGGATTAAAAATTGCTTAATTAATGTAAGTAATTTAAAAATCATAGAATATATAAAACAATTAATATTGCTTTATTTAGGATTCAATCCCATTTAAAGAACCAGTAAAAATAGCGTTTTTACTTAAACCACAAGAGTCTTCTGGGTTATCTTCTTTGCCTTCATCGTAACAACTTCTATAGTTATTTTAACAATGTATTAATATATGTTTTAGCTCCTCACGATTATTAGCAAGTAGAACATTAAGATGTAAAAAGTTGGTTGGGTATATTTGGGACAAACTCAACTTTACGCCAGATATTTTGCATAATTTATTACTTAATCGACAAAATCAAGTCAAATCGGAAGTTAACAGTAATTCAACACCAACTACTACTACAACAGATAAGATAAAAGCTCCTTTACCTTCAACATTACCACCATTTATACCAGAAAATTGGATCGTATTGAGTTGTAACGGACAGGTAATATAATTTATCGTGTTTTTATATATGAATATTAACATAAAATTATTAGCCTGTTTCTTTAACCATGACTTTAGCTACAGTTCGTTATCATTTATGGAAATCAGGTGGCGATATGGTTTTAACTTACGATATCCAACCATTACCATCCACTGAACCAGCCGTATTAGCCACTAAAGTTGGCACCCCAATAACCAACCTTGAAGGTGGGTTTTAAGTTACTTGTTTTTAGTTCGTTTAACGATTCATCTATTTCCTTGTAAAAGTGGTTTTAATGTATTGATGGAAGAAGTGATATAATTATTCTTTTTAATATTAGATTTTTTTACATTAGTTAAAATAGGTGCTAAGAGTTAGTTGAGGCTCTTTCTCTTCACTTTTTTGATAAAATAAAATAATTTCGGATTTTTTAAATCGTCAATTATTCAAGATTAGAATTTTGAGTTGTTCTAACATAATATTAGTTAGTAGAGTTCTACTATAGAAAATATAATTTATAAAAGCAATTATTTTAGTGTATATAATTACTAGTAATAAATGACTTACAAAATAAACTTTCATATGGGAATGTATTTTTGTATTTAAGAATTTTACTAATAATTTTTCTACATAAATAGCGCTTAAAACATGGAAAAAGTAATGAAGCAAAAAAAAAACATCTACATATCTTGACCTAAAATTTATGATTATCCTAAAAATTACATTAAAATGTGGTATCACTTTCACTAAAAAATACTAAATCATTAATTTGCAAAACGATTGTAAATAAAAAAAGCAGTTAAATTTATTTTCTACGAACCCCTAATACTTTTTTTTCAATTTAAACAAACAAAACGTCTCCAAAGTTCTTTAAGATGAAAACAGCGGCACCAAATACGGATGCATTAAAAAGGATGTTTAAATTACCAGCTCGATTTTGTGGATTTTGAATTTCATTACGATAAAGTTTGCTAAAGAAACCTTCTTCTTTATTTTCTAAGGTATAGCCTTTACCACTTGCTCCAAAGTTACTTGCCATTTTGATTTTCTAATGATTTTTTTGGTAAAAAAATTTAAGCTGGAGATTGAGTTTGATCAAAAGTTTGAAATTATTCCCATAATTCTTTGAATGACCAATGAAATTAGCACATTAAGCTTAGCTTGCTTTAAGAATTCTTTTTAATAAAGAATGAATTTTGGAAACAAAAAAGTTAAAATATTTAAAATTTAAAAGAAGCATATTAAACTAAACATACAAACCAATAATAGTAATAAATTTAATTTTAAATAAAGACAATGATCTAAAAACAAGTTTTATTTTTTTCACACTTACAAAGTACTTTATCTCCTTTTTAAAGCTCTGGAGGAGCAACCATTTTCTTATAATCCTTAATGTTGCCTTGAAACTTAGTCACCGTATTATTATCACAGATCCAAAGCTGAGTAGCAACAGAATTAATGAAACGCTCATCATGAGAGACAAGGATAACACCACCAGTAAAAGCTTTAATAGCATCGATTAAAGCATCCATAGATTCCATATCTAAATGATTGGTAGGTTCATCTAATATTAAAATATGTGGATTTTGTAAACCTAAACATGCAAATGCTACTCTCGATTTTTGTCCTCCTGATAAAGTAGCTACTTTTTGTAATCCCACCATACCAGTGATACCAAAAGAGCCTAATCTTCGACGATATTCTTCATCCGATTTACCTGGATAAGTCTTAGCCATATAACCAACAGCTGTATCATTTAAATCTAATTGATCAACGTGATGTTGGGTGAAGAAAGCAAACCTTAATCTACCATGGCGATTTAAGAAACCTTTATTTGGTTCTAATTTACCAGATAATAGTTTAAGCTAAATAAAATGTTAATATTAAGTTATATAATAATGTTAAATTAAACTTACTAAGGTAGATTTACCAGCACCATTGGGACCAATAACAGCTACTCTTGAATCCATTTGTACATCCAAATCCACTTTACTAAGTTGAATTTTATCTGGTGAATAACCAAAAGTAACATTGGATAATTGTAAGATAGGTGGGGATAAAGACTCTGCATCTGGGAATCTGAAACTAACAACAATCTCATCTTCAGGTTTTTCTAAAACTGGTAATTTTTCTAATATTTTGATTTTCATTTGAGCTTGAGTTGCAGTGTTGGCATTGTATCGATTTTTATCAATGAAATCTTGTAAATGTTTACGATAAACCAATTGATTTTCATAATCTCGAGCCATTGTTTTACGACGCTCTTCTTTAGTACTATAAAAGAAAGTAAAGTTGCCCTTATATTGGTCTAATTTTTCACTATGTTGATGGATAATATCCGTAGCTACCTCATCTAAAAATTCTCGATCATGGGATACAACTACTAAAGTACTTTCCCATGTTTGTAAATAATTTTCTAACCAAATTACGGCGGGGATATCCAACATATTCGTAGGTTCATCAAGAAGTAAAAGATCAGGTTTACAGAATAAAGCTCTTGCTAACGCCAATCTCATTCTCCAACCTCCAGAGAATGTTCTAGTGGCATTTTGTAATTGGTTTTGGCCAAAACCTAAACCACAGAGGATAGTAGAAGCTCTATAAAAAATCAGTCAAAAAAAGTCAATAAATAAACTAAATCAAAAAACTACTTTGCTTCTGCTTTATCAGATTCAATATCTTCAAGTTTAGTATAAACTTCTTTCAATTTACTATCAGCTTCATCTCTTTCATCTTCAAGCTGTTCTTTTAATTCTTTTTCAATATCAGGGTTTGAAAGTTGATCATCGATCGATTGAATTAATTGAGTAAAATTAATTTCTTCAGCTAAAAGATGTTCTCTGAATAAATCAGCTTTTAATACTGATTGTAAAGCAGGTGTATCATCCCCAGCAATCTATTAATAAAAACTATTTAATTACTGTTTAATTATAAATTTATAAAACTATTACCTCTTGCTCTACGTGAAGAATACTGATATGAGTAGGGATATTTAATTCACGTCTAGAAATAGCTCTTAATAAAGTGGATTTACCAATACCATTTCTACCAACCACACCATAACGTCTACCATAAGCGAGGGTTAATAAAGCATCAGTAAGAATTCTCTTACCAGCAAAAGAGATATCGAAAAGATCCAACTTAATATCTTTTGATTTACCTTTAGTAGTAGTATAATCCAAAATAGGGTTAATAGCTAAAATATCCAAATTTTGTTGTTCTTTAGTAACAATTTTACTAGCTTCATATAAAGTTCTTCTTTCTCTTTTTTGTATCTTTTCTGCAATCTTTTTTTCTGCTTTTTCTAATTTTTTAGTATCCACTTGAGAAGCTACTTTACGTTTGTTAGCTGACTCAATATCCGTTGAAGTTGGATCAAACTTAAATGTAGAAGACATGGCTTGTTGTTTAGTCATTTGTAAAGGTACATCCAATTGACGTAATACCTTTGGTCCATTTTCATCTGTATCTAATTTTAACTGAGCATTGTATTGGATGAATAAATTCTTAAAATCTTGACATAAATTTTGATATACTTTTTCTTCAGCAATAGAATCTTTTAAAAAGGGCTCAATAAAATCCGTAAGAAAAGCATCGCCTTCAACGGAGATACTAGTGGTATCTTCTAAATATCCTTTGATATAATCTACAATAGCTAAATCTAAGCCTGGGATGTTTGAGCGTACCTTTTCGAGTAATCGACTATTTTCTTTAATATTCACTTCTACTTTCATGCTTGAATAGTTAAAGATGGGTTCTTTTGTTACGCAGTCAATTCTTTTTAAAGTCGATTTTTGCACAGTTAACTCGCAGTAATGAAATTGAAATTTCAATAATAAGGTTGTCATTAAATTTACTATTTTAATAGAATCGATAATATAATATAATTTAGCGACAGTTTTTTATTATCTATATGTTACACATTGTAGTTTCTATTTCCTTTGTTATTAAACCCTTCGTTGTTGTTATTACTTTACTGTAGCCACTCAATACGTATTCTCAACCTTTTATTTAAAATTTCTAAAATCGAATTAATTAACCAATAAAACCCCTTTTAAAAAATTATAAAATCAAATCAAAATCCATAAATCGAAATATTATAAAAAATAAAAATAGTAAATCAAAAATCTTCATTTACAGTATATAAAAAAAGATAAATTCATTAAAGTTTATAACAAAATTCAAAAAGAAAGCATTGCTTTTTAACCTATCAAAACTTCAGTTTAGCTATTATTCAAAAAAGATGAGTGAAAAAGATATTAGGTAACTTTATTTTCATTTTATTGTGAACAATAGACTAAAAGTTTATTGTAAGTGAATTTTTCCCGAACTTAAATAAAGTAGAAGAAGTAAAGGAAATCAAAGAGAATGAAAATCGAAAAAAAATCAAAGAGTTAATTAACAACAAAAAGAATTCAAATGGTAGACAATCACCTGATAGAAAAAGAAAAAAATTAGGAAAAGCAAAAGTAGAGGAAGAAGAAGAAAAAAAAGAAATCAAGAGTGAAATTAGCGAACAAAAACAAGATTTAGATGCCAAGATTAAAGTAGAGTAAGTGATTTTTTTAATGGAAATTCGGATTATGATTGAAGCTTATTTCTAGAGTAAAAAAAGAAGAGATTAAACCACTTTCTACTCGATCTAGAGCAAAAAAAGAAATTCATCCTTTTTTTTTAAAACAACTCGGAGTTAAAAATAATAAACCAAAAAAAGAAGTAGACTTAAATGAGTAAGTTCAATTCTATTTTTCAAATGTTCGATATTAATCTCAATAATTTGATAGTGCTACATCAGTTAAAAAAGAGAGTGAAGAAGATGCTTTAGCAGCAGAAAAAATAGCAGATATTAAACTGGAAGATACTGATGTTAAATTAAAAGATGAAAGGTAAACAATAATGAAGTTGAGAATAATATATATATATTAACACATTCTTTAATTTAATTTTAGTTTAGTTAATTTAAATTATAGTCAACTTTGTGATATCTTTGAAAAAATCGAGGCTAATCCAAAGCGGTAAGATAACAAATCAAATACATTGTCACAACTGCGATTAATATTAACCAAACCTGTTATTTTAGTTTAGAAAAAATCAGCATATTAACTAAATTTTTTCTACAAATATTAAAATCCAAATCTAATAATGAAAAAGAAATGTCTGTTATTGTAATGTGCATTTATCTTTGTATCAATAGAGTATGAATTATCATTTGTTACAAATAGCGTGATAAAAATTAATTATAGTTCAATTTAGATTGCACCCGAATACGCTGGACTAGAATTAGGTATTGGTGAACAGGTACTAATTAAAGCAGTAGTGGAAGCGACAGGTACAAGTAGTTTGAAAATTAAAGAAAGATTAGTTAAAGTTGGAGATCTCGGAGAAATTGCACAAGTAACTCAAATTCCATAGAATTCTAGGATAATGATACTAATCAAATTTCATTAGGAATTTCGTAGTACTCAAAAGACAATATTTCAACCTAAGCCACTAAGCTTACCCTTTGTGTTTAACACTTTAAAAGAAATTGCTCAAATTACGGGACGTTCAGTGAGGATTTTTTTTAAAGTTAATGGATTTTAATTATTAAATTTGATTTTTCTTTCATTTTAGTCCATGAATCAAAAAATTGGTAAAATTAAACATATGTTAATTTCATGTCAAGGTAAAGAAGCTAAATATCTTATAAGGTAATTCTTTTAAAATTTATTTATTTGATAATATTAACTTAATAAAACAAAACAAATCTAAAGATCCCTTGAAGGTAAATTACGCATTGGTTTAGCTGAAAAAACAGTGTTAGTATCATTGGCTCAAGCTTCTGTTTTATATAGAAATGGTAATCGGAACTATTGTATTTATAGTAATAATTTGGATTTATTCTATATTAAACAGGTACATTCAATAAAGAACACTTAATTAAAGAATTAGAAGAAGCATCTGAAGCGGTCAAAACAGCTTATTCAGAATTACCTAATTATGAATTAATTGTACCTATTTTAATTGAAAAAGGTTATGAACAATTAGCTCAACATTGTAAATTAGTTCCTGGTAATATTTACTAACTAAAAAACCAATTATAGTCATACTTATTATATTTATTAGGTATACCAATTAAACCAATGTTAGCCCATCCAACTAAAGGACTTGATGCCATATTTGAACGATTTACGAATAAAGATTTTATCTGTGAATATAAATATGATGGTGAAAGAGCACAGGTAAATTGAATAATTAAAATAACTTAATCTATTAAGTTAAATTAAATTAAACTAAAATATAATGTAATAGATTCATTTATTACCTAATGGAGAAGTGCATATTTATTCAAGAAATTCAGAAGATATGACTAGTAAATATCCAGATATCATTGTTAATGTTGGAAAAGTAAGTCGAACTAAATAACAAAATAACATGGATAATTTATTAAATTAATTTTGTTTATTTTTTTAAATTTTAGTTTAAAAAAGAAAATGTTCAATCTTTCGTGATGGATTGTGAAGCAGTAGCATGGGATAAAGAAGAAAAAAAATTATTACCATTTCAAATATTAAGCACACGTAAAAGAAAAGATGTTAGAGAAGAAGATATCAAAGTTAAAGTAGTTATCTTTGGCTTTGATTTGCTTTATTTTAATGAAAAGGTAAATTAATATTGTAATAATGATGCTTCTATCTAATGTTATTTTATTTTTATTTTTATTTTTATTTTATCTAGTCTTTATTAAGGACTTCCCTTGATGAACGTAAACAATTATTAGCTGAAAATTTTAATGAATTAGATGGAATGTTTAACTTTGCTAAAAGTTTGATTACAAATGAAGTCGAAGATATACAAACCTTTTTAGATAATAGTATCTCAGATCAATGTGAAGGTTTAATGGTCAAATTATTAAAAGGAGAAGAATCCAGTTATGAACCTTCAAAGAGATCACGTAATTGGTTAAAAGTAACTAATTATTGAACTATTAATTATTGATTGTTAATTTTAATAAAATTTGTATTTTTAGGTTAAAAAAGATTATTTGACTGGTATTGGAGATTCAGTAGATTTAACAGTAATTGGTGCTTATACTGGTAAAGGGAAAAGAACAGGAGTTTATGGCGGGTATTTATTGGCCTGTTATGATAAAGATCTAGAACAATATCAAAGTATTTGTAAAGTAAGTTTATTTTAAAATAATTATATTAACTATATTTTATAATAATAATAATAATAGATTGGTACTGGATTTTCTGAAGAAGTATTAAAAAATCAATTCACTGAATTACAAAATCATATTATACAAGCACCAAAATCATACTATAATTATGATGAATCAAAAGGTCCTGATATTTGGTTTGAACCTGCTTTTGTAAGTAATTTTGTTGATTTGTTTTCTACAAAATTTATTTGTTTATTAGGTTTGGGAAGTTAAAGCAGCGGATCTTTCAATTTCTCCAGTTTATAAAGCAGCTATTGGTATCGTAAGTTATTTCATGTTACTTTATTATTTATTAAATTGATTTATTAACTCTATTTTCATTTTAATAATTAGCATGATGAAGAAAAAGGAATTTCATTAAGATTCCCAAGATTTATACGTGTAAGAGGGGATAAAACACCTGAAAATTGTACTGATAGTAAACAGGTAAATACAAATAACAATATATTTTTTATTTGTCTATTTGTTTAATCACTTTTTATTTCAATAGATAGCTGAATTATACCAAAAACAATTGGATTTGTCCAATAAAAAACCAAATAAAGCGGATATTGATAATGAAGATATATATTAAATAAATAATATAATATAATATAAAATTAATATTTAAAAATGTAAATATATAATATTTTTAATTTTTATAACTTTAGAGCTTCAAATTGAGTTAATCGATATTCCCAATAATTTTTACGTACTATATCTAAAGATAATAATTTATTACAATACTAAAATAAAAATAAATTAATAAATGGTATATTATAAATTAGAATAGTTAATAAATATTTTAAACTTACTTCAATCCCATTTGAAATAAACTCTTCTTTTTTATCATCATTTAATTTAATTAACTCATAGTAAATATCTACATACCAACTATATAAATGTTTACTTTTAATCTTTTTGTCCTCTAATACTTTAGCTACATTTAATAATTCGATTGCATACTTTTCATTATAAAAGTACATCAACAAACCCTTTAAATAATTATAAGCTGCTTCATTAAAAGGAACCTTTTCCATTTTCTGTACAGTAAACTCAATTTCCCTTTCCATTACTTCCTTATCTAACTGTTTCTCTTGATTATTTGTTAATACAAAATATCTTTGATTCCAAGCAGAATTATTGCGGACATCTTTAGTTAGCATATCATTGGTATAACTTAATTCATTGGAAAATAAATTAAATTTTTTTATAACCCATTGACGATAACTCCAAGCATGAAAGTTTTTATTATCATCTTCTAATACTAAATTAATGAAGTCTTCTTCGGAGGAAGCATCGTTGAGGTTGGATAAAATGAATTGACGATGTTGCCTAAAAGAGAGAGGGTTAGTAAACATGGAAGGAAGGTGAAATAGGCTCTAATAACTTACCATAACTGATAACATTTTGGATTTTCTTCGACTAAACGTTTTAAAAATTCTAGTTCTTGATTTAAGTCCATACTTAATGATTGGATTATCTTTTGACGATATAACCTGTCAAGTAGAAATTTCAATTCATTTTTTTTCAATATTATAAAAAAAATTAAAGTTACCAAACAGTATAATGAGCAGGACTAAAATTGATAATAGTTTCAGTTAACTCTAATGCTCTTTCGGATACTTCTTCATTAATACTTATTGCACGGAAATAATCCATAGCATCCTTATCTGATATTAAAAAAACATTAAATTTAGATTTATTTTCTATTTTTTATAATAGTAATTAGTTATTTATCTTACATTCAAAAGAATAATTGATCGGTGCAATTGGATGATCCGCTTCTTTTTGTTGAACTGGGATAACATCTTTCCATTCACTACGTTCGCTGTAAGGTATGTAATCGGCATCTTTAAAGTCTTCCATGATTTTAGAATTGAGAAAGAAAATTAAAAAATATGACGTTCAAAAAAACTTATTTTTTAGAAAAAAATGAGAAAATGTCTGAAAAATTGAAATTAAAAATTGAAATAGAAGGAAGGACTCATAATATTATAAGTTCTAATAAATATATATCTTATGTTTTTATTCAAGGTAATTAAACTGAAACGGGATTTTAGTTTAATACTAAGTTATTTTTATTTACATACATAAAAGTTATTTTTTATATTATCAATAATTTACTACTCTTTCATCTAAAGTTTTATCTAAAAAGTATCGGTCTTATCTAACAGTAATATTATCAAAGGAGAATATTTATTGAAAACATTAGTTAGTTATTGATAAGTTAAAAAGTTTGTTATTTTTAACAGAAAGAAGCTTTATTTAAGGAGAGGAAGCTCAAATTAGTATTATTAAAATAATCAAAGTTCAATGAAAGAGACTATTAACATATCAAAGATGGATATTGTTGTTAATAAGTAGCTAACAAAATTTTAATCTAATAAGATCGTTTATATATTACATTAATAACTTTATTTAATATTTTATTTATTTTTATTGGAATTACAATGTTGATTCCAAATTGATGTTGAGACCAATCACAATTATAACAAATTCTATTTTAAAATTTACTATTTTTAAACAATTAAAATTATAAAATTTCGTCCTTTATTCAATTAACTAATATATCAAAATGAAAAAAACATTGAATAAATATTTAAAAGAAGATGGCAGCCTCATGAGTATGGAAGAATTACGCCAACGCCAGATATCCAATCGAAAAAAAGAAGGCATAGCTCATGATACTTCTCTGTTTCTTGATCGTAGTAAGTTACAATTCAACACTTCTATCAACCACAATGTCACCCTACCAAATCATCCTAATACATCACTGATTCATTCAACCTCCATATTACAATACAATCCCAATGAATCTATGTTAATAAAAGAAAAATTGTTTCAAAAAGTAGTACGGACAGAGATTAAAAAAAGGAAATTAAATGCTGGTGGAGGTCGAAGTATATTATTAGATGAAAGTAAAATGGATCAAAGTACTAGAAATTTTCATCATATATTAGGATGTTTTGAAGAAGAGAAAGGGCTTGGAATTACTTTACAAGAGTTGATGGATTCTGAAAAATTAAGAAAATTTGAAGGAGTGAGTCCATTTGTTAGAGTGATTAAAGGAGAGAAGGAAGAGAAAGTGGGAAGGGAGAAGGAAGAGATAGAGTTTAGAAAGCAATCTGGCTTTAAAGATTTTAGTAGGATTTTAAATAAATTGAAAGTAATGTGTATTAATCAAGAGATGGAAATTGAGAAGATGGAGAATGGGGGGTTTACAAAGGAGGTCAGAAACAAGCTAAATTCATTAGACGTTGGCGAGAGAGATAGTATTGAAGAAGAGAGTGAAGAAGAAACAACGAGTGAAGAGTTATTTGAAGAAAGTAGTTTATCGGATGAATCTTTTTTTAAATTTGATAATAAAAAAAAGAATAAAAAGAAGACAGAAGATAAAGTAAGATTTAAATTAATTGATTGGATATAAATATTAAAGGAATTTTTAGATAAAAGAAAGTAAAGAAGATACAAAAAAGAATGAGATGAGTAATATTAATAATATTATAATTTGTACTATTTTATTCATATATTTAATTTTAATATAGAAGTTAAAAGACAAAATTTTTTAAGTTTGTATAATAAAACCAAAGAAAAAAATCATAAAGAGTTTAAAGTAAGTTCACAATTGCTACTATTAAGAATCATAATATTGATTATTATTATTATCATTCGATAGATATCTTCTACTTTTCCAATAGACTATATCTTACGTGAAGAAATCATATTAAAATTAGATTCTAATATTCAATTATTTAATACTGTTGATGAAAAATTAATCACATTAGCAACTTATTATAAAACGACGTTGTTTAATAATCATGGTATTAATATTAATAATAATAATTACAATTACATCAATTATAATGAATTAAATAAAGAGGTAAAAAAATATTTTTACTATGACTATGCGAGTAGATTTTGATAGAATTTTTTTATTCAGGCTTTACTATTAGCTTGTTTTACTAGTTATCAATATCCAAAAGAAGATATAACTAGTGAATTAGAAAAGGAATTAAATGGGATTTTACTAAAAAAAGAAAAAGAAAAATCAATTAATAAAATTGAAAATGAGTTAATGAAACAATTTAATAATACTAAAGAAGAATGGTAAGTTATAGCATATATATTCTATATAGAATATTAATAGTCTATTTATTTTAAATAGGAAACAAAGTTTTAATGAGTTAGTAATGAAATTAAGAGTCCACTTATTAGATTATTTCTATTATATTACTGATGAAATGAGTATATTATTTTTAAATATTGATAATAATTGTAACGCAATTGTTTTTAATTCTAATCAACAATTTTTAAATGATTTAAAATTAAGGGGTATGTGGTTATTATAAGTTTATTTAAAGTTAACATATTAATATCTCTACATTTTTAGATATTCCTTTTGAAAAATATAATACGAGCATGAGTTTAAAAAGTGAAAGAAATGTGTTTATGAGGTAAAAAGAAAGTCAATCTAAAAAAGAAATTCAATAGTAGTAATAATTGATATATTTATTTTTATTTTTAGTTTAAAAAAAGAAGATCAACGAAAATACTTAGACTTAATAAGACAACCAAAAAACAAAATAATTATTAAAGATATATTAAGGATTCAAAACTATATATTGGAATTATTGGAATATAATAAATTTAATTTTAACACATTAAAATTAAAATTACCAAGGTTAATTTCAAACCAATATTTCATGAATGCTATGACAATAATACCGAAGGTAAGTGGCTAGGTTTTTTAAAATTATAGAAGTTATTAATTATTATTTTAGGTTAAATTAATAAGCAACAATTTAGATAGTATTAATAATATTTTAAATAATAATAATAATAATAATAATAATAATAATAATAATAATAATAATAATAATAATAATAATAATAATAATAATCGATATCAAGCAATTAAATTGAATGGTATATTTCAATCTTCCCAATTATTGTTATTTTTTAATATTTATTTAAAACAAATTTATTTAAAAGTGAATTTTATAACAATAAATTATAAATTACCAATACTTAATACTTTATTATTTAACATAAATCATAACGATAGCAATAATAATAATAGTAATAATAATATAAAAGAATTAGAAGATATCAATTTAAGATTTATTAACATACCATTAAAGAATAAAGACATAATCAAATACCATTTAATTAATAATAGTAATGAATTAATTACTCAAATTAAATTATTCAATTATCGTTGGATTTATCAATAAATACAGACGTTATTGGTTTTTTTAAAAACAAAGTTAATGTATAAGCAATAGATAAGAATATATTAACTATACTATTATTATTTCTATATGTATAATTTAAAATTGTTAAAAGTAAATAGATAGTAAAATTGAATAAATTGAAATTGAATAATTGAGTAAAGTTGTATTTTTGATATTGTTGTTGATTATTATTATTATTATTATTATTATTATTATTTAAATTGTTAATAAAATAAAATTGATAACCATCAAATTTATAACCATGATAAAAATAAGAATAAAATTTTCTCTTAATAGAAATCCACACTAATTCTATTATATTATTATCTTGTGGTGAGGATGTCATATATTTTTTGATACAATTAGTATCATTGTATAACCTTGATAAATTATTTCCATTATTTATCCAACATTGTTGATATTTTTTGTAAAAAGAAGAGAAAACAATCAAATTACTATTATTATTATTATTATTACTATGTTGTATTATTTTTTTTAATACTAACTGATTTAATTGATATTGAAAACCATTGGTACGATCAATACAACTTTTACAGTTTAATCGAAAGTTTAAATTTAATAATTCATTTAATGAATAACTATAAGAGTAAATAAACAAATTCAATATCATTAATAAACAAATATATATTAGAATAAATTTAGTTTACCTATTTAATTCTTCAATATAATTCTTAATTTCAATATGATTTCTTAAATGAAAATAACTCAATTCTTTCTTATTACAATAATCCTGATATTTTGCACTTAGTATTTTTTCATTTCCGTTATCTTTTAATAAATTAATTAGAATTAATTGCTTCCCATTTTTATATATTTTTTGAATATGCTTTTCAAAGGCACTAAACTAAATAATAATAACTTCGATTAATTTTTTCATTTACATTTACATTTATAAAGCAATATTATAAATAAAACTAAAAATAAAATTACCATTTTGGATTCATTATTTTGGATTAATTGAATACTATTAATGACTTCAAAATTATTTTGATACCAAAATAAAGGTACATGTCCTCTTATTGTTGCAAAACTATACTTCTTATCTTTATAATGTATAATCTGTTCAGTTTCAATAGTATTACTACAGTTTCCTAATAAATCCATTCCTCGTTCAATCAGTCGAATTCCTATAATAATAATAATTATTATTATTATTATTACTTGGTTACTTAATTATTTGATATAAATTACCTATCCTTTGATTACTTCTTTTTGATATTAGACAACAATTTAAAGTATTGTCTTTATTAATCATTTCCGTTAAAATTTCAATGTCTTTTTTTAAAATTATATTAATGAATTTATTATCGAAATAAAATAAATAGACAAACTTACATCCAGAGATTATAATGTTTGAAAAATTATGGAACTAACATAATAACAAATCAATTAATATGATTATGTATTCTAATGTATTAAAATAAACTTACTTTCTTCCAACTAAAGTATTCTAATAATCCTTTATTAAATTGAAATTTGGATTGATACTAAAAAAGTAATTCAAATAAATACAATTAAAATCTCAAAATGATAATAAAAGCTTACCCCCTTTCCATCTATTCCACTTTTTAAACCTTCACTAGTTAAATCACCATTTTCCAAATAGTAAAAGGATTCATTATTAATCATTAAATTAGTTGTAAATAATATATATTTATTAAGCCAAGTTGATTTCATTAAAAATACAGTTTCTATTGAAGTTATTTTGTGAATGGTTTTGTTATCGAAAGTTGGTAAGGTTTCTATTGATTTTATAAGATAGACTATAATCCCTAATAATTATAAACTATTGATTAATTAACTAATATAAGGTAAATATAAGTTACCTTGGTTAAGAGTTATTATATTTATAATACCAAAATAGGGTTTAAAGGGGTAAGCGGTGAGTAAAGATTGGTATTCATTATTGGTTTTAATTTCTAAATATTAAAGTTAATTCCTCTTTTTATAACAATTATTTATTTATCTATTTTTCCTACTTTCAATATTTAATTGATATTCCTTATCATTGATTTCAATTTTCTCTTTTTGATCTTTTCCTAAGATTATTATTTGATTTAGGGTAGTATAACTATAGATCAAAATGATTAGCACCTGCAATTAATTGAATAGAAGCAGTATAAGGTTACATGTGAATCATTGTTGTAGACATAATGAAGAAGTATAAAATATGTAAAAAGAAATAGTATATAAATAAAATTTAATTTCTATTATATTTCTATTAGTTTGATTGACGTCATTCTACCCTCCCTTTTTCTTTGAACGATTGTCCCTATTTTAATTTTAATTTTTACTGTTGTTTAAAAATAAACTTGAATTCATCCAATGACAAATAATTAAACAATTTTCAAAAAATGTCTTTATTCTTTATTCTTTATTCTTTATTTTTGTTATTTCATTCAACTAATAAAAATGTCCACACAATTATATTATAACTGGTTGTCCACTAGTAAAGTCAAGTGTTATTTAGAATTTAATTTACCTAGTAAAGTAAGTCAATTTACCCTTGTCCCCATATCTCGTTTTATTAATTCTTATCATCTAGATAAACTTACCCTCCAATTATACCCCAAAATTATTAGATAAAGCAAACCAAGTAAGTTTCTATTTAAACTATTTAATATTTGAAAAAACAGAACTGATTGTATTGGTTTTTATTTTTAGTTACACCTCGATTTTAGTTTAGAAAAAAGTATATTGTCCAAACGTCAAGAGAAAGATTTTAAAAAATCTAAAGAAACTCCAACATCAACGAGATCAACCCCAATACCTACAACTTCTCGCTCTCATGAACAGAAACAAAATGACAATACAGAGGTAAAATCTAGATTTAATGTTCAAAAGTAAAAAAAGTAAAATCTAACATTAATTTTGATAATAATTTTAGTTAGTTTCGAGTTTAACGCAAGATTTAGATTCTATTAATTTATCCCCATCTGAAGAACTGGATATGAATTTAGAATTAAAAGCAATATTTACAAAATACAATGAGTCATCAATAAGTCGAAAAAATGAATCAATAACTTCTGAGAATAATGATAACCGCAACATTAATAATAATAATAATAATAATAATAATAATAATAATAATAATAATAATAATAATAATAATAATAATAATAATAATAATAATAATAATAATAATAATAATAATAATAATAATAATAATAATAATAATAATAATAATAATAATAATAATAATAATAATAATGAACCCACCTTTCAAGATATTGATAAAACTCTAATTGATGGTACAGAAATCAATGAGAATTTAAGTAAAAATTATACAGGTGAATATATGAATGAGATTTCGGATTCATCCCCTTCAACTTCTTCGGAACGAAATATTGGACAAAATTTTGAAAGAAGTGAGAGTAACACTGGGAATGAATATATTACTATTAATAGGGAAGATCTTAATGAATTGAATTTAGGAAATTATCAATTACAACAACAAGGAGAATATGAACAATATCCATCCAATGAGTTTGATAATAATATGAAAAGCAATGGAGGCAAAAATAGGAGGAATGGTAACAATACCAATAGTAGTCTTAATAAATCGGAAGCAACCGTTGATCCCACGATTTATAATAAATTTTTAGACATGGGCTTTGAAAAAGAAAAAATAGAACAAGCTTTAATTAAGTTTAATAACAGGGAAGAATTAGCCATTGATTATTTGTTATTAAGTTAGATAAGGTGATGAAAGGGGCTTTGGATGATATTGTTTTTTGTGATTATTGAATAAAGGTTATTTTTGTTATTTAGGCTTTATTTGTTTTATTTCAATTTTGACTTGATAGAGATGTTAAATTGTCTAATTTGATGTTATTCAAATAAAATGATTTATTTTGATTAATATTTTTTAAACTCTATTACTTCTAATTCAATCTATTATTATATATTAATGAAAAACAATAAAATTGTTTAACTAGTATATATATTTATTATTAGTTATCAATTTATTTAAATATTATAAAATTAAATTATTATTACTTTTACAATTTTTATCAATTAATATATTAGTAAAATAAACTTTAAAAAAATATATTGTTTATCACTTACGCTATTCAGTATCTATGAATTTAATATATAATACAAATATATAACCTAATAACTCAAACTAAAGTAATAGTCTAAACCTAGACACTTGATATTTGATACTTGATACTTGAATCCTAAATAAGAGTGATGTATAACCTACAATAAACTATATAAACCCATACCACTCAAAATCAACTCAGTAAAAAAGATGAAATTCACTTTACTATTACCGTTTATTGCCACTTTAATTTGTGGTAATATAATTCCTATCTCATCCTCTGATAGTACTGAAAGCAATGATTTATTCCTTCAAAAGGTACCAATGGAACCTATCGTTTCCAACTTATTACTACAACCCAATCCTAGTTTGATTGAAGCGGATAAAGAACAATTAAATTCTTCACCAAGTACCCCTGCTTTTGCTACTGAACCTTGGCGTAGAGGTGGATGGCGTGGAGGATGGAGAGGTGGACGCCGGGGAGGATGGAGAGGTGGACGTTGGGGTGGATGGAGAGGTGGACGTTGGGGTGGATGGAGAGGTGGACGTTGGGGAGGGTGGAGAGGTGGACGTTGGGGTGGCGGCTACTATGGGGGTGGTGGTTATTATGGAGGTGGAGGCTACTATGGAGGCGGTGGCTACTATCGCGGAGGATGGAGAGGTGGACGCTGGGGAGGATGGAGAGGTGGACGTTGGGGAGGATGGAGAGGTGGACGTTGGGGAGGATGGAGAGGTGGGCGTCGTTGGTAATGGTAATATATGATGCTATATCTTGTTATTCTCATAACAAGCTTAAGTTTTCTATTTTCATTGCATTAAAATAAAGTGCCCTTTGACTATTTGCTTTGATTTTTATTTGTAGTACCATATAATTGTTTACACATCAAATTAAGTTTTAAAGGCTATTAATTGTGAAGCTTTGTATAAAATAATGGCATTTAATTTTAAAATGGTTGAAAAGCCTTAAAAAGATAACATTTGACTTAAACTAAATAAAACCTTCCATTAACTTAGTGTACTCTTATTTTAGTCATAACAGTATGTTTAGTACATACACATCAATTTAATATCTAGTCATAATTAAATTAAAAGCTGGCAATCATACGGATAATAAACAACAGCCTGTAAAGAACAAAAGTAGAAGTATAAACAGTATGAACTGATAGAATTAATAAGCTTAGTTATTAACATTAATCTATTTTTTTCAAGCTTTTCTCTTCCACTTCTATTTGCTTTATTCTCTTCAATTTCTGTATTGTTTCAAATAAATTATACTATATGTTATAACGTATGTATAGAGTAAAAAAAACATCTATAATTTACACTTATTAAAATATAAATAATTAGATGATGAGTTTTTAATTATATTGAAATAGATTAAGGATAATTTTTAATTTATTAGTATTTTTATTAAAATAAGAAATTTATCAATTCAATAAAGTATACTTAATAATTGAATATGATAATTATGTCTATACTCATAATCTATGAGTGCACTCAATAAATGATTTATCTGGCTTTATTTTTTAATTGATTTTGATGTATAATAAACTTGAGTTTATTAAGCTTATTATTTATAGATTGTATTAAAAAATTATTACAGTATTTATTCTGTTTACTCTCAGTAAATATATTCATGAAAAAGATAGAGTTTTGTATTACAATAAAGAAAGTTGACAAAAAAGTTGATAATATCACAAACAAAAGGAGATTTAATAAGTTAACTTTTGAAACACAAAATCTATTGATCAATAATGACCAAAATATTTAAAATCTAAATATTAGATTTATGTTGTTTAAACTTAATTTGTTTATTATTTGTTATTACTTTATGTATCTCTTAAGTTATATAAAATAATACTGATTATTCATTAAATAATGATAACAATAATAACAATAATAACAATAATAATAATAAAATAAACCACTTGATTAACTAACAGCTGATAAGAAGAATTAACAATTAATATAAAAAATGAAAAAATTAATAAACCTAAATTGATAAAAATTAATCATGCTATAAGAAATATAATAAACAATAAAACAATAGAACAAACTAAACATAATAATAAACATTACAAAATGAACTGGTGCTTGATAAACTTTAAACTGATAAAAGTGATAAGCGTAAGAAACAAAACTATATAAACCGATACTATTCATTACATATACCTCAACAAAAATGAAACTCAATCATTTAATCCTATTCACTGCAGCTGTAGTTAACTGCAGCACCATTCCAGCTACTGAAAATGAATTGAATCAAAATAATGCTTTACTCCTTGAGAAAGAAAACTTAAATCAACCTATTTCTAACTTAATGGAAGAGAGTAATTCGAACTTAGTGGAACCAAACTCAAATTTAGTAGAGGAAAAACAAGATGAGCAATTAAACTCGACTCCAGGTGCACCCGCTTTTGCTGCTGAGCCATGGGGCTGGAGAGGAGGATGGAGAGGAGGATGGAGAGGAGGCTGGAGAGGAGGATGGGGTTGGGGACGTCCATGGGGTTGGAGAGGAGGATGGGGTTGGGGCCGTCCATGGGGTTGGAGAGGAGGATGGGGTTGGGGACGTCCATGGGGTTGGGGTTGGTAAAGAAGATATTTGTTTATCTTATCCCCTTATCAATTTTAATTTTCTTTTTACATTGCATCATCAATAAAGTATTCAACTTTAATTATGAGTTTTATGTTTTTATAGTATAATGAGTTATGCTACATGGATTTTTACTTCCTTTGTTTTTAATGAATGATAGTTCATTGAATTAACTTCATATTAATATATAACTTATAAAAATTATGAATATAGATATTGATCAATTAAATTTGCTGATGCTATTTCAACTTTTGTCATCAATAGCTATAATAATAAAGTTACTATGTTTTATATTTTGTGGATAAACTCAAATTCTGTATTGTCATGTTTGCCTTCTTGGCTCAGTTGGCAGAGCGTCCGCCTAGTAAGCGGAAGGTCATTGGTTCGATTCCGATAGAAGGCATTTTTTTTACACAATCTATTATTTATTTCTCAAGTTTCTAACTTTATACAATAAGACTGATATTATAAAATTCTATCTTTGCTTCATTACTGACTACTTTCTTGTTGAATATTATATAAAAAGGAATGAACTCTTGAATAAATAAAGAGCACACTCATACCAACCTTTTTAAGTAATAATAATTTAAAAGTGAGTATAGAAAAGCCGAATCTTCACTTCTAATCTAAAAATAATTGAATTATTATTAGATATTCGACTACAAAAATAAACTACTTGTGTATAGACATGTCTCTTTTAGACTCAATAATACATTAATATATATTTTCTATCACTGATAAGTTAATTATATATATGAATTTACCTTATCAAACTATTCTTTAATTTGTAGTATTAAGTTTTAACAATTCAAGTTTTTATTGAAAATAATAGCAATTTAAAGATGACTAAAAAAAATAAAATTCTTTAGTCTAAAAATAAAACAACAATTTGAACAAGTGTCTCATTTGAGTTGTTTATTATTATTTAACTACTATTAATAACATTGATGAGTTAATTTTATACACACGGATTGAGCTCTTTATATTATGACTTATCTTATGGCCATTTAGCCTTGAATTATTTCATTTTTTTTCCTTAAGGGTATTTATCCTTAAAAAAGTAGTCACTTTATTGTTTTCAATACTGAAACTTATCGTTTTAATTTAACTATGTTAATGAACAATTATGATAAGTTAAAAACGATGTAATATATTATAAATAATACAGATATGAAACAATAGAACGAAGAAACATAATAGTTTAAATTAAGAATTACAAATAGTGATCGCAATCAATTTTTAATATTTTAAGCAGTCTAAAAATACAATGAAAATCACTAATTCATTTCTATTTTTAACCCAAAAATAGAGGATGATGCTAAGGATTCCAGAGCGCCTTGGTCATGAGTTGATAAATTGTAATAAGATTAATAACTCACAAAAAAAACAAAAAACATTTAACTTTTACTAATTATGAATGAAAACTATATAAACAGCCTAAAACCATCAACAAACCAATATTACTATTAGTTTAGACTATGAAATTTTATAACCTTATCCTAGCTTTTGGGGTTTCTTACATCTCTGCTTTTTCATTACTTAGTAATGATGTTACTCATCAAATAACAAGACGTGGGTATGGTCCAATAGCAGTCGAATGTAAATTCGAGTCTCGTTTAAAGGCAGCAACTACTGAAAGTGGGTTTAATGAAATAATGAATGATTGTAACAATGCCTATAATACTTTATTGGCAAGAGATTCATCTCAACAAAATGCGATTGCACTTCAAGCTGAAATTGTTTACATCAAAGAGCAATTTTCAAAATATAAAAACGATTACTTTTTATCTCATCCACCAGGTGGTCCTAGCACTTCAAATCCTCCTGTTACTTCTACTACTACTACAAATCCTCCTGTTACTTCCACTACTGCTACTTCTACCACTAAGCCTCCTGTTACTTCCACTACAACTTCCTCCTCGACCCCAATACCTACTATACCTCCAGGTCAAACTATTTTCCAACGCTGTGACATTGAAAACAAAATCAAGCTAGTAAAAAAGAGAGAAGAGTTTGATGTTATATTAAGCTCATGTAGTACATCTTATAATGAGTTATTAAACAATGACCCAAGCCGAATCAATGAATTAAATAGTGAATGGCTTCGAGTACAAAACCGTATTAAAGTAGCTCAAGAAGATTTTGCAAGAGAACATCCAGATACTGGTAATCCAGGTGGTAATCCAGGTGGTAATCCAGGTGGTAGTACTCAAATCGCTACTTTAGTAAAAGTAGATAGTCGTTTAGCCGCTGCTAGGTCTTACGCTGATTTTGATAACCTTATTAATGATTGCAATATCGCTTTTGTTCAACTTAATACTGATTCTTCTAAAACGGTTAAGTTACAACAAGAGTTGGAGTACCTTAAAGCTAAAATTGTGGATGCTAAGAGTAAATTCAAGCCATAAAGGTTATTAGTATGTAAATAAAAATATATTTTCTTTGAAAATTTTATGCTAATTACTTTTCTAATTACTTTTTAAAAAACAATGTTACTTATAGGGTAAATATTGTAATCAGCATGGTATGTTTAAGGTAGAAATTCAAATATGCTACTTTGTAAATTTCAAGTAGACTAAATTCGAGTTTATAAATAACTTGATAACTATATTCTCTACTATTAATTTCTTGACGTTTTTAGGAGTGACGTCTTGATTTACTCCTCCATTTTTTTGACTTTGGGTAAATTCATTGTTTTAAACTCTGATCTACACATCTTCCGAAAAAGTAATGCATCAAAATAAAACTCGTTAAAAAATTCATGCTTTGCCAATAGTGCTTTTTTACTAATATTTTAGTAAATATATATTTTAAAAAAACTCGTATTTTTATCTAAAAGGTAGTTGAGCTATACTCTTTAATAGCATCATTAAAGACTAGTTTGAGAAGGATATTAACACTAGTAACGTATGGGACTATAATAAAAATAGATTATTTAAAAGAACTTGAATAAGCCAATAAAAAGCGGAAGTTAAAAAAGGAACTTAATTACTCCGCAAGAGAAAATATAAATTTACTCCGTTTAATTAGTATAAAAGAAAACAATATTTCATAAAAATTAGTTTTTAGTTTAATTTATTAATATTTTTAATTTAAATATACAATACCTGTAAATAATAAATAAAAATGAAGTTACTATTCCTTTTTTTCTTAATGATAACCATGACTTTAGCCATAGTCTCTCGTTCATTCGACTATTTAAAAAATGGGATGATCAAAGGTAGCAAATATTATTTAAGATCCCAATTAAGTGCGTTGATCCCAAGAGATTTCAAACTAAAGTATCAGTTAGTTAAAAAGGATATCGGTAGCATCAAAAAAATTCGTTATCATTTAAATGCCGGTTTAAATGAAGTTAAAAAAATTGTTTCTTTTAAAGAGGGACCTAAAAAGAAGCAAATTACTCCTACTGTTATTCATGATTTAGACTGATTAGCCTAGTTATTAAATTTATTTTATTTATATTTTTTAATTTCCAATTTCTTATAAAATTTAAAGTCATTTCGCTTGATATTTATCATTTTTATATATTTGTACCTGTGAGTTTGTCACATTAATATCAAAATATTATATAATAGTAAAGAATAACTCTACTTAAATACACATAATATGCCAAAATATGGAGATGTTTTTTTTTACTTTATTACTTTTTCCATCTTTTAAGCGCTATTTGCATGAAAAAATTGTTAGTAAAATCATTAAATACAAAAATACATTCCCATATATTAGGATCTAATGCCTTAGGTAGCTTTAATGAATTGAGAATTAAATAGGTCTTAAACTCCAACATAACCAAACAAATAAAACTTGATATGGAGGTATTTTTTCTGGTTTCACTACTTTTTCTATTTTTAAGCGCTATTTGAGCGGAAAAATTGTTAGTAAAATTTTTAAGCAAAAAAATACATCCGCATATATATAAAATTTATTAGAAATTTTGAATATTACATCTAAATTGCCAATTAAAGACATGAGATATAAATAAATATCCATACATGCCACTAATACTAGGATAGAAAGCTTTTGACAATAACCTTTTTCTCAATGATAATGGATAAAGTATATTATGCTACCATTCGCTTTTGTCATAGATTTTTATATATTTTGATTTCTTCTAATATTAAAATGAACAAAAGTTGATTGGATCTTTGAAGGTTTTAGAAGTTTGGAAAATAATAAAAGTTATATAATAGTTGGAATCGCTAGAATAACAAGATAGTAAATAAAATGGAATTGTTGTTTTAAAGTATTACTAAAGTCGGTTAGCTTAACAAAAACTGTAAACGTCCCAGATTCTAAAAATTCGAGATAAGATACTAAGCATGCAATCAAAAAAATCGAGTTTATTTACAGACTTAATTATTCTGTTTCTTATACAATATGTTTGAGAGGTTCAGTGACTCTTGTAAGAAGGTAAGATGTTAATCCACAGTAAGATTTTATAGATTCTTGTTATTGGTTCTAGATATGATTATTATTTTATTCAAATGGATACTAAGCTAGAAGGCTGGTAGTGAACCTATTAGCGTAAAAAAGGAAATGTGGTATAATATAGTTAATTCAAAGTTGTTTACAATATATATCTGTATCTGATAAATTAACTACATATAATTCTGACTAAAAATAAACTATTTTAAAAAATCCTACATGTGGGAATACTACTTTTTATCTCAGTTTTTGACTAAAGATGTTTCTAAGCTTTGTGCTTCACGACGAGTGGACAAAATTTTAAAACGAAGAATCTATCTCTGCATAATTTAGATGTATATAGAAAATGATATACCACATAGTTTAATACATCCGTAATAATATCATAAACTAAATCTTAAGAACACTAAATAGCCCTTTTCATTAAAAATAAAAAATGGAGAGCATATAAATTCGTGTATATTGTTTAAATTATCCGCGTCTGATAATAATCCTTTTTTTTCAATATCATTCATAATAATCCAATCAAAATAAAACTTAACCAAAGTACGGAGAAACAAGGTAAGATAAAAAAATCAACTATAAAAAGTCTAAAAAAATATTCTAATATAAATTAGCTTTTAAATTCAAATATATCAACTTATCAATTTTATATAAATTAAATAGATCAAAATGAAATTTGTAAACTTTGCTTTATTTTCTACCATTGCTCTTTCTGTAAATACTTTATCCGTTGATAGTTTATTCTCAAATGTTAAACGTGAAATTCACCAAGGTGTCAACTATAGTAAAAGGGAGCTAGTGGTACGTTATGCTACTGATAAATGTTTGTCAAGCTGCCATGCTACGTTAAGGGTGATTGAAAAGTATAATAACAATAATGACCAATGCCAAAGCATTTGCAAAAATAGTGGTAAAAAATTGAACAAAATATTGAAATCGCTTCAAAATGATAATAACAAAGAATCCTCCCATGAGCCTCAAGGCGTTGTAACCAATGGCGGTAAAGCCACTATTTCTGAATTATCTGGCTATGGTAATCGTTTCGACTCAGCTAAAACTGTAAAAGTGTTATTAGATTTAATTAAGGATTGTGAATACTTTTATAGAGCTGTAATTAAAAACAAGGAAGGTAGAGATAAAGAGCTTGAAGCAGAAATCGATGGAATTGAGGATGAGGTCTTTAAAAGGATAGATTCGTTTGCAGGTGATGTAGGCCCTAAAGACGACGTAGGCAATGTAAAGGATGATAAAAGCTCAATGGTTAAAAGGGCTATTTCAAAGATACTTAAACTTTAAACTCTGTAAGTAATAGTTAAAATAAATCAATATATTGTATACTGTAGTTATTAATTTTTAAATCAAGAGTTCAAGCTAATAGAAGGCATTGCTTTGACATCTAACTACTTTCAATAATTACTGTAGCAGTATTGTATTTAATTTTCAATAAACTTATCGATGCTGTATTTTTGTATTTAACTTAGAGATCATTTATTTAATTTTTTATCTTGAGCCTTATAATATAAACCAGTAGTCATCTCATTGGCAAAAGAATGCAAAAGTATTTTTCAATAATTTACAGTAGCTAGGCTGATTTACAAGCAATATTTCCAACTTATAGTGCAGAAGTAGCGCGACAAAAATACTCAAAATCAATTCAAACTAATAAACAATATTGTGATTGTGGATCCAGAGTAGTATGATCCCATCAGTCAGAGAGCCAAGGAATCTATATATTATTTTTAATATTGCTATATTAAAAATATACTAGTGATCATGCGTTATAAAAATGCAAAATTGATATCATAAATCAATAAAGAGAATGAAAATAGCAATAGCAATAGCAAACTTGATATTTTTAATGTCTTTTTGTTCATCAATCATATAAGGCCTTGATCATTGAAGAGAGGTTTTCAAATTCACTATTTCCCTTAGATGACTTTAATAAACCTCTCTATATATCATTATCGAATAAATAAATAACAATGACTATTTTTTGATAAACACTTTAATCTTCACCATTTGTATTTTGTAGAGGACGAGATGCAATTAATATTTAAGAAATGTTTAGCGAGTTTAACACGCTTTCTAGACAAATACGATATAGGCTGATGAGATAAAAACTCTAATAGTATTTAACTTTGATGTTTTTCGATTAACATTGTGGCCTTTGATTATCAAACTGTCATTTAGTTTAAATATCCTCAAATTAGTAAAGATATTTATAATCAAGCCGTTATTTCCTTGAGAGTAACAATTATATATATTAAAAACCCAAGTTTAATAAATGACATACTACTAATTTGATAATTTAGAAGTATTTTTGTATTTAAGAATTTCACTAATAGTTTTTCCGCTCAAATAGCGCTTAAAAAGTAGAAGTAATGAAACCAAAAAAAATACCTCCATTTTATGATGTAAATTTAAATTTAGCCATTTTGACTTTATAGCATTCAAATAATAGTTGGGTTATTATACAGTCACTTGGCAGAATTGTTAATATGCCTTTGAAAAGCTATTGATTTTATTAAAGCTCAAAGAAAAATCAATTCATTACTATTCAAGCTGTTTTTTGATATATTTAATGGAATAACGAAAAAGTGAAAAAAACAGGTGTTTAATAAATTTCATTAATTTATTCGATTTGTTTTCTTGAGATTTGTATAACAAATAGTTTTTTATATATTGAGATATTTTTTCTGGTCTCATTACTTTTTCTATTTTTAAGCGCTATTTGAGCAGAGAAATTGTTAGTAAAGTTGCTAGGCAAAAAGATACATCCCCATATATTGAATTGATTTTACCAATTTTGTAATAGAGTTGTCCAATTTGATTGCTATTATTTTTAAGATTTATTTAGTTTATAAGTCCAAAAGTTTTTTACATAAAGACATTATAGCAGTAAATGTAATTCTGACTAATTTTTCAATACATAAAAATTAGTATAGTCCTTGGTCCTATAGATGCCATCAATAAATTGGAATATACGTTGTAACTTGAAATTTCATAAAATAAAACATTTTAATTAAAGCATTTGCTAGATCTTTAAATATGATAGTTGTTTGATATTTAACAGATAATAATTCAAAAACAGACAATAAATCAATCAACATTAAGAAGGAGTTTTTAAAGTCTATTATTACGATAAAAAGCTATTAGTTGATAAAGTATCTAAAAATAGAATTTAAAATCCAATATTTTGAAATACCACATGGAAATTTTCGACTGATATTAGCAGCAAGGGTTTATGAAAGCTATGAAAGTATTTTTATATAAATATTGTTTTATTGTATTATTTTTGATTTTTTGAAATAGCAAATCGCTGGGGTTGATTGATTCTTTAAGGTTTTAAAGACTGAAAATAGTACACTGTTGCAATTTTATTGCGATCTAATATGCGATAACTTTTAGAATCAATATTCGTTTGTTTGGTTTTTTTAATAATTGGCTTCTGTTTTTAGCATAGTTTTGAGAAAATTTTGTTTTTAATTAGTAATGTCCCATTATAATTGCAGCAGAAGTAAATTTTACTAATGGATAAAATTTGAAATCAGCAGGATAGTGAGATAGGAAATAAAAGTGGAGTTATTACTTCAAAAATAGTTGAACGCGGCCAAAATATATAAGAACTACAAAAATTCAAACCTTTGAAATTCTGAATGCATGCATTCAAAGAATTGCGATATTTATTTGTAGAATTGTTTTGATACTTAGCTTGGGGATTATACCTAAAAAATTTAGAGATCATGAAAAGTAAAATATCACATGAGGCTTGCAAATTTAGTAGGCTTCTTTTGTTGTTCTCATAATATCCTTGACGTCACTTCGTTATTTTTAGCCAGCATACATAAAAAGCTAAAAGGCTTGGAGTAAATATATCCAAATAAAGAATTGGAGATAGGAGCCATAAAAGAATTAAACTATCAGTGTTTTCAACTAGTCTTTATATACCATTACTTAGCTCTATGCGTTTTTATTAAAATTATAGATCTAAAAGGATAATATGTATGAATCTTTTCTGTCTTAATATTCAACTTACAACCTTTAAAGTTTCATTAAATAAAATATGGACAAAATATTTAAAGCCATTTTAGCGTGTTTTTAGATGCCTAAAGGAAATGTTACATAATAGACTTTATTATATCCGTAAGGTAACATTAATTTCATTTTAAGAACAATAAATAGTCCGTTTATTGCAAATAGAGTATGGTGAAACTACTAAATTTGAGTATAGTGTTTAAATTATCCGTTTAACAATTATTATTATCCATAATCCCTTTAAAATAAAACTATTCAAAGTATAGAGAAATAAAATGAATGAAAAAAATTAGCTATAAATAGTCAAAAAAAACATTCAAATATAACTAAACTTTTTAAATAAGAATCATATATCTGCCTATCAATTGTATATAAATCAAATCAAGATGAAATTTTTAAATATCGCTTTGTTCTCTGCTGCCGCCCTTTCTGTAAATACTCTATCAATTCGTGGCTTATTTTCTAGCATTAAACGTGAGTTTAATCAAGGAGTTGTAACCAATGACGGTAAAGCCACTATCTATGAGTTGTGTAACTATGATAAACGTTTCAACTCAGCTGCAACTGTAAAAGAATTGACAGATTTACTTCATGATTGTGAATATTATTACAGAGAAGTGGTTAAAAACAAGGAAGGTAGAGATAAAGAGCTTGAAGCAGAAATCGATGGAATTGAGGAAGAGGTTTTTGATAGAATGGTCACATTTGCAGGTGAAGGCTCTGAAGATGAAGCTGGTAAGACAAAAGTTAAAGGACGCTCACCTCTTAAAAGAACTATTTTGAAGGTTCTTAAACTTTAAATATTGTAAGTAATAGTTAAAATAAATCAATATATTGTATACTATAGTTATTAATTTTTAAATGCAATTTTAAGCTGATATAAAGCCTTAAATATTTGATTGCTTTCTCTAATTACTAAATTCTAATAGTCTTAACCTTTGAAAGTATTACTATAATTTGATATTTCTTATGGCATTTATTTGATAGTCAGTTTCTTAAGAAACCTCAAGCCTTCAATGTAAACACTATTTGCATATATATTAACATAAAATATTAATATATGGGTATGTTTTTTAAAAGTTCCACTAATAATTTTCCCATTTATTGGCACTTAAAAATTAAACAAAACAAAGAAACCAGATAACTCTATATTAATCATTTTAAGTTTTATATTTATTTTTTATAAACCTACCCTATATTAAAAGAAATAGAATAGTTATAGAAATATTTTATAAAAAGTAGAATCCACGAATTTAATAATAGTAGTTTTGGCTTATGGATAAATTAGATAAAAATATAAATTTAATCAAAATAACAAAAAATTACAGTTCAATTAATGGTGTATCCTGAGGTGCAGATTGGGGTTGTGGGTGGTTGTTGGGGTCTTGGTGCTGATTTGTTGCGGCCTGGGGATAAGCAGGATTCTCATGATATCCTGGTGTTCCTGGTACATTAGGCTGATAAGAGGGATAAGCAGGATGCACTTGTGAGTTTGGTGTCGTACCGACACTATGATTATAATAGGAGGGGGCACTAGGAGCAGATGAGTCAGGTTGGTAATGTGGATGAATGGGTGCTCTAGGTACAGACGGATTGTT